>CM068728.1:8476949-9129727 GCA_035079005.1 Fraxinus americana | reverse complement strand
ATAAAGTAAAGTTTGGATTCATATTCATAATTAAATTTTCAAACACCTTGTATGTATATCTTTAATAGATTAAAAACGAAATCAAATGAGATAGTTTGCGATTTTTTTTTAACAAAAAGTTACGACAACTAAGGTGTTATATAATGTCACTTTTTTAATGTAAAGCATCGATTGAATTCATATTCATGTTTAAATATTCACAAACACCTTATACGCTCATCGTTAATCTATTCAAAAAGAATTCAAATAAGACAGACTTTTGAAAAGAATTTACGTGCGATTACACAACTTCATGTTAAAGGTCCTTAAACCATAAATATCCTAAATCATATCGGCCACAACTCATTCTAATCCTTAAAAGTAAAGTAAAAGATTTGTGAATAGTCAAATCTCCGTCTGCGTACAATTCGATGAAGATGTTGCCTATTGTCTATCTTTTTTTTTTAGAGTTCAATCATACAGCTTCTCATTAAAAGTCCTTAACCATAAAAATACTAAATCATATCGATCCCAACTCATCTAATTTCTAAAAGTAAAGTAAAAAGATTGGTGAGTAGTCAAATCTCTGTCTACGTACAACTCGATCAACTTGTCGCCTATGGTCGATCTTATTTTTTTTAGAGTGCAATCACACAGCTTCTCGTTAAACGCCCTTAACCATAAAAATACTAAATCATATCGATCCCAACTCATTTAATTTCTAAAAGTAAAGTAAAAAGATTGGTGAGTAGTCAAATCTCCGTCTACATATAACTTGATCAACTTGTCGCCTACGCACGGCGTTAATCAATCTTATTATTTTTGGAGTGTAATCGCACAACTTCATGTTAAAACTCATTGAACATAAATATCCTAAATCATATCGACCCCAGTTCATTCTAATCTTTAAAACGTAAAGTAAATGATTGGTGAATAGTTAAATCTCCGTCTACGTACAACCCGATCAACTTGTCGCCTATGGTCGATCTCATTTTTTTTTTAGAGTGCAATCACACAACTCAAGAGGGAACACTTGTTTTTTCAACGTACAACTCGATCAACTTGTCGCCTATGCACGAGTCTAGTCAATCAATCAAGAGGGAACAATTGTTTAATATAGAATAAAATAATACGGATAAAACGAATTGGCCAATCTAATACATATAACCTAACGTTTATTCTAGAATATTTAATTACTAACCAAGCATTAACAATTAAAATTGGAAACAAAATATTATTTATATAATATTTACTTACTAATCAAGATTAACAATTGAAATTGTGAATCAAAATTGAAATTGAATAAATGGTACAGGCCAATTTACGTGAATAATTTTTGACATTTTAATTTCTTTTTAACTGTTATTAACAATTACAATTGGGAAACAAAACATTATTTATATAATATTTACTTACTAATCAAGGTTAACAATTGAACAAAATTAAAATTGAATAAATGGTACATATGTCAAGCAGCCTCTTTACCTGTCTACGTTTGACGTTTTGATTTCTTTTTAACTATTTTTTGCATCAGGTTTTATGCTCTTTTTAATGGACGAATTCTTGGAATTGCAAGTGGGCGTACCGCGTATTAGCTTCCTCTTCAAATTTCCAAAATCTTGCTCCTCTTCAAATTTCCACCAGGAAACAATTTCAAGAATCTTGTTTCATCTTCAAATTTCCAGAGACCAGAAACTTGCTTCCACTTCAATCAAATATCAGTAAATCGTCTTCAAATTTCCAGAGACCAGAAACTTGCTTCCTCATCAATCAAACATCAGTAAATCGTCTTCAAATTTTCAGAGACCAGAAACTTGCTTCCTCATCAATAAACATCAGTAAACAATTTCCAGAATCATGTTTTCTCCTAATTTTCAAACATGAATCCATCTAACTCTACACTAGAAACACCTCAAAGGCCATCAAATCTTCGTGCAAATCAATTCGATGATAAGCCACTATGGAACCATGTGAAGGTACTCACCACAGCAGTGAGCAGGGGTAGAAATCGGACTTGGAGTTGCAACTATTGCAATTAAAAAGTGACTGGATCTTACACTAAAGTGAAGGCTCGTTTGCTAAAACTTCCAAATCACGGAGTTGAGTGTTGTAAAGTTATAACGGACGACATTCATCAATCAATCAAGTGGGAACACGAGCAAGTCGAGAGGAAAAAATTACAAGATGAGGTTCATGAAAGGAAAAGGGCTGAATATATTTCCTTACCAAGTGGTTCTGATTTATTGCAGCAAAAAAAGGAAAAAAAAAAAAAAGGAGAACTTTGACAATGCAGACAATACGATCAATTGGAGAACTTTGATACGATCAAGCGAATTGGAAGCTCAAATATTGTTCAAATCATAACAGACAATGCAGCCAACTATAAAGCTGCTGGGTTAAGCATTGAAACAAGGTATCCTCATATCTTTTGGACTCCTTGTGTGGTACGTAGTCTAATTTGAAAAGTATATGCAATCCTTTTGAAAAATCACCACAATATGCATATTGTAATTGGATTGTTGATTTGGTGAGTGATAATATATTCGTAATTTTATTGTTAATCATGGAATGGCATTATCTATATACAATAAATATTCTAAGTTGTGTTTGTTGAGAGTGGCTGATACAAGATTTGCATCTGCTATTGTAATGAGTAAACGATTAAGAGAAGTTATGCCAGCACTTGAAAAAATGGTGATGGATTCAAATTGGAGAATTTATAGGGACGGAAACAATGAAGGCAAATCACAAGAAGTGAAAACGTGTGTAGTCAATGATGTTTGGAGGGATAATTTAGATTATTTTTTATCTTTCACTGAGCATATTCATAATATGTTTCAAGTTGCTGATACCGATTCTCCAATTTGACATTTAATATATGATATGTGGGATACAAGGATTGAAAATGTGAAAAAGATTGTATTTGAGCACGAAGGGATAGATATAGTTTCTGGGCATTCAAATTTTTTTGATGCTATTCATCAAGTTTTGGAGAGTAGATAGAATAAGAGTAACACTCCTTTGCATTGTATGGCACACTCTTTGGTTCCTAAGTATTATAATGAATCTTGGCTTCAAGATGGTAGTAGCGGAGTTCTGAGAATTGCACCACATGAAGATCAAGAAGTTTCATTGAATAGAAGCAAATGCCTAAAAAGGTTGTTTTAAGATCCAGTTGATTTGAGGAAAGCATATGCTGAATTTGGGTCCTTTTCTAGTAGATCAGAGTATTTCAATCAACCCCATGTTATTGATGCAAGAATGTACAAAGAGTCAATCTCTTGGTGGGCCAATCATGGTTCCTCAGTACCTTTGTTGCAATCTCTTGCATATAAATCGCTCTCACAACTGCCATCCTCTTCTTGTTGTAAACGAAATTGGAGTACGTATTCACTAATCCAGACTATCAAGAGAAACAAATGGCGACGAGTAGGGCAGAAGACTTGGTATTTGTTCATTGTAATCTTCGACTCCTATCACGAAAAGAAGATGAGTACAAAAATAGGCCAACAAAATATTGGGATTTGTGTACTTATACAATATTCTTAAAATATTTGTTTTCTTGAGATATCTAATTTTTTTACTTTAATATTTATATATCTATATTTTTTGCAGGCGGAGATCAAATTGAATTGGATGGACAACGTAGCATTGATGGCGGAACTATCCCTTGATGAACCAAAATTAGAGGCAATTACATTGATGAAAAAGAGGAGTAAAACTTGATTGGGAATGCTTGTTTAGTTTGATTTCAATTGGAAAACTTCTTTCTTTTTATGTTATGACATTTTCGACGTTTAACTTTATTTTGAATTGTGTTTTGTTTGAATTTGGATTTTATCATTAAATGAAACATTTGTTTTTCAGTAATTTGTTGTTAAGCTTTAATATTATAGTTGTTTGCTTTGATTATATCATTTTTTAGAAAACAAAAAAAAATAAAAATAAAAAATTAAGACATGTACCCTTATCCAAAATTCGAATCCTTTTTAATCGTATCCCCTTATCTTAATTTTTAAAATGAGAATAATCTGACTCCTAAATATGTACCCATATCATACACCCGCACCTGAGTCCGAGAAACATAGGTAATAATCATGTCATCAATATATAAAGATAGAATGATATGACCTGCATCAATGCACTTAACAAAAAGAGCAGAATCATGACTACTAGAAGCAAATTCAGGGGAAGAGATCACAACAGAAAAGTTCTCAAACCAAGCATGAGGTGCTTGTTTGAGACAATAAACGATTTCTTTAGCTTGCAAACATACCCAAAATCATGTGGAACACCAGGATGGGGCGCCATATAAACTTATTCATGAAGATCTCCATTCAAGAAGGCATTTTTAACATCGAGTTGAGAGATACGCCACTAACGAACCGAAGCTAGTGCAATAAAAGTACCTATAGTAGTCATTTTTGCAACAAGAGCAAATGTCACCTTATAATCCATATCATACTGTTGAGAGTACCATTTTGCAACCAACCTAGCTTTGGATCGCTCAATTGATCCATCAGAATTAGTCTTGATCTTAGACACCCAATAACAACCAACAACACTCTTACCAGGAGGTAGAAGAACCAAATCCCAAGTAACAGTCTTATGCAAAGCAGAAAGTTCATCATCTGTAGCTTGCTGCTAAAGAGGATTAAGAATTGTCTATTTATAGGAAAATGGCTCAGAGAGACAATGAATAGAAGCTAACAAAGAAGTAAAAGATGAAGAATAACAAGAATAAGTAAAATCTGGTAACTTTGTGGACTTACGAATGCGTATGGATCGACGTAGAGGTGGATCCATAGTCTCAGACGGAGCTTGAGGGACCATAGAAGAAGAAGGAGCTTCAGGTGGGCTAGAGAGTAAAGTATCAGTACATGTAGAATGATCAGTACGAATTGATTGTAAAGATAACGGGGTAAGAACATGAGAATGGGTATTTGAAGTGTTAGGAACCTGAGATGACAAACTATCAGAATCATCTAAAAAATGATCTATACAAATAAGATCAGATTGGTCAAACTATGAGTAGTGGATGGAATAGAAAAGAAAGGTATATACTCGAGAAAGACAATATGACGAGACACATGAAGTTTATGAGTTATTGGATCAAAACAATGATATCCCTTTTTACCTTTACCATAACCAAAAAAGACACAAATAGCATATCGAGATGACAACTTGTTGTGTTCTACGTGAGGACGAAGAATTAAAAAAGTACAACTAAAAACTCTAAAGAAAGAATAATCAGGGGCATACCCATACAATCTTTCGAAATGAGAAAAATCGGAAATATGAGAAGACGGAATTGTATTAATCAAACCTACAGCAGTAAGAACTGCTTCACCCCAAAATACACTAGGAACAGAAGCAGACATCAAGAAAGAGCGAGCAATTTCAACAATGTGCCTATATTTTCTTTCATCAACACCATTTTGCTCAAGAGTATCTATACACAAAGTTTGGTGAATAGTTCCATCTAAGATAAGCAGCTCACAAAATTTATTAGAAGTGTATTCCCAACCCAAATCACACATAAAACATTTGATAACAGAAGAATGTTGAGCTTGACAAGAGTACGAAAGGTTGTGTATATCTCAAAGAATTCAAAATAATATTTCATTAAATAAACCCAACAATAACGAGTATGATCATTAATAAAAGAAACATAGTAGCAAGACCCTCCTTTGTGGCAACAGGAAAATGCCTCCATACATCAGAATGAATCAAATCAAATAGAGAGAAAGAAACAGAAATACTTCGATTAAAACTAAAGCTGAAAATTTTATCAGTTTACATTCACTACAATCTGAAATATCACAAGATTGCAAATTTCCTGATGCCCCTGTAGAAGCCAAAAATCTCAAACAAGAAAACGAAACATGACCTATACGAGAATGCCATAAATAAAAACTAGAAGAAGAAGAACTTAAACGAAAAGAAGACAAATCAACACTAGCAGTAGTAGCAGCAGCAGCAACAGCAGCAACTGGAACTTTTAACTCATCCAAAATATATAGTCTCCCCTTCCTACGGCATGTCCCAATCAGCTTCTGAGACTGCAGATCCTGCACATAACAAGAAGAGGAAAATATGACTAAATTATCAGAATCATATAACTGACCAACAGAAGTAAGATTTAGCTTGTGTTTGACACCCATTTTGGAATAGTGGTTGATGAAAGAATGTGTGGTTAAAAAGTAAGGAGAATTTTTGGGTTTATATGTAATATTATTTTATTCATAGAATGTGTGGTTGAAATGAAGAAAGAGAAAAAAAAATAGAAATAGAATGGATGTCAAACAAGGGCTTAATGTGAGTTTCAAAATATGATAAATATTAGGGAGAGACAAGTGAGGTGTGACAATAGAACCAACACCTGCTAAAGGCATAGGAATGTCATCAGCAGTCATGACATGAATAGAAGACGAAAGAGATACGAAAGCAAAAGATGAAGAATCTGGAGACATATGATGTGAAGCACCAGAATCTAAGACTCACACAGAATATGACATACCTGAAGAACTATAAGGCAACTAACCTACGGAGGAAAAAGCATACATAGCTTGTGGCTGTAAGGAGAGAAACTTCTGAAATTGCTCAACCAGAGTACTAGGATCGATGAAAGGACCTGATGAAGCTACCGCTGCAATATTAGACTTTGGTGGTTTATAACCCCGAGGTGGTCTACGTGCATTCAATTGTGACTGATTGTCGGGCTTCTAATCTTGAGATTGCTGTACGGTTCTATTCTGCTTCTCAACTTAGGATACTGAGCCTTCCAATGACCTTTCTGCTTACAGAAACTACATTCGTCGGGGACAGCCCTTGCGTAAAACATATTCTGATTATTAGAGAGTGACTTAGAAGGCACTGCTAACACAGAAGGATTAGAAGTAGAAAGAATTCCCTTTTCAGAATAAGACTTAAGACGTATTTCTTCAACCAATAACTCACTGACAACTGAGTCAACAGAAGGAAATGGAGGACGATGCAAAATTGAACCTCTAAGTCTTTCAAAATCACTACGAAGTGCCGTTAAAAACTGTACCAACCGTTGCTGCTCTCTACGAGCAATATAGGCACCACCCACCTTTAATTATGCCGATTCTATAAGATCCAATTGATCCCAAAGATCTGTCATAGCATAATAAAACTCATGAACACTCGTATTCTTCTACTGAAGAGCTCGTATGTCATTCTCCAATTGATACTGCTATGCAATATTGACTGAGTGAATAACCTTTGCAAATGATCCCAAACCTCATTTGTTGTCTCATACTTTGCCAACTCTCTACTTATGGAATGCTCAACAAAATTGTTAATCCAAGTAATAATTTTTACATTGTTTGCTTTCCAGGCATCTATTAAAGCAGCATAACCCTCATCAGTATCCCTAGGTTTCACAGAAATTCCACTAACATATCCCCACATTTTTTTACCCTTAAGAAAATTTCTCATCACATAACTCCAATACTAATAATTCTTTCCATCCAACCTCATACTCACAGACTGAAGCGAATCGTCTCTTTCAGTAGCCATAATAAAAAAAATAAGGAAAATCAGATCGCAAAACAAAGGAAAACGAAATATCAAATTGCAATAATTGAAGAAAACCCTCTCGAAATCGTCTATTGAGATCCGCGAAAGCTCTGTTTGAGATTTTTTCAGATCCCATGAAACTTAACTCTGATACCATATTAAACAATCCAAATAAATAAATAAAAAGAATAGGAGGCTATGGTTTCATTGATTCTATATAATGCAATTGAATAAGAAAATATAATTTAACCTAGATACAAAGAGACTATATATAGGCTAAACAAAGAAAACTGAAAAGAGTATTCTAACCTTAATAAATAATAAAACAAAATAACCATATATTTCTTAACAATCGGGAATAATTGAGGGGATCTTATTCCTGGCATTTTATGAGTTCTATGGATTATACTCAAGCTTAGAAGTAGAAACACGAGCTCTAAGAACTGGATTAAGGATATGTGTTCAATATGGGATGTCTCCTGCAACAAGTCTGCTACAAGCTAGAGACCTAATTTGAAACCAAACTGAAACAAACAGATTCTCTGAAATTAAAAGAAGCTTGATGAATTTAATAACAGACTCAAGAAGAAGCAATATAAACTAGGTTTGAAATCAGTATACCTCATTTTCTTAACTCATTTTAACAAATTTTAAATTATTCTTGCTTGCTTTACTTGATCTTTACTCCATATCGGTGTTGGATGTCTTTTTGGTTTTGTCTATTGTTCCACTTGGGATACTTTTGCCATTTCTTGCTGGGATCATTGTGTGATTTTGTTACAACCCATTTCCTGCAAATTAAAAGTCAAGATTTTATTTCAAAGTCAAAAGTGAAATTGTCAAAGTCATAGCCAAAATGGAACTTAAATGAAGCAAATTATTTTTTTAGGGTTTATTTTGCAATTGATATTAATTGAGGGTTTAAATTGGATTAAATTTGAAGTTAGGGAAATATTTATTTAGTTTTGGAAGTAAAAGACTTAGTGTGTGTTTGGTAGGGATTTTTTGGGGGAAGAATTGATTTTGAATAGTGATATGATGGGAAATGTGTGGTTGAAAAAGAAGAAAAGATTATTGATGTGATAGAAAATATTATTTTATTGAAGAATATATGGTTGAAAATGAGAATTAATTTACTGTTGAAAATGAAAATTTTTACCAAACATAGCCTTAATGTTATTTTGTTTGGAAGATGAGGGACCTCTTGTGAAATGTCCACTAATTTGACAATTAAAACCCAATTCCCATCCTTTTTCACACACACGCAATAGAGAAGAAAGAAACCGAGAAAGAAGAAGGAAGGCGGGGAAAGGAAGGGAAAATGAGGAAAAGAAAAAAGGAAAGAAGCCACCAACAAGATTAGAGGTGTCAAGATGGATGAACCGGCCAGACCCGTGAAAATCGGCCCGTGAAAATTGAGACCGCGGACCGACCCGTGACCCGTGCGGGCGGTTCACGGGTCAAGGAGGTGTAACTCGCAGGTTTCGCGGGTTGCACCCCCACGAGCCGCGGTTAACCCGCGGCCTGTAAAAAAATTGACAAAAAAATAAAACAATTTTTTTAAAAAAAGGGGGGAGTCTCTCCCCAACAGCAAGCTACACCTGCAGCGAGCCATGCATGTGTAGCCTGCATGGTCAAAAAAAAATTTAATTTTTTTTTAAGTAACGGTAATATTACTTTTATAACGGTAATATCATTATCTTCATCTATAAATTCCAATTTATTCTTACAATTATTTTTACAATACCCTCTAGTTAGTTATTATATATTTATATTTCATAGTTCATATTTCATACTTGTTACTACCTTACTACAATTACAATTATTCAATTGCAAATATCATTATCATCTTGATTATATTTCCTTCTTCTCACTAGTCACTACTAAACTTTTTCATCTTACTATATTATGGATTCTCGCGATTCTTTTTCTCAAAATCCTATTTTCAATGATAGTTGTTCTCCAATAAATTTAGAAGATGATAATGTTGTATAAGTTGGATCATCTCAAAATGTAAGGAAAAAACAAATATCAAATGTGTGGCAAATGTTTACAGTAAATGAAAAGGATGGAAAAGCAGTATGCAATATCTGCAAAAAAGATTATGTTTGGAGATATGGTCAAGGCACCGGCACACTACGGAGACACAAAGAGAAACATCTAAATGAAACGGGACATTTGGATCCTAGACAAACTCAGATTACTGGTTTTACTAATGCTAGTGGATCAGTTACTTTTACAAAAGTTAGTTCTGGAATTTATTATCCAACTAGTAATCTTGTACTTTTACAATTAGTAGAAATTGTTGGACAGTTTTCATCATTTAGAGACGATCCATTTTTCTTTGAAATTATTTACTCAATAAAGGAAAAGTTTAAAAAATATTATGAAAATATGCCACTAATTTTTCCAGTGGCAGCTGTAATGGATCCTCTCATTAAGTTGTTTGGAGTTCATTGTGCTTTAGAATCACTTTCTGAAACATTGGCTTTTAGCATAAATATTACAAATCGACAATTGGAAATTTTTATTAATGAAATGTATAACGATTATTTTATTAAATATGGTAACAATGAAAATATATCTTCTCCTCCAATCTCTACTACAACTTCTAAAGGCAAATCATCTTTTTTCTCCATAATAGCTAAGAAACGTAGTGTTCTTGATTTTTCATCCACTACTTCAACTTCAATTACAAATCCACATACCATACCTGCTGAATTAGAAAGATATTATCAATTTGATCATTATAGTTTAATATATGAAGATGAAGTGAATAAGTTAGATATTTTACAATGATGGAAATTAAATGAGCGGTCATACCCTGTATTATCTAAAATGGCACGAGATATACTAACAGCTCCAGTCTCAATAGTGGCATCCGAGTCTGCTTTTAGTGCAGGTAACAGGGTATTAGACGAACGAAGATCTAGACTTAAAGAAGATATTTTGGAAGCTCTCATATGCGTGAAAGATTGGATATTCGCGAATCGAATAATGCAAGATAAAATTAATGATGATATTGTTGAAGATTTCAAAAATCTTACAGTTCATGAAGATTGATTCAGAAACAAATATATAATTTTTCAACAACTAAATTATAGTTAATAGTTAAGACTTAAGTAGGTGACAACCTAGTTGAGATATACTTAAATTATAAATTATAGTAAAAGTAGGTGCCAACCTAGTTGGGATGTACTTTGCTATAAATATATACTTTCACGTAATTAGAAATGCATTTAGTTGTTAAATTTCAATTATTAAATTTGAATACTATGTAAACATTTCTTGGTATAAATATGAATTTATCATTTTGTTCAATTCTTAGTTTACATTTAACAAAAAAAAAATTTGCTATCAATATAAAAAATTCTTGGAACAACTCGCGACCCTCGCACCGTGACCCGTATGGGCTCGACCCAGATGGGTCAGCAAGCGGGTTTGGGTTGTAGTCCAAAATTTGTGGGCCGGCTCGGAACCCTTAGCGGGCGGGCTTTTTTTTCACGCAGGTCGTTATCGGGCTCATATTTTGGCAGGCCGACCCGACCTGACCCGGCCGACCCGGATTGACACCTCTAAACGAGATTAGAGTTTGGGTTTTCAATTTCTTCTATTTTGAGGTAAATACGAAAAATATTTTGGTTAAGTTTTCTGGTAAAAGTTAGGGTTTTTAATTTATAGCTTATACTTGAAAAATATGATAAGAAAGCTATTTATTTGAGCATTTTGAGCTATTTATTCTAATGGATTGGAAGAACTGATATTTGGATATTAGGGTTTTGATATATGTGGCTTAATCCAAAAATTTGAGAACAATTGGCATTCTTGTTATTTATCTTTGTGATTGTGCATGATATTAAGTTATATTGGTTGAAAATAACTTATCTTGTGCTTGAGTTCTTAATTTGGATGAATATTGAGATTATAAGAAATGAGTTTTTTTTATAAGATATATGTATTTAATTAAAAGAAATTTGAAATGAAAAATGTGGATGACTATTGACATGAAAATCTTGTTGAATCTTGCCGGGGCAGTCGGGAAAAGTTAGTATTAATGTGTTAGGAAAGTAGAGTGATTCGAAAATTAAGTGAATTTATGTTTAAGTTAGCCAAACGAAATGGAAATATTAAGTATCAGCTTATTGCTTATTGAGTGAATATATATATTTCATTTTGATGTTAAGTATGGATTATTATTGAGAAATCCCTTGTAACTTAATGGATAGAACTGAAAGGGTTTGTGTGTGATCATTTCAGGAGGGGATTTGAACGTAGGAACATCATACCATCCCCGTTAGTCCAGCCTATATCTGTGAGTGGAGAACTTATTTTTTTCAAATAAGATTTTTAACTAACAAAATTATAATCATGTTTAGTTAATATGAATGTTGAAATGATTCTCAATTTTTAGAGAAGCATATTAATTACGTGAAAGGTCTTATTATTGAGAAATTAGTAAATGGGCACGATTATTTTGAAACCATCAAAAAATACCCGATGTAGTCATCTTACTCTAATGCACTAAGGGGCTACGATCGTGTACTAGAATCGTGTATTTGACTCCTATACACTGAGGACTACAGCCGTGTGTAAAGGTAACTCTTATCCACTGAGGGGCTACGGCGTGTGTAAGGGTACCTATTATGCACTGAAGGGCTACAGCCGTGTATAAGGAAGATTATGTTATTTCCACTTTGTGCACTAAGGGGCTACGACCGTGTACAGAAATGTAGATCAGACAGTTTATGTGCATATGACTTTATAACTTTCAGATCATCAGCAGATGATTACATGGGGTATATTTTGATGTGATTATCTAGTATATAGTGGATTATTAGCTTGCAGTTTACATTTTCCAACTTACAGTTCATCATATTGATTTCAGATTATGGTTTTAGCTTACTGAATTCGACTAATGTACTTACTCATCTTGTTGTATCAATTATTATCATTTTTAGATATTAGCTTGAGTCTAATTTATGATTTAGCATCAGTATTATGATATTATGATACATATTTCAAGAATAATGAGTACATCAAGATAAGTGAAACATTAGTTTCATTTTTATATAAATGTATATACATACATAAAGGACGGTATAACCATTTTTTAAATACGCTACTCACTGGGATTATCATCTCATATATTTTCTTAACGTTTTCCTTATAGGAGACAGTTGACTGAGCAGTGGTGAAGGTTATATTGATAGTTTTGCAGCCACTAGTAGGTTCTTTCGCTTAAAACTGTGTAATCATCAAGCGAAACATTTGCATTATATTTGGGGATTTTTGTACTTAAATGTACCAACGATCACGATGGAATATTATAAACTAAACTGCATCACTTATCTTTTTGAGAAACAGTTATGATGCATAGTGATATAGATGTTTTTGGTTGGACGAGTGATTGACATTATGATGTTGGTTTATTGGTGTTTGGGAAAAATTTTATGGTTACAGAATTGAGAATAGTTCCATTTTTAAAGGAGACTTTGTCAAAATTTTCAGAAAATTTTAATTGATTAAATGAAGCCATAGAATCAAAGTTTAGTTAAAGTTGCCTTGGAGATGGGTCCAGTGCCTAGCTGACACTTATCATCGGCGCACATCACGTGTTGAGTCTAATAAGGAGTTTTGGGATGGGTCGTGTCATATTTAGTAAGCTACTAATGGTGGATGCAAACAATAACAAACTCAAGAAGAAGCAATATAAACTAGTAGATCTCCCAACAATTTATTTATTTTATTTTTATTTTTTATATTTTTTGAATCTTTTTGAAGCTTTTGGAACATTTAATACACACAAGAAGAGGTAGTCTCATTGAATTATTTTTAGAAGGATGCATTCCACAACAAAAAAATGGGATAACCAACTAGCTGAATTGAGATATGTAAGATATATCACCTATTACGCATTTTATAATAAAAATTATTTCTTTTAACAATATGGTATGACTGACAGAGATGGTAAACTTGCAACTATCGGAAGCATAATTAGAGGAGGATGCCTCTAAAGTAGCAATATATGCTCAAGTTCTTCGTAGGAGTGTTGGGATTATTTCTGGGATTGGACCTTCTCAGGGTAAATCATATAGCAACGCAGTCATAGCTCCTCTTAGATTTATGCAAGAGTTGGAAATCCTTAAACAATGAGTTAATGAGAAGGATAACGCTATTAGTGAGCTTATATAGAGCTTGTTTGGGAGGGATTTTTGGGGGAAGAATTGATTTTGAATAGTGATTTGATTGGAAATGTATGGTTGAAAAAGAAGAAAATATTATTGATATGATGAAAAATATTATTTTATTGAAGAATGTGTGGTTGAAAATGAGAATTGATTTATTGTAGAAAAATCTAAATCCCTCCTAAACAGGGCCATAGCGTCATGAAGAATAAGCGTTACTTATTCAAAGTCTTGCTGCACGGATGGATTTAAGTTAGCATCCTCCTATAGGACCAACCAATGATCTGCCTCCACCACCGCCATAAGTTAGTGCTTCAGTATTGTGATTATATTGCTGAAGTTATAAGGAAAATATGAAAATTTATTTTTTTTGTGGATAAATTTTAGAATTTAGGGGTCAAAAATTAGTTTTTGTTATATGTGCAGTTACAATTTTCTTTTTGAAGTGACGTGTTTCTTATTAATTTCTTTATTGTTGATTTAAACTTTGTGCTTGTTGAAAGGTATAGAATTAGCTACCAATAATGATACAGGGGACCAATAACCGACCAAAGTATTTATCCGCTAATGTTATAGGGGACCAAAATATAACCTTTAGTGACCAATCTGGACACAATTTTTATTGTGAAAACGATCAATTACTTTTTATTAACATATTTCGTGGAATCCACAAGTATTATCAATAGTTTCTATATATTTATAATTTAAATCGTTTACAAAAACTTCACGTACAAGCTTAAGTAACCAAAAAAGTTAGTTCACAAAATATCGAGGGGTGGGGCTAAAGTCTATTGGAAATAGATCACCTATAACAATTAAAATTATAGTCCAACTAAATTATAAATGTAAAGGATTGGATAAAATGAGAACTGCTAACAAAGTAATTATATCGAATCGATCATGAATGTTTTCCTATTAAATCTAGTATTTCCAATAAACTATTAACTTGACATTTTTTATATTCATTTTATGGAGCAATTTTTTTTTTTTTTTTTGAGAAATATTTATATTTGTCTTTTGTTCTTAAAGTTTCTCATAAAAAAGGGAAAAAGGAAATCCAAACTAGAAGAAAAAATAATTTATGGATTCTCGAAAATTAATTTGTTAAATTGCAAAATGGTATTAAAGTTAAAACTCAACTTAAAATAAATAAAAAAAAATTTTAAGATACAAAATAATAAATAAGTATCATATATTATTTTACTTATTTTTCCAAAAATAAAAATAAAAAATTTATTGAACATAACTTATTTATTAAATCATGACAACAAATAATTCACATTTTCCATGTAATAACATGAAAATTCAAATGATTTTTTTACTAATTTTTCCAACGCATATTATTTTATTAAAATTTATTTTCTATTTTTTCAAGTTTTGGTTTGAAAAAAAATGAAGATGAAAAATTTTGTAAACCTCATAGCAAAATACCATATTTTAAAGCAAAAAAAACATTTAATAAAATATCATAAGCTTCTAGGAATTAATTTTTAAAGAATTATAAAGTACATTACACGTTCATCCCTCTTGGATTCATTTCTTGATTGGGGACCGTTTAGTGTGGGTCGGTTCTTTTGCCTTGTGTGGGGGCTGGTTGGTTTCTCGTGGTCGTACATGACCATTGTAATAGCTTCAGCTTCGGCTTAGGTCGCACGTTAATTCCTCTTGGCAGGGCATTGTGTAGGAGGTGTTTCCTCCGTGTACCGTTGGCTATTGCGATATTCAATGAAATTTGTTTCATATTCAAAAAAAAAAAAGTACATTACACGTTCATGATTTAGGTGACTCATTCAATGATTGGAGTATTATTCCTTGTTATCAAAAAAAAAGTCATCTATGTGGTCTTGTTCAATGTACATCGAGCACATTATTATTCTTATTCCCGTGTTTCAAACAAATTTCAATGAGAAAAATACGATCTTATCAAGATAAAGCTTCCAACAGCATTTACCAATTGTGAACAATATTTTTTTTTATCATGGAAACTTAAATTAATTTCTCAAATTACATATGCGAATAAAAGATAAAATCAAATTATATTTTATAATATCATTTACAAAATACTAGCCGTTAAACTAACAATCCCCAGCTAATAAGGTCTAAGTGAACGGGTCCACAAGGTTATCTACTAATGCAATATTACTAAATACCATGTCTCTTCAGTGAACATCTCTGGTGATATTTCTTGTCTATGTGCTTGCCGTTAAACTGACAATCCCCAGCTAATAAGGTTTAAGTGAACGGGTCCACAAGGTTATCTACTAATGCAATATTACTAAATACCACGTCTCTTCGATGAACGTCTCAAGTGGTATTTCTTGTCTATGTGCTTGCTACGCTGATCACTCCTATGTTCATTGTTATAACAATAAAATGTAATGGGATCCAATGCTGAAGGTACCACTTCAAGGCCCGGCTATGAGTTTGGTAGTGGATGTGGATTTGGAGCTTGAGAGTGATTATGCATTTGGTTTGATTTGTGATTTTTAATGTGAAAATTACCCAATTCCCTACTTTTGGAGATTCAAATTCTAAAATCAGATTTTAAGGTTTAAGTTTCAAAAATCAGATATTTTATATATAGATATAGGTTTTTTATATTTAATTAATGTTAATAATAATATTATAAAAATTAATTTATAAAATAACTAAATATTTATAAAACAAACGTAACCACCAAAACCTAATTAAAATCACACTCTCCTCTCTCTCTCTTCATTTCTGGCCCGCCATCGCCTTCATCCATTTTCGCCCGCCTTAGTGTCTTCGCCCCCGCCGTCTTCGCCCATTGCCGCCCTCCTCCCCTCCCCTCCCCTAGGCTATTTAGGGAAATATTCTTAGGAAAAGCGACGATTTATTGAATACAGCTGACCATTTCTTTGATTCATTGCTTTTCCCGCGGCGATTTCGTTGTTTGGTTTCCAGATGAAATCATTGCTGAGGCTCAACTGTTCTTTGGGAAACCGTGACAATAATCATGTGAAAACCGGCAGAACGATTTATTCTTTGGGCATCTCTTGGAAGAATGGGTTCATGATTTGTGCTATGCGGTGGTGGTTTTTTGGTTTTTGATTTGTATTGTGCGGTGGCGGTGGTGGTCGTGGTAGTGGGTGATGGTGAAATGGGGTGGTGGTGGTGATGGGTTTTTCAATTTGTATTTTTGTGGTTGCTACTAGTTCCCTTTTTTAAGTTTTCAAGTTTGTTTTATCTGATGGTTGTGGTGGTTGCTTGTCTGATTTTTGCTATTATTGCAGATCTGTGGGGGTTTCTTCCGAACGGTGTTGTTGGAGTGGTAGTGCTGGTTTCCATATTTTGGTGGTGTTAGGGATTTAGGTTGATTTTTGTTGATGGTGTAGGTGGAGTTGCTGGTGGTGGCATTGGCGGTGAGGGTTGGTGATGATAGTGGTGGTCATGGCGGTGGTGCGTTGGTTGTAAGTGGAATGCGCATGGGATGGGGGTTGTGACCGTTTGTGGTCGATTGTGACCTGTGACCTTGACTGTGACCTGGACTGTGACCGTACAAAAAATTCATGTCATCGAAATAGTCGTCGGAATCGGAGCGATCACGAATAATCCACGTGAATCGAGTGATCATGAGGAAGTCGTCAGAATTGGAGACGTCGTCGGAGTGGTCGCCGGAGCAGTCGCCGGCTTGGTGGGGTGGTGGTGGTGGGGGTGGGTTAATTTTATATATATATTATATATTTATTTATTTATTTATATCTTTTTATATATTTAAATAAATAAATAAATATTTATAAATGTGTGTATATATAGGTCAAAAAATCTGATTTTTGAAATGTAAAAGTTGTTTTGTTATTTTTGAAATAGGGTAAAGATAAAGTAGGGAAAGTGAATTTTTTCCATTTTTAATTTATGTAACAAAATTAGAATTTGATTAAGACAATTTTTTCCAAAATATGAAAAGTTTGCACGTTGAAGGGCCCAAGGAAAATACGCCCAGCAGCAACGGCCCAAAAAAGTGTCTGCACCTAATAATTTGAATGAAAAATTACTTAGAATCCCACTTTTCAAGCTTCAATTTTAAAAATCAGGTACTGATAATTTTATTTTTTATTTTTATCAAAAATCAGGTTTACAACCTTACATTCCAACCCACCCATCTCCACCTGTTTCCTAGCCACAAAAGCTAAGGATTTGTTTGGGTAAATCAGAGCCCTGAATTAAGTTGACAGCATTCGTGTTCTATTGAACATTTCGATGCACATCCTTAACGAAATGTCCACTGATGATCGATGAACTGGTCTAATCTTGTATGACGTTGATACGATTTTGATTAAAATAGTATAACAATTGTTGTGTAGTGGCATCTCAATTCTAATGAAGTGATGTGGTAAGCCCAATGCTTCAACTTTGGAGATTTAACTTTTACTCAATAATTCATGACCTACTAATTGTATGATTTAATACTTATTATGTGATTATGATCTGTAATGTGACTCTGACCTCTTGTTATTTGTGACTTAACACTTGATTGTAACCTATAAATTGTATAGTACGTGATTGCGACCTGTTTGATATCAATAATAAGTCTTAACATTTATCAGAGGACACAAATGTGTTTGAAATTTTTTTTTTTTTTTTTTTTTTTTTAAGTTTGTTAAATTTGAAATTGTATTCTTATACATTTGTAGTCGTGAATTTTTTTTCTAATCTGAAACTGGGAGGAAAAAAATGCCCAATGAAAGTAATCACAATGCCATCATTGCAACTTATTAACACTATCAGTCCAACTAATATTCAAGATACACCTTAATCCTTGACATTTGAAAATATGCGTGTTAGTACTCAATGTTTTGTTTTCAATACGGGTTTTATATTCCGCCTGATTTTGTTGTGAACGCTGTAATTGATTGGAGTTAGTCTTCACATTAAAAAAAATTATGATTGGACTTCCAACCTTTCGGGCTATGTAGTTTTTGGTCCTATCCTTCAAAATTAAGGTTATAAATCGTCAACTTATTTAGGCCCTGTCTCGGAGAGCGGTTTTGCATTGAATCAATTGATTTTCTAGCCGTTATTTTCAGCTCTTGGGTCCCACCATAAAGATAAAGAGTCAGAATGCGGTTGGCCATGCTTTGCAACGATCTGATTTTCAATGAAAATTGGCTTCAATCGCAGCCAGACAGGCCCTAAGAGAAGAATATTGTCAATATGAATATTAAAATAGCTCGTGCTTTCACGTGACTCAAAGTTGAATGTTGGATGATTTAACAGTTTTGTCATTCGACTTTACGTCATATTAATTTCAATGTCCATGTGAACGATTTCGTCACAAGGGAGTCCAAATAGTATACATATTTAAATAAAGTGAGAACCAAAAATCACACTAATTGAAAAGTTAGAGAGTCGAGCTTAACTTTAACAATTATGTATAAATATATTTAATTAATTTGACTAAGTCAAAGGGGGGAGGATACCATGTGATTCGCCGCACATTCTATCATTATTCACAGTCTAAAAAGCAAAATGGCAAGGTGGACCCTAATTGATTCTGACAAACCAAAGTTTCGCTGGACTCCATGTTAACGGCTCTAACGTGCCATGACAACAAATAAATGACCGTTGTGGGCCCTTTTTCAACTTTCAAAAAATATATAACCGTTACACTCTTCCCCTTCATCTTCCACACACAAATTCAGAGCAAAATTCTCTGTCTCCAAAAGGAAAAAGGAGGAATCTTGAGGCTGATTCAGAGGTGAGAGTTAATTTTTTTCTAATGTGAAATTAAAGTTTTTTGTATATTAATCGGTGTTTTTTTCTTTGTATTTTATAGAAAGCTAGACATAATGACTGTTGAGGTCAAAGCTGAGGCCGAGGCGGTGCCAGTGGCAGAAGAGGTTCTGAAGGAGGCGAAAGAGGCGGTGGAAGAAGTGAAGGATGAAAAGGATAATAACTGTGAATCCAAGGCGGTGCAGAAAAGCGCTTCCTATAGAGAAGAGAGTAATTTTCCCTCTGATCTAAAAGAGAATGAGAAGAAGGCCTTGAATGAGCTCAAAGCAAAACTTGAAGAAGCCATTCTTGGGAACGCTCTCTTCAAGAAAGAAGAGAAGAAAGAGGGATCCAAAAAACCCGTCTATGACGACGAAGCAAAACAGGAGAAAGAAAAGGATCAGGCTGAAGAAGAATGTGTTAAAGAGGAAGAATGTGACAAGGAAAGTGAAGAAAATGTTGATGTTGAAGTGGACAAGGAAATCTCAATCTGGGGAGTACCCCTTTTGCCCAGTAAAGGGGATGAAGGTACCAATGTAGTTCTCCTAAAATTTTTGAGGGCTAGGGATTTCAAAGTGAATGATGCCTTCCAGATGCTCGAGAAAACACTCCGATGGAGGAAAGAGTTCAAGATCGATTCTATCTTGGACGAAGAATTCGGTCCTGAACTTAACTCGGCCGCATATATGAGTGGCGTTGATCGCGAAGGGCACCCCTTATGTTGCAACATTTTCGGGGTTTTGGACAATGAGGAGATCTATCGGAAGACGCTTGGAGATGAGGAGAAGCGCGAGCAATTCCTGCGATGGAGGGTCCAGCTTATGGAGAAAGGCATTCAGAAACTTAAATTCAAGCCTGGTTGTGTAAACTCGTTAGTTCAAATCAATGACCTTAAGAACTCGCCAGGAGCATCCAAGAAGGAAGTTCGTGCTGCTGTGAACAAGGCCATTGCGCTTCTTCAGGACAACTACCCGGAATTTGTTGCCAAAAATGTAAGATTTTTGTGTACAAATCTAAGTAAAATCCTGATTTTATTGACAAATGCTAATGTGGATTTCTTGTTGCAGATATTCATCAATGTTCCATTCTGGTATTTCGCGTTCCATTCCCTGTTGTCTCCTTTCCTAACTCAACGAACCAAGAGCAAATTAGTCTTTGCTCGTCCGTCCAAGGTCACGGAGACTTTGCTCAAGTAAATCCATCTCCTTACCATTACTTTTATGCCTCAAATTTTTGTACTTGGGATCGTGAAAACTAATTCGAACCCCAAATCTGAGACAGGTATGTACCAATTCAAGAAATCCCGATCCAGTATGGCGGCCTCAAGAGGGAGAATGACATCGAGTTCTCTGATAGCGATGGTGAAACTTCAGAAGTTGTGATCAAGACTGGATCAACTGAAGTAATTGAAATACCTGCACCAGAGGCTGGAAGCACATTAATCTGGGATCTTAATGTTTTGGGTTGGGAGGTGAACTGTGCAGAGGAGTTTGTGCCTAATGATGAGAATTCTTACACCATGATCATTCAGAAAGAGAAGAAGATGGGCTCGGACGAGGCACCAGTTCGCAAGACATTCAAGAACAGTGAATCGGGAAAAATTGTCCTTACGATTAAGAATTGTTCTGGGAAGAAAAAGAAAATGTTCTATCGCTACAAGATCAAAAAATCCTCCTGCTGAGTGATGAATTTTTTAAATAGCTTCTTGGGTTGTGGACACAATTGGATTTTGATATTCTTTCTTGTAATTGATATTCTTTTAGCGCATGCCATTATTCTTTCTATTCATTTGTTTGAACTTTGCGCAATTTCGAGTTTAAGTAATCGTTTGAGGATGTAAATTTTTCATGATTGTTTCTTGTTGGGAAGAGTTTTGTTTATCAACATTATATATATTTTATTTTTTTTTTATTTTTTTTATTTTGAAGAAATTGATTCTTTAAAAAAAGATTTTTTTTTATGTACAAAAAGTAGAAAAATGTTATGGGAAACCTTAAAAATAAGTTTGAGGGAAAAGTCATACAAAGATTGAGCACTTGTTTGTTTGATAATATATATTTGGAGAAATTAATTATTTAGAAAAAGTGTTTTTACGTGTTGTTAAATGTAGAAAAATGTTATGGGAAAATCTTAAAAATAAGTGTGAGGTAAAAGTGATTCTTAAATAATCAAAATCAAAGGGTTGAAATATATAGTTGGTATTGTTTAGAATTAAGAGTCAATTTGGCATAACTTTTGAAAAGTCAAAGCCCCTGTTTGGCCCCCATTATTTTGTATTTTTTGTGGTTGAAAAGTTTTGGAATAATGATTGATGGGAGAATGTGTGGTAGAAAAGTAATGAAAAATTTTAGATTTGTGTGTAATATTATTTTATTTGATGAATATGTGGTTGTAATGAAGAGAAAAAAATTTAATGTAATGTAATTTAATGGGGGCCAAACATGGGCAAAAGAAGTTTTTAAAATTCAAAAACAGCTTTTAAACTCGTTTGACTAATTTTAAGAAAATACTTCTTTTCATTAAAAGAGTTCTTAAATAAAGTTGGATCTAATGTAGCTTTCTCTAAAATACTTTGACAATATGAAAGCTATTTTACAAATGGAAAATGCTCTTATGCCAGGCCTGTAAAAGGCCTGGCATTGTTGCCCAAATGTCAAAAGCCCTTCCAGGTAAGCAAAAGCATAAGTAGTAAGAACTATGACAAACGGATCCTAAAAATGCACAAAGTTTTCTCTTGCTAGTGACAGACAAGCAGCGACCCTTCGAATATGAGACCCTACAACCTTATTAGAAAAGCTCAATTTCTGATTGTTTGATAATCGAATGTTGTTGGCGTTTACTGAAAATAAGAAAAAAGTTATTATAGAAGAATTTGTACAATTTAATAGCAAATCTTAAGAAGCAGTAAAAATGTTGCTTTTCAAGCGACCCTTTTAGCTTCTTCAATTATTTTATTATAATTAGTGTTCATTTGAATAATGGCATATATACAAATGCTGATTTTGAAACTTACTATAATTTTGAAAAAAGTTTATCAAACACTTATCTGATTATTCACGTAGTTAATTCTTTTTTAAACACATAAATAACTTATTGTCTTGAAAGCACAACATACCAAAACAAGCCTATTGATGCTTAGGTATGAGCGAGCGAAAATGTACTTCTCTTCTACGTCGGTTGTGAGCAAAGAATTATTCAAATCTGTGACACAATTCATTGTCACATACTCAAATGCATTGAATGAAAGAAGGTGGTTGCCACCAACCTTGTTGACCATAATTGGAGAAGTATGGAACACATACACGAATCAAGATATTGCACGAGGATGTCACAACCCACCATTGGGTTAGATTGAGACATGCTCAAACCCTCTCTTAGCTATAGGCTCCACCTATCTCCAGACTCGAGAGTACCTCAATAGCTTGAATCTAACTTCCCAAGTAAATTTCCAATTTGGTAAAAACAAGATTAACAAGCACATGATAGTGTGTAAACTGTTCAATAATTTAATGTATAGGTGTGCAGAAGTTGCAATTTTGAAAAAGGAGTTTTACTAATAAATGAAAAGGAAAATTTCAACAAAATGGTCTTCAACCTTTGAAGTAGGACATCTTTTGCTCCTCAACTTTTAACTTCTAGCAAACATAACCTCAATGTATGGTTCCACTTTAGCAATCGGTGAAAAGGTCATTTAAAAAAAAAAAAAAGTCAGTTCTAGATCTCCTTTTAATTGAAATTTAATTTAAAAATACAGAAGAAGATTTTTTTTATTATTATTTGCTCATTTATATGAGAAACGCGAGATTCGACCCTACTACACTTAGAGAGGGTGATTAAGTGTAAATGCGGAATTAAAACTTAATTAACATGCAACAAGTCACAAGTCACAAGTTAATTATGTCTAGGTGATTAGTCAAAAAAGTCAATTTAACCTATCTTAAAATACCGCAGTTATGCCAAAGCAGTAAATGAAGAACCAACACCAGAATTGTTCACGGAGAAACACATCGTGGGAAAAACTTTGGGCACTTTGCCAATTAAAGATCCACTATAAACTGTCAATATAACTTGCAGACTACCAGCAAGGTTGACAACACAAGCTTCCCGATCTCATGTCTAAAGTATGAAGCAACCCTCCTAGAATGTGCACACCAACACCAATCCTGACTCTTCTTTGTAAAGCAATCCTTCTGGAATGAGCACACGAACTCCAATTCTGACTCTTTTACGCATTTTATCTCCTCAAAATCTTCCTCAAGAACTCCTTGTTGTTCAAACTCTTTCTTAATCTTTAATGCAGCACAGTTGACGAGACAATGTTGCAGAAGATCCAAGCGAAGAAACCAATTAAGTGTTTGATTTAATAGTTTTGATGTTTTCAATGAAAGAGGCACATATGAATTGAAGGATTGAACTTTAGATCTAATGTAAGATGTATTCTTCTTGAATATTATATTGTTCAATCAATTCTTCGGGAAATGCGGCGCCTTCAATATATAGGTTGGACGAATTAGATTGTATGGGTCAAGTAAAAAACTCAGAAAATGAAAATTAGGTTTTTCAGTATAATACGTCGCTCGAGCGACAGGAGGGCTAACATCGAGCGAGGAACTTTCTGCTTCAGTCGCTCGAGCAACACTCCGGCGAGCAGCTAACGAAAATTCGACGTGAATTCTTCTTGTTCCAAACATATAACCCCAAACCCTAAGTTAATCTACCAACTATGAAATTTTACAATTTAGTTCCTAAACTTTTATAACTGTTCAAGCTGATCAATTTATTCATAAAATCTCCAATATAAAATATAAACCTAACAATATATTTTTATTAAACTTAGTCAAGCTAACTTTAAAAATAATACTCCACATTTGCAAGTATCATTGCGACGGTGAATTAAGATTCGTTTGATATGACTTTTATTTTTACTTTTATTTCTTACTGAAGAGATTTTGAAGG
The DNA here is from genome assembly GCA_035079005.1 of Fraxinus americana. Taxonomy (NCBI): domain Eukaryota; kingdom Viridiplantae; phylum Streptophyta; class Magnoliopsida; order Lamiales; family Oleaceae; genus Fraxinus; species Fraxinus americana. Next base: position 9,105,329 of record CM068728.1, on the reverse strand, counting down.
AAGCTCCTTTATTTTTTTGTTCGAAAACAAATTTTTAAAAGTACTTTCTACATTAGAAGTGATTTTAAAGAAAGTCAAATTAGACCAACTTCCTCTATAAACTCTTTTAACTAGCATAATTATTTTCATAAAATTAGTCGCATAGATTCAAAGCTATTTTAAATCTCAAAAGTTCCTTTTGACTTTTCAAAAGCTATACCAAACGAGCCCTTAGTCAATTTCAATCATATGAAATTAATTGTGCAATAACAATAAAAGTTGAGGATCAAATGTCCCATTTTAAAAGTTGAGAACTATCTTGTTACTACGTCATGGAGCCAATCGTGCAATTTCCTTCAAAAAAAAATAAAGCCCATGTTTGGCAAGGATTAAAATCTGATTTTTAATGAATTTTAATAAAAGTTGATGAACTGTATGGTTTAAAAGTTGTAGATCTCTAATAAAAATTAATTATTGATTTTGACTTAAATTAAAATTTAGATTACAAGCCCATTTGGCATAGTTTTTTAAAAGTCAAAAGAAATTTTTGAGACTTAAAAGTTGCTTTTGTATAATTTTATTAGGTTTTTCTTTTTTCTAAAAGAGCTTTTAAAGTAAGCTGCTCTAATGTTACTTTTCTTTTAAAGTATTTTCAGAATAGGAAGCTCTCTTAAAAATTATTTACAAACAAAAATAAATGTAGTTTTTTTCCAAAAACTCTTCTACAAGAAAAAAATAATGTCAAACATGCCATAAAATCTTGTTTTTAATCGATATCATACAGGGGCAAAATAATTTAAAAAACAAAAAAAAAAAAATTAAACCTACTTAAGTCCCCGTTTGACACCCATTCTCTTTCCATTCTATTTCTCATTTTTTTCTCTTTCTTCATTTCAACCACATATTCTATCAATAAAATAATATTACACATAAATCCAAAAATTCTTCTTATTTTCAACCACACATTCTTCCCATCAATCACTATTCCAAAATTTATTCTTCACTAAAATGGGTGTCAAACTCACCCTAAGCAACGGTTACAGGAGGAAGAGAGAGAGAGATTAGCCGCCAATATTAAAACCTAATCATCTCTCCAGGAGCCTGTTTGGTAGGGATTTTTGGAGGAAGAATTGATTTTTGAATAGTGATATGATGGGAAATGTGTGGTTGAAAAAGAAGAAAAAATTATTGATGTGATGTAAAATATTATTTTATTGAAGAATGTGTGGTTGAAAATGAGAATTGATTTACTGTAGAAAATCAAAATCAATACCAAACAGGCCCCTAATAATTAGGAGTTAGTTTAGTAACCTCCACCCCACTCCCACTCCCACTCCCACTCCCACTCCCACCTCCACCCACCCCCCCACCTCTCTCTCTCTCTCTCTCTCTCTCTGTGGTCTATTTTAATTCAACACATTGCAACTAAAAACGACATAATCTAATCTCTTCAGGTACCTACCTCTCTCATCTCTCATTGTCTTTATATTTTCTTCTCATTTTAGTTCAGTTTCTGCTGCGAATTTGCAATGCAAGGATTAATTTTAACTTGGTTTTTCTGTTATAGGATTTCGTAATCTATGGCTTTGATGAGTTACCACTCGAATTGGAGGACACTCGACTCATATATGAGCACTCAACCTGCACAGACAGAGCTGGTTCCCGAGCTCCTAGATTTCGAAAATGATCTTACGTTGTCAAATACTTGCATTGATCAACTGTTCCTGCAGCAGAATGATCACTTTTTTTACTCATCCGACGGTTACAATTGCGTATACCCTTCGTCTGATAATCTCAACACCCTTGCACCAGAACCCTTCGAATTAATTGACTCCAAACGCCAAAAAACATTCGATAATTATGAAGATGTTAATTACTCGGAATTATTTTATCCGGGTTTTGTTCCAAATCCTTGTGTGATTCAGGATTTCAAGCCAGACGTTATGTTGCCGCCACTGCCGGATTTTCCAACTGCTTCTCCTCGCTGTGGAAGTTCCGAGAGTGTGAAAAGGGTTAATGGGGAAGGGAGCTTGTCGGCCCAGAGCATCGCGGCCAGGCAGCGGCGGAGGAAGATTACCGAGAAGACTCAGGAGCTCGGGAAGCTTGTTCCAGGTGGACAAAAAATGAACACTGCTGAAATGTTTCATGCAGCTTACAAATACATCAAGTTCTTGCAAACTCAAGTTGGGATTCTTGAATTTATGGGATCATACGAGGTAATTGAAGTTTCTTAATCATTTTAATTAAGATTAGGTGTTATTCTGGTAAATTTTGATATTAATCCTTTGTGTACTTGTAGCAAAATGGGGAGACCACTATACATCAAAGTGAAGACTTGACTGCTCTTCTCGAATCGCCGCTAATTCAAGAAAAGTTATACTCGATCGAGAAATGTCTAGTTCCATGGAAGTTTGTCGAAATCCTAGAAAATGGTGGTCGAATCGAATCTAAATCTCAGGTTTTGAAGGAATGCAAGAAGTTGATTCCAAAGTTAGAGCACTAATCAAGCTAACTACAGGAATAGGAAGGCATTTTTTTTTTTTTTTTATGTAGTTTTGTTGTACTTCTTTCCTAGCATAGTCATGGTTTTTTTTCCTAGTACATTTTCCTAGAGAGGCTGTCAGAATTTTACGTGTCCAAAATGTTTCATGTAAATTCCTCCTTTGCAAGAATGGATAGAAGTTTATTTATTTTAGCATATGAAATTAAGAACAAAACTGTTTAAACGGAAAGGAATTAATGCCACCTTTAATTTCGTTATAATTTCAGAATTAAGACTTTGTATTTATTGGATAAAAGGCATAAGTAATACGTTATTTGTTTCTGTATAGAGCAAAAAAAAAGGATAAAATAACACTCTTAGCGGTTTTCATGCAAGTTGGTTGGTACTTTTTTATTTCTTCTTTGTAATTTTTTTTTTTATTATTTTTTTTGTTTTAATTGAGGTTTTTATCAAAAAAATATGAAATACTCGTGACGAAATTGATGGTTACGATAGGACACACATGTAAAATTTTCCCATATTTTAAAAACAAGGCCTTTTTTTAAAAAAAAAAAAAAAGAAAGAAAGAAAGAAAGAAAGAAAGTTTACTTGAGGGCAATTCAAATTTATTTTCAAACACATTAAGGTCGTGTTTGATTGATTTTGTTTTTTATGGAAAATGTTTTTTTTTTTTTTTTCCACTCAAATTCCTACCTTTAGGATGTTTAATTGACATTTTTTTCCATGGAAAATATTTCACAAAAATTGGTTATGTGACCATAGGAAAACAATTTTTTAGGGAGAGAGAAGTTTTCATTTTCCATGCAATTCTCTCTCTCTCTTAGGAAGAGAGGAGTTTTTATTTTCCAGCCAATCCCCTCTCTCTCTCTCTCTTATCCACCCCCTCTCTCAACTATCTACCAATAAAAGATGGACAAATATAATATTTTCTAGGTTCAAAATTAAACCAATCAAATACAAATTATTAATATTCTCAGCAGAAGATTCATAAACTTTATCGCTTAGAGGTGGATTGATTTTTTGCTAAAAAGAATGTCTGCCAACTATTGTTAACTCTCTAAGAGATAAATTCAGGATTAATGCTACTTGCACATAATTATTTTCTCTAAATTATGTATAAATTATATAGCATAATTTAGAGTTTAATTTCCGCATGATAAAGAACTTTGTTTCAGGATGTGACTCTCGTCAGAAATGAGAATGAAGTAACCCAAAATTTGTTATTTTTATAGTGTTTAAACGATTGAATGAATTCCAGCGCCTCAAGGATCAACATGGAAACTGGGTTTCAGACAAAGTTGTTCTTCATGGGATTATCTCTGATTATTTCCATGATCTATTCAAATCATCTACTCAAAACGCTAATCCAGGCCCGGTGGTGGAGGGAATAAATGGTCGCATATCTGACTCCCACTTTGCAATGCTAGCAGCCCCATTTTCAGCCCAAGAGATTAAAAAAGCTTTATTCGACATGCATCCCGATAAGGCTCCAGGACCAGATGGCAAGAACCCGGCTTTCTATCAAAATTTCTGGGATATTGTTGGTAAGGACGTAACCTCCTTGTGCTTACATTGTCTGAACACTCATACTTTCCCTGCAGGTCTCAATAACACCTCCATTGTTCTCATTCCAAAAAAAGAGAATCCCGAGGTTATGCAAGAATTTAGACCAATATCTCTATGCAATGTTTTGTATAAAATAGTGGCCAAAACTCTTGCTAATCGCCTCAAATCTATCTTGCCGGATGTCATTTCAAAGATGCAAAGTGCATTTATTCCAGGTGGATCCATTAATGATAATATTATGTTGGCATTTGAGGCTCTTCACCATATGAAGAAAAAGAGGCAGGGTAAGCATGGAATTGCTGCCTTAAAGATTGACATTAGCAAGGCATATGATCGGCTCGAATGGGGTTTTCTAAAGCAAGTGATGACTCAAATGGGGTTTCCTCAAAATTGGATTGACTTGATCACTTTATGTGTCTCTACCGTGCAGTATAATGTTGTTCATGGGGGCTTTGATATTGGTCCTATTATTCCAGAACGGGGATTGCGGCAAGGATGCCCTCTATCGCCATATTTATTCATCCTTTGCTCTGAAGGATTATCCTCTCTTATTCGCTCTAAAGAAGCGTCGGGCGATATCCATGGTTGCAAAATTGCTAGAAATGCCCCTACTCTTACTCACCTCTTCTTCGCGGATGATAGTCTGTTGTTTTTTCGAGCAAACATAAGGGAGTGTGATGAAATTAAGGGGCTCCTTCACAAATATGAAAGGGAGTCGGGCCAATCCATCAATTACTCTAAATCCACTTTGTTTTTCAGCAACAACGTTGACCTCGAGAGGCAAAGCACTATTCGCTCTAATTTGGGTATCCAAGCCTTCCACGGGCATGATAAATACCTTGGCTTGCCACCAATCATTGGAAGGAAAAAGAGAGAGGTGTTATCTTTCATTAAAGATCGGGTTTGGCAAAGAGTTCAAGGATGGAAAGAGAAGTGCTTATCCAGAGCGGGGAAAGAAATCCTTATCAAGACAGTTGTCCAAGCTGTTCCAAATTTCGTTATGAGTGTGTTCTTGTTACCTATTCAACTTTGTGAAGAGATCGAGAGAATCATGAATAAATTTTGGTGGCAATCGAATAAAGGGGGAAACAGAGGCATCAATTGGATTGCATGGGATAAACTTAGCCTTCCAAAATCAAAAGGTGGTATGGGCTTCAAGAAACTACATGAAACTAATTTGGCTCTACTAGGTAAGCTCGGTTGGAAACTAATAACACAACCTACATCCTTGGTGGCTTGAATCTATAAGGCACGCTATTTTCCCACTTCATCATTCTTGGAAGCTAACATTGGCTACAGGCCAAGTTATATATGGCGTAGTATATTTGCTGCTAAACCTGTCTTGAAAAATGGCTGTAGATTCCGTGTGGGTAATGGTTCTTCCATTAGAATCTGGCATGACCCTTGGCTTCCTAGCCCCAGCCAAGGCTTTATTACTTCAGAACCAAGTCCGGGAGTAGAAGATGCCACTGTTGATCAGCTTATTTTGCCAGGGGAGAATAGTTGGGACCACGATCTTCTTGCTGATCTTTTCAGTGAGGAAGGCCGTGGGCAAATCATGAAAATTCCCCTAACAGCTCATGGGAGAGAGGATCGAATGTATTGGATTCATGACAAGAAGGGGGTTTACTCGGTTAGAAGTGGATATAAGTCATTGATGGCGGACTCTTTCATACACTCTTATTCTACTACTGAGAATTTTTGGAAAGAACTTTGGAGACTTAAAATTCCGGCGAAGGTTCGAATTTTAATTTGGAGAGCATCATTAAATGTTCTCCCAACAGTTGATCAACTAAGGGTTCGAAAAGTCGAAGTTGACAGTCATTGTCCAGTTTGCTCTATACATGATGAATCAGTTCTCCATGCTTTTGTCTCTTGTGAATTTGCTCAAAAGGTTTGGGAGGCAGTGGGAGTAGTAAATTCACCCACCATGGCTGCAAATTTCAAAGACTGGATCACAGCTACCTTAAAAAACCACCAGCAAGATCAAGAGATTATCGTGATGCTTTGCTGGGCCATTTGGTTGAACCGAAATGAAACTGTTTGGAATGCTAAGTCATTTACAGTACTTAAGGTAGTGACTATTGCAAACAATTTCCTCCAGCTTTGGCGTGATGCTAATCGACCACCTTCAAAACTTGCAATCAGCTCTAGCAGTCCGGAGCTTGTAAAGTGGAAACCACCTACTAGGGGTTCCCTTAAGTTAAATATTGATGCATCCATTTTTGAAAACCGAGGGATGGCCAGGCTGGGCCTTGTGATTCGAAATGATTTGGGTTCCTTTGTTGCTGCCAGAGTTGTTACAGTACGTGGCATTGTTGATCCACTTCTAGCCGAAACTTTGGGGGTCCGCGAGGCTCTTTCTTGGATTAAAAATAAATCTCTCGAGGTCCAAACCATTGAGATGGATGCTCTCCTGGTTTATAATGCTCTTCAGAGCGAGGGGATTGACAATTCCTATTTTGGTATTCTTACTGAAGAATGCCGCCTTCTTGCTAGAGAATTTCCACACCTCAAGTTCAGATGGGTTAGAAGATCGGCTATCCAAGTAGCCCACACACTAGCCAAGACCGCTGAATCATTACATGCTATAGTTGAATGGTTTTATTTTCCGCCTTCCTTTCTCTCAAGTGTACTGATTGCCGATTTGATGAATGAATAACTTTATTTTCCTCAAAAAAAAATTTCATTGGATCGAATCTTGTTAATAAGGTCAACATTCATTAAAATTTCATCATCGGTCTGGTTTATCTAAAATCGGATCCTCATATGATTACATGCCAAAAACATAGCAATCATGTTATGTAGCATGTTGACCTTGAAAAGTGGCTCAAACACGTGGTCAACATGATGTAACTTTCATGTAAGCTCTTTTCTGCACATAGTAACACACTGTTAGTTGCTCGTGGCCTTTTTGGATGAAGGTGGAACGACCGTAAGCACTCCAACGACAACCAAGTTAGTGAATTGATAAATCGGAGTTAGGATGTCCGATGGTGGTGGTGATCACCTTAACGTGGCAATCGAGGTAAATGTGTGTGGGCAAAAATAATACAAAAAGCTTGTGTTATTTTCTCTCTACAAAGTACAAACCGCCCATTTCCATAATGTAAGTGTGGATATTTATAATGAAAAGGAGGTAAAAGAAGAACCGTTGGATATGGAGTACGTGACTTTGAATCTTGGACGGACTGTCCTTTCATAGGTGTCAATCCGTCAATCCATAAGTAGGTGGTTTAATTAATGCTTCCGACGTAGTAATTCGTGACTTGACATTTTGAAGTCTACCATACGTCGCGTCAATCAGTCTAAGGATTTGATTATTGAGATCTTTACATAAAAGATCTCCTAGTACATAGGCTCGAAGTGGAGAGGTTTGCGGCAGAAGTGGTAATCGCATTCTGGGTCTCATCACTTCGAACTTAGTTTCAGTTAGTAATATTGGTCAGTCCATTTGAGGTGTGACGAAATGATATGGAGTGCGGGCCTTAGCATCCGCTATGAAGCGGATGGATTCAGTTCCTTTGCCACGTGACGGTGGAATTCGGTTCGTTCGTTCATGTCATCCAACACGTCACACGTGGCGGATGACATGAAAACCTGTAACATAGCATTACCTCAAAACTTTCGAAGGCACAGCTGCAACAGAAAAAAATTGACATGACACTTACTAGCAGAGCAAATTGAATAGGTTGCTTACTATAACAATAATAAAGATTCATTAAATTATCATCCATGCGAAAAAATTATCTAGTGAATAATTTCAAATAAGAAAATCGAAAACATAAAAAATACAAGAGACTATTCTAATTGATGTAAAAACATAGTTCATCTAAAGATTTAAAAGAGCCCAACACAAATGAGAATAAAACCATAATATCTATCAGTGACCCATAATGACTAGAAAATTGAGATGCAAATAAAAAAATAAAAACAAAAACCAATATTCAGCTAAAAAATTAAGGGAGACCCGCACAAATCAAAAGAAAACAACACAATTACCAATAAAATATAGCAAACAATTATTTAAAAAAAAAAGATAAAAAAAGATAATTGAGCCGAAATTCAAGATTATTAGAAGGAAAAGAAATTATGAGTTTGAATAAAAATTCAGATTTAATACTGTACATAATTATGATGGGCTGCTTATGAATATTGGGTCTAATATGAATGTAACTTAAAACTAATTTATTTTCAGATTTACAAAAATTGAAACCTAAAACAAACTACTTGGAAACAATTTGGTTAGTACAAAAAACAAAACGCTGACTGATCCATATGGACCCAAACCAACAGTTTCGAAAAAGCTTTCGATTTAGTTTTGTTTATTTTGCGATATATATATATATATTTGAAACTTATTTACTTATAAGTAAACTTATAAACAAATGTTTGAAAACTTGTATACTTCTAACTAATTTGGATGCACTTTTGGAGTAGTAAATATTGAAAAATCCATCCATAGCAAATTTATCTTTACCTGTAACTGCTATGAAAACTGCCTCTCTTCTCTAAATCGTTTGAATTTCACCCAGAAATAGAAACTGCCAAATATTTCTTACAGAGGACAAAGTTTATCAATGGCTCTCATTTCTGCAAATTTTCTTCTATTCTTCCTCACAATTTCACTCTCCATTCCTTCAATTCTCACAGCATCAGTAGTTGAAGACCTTGACAACTTGAAACCGCCCCCAGATTTCAACCTCACAATCACAAACAACTGTCTCAGAAACCCTGACCTCAGATACTGCAAAGCCACCCCTTTTGATCTTCATGAAATTTTCAAGTCTACAATTGTTGCTAGCCACTTGTGTAACATTTCCAACAATCCAAACTGCATCGAATCCTTTCCGAAAATAGATCTTTACAGCCAACCAAAAATAGCACCACTTTATATATCATTCACTTTCTTCTGGAAATACTGTCCCTTAACCATACTATCCATTGATCTTAGTAACAATTCATTGAAAGGTAACTTCCCATCTGAGGTTTTTAACTGTTTGCAAATTCAACAACTTGATTTGAGCCACAATGAACTTTCTGGGGATGTGCCTGTGCAGAATTTTGATCACCTGCCGAACCTCACATTCCTTAGTCTTTCATATAATCACTTCTCTGAGTGTAAAATCTCCGACAAGAACTTCTTCAAACGGTTTAACACTACGAGTTTCATTCATTCAGGTCTTCTTCCAAATCACAAAAAGTTTAGGATTAAGGCTGTACTTCTATTAGTTGGTTTTCCAATCTCTGTGGTTGCAACTGTGGTTTGGTTTGGATGGCTGTGTTTTTGGAGACCGGATTTTCTACCGAAGTTCCTTCAAAGAAAATACAAGTTTACACCATCCACTCTCAAGGCAGCAACAAATGGACTTTCCAAAAAAAATTTGGTGGCGAAGAGTTCCACAATTGGTATTTACAGAGGGATTCTAAGAGATGGAAATGAAGTAAAAATTGAGATATACTGGGAAACCATATCAAGGGAAAGTAGAAGGAGATTTGTAGAACAATGCAAGATTCTTGTTCAGTTATACCACAAAAATATAGCCCCTGTACTAGGTTGGTGTGACAATCGCAGATTTAGGGCAATTGTCACTAAATGGATAGATGGAGAAAACATTGAGACATGGCTATCAAGGTCAGCTCCACCGTGGAAGCAAAGGGTAAAAGCATTTATAGGAATTGCAGCAGGAATATGCTATTTGCATGAAGAATGGCCTGAAGTTGGCTATGACCTCAAAACAAGAGACATCCAGCTGTCAGAAGGAGAACCCTTGATATCAAGGTTTAAATTTGATCATCATAATAGCAGCACAAAAAGTAAGTAATAACTATCCTTCTACTTGTGAGTCCTAAAGAGTAATTTTATGAGCTCTTTTCTTCAATCGTTCCAGAAATATACAAATTCGGGGTGTTCATATTAGAGATGGTATCGAATAGGCGGCCACTGGAAGACTTCAAGAGGGGTGAAGCTGGTTTTGTTGAGTGGGTGAAAATGCATTACCCTGATAACTTGGAGAATGTTATTGACAAGAGAATCAAAAGGACGGGGCACATTGTTCGTGAAGCCACAGATGCAATTGGACTGGGGCTGATGTGCACAGATCTATCTAGCGGTAATCAATCCAGCTGGGATCATCTATCTAATATGGTGTCAAACATGTGAATCACAGAGGATTATTATAATTTGTATGTATTAATTGAACAAATTCAGATATATAAGAAACATGCACATAAAATATTTGATGTACTACAATATTTACACTGACACACACGCCCAAAAGCACAGGAGTGATTATGACATGCAATTCTTTTAAAGAAGATGGGAGAGATGTGAATAGCCTGCAAGCAAATACATTGACATTCATTTTAAATATTGTGCCTGAAATTTTACCCAATAGCACATAAAAATTTAGTAGTTCATACAATGCCATAGAGCGAATGGCCCAATTTTTCTACTCCACTTATGGGAAGCAATGTTACAGACCCCAAATTGACTGCATGTATACATAATTCAATCACATAAATGAATAAAAAAACAAACAATTTTTGAAGTGAAAGTGCAAACTAGGGAAGATTTCTATAAAATACATCTCGGTAAAAGACCAAAAAGAGAATGTCATCATTTGATGATGCCAGGTCTATTTACTTGCCTCTTAGATTTGGACTTGTGAACTCTCTTTGGCAACTCAGGTGCCAATGCATACATCTTCACGGCAAATAGTTCATTGGGAAATCCTTTTTGGTCCTGGGACAATTGTATTTTACATAAATTTTAAATGTACTCAAGGTTTTAGGTAGGACAATATTTAATGGTATTTGCATACTAAGTATCAAGAAATGAATAGTGTTCTTTCAGATTGAGCTAGTTTTGGTCTAAGAAGCACGGATTCGGGTATGTAATTCGAATACGATATAATACTGGTATGCTGATATAACTTTTTAAAAAATAATTAGGTAATGTAGATGCGTGTATTAAAAGTTTTAATACCATTATCAATTTCCAATAATAAAACTTTTAATAATAAAACTCTAGTTGTCAATTATTCACTACTATAGAGATATAATAATAAGTATAAACCATATAGTTATTTATTATCTTAAAACACGTTTCCTTTCTTTGAAATTGTTAATTAATAAATATTGTCTGTTTTCAATAAATTAATAATAATAATAATAACTGTCTATTATTTAAAAAATATTTTATCATCTATTGTCAATAATAATGGATTTTAAAAGAGTTTAAAACAAATAAAACTCTTCTTCTTCACTTGTCATAAGGAGTTTGATTCATATCGAAAATTTTAAAAAATATAAAAATATATAAAATAACTAAAAAAAAATATGTATCCAGCACATATTAAAGAGCCTTAGGTACGTATCGGATATGGGTACGCAATAAGCTTACAAGTGTCCATGCTTCTTAGGTTTTGGTTATCAAACCTGCCTACTGTAATCTAAAGACACAATCATAATTAGTATATATTATAAAGACATGATAATACCTTCATTTTGTATATTTGAAGCCCACACTGATTGAAGAGTTGCTTGAAGTACAAGTCTGATCTAGTAACACTCCTGTCTTGTTTATCCAAAACAAATCCTAATCAACACGGATTAGTATCTTGGTGAGTATTCATACCACAAAAATGGCAATTTTCACAAAGCCAATAAAAGTTAAAAAAATAAAATAAAAATCAGGGACGGCAACCTGAAAATTGATGCTAAAGACAATCATTTAACATATATGGAACAACACAAGCATTGAATCATCCATTTCATTAGAAGAATAATGAAGAGACTGAGAGGTCTTATGAGTTATGATTGAAGCAGAAGTTCAGGGAATTATAGAATCATTACCATGTCTTGCAATGTTTTCCTTGAGAACAAAAAAGCCACCGGGTTTGAGACCACCCTGGAATAGAACCATCTGTTAGAATTGTTACACATAATTATTTATAACAAGATGTAATTAGAATTTCCCAGATATACAGTTTTATTAAACTTTGAGCTCAGAACGAGTCACTAGAGTTATTATTAATAAAGTACGTTTTCATATGTACTCTGGTAATTTAGATTTGCTTACAATTCAGCTATAAAATAAGCCTTCCAGGGCAGAATAAGATGAGTATATTTGTCATCAAATTGACATGTAATGAGAAACATAGTTTTGTGGACAAGTTTAAGTAGTACGTCATGCTTCACCTATGAAACTACCCCTCCTGGAAAAGCTTCATGAGCACAAAGAAGCAGCATTTGAGTTTTTACACCAATCTTTGCAGTTGAAGACATAGCAATTAGTGTGAGAAATTATAAAGATCCAACCCCCAGATGACAGGCAATGCCACCAGACTGATTGACTCGATAATTATCAAAGATGAGAAAATTTTCAGGATATCATCCAAAAATACAAACAGTATCAGTAGTATATTATCACCTTTGCTCTCTTGAAGAACGATATGAAGTCTTCATCTGAAAGATGTCCTATACACCACTGGACCCATATAACATCATACCTTTGTGCATCGGGAGTGAACTCCTAAAAGAAAATTGGAAAGGAGGAGTCACTGAGTAGCAAAGAGAAAAATAATTGAACATCTAAAAAGTTTTTTTTTTTCCCCTAAAGCACTTTGTTTTGTCATAAAGTTATTAACATATTTCAATCAGACCCAAAGTTTCATATGTGGTAACAGAATTTACAACAAGATTACAGGATTAACTTCGCATAGGGCAAACAATTGAATAGCAAATCCAGTATCATTCTAGAAAATTCCGAAATGATGACAAACTACCTACAACCATGACTAGAAAGTGAAAAAATGCAACTAACTTTTCAAAGTAATTCATGTCTACAGAAGTTACCTGCAGAGGAAAACAATAGAAATTCACAGCCTTGTGCTCTTCTGTGACCATCAAATTTTCTGGTGCCAAATTTATGCGAGCAGCATCCAGAAAATGGGAAACAGGCTCAAGAAGGTCAATCTGGATCCAGGGAACCACATTAAACAAATGAAAAAAAAATCATTTTGAAAGGTTAAATCATATTGTCATATTAACCCGCAGATCCTACAACATTACCAAATACTAGAATTTAGGTGCTGCTGAAAGCATCATGTTTAGTTCCAAAAGAAAGTGATGTATTTGATTTGGCCACCTCCAGTGAACTACTACATCATACAACCCATTTTTTAAAATAACTATTGGATGCATACGCCTTGAATCCCGTCTCAAAAATTACATCTTAAGGCCCATATGCACAGCTTTTGCCTCAATTCACAAAGGCTTGCACCTCAACTTACTAAGGCTTATGCATCAGGACTAAGCCAAATGGGTCTAAGGTGTTCATCCGTTTGTCTTGCATTTTTCAAATATTTTGTAGTTTGTCTTACATTTTTCAGATGTTTTGTTGTTTGTCATAGCTTTTTGAGCAATTCTTTTACAATCTAGAATGTTCTATGGACTTTTTGTTTTCAATTTTCCTTTTTTTCTTTTTCTTTTTTTTTTTTTGTTCTTTACACAGAAGGGAAAGGGAAAGAGAATACATGATCGCTAATGGGAATGATAACAAAGAATGAAAAGAAACCAATAGTGATGACAATGATGATGTTGATGACTCACTTAAAGATCCTATTAATAGTGATAATAAGATTTCTATGTTGTTTCTACTTCTATAGTATATTGTAATTTTGTTTCCTGATTACTAATATAAAAACTTACTATTAGTTACTTTATTAAATTATTTTATGCTTCTTTGCAATTTAGACTTTTAATTTTGTTAATATGTTTGATTGTAATTTATTTAAGATGGTTTATTACAAGCATATTTTTATTTTTTTCAAATTTTTTTGAATTATTTTACCGGTTTTTCTTGAGGCTTATGCCTCAATTCAATGAGATAAAACACCTCGGTACCCAGTTACACCTTTTAAATCTATGGATATAGCTTTAGCAAACTATGGAGTTATTATGCAACAATAAGGAGAAAGTCATAAAAAGAGAGAGAAAGAATGGACAGGATTATAGAAAATTGGTGGCCTTCACAAAACAAGCCAGAAATGGTAATATGGTGGCATAGAAGAGCATAAACAATTTTCAACAAGGAGCAGATAAAGTTAGAAAAGGAAAAAAAAATGAGTAATGAAAATGCCTCACGTAATCTACAGAATCTGGGAATAAATTGCACACAGCTAAACAGGCAAATATCAGCAGAATTGTGAATGATTCTTTTGTAGTGTGTGCAGCCAGCAGCACTTTTCTGGTGTGACAACATTCTTTTGGAACTTCTAAGACACTAAATAAGAGTATGTAAATATCTATGGAAAACAAATACTACCTCATTGAAATATCTTATAAGAAGGTTTTTGGTGACCCTTCCTATGCCTGAGCCACAATCTGCAGAGATAGTAACAAAGAGTCAACTCTCTGAGAAATGGTTTGGAAATTTCACAAGTTAATGAATCATCGAACCCAAAAGGGAACAAAAGAAAAAATAAGAATAAGAATGGGCGTCCAACATGATTATTATGCAAGTCATTTTTGTAATTCTCTTATATATATATTATATATATATATATATATATATATATATATATCTTATGCTTCTCTCCTTAAGATCATTTATATGCACAATTGTTAAACCTTGCAAAAAAAGGAGAATATAGAACGCCTAAAGTAGTAAAAAAAATTGCTACATCTTTTTGTTCATTTTATGTTCTCCTATGCTTCATCATCATGGTGCATTTCATTGAGCTTTAATCGTGTGAAACTACCACATGTTTCCTCGTATAAACAATGTGGTGTGACCACACATGGCACAATAACCTACATCCCTAAGTCCTCATTAATTCTTTTTGATAAAGTAGTAATTAAACATACAAACATCTCAACACTGTCGGATAATATCTATGTCCTCATTCGAAAACAGAAAACTTATTTCACTTAAAAGTAGCTCTGCTATTACTAGGTTCAAGCACAAACTCAGCTATTACTAGTTATCTTAGCTATGTTGATATGTATGTGATACTGAAGAGAAATAGAAACAGAGAGCAGGCAAAGAGTACCAAGAACAACAAGATTGCCACTTCTACCAGCATCAAGAAATCTTTCAGCCAAAAGGGAATTCAAGAATTCCTCACTGCCCTTTATATCAGGCTCATTCACATGCCCATACCCTCCCAGCACTCCATCCATCGTTGCCTCCACACCCTTCTTGCCACCATATGCACAAATATACACACAAGAAACATAAAAGCAGAACGAAGAATAAAAAAGTCACATACATAGATAAATACGCGTTTGGGAGTGAAAAAAGATTCGTACTTGCCAATAGCCGACGCCTTCGGTGTACCAATTCGACTTCTTGCTAGGGTCAGCCACTCCCACCTCTTCTCTCCACATCTCCTCCGCGTTCTTGAATTCACGGCCGTCGGAGTCTATGCCACCGGCGTCCATTTCGTGGTTCGGATTATTCACCGATACTCTGCCCCCACTAGACTTTGGCAACTGCGGCCTTGGTAGGGATGGTAAAAAAAACCGCCCCGCCCCGCCCCGCCCCGCCCCGACGGTGCCCCGCCCCGAATGGGGCGAAAAAAACCGCCCCGACGGGGTTGGCGGGGCGGGGCGGGGCGGGGCGCCCCGTCGCGGGGCGGGGCACGGGGCGGGGTGGGGATGCCCCGCCCCGAACCCGGCCCGTGAAAGATTTAAAAAAAATAAATAAATATATATGTGGATTTTTTAAGGAAAAAAAAATAAAAAAATAAAAAAAAAATTAAACGGGGCGGTTTAACGGGGCAAGCGCCCGCCCCGCCCCGCCCCGCCCCGTTTAAGGCGGGGCGGGGCACGGGGCGGGATGGGGTGATGGCGTGGCGGGGCGGGGCGGGGCGGGGGTGCCCCGCCCCGAACCCGCCCCGTTGCCATCCCTAGGCCTTGGATAACACGAGTGAAGAGAATGAGAACTTGGGCTTGGGTTCGGCTTTGGCAATGGTGGACTAACAAAATGGACTCTAGTATGGTACATAACGCGGTTGTACACTAGCAATCGTGAAAAAATAAGCGGTTGCACCCATTTACCCCATTTGGGAAATAAATCGTAAGAAAAGAGAAAAAAAAATAGAAAATAGATTCGAAAATATTACAGAGATAAAAATTTAAGGTGTGTTTGATTGCGGGTATAGAATTTACCTGGAAAAAAAATAAATTTTAGATAATTCAATTGTCTAAAACTTATTTGTATGAAAATTATTAATTAAATATGTTTAATTGATTTAGATTTCAATATAAAACATATTATACTGATCTATTTTTAATGGTGGGTAGATGAAAGCGGGATGGATGAGAGAAAAAAAGAGAGAGTGACCAATTTTGAAGAAAATAGATGTTTTCTTTATTTTTGAAGAAAATATTATCGTATGACCAAAAATTGAAAAAAAATTGTGGATCAAACCTCCCAAAAGTATGAATTTTGGTGGAAAAATAACATTTTTCATAAAAAGTAAAGTCAATCAAATACAAATTTGATTCGTGTGTAATGGGCCTAACCTAAAAAATAAAAGTGGAAATTACATCCTACCAGAATTTTAAATTTTTCATTTCCAATTTAAGATTTACAAGTTTTTTTTTTTCAAAAATCAAATGATAATTAAAATTTTAAATATTAATAATTATATTACATTATTATTACAAAAATTAAATTAATCTATATACTCAACCCATCTACCCCATCATTTCAAAACCCTAAACATTTTTTATTTCTTTTCTCTACCTTCTTTGTTTACTCTCTATCCTCTCTCTACCTTCTCTCTATTGGTGAGCAACGATGGCACTCTCTCCCTCTCTCGATTTTCACTCTCTACGGGCGGGACTCTCTCTCCCTATCCCGATTATCAAAACAACGAAGTGACGGTGAACACAGCAGCAGCATAACGTCCGTTTGCAGTAGAGTTGCGCTGTCGCGAATGGCAGCTGTGCCTGGAAATTAGCTTGGTTTATTTATCTTTTCATGCGCATTAGAAACTAGATTTGGTAATTGTTTTGGGTGGTGTGGGTAGCAAGACGGTGGTTTCCTAGTTGTGGCGATTGGTTGGTGTGGTTGGTGGCGTCAGCGCCACGGTTGTGGCTGCGATGATTGAATAGTTTTATTCGATTAACTTATGTTGGTGATTCACGGCAACAGTCTGGTCGTGAAATGATGGGCGTTTGGCCGGATCTAGTGGTGATCTGCAGTAGTAACGATCTGGCCGTGAATGATGGGTGTTTAGGCAGATTTGGTGGCGTCTCGATGGTAAGAAGAGGTTGTGGGTGGCGGTGGTGCGATGGTTGGGTAAGTTCTGCGATGTTGTGGGTGTGGCAGTGGTGGTTTTATGATGTTGTGGGTGGGGCGGTAGTGCTGTGAGTTCTGTGATGCTGTGGGTGTGGCGGCGGTGGTTATGGCTGTGGCGGTATTGGTGGCATTGCTGCTAATAATAGTGGTGAGGTGGTGGTCACAAGTGTTTGTGGTGATCACAAATGATTTGCTTGGTTGTGACCTTTAAATTGGGTAACTCGTGACCAATCAACAATATGTATTAGCAGTAGTCACAAATGATTTGCTTGGCTGTGACCTTTAAATTGGTTAACTCGTGACCAATCAACAATATGTGACCAATAAAAAAAAAAATTGTGACAAAGAAATGTGCGATCTAAAAAATTGTTAATTTGTGACCGATAATTTAACAATTTGTGACTGTCTACTAAGTTGTGACTTCTAATATTTGTGATTTGTGACCGTTGGGTAAGTTGTGATGTATAAGTTTCTTTTATTTATGACCGATGAACAAATTGTGACTTATAAAATTTTTGAATTGTGAACATAAAATAATTTGTGACATATAAAGTTTCTGATTTGTGATCGTAAAATAATTTGTGACTTATAAAATTTCTGACCGATAAACAAATTGTGATATGTAAAATTTTTGAACTGTGACCGTAAAATAATTTGTAACGTTTCAATTTTTCATTTATGACCGATGAACAACTTGCGACCTATAAAATTTTTGAAGTGTGACCGTAAAACAATTTGTAACGTTTCAATTTTTTATTTGTGACCGATAAACAAATTGTGGCCAATAAAATTTTTGAATTGTGACCGTAAAATTTGTGATTTGTGACAAATTAATAATATGTGACCAATTATATAAAATTTGTGATCAAATTATATGAAATTATGATGTTAATATATTTAATTAATAAAATATATGTTTAATTAATTAATTTATAAGTAAAATTTTTTAAAAATCTGAAATTTGAAATTTTAAACATTATCTCTTAAATTTGAAATTGGTAAAACTAAATCTCTTATTTATGAAATCTTCCCAAAATAAAATTTCAATGCCCAAGCCTCTAGAAATTATTTAGACATACACAAACTCGACCAGCCATGGGCGGGTTGACCCATGCATGGACCAACGAGCCAGCTCATTGACTGCCGCCATTGACAAGCCTCTTTTCAGGCCTGGTCCTTATGCCTAAAGATGATGAATTTGTCTCCTCAATTCAAAAGTTAATGTTAGGGAATTATTGAGAGCAATTACCCAAGGCCCAAGCCCACTCCACCAGGCCCAAGTGAGATTCCATCCCAAAACCAATTGGTAATGGGTGGAGTAGCCCACTTGGGTTATATGGTGGATTTATTTTCTTCCCACAACCGATGTGGGACTTGTTTGCCCCAACAATCCCTCCCTCAAACAAGGCTCACGAGGTAAATCACCACTCACCGAGATAATCCATCGTAGCCTGCACCCACTACGTTATTATGGATCTACCATCTCATGAGAATTTTCCATCACCTCGATTTATCTAGCCACACAACCTGGGCTCTGATACCACTGTTAGGAAATTAATGACTTCATTCAATCAGCAGAATTACAAAGAAGAAAATGTACCAGCAATTGCAAGAAAATTGACAGCAGAAGTAGGTGAAAATAACCAGCAGAGGACTGATATAAACCAACAAGAAAAACAGAATATAAGCAGGAAGAAAATATCTTCCTAACACTTTATTACCAAAGCTAAAACATGATTTACACACTTGATATCATACAAGAAAGAATTTTTCCCGGATTTATAAGAATTCTACCATTCTTATACAATCTCATTTTCTATCCCTCTTTCACTCTTGAAAGCCTCTTATTTACCAGAGTTCCTCTTCTACCAGAGCACCCCTTTCTGTCTCGAGCTCCCTTCATTCATACATTTTCGAGCTCTCACTTTTACACTACCTAAGGCTCCTATTTATAGGCCTAAAGGAGGCTCCATTTCGGTTATTAACTACCAAAACAAAGGCTCCAAGTTGTTGAAGATTCCACCAGAAAAAACTGTAACTGAGGCTCCTCTTTGCAACTGATTTTATTCTTTAGCTTTTGCAATAACTAAGGAATCACTTCCTTACAATCTCTACCTTGATTCTTGATACCTTCTCAGCAACAACGATCTCATTATCTTCTAGAATAGCACCAGAGGCAGTTGGACCTTCAAGTTCAGAGAAACCTTCCTCCAAGTCTTCATCTTGCTTTAGCCATTTCTTGTTTCTTGATGCAGCCATCTTCTTTTCCCTTCTCAGGTTGAAGTCGTTCTTACCATCAAACTTTTCTTCTTCAAACTTTGATGTAGACATGGTGAGAGAAAAACCCTAGCCAGTAATCTTCCTTCACGAGTTGCACAGCCAACTACAAAGAAATTTTTCTTTTTTTCAAAAGAACCTTCAGACCTCTTCAATTTTTTCTCTGCAGATTGGAACCCGGCTCTGATGCCACTTGTTGGGGATCTTACCTTTCCCCTCCCAGCTCCAAAATCAGTACAAGAATTGCAGAAAATAAATGTTGTACCAGCAGCAAATAGAAACCAGAACAAAAGCAAAGAACTCCAAGAAGAGGACCAGCAGAAGACAGAATAACAACAAAAAGACATAACAAAGACAGATTTAAACAGGAAGAAAAACTCTTTCTCAAGCTTCTTTATTCACCAAGAAATTTAACATTCAATTACATGAATTACATCACCATCTCAAGTGATTCACCATACAAAATCAGAACATTACAGAAAGACTTTTGCCAGATTGATTTTCCCAGAAAATTACCCATTCTCACAATCTCACTTTCTATCTGATTTTCTATAGTTCTAGAATTTCTTTCACTTTCTCAAGCTTAATATTTAGAGCTTCAAAATTCTCTACCGAATTCTCTCAGTCCAGAACTCCTTTACTAGAGCTCCCCTTTTCTCAATCTCGAGCTCTTTTTTTTTTTTTCTGTATTTTCGAGCCCGACATCTTCATCTTTGTGAGCTGCTTTCTCTTGAACCTGAGGCTCCTATTTATAGGCATAATTGAGGCTCCTTTTCGGTTATTAACTACCAACAAACATAGGCTCCAAGTTGTTGAAGATTCCAACCGAAAAACTGTAATAGAGGCTCATCCTTTGCAACGGATTTTCTTCCAACAACTTTTTGTAAAAGCTAAGGAATCTTCAAGGAATCACTTCCTTACAATCTCTACCTTGATTCTTGAAGAGGAACGGATGTGGGACTTGTTTGCCCCAACAGTTAATATTTTAAAAATGCATAATTTTCTTCTAAAAGTATTCAAAATTTCATCATTATATTCTCCATGTCCAATTCTTATTCAACAATTTCGTTCTTCAATTATTGTTCAACAATATTTTCCTCCATAAATATTCCATTCACTATTAACATTCTGAAATATTTTGCTCTATTAATGTTCTTATATATAATTTTTTAATCTCAAATGCTAATGGAATTTTCTAATGATGAAGGTACCCAATTTTTTGATCCTTCGAGCACTCCATCTGATGAAGATTTCTTCGAAAAATTTCGGTTCAAATACAAATCATCCAATTAATTTAAATGATGCCGAAATGGAGGGTGTCAATATCGGAGGCTTGGCAATATATGAAACAAAAAAAAGCTAATGTTCAAAATGGAGCGTACATTTGAAAAGCATTTTGTAACTATTGTAATAAAGGTTAGTTGAAAACACGATTCAAGCACATCTTCATTAAATAGGCGCTGGTGAAAATATGAATCAATTCCATGGTGGTGGCGTCGACACAAGACATGTTCAACTTGTGTTTGGTACTCAAAATGATGGAGATTCTAGTTTGGCTATTTCAAAATTAGTTTATTCGCAAGAAAGAATGCATGAAGATATGACTATAAAACGAGAAGCCACTCAACATAATAGGTTCACCTCACTTTAATAGGCATGTACAACGATCTCCAACCTAGGTATAAGCCTTTTTGCAAAAAACACTTCGTTCCCAAGGACATATCCATGACCAGACTAAAATAAATAAATTAAGCTAGTCTAATATGTAAAAAAGAAAATTTCACATAAAAAATTTATACATGAAAATTTAAAATGGGAGCTCAGGCCAGCCTCCTAAATCCGCTATTGTTCATTCCGATACTAAATAAAATATTTTTTAAAAAAATGAAAGTGCTATTACTTATTTAAAAAAATTTAATGGTGTTATATCGTTTACCTCTCATTTGTCAATCAATTTTTCAAAAAAAAGTTACACGAGAGCTATTTTATGATTTGACGTGACCGGTATAATAAAATTGTAAAACCAAATAGTACGTGAATTTAATTAAAACAATTAAATTCATGGGAATTATGCTATTTGTATATTGATTGTTGACATTCAATGATATGTAAAAATCTGCGTCATTAATTGTTTTAATTGTTGTTAAAATCGATAATAAGAGTGTGTCTGGTAGAGATTAAATCGGATTAAAATTGAAAAATTAGTAGTTATTGTTGACTTTTATTAGACGAATGAGACCTAATAACGATTATATTTTCAATTTTAATTGGATTTTAATTCTTCCCAAACAAGCTCTAAAAATGTTGATCACCTCACACGCTGTGGACGAAACTGTAAAACCAAATAGTACCTACAGCAAAACTATTGTTCATGGCAAGTTTGCTCCAGAAAGAGGAAACACTAGTGCATCAGATCAAGTCTAACATCCACATCCAGATTATTTATTTTATTTCAACACCTGAAATAAAGTTGACAGCTTCTGTTGGAATTGAACCGGGTTCAATGCTATGCTTCCAAATTTGTATAAATCGCATTTGGCAAGTGACAACTCTTTTAGTTCCAGCCCATTGCTGGATCAGTGACACCTGGACAAATGCTGACCGTCAGATCTGCTTCTGGATGGTTCGAATGCTATAATGCCCTTTCAGTTGGCATTTGGATAGACAGAGCGTTTCAGTCTAGGGTTTCATTATTCATTTTTCGTATCTCTCTCTGGCTGCTATTTTCTCTCTAGAATACTTTGTCTTCTACATATCAAATCCCTGAGTTTGATCCCTGTGTAATATTGAGGCTCCCTGTGTGGGGATATTCTGTGTGAATATCGGTGTTAAGTATTCGTGAGGCTGTATAGTTTGGTCAGGTTGATGTAGTGTTCGTTTCTTTGTGATTCGAGTGGATCTACAGCAGTGTGACTGAGAGATAAGTGTTCTTGTACTTTCTTTGTGATTGTTCTGAAATCTTGTGTAACCTTTGTTGCCGATTTGGGCTTTATAGTGGAACCGAGCATAATCCATAACTTGGATGCTCAACGGGGGATGTAGGTGTTAGATCTGGTCACCGAACCTCCGGGGCTTAGGCCGAAACAAATCTATTGTGTTCTTTAAATTCTGCTCTTTATTTTCAGTATACAAACTTGTTGTTTTCTGTTCTTGATCTAATATCGTGTGTCCTGGTCCAACAGTGGTATCAGAGCCATTGGGAGAAGGAACAAGATACCTGGATCTTGAAGCAGAAAGGCTGATACGAAAAGGGTGCAAAATTTTTGGGAAT
Source organism: Fraxinus americana (assembly GCA_035079005.1). Classification (NCBI taxonomy): domain Eukaryota; kingdom Viridiplantae; phylum Streptophyta; class Magnoliopsida; order Lamiales; family Oleaceae; genus Fraxinus; species Fraxinus americana. Next base: position 9,082,418 of record CM068728.1, on the reverse strand, counting down.
TGCTTTTTAAGCAATACTGCTACATTTGACGAGTTCTGAAACTCGCTGGGTGAGATCTTTCTAAAACTCTTGTTAAAACTGTTTTAAGACTTTAGGGTTTCCTACTTTTCCCCTGATTTACCATGTACTAAAACCCCCTTGATCTTAGTCTTTGTCCAAAGGCTCCTGTGAGGCCTTGGGAATCTGAGATTAATCAAGTACGGGTGTACATTTGGAGAATCTTGTTGGAGAAATCTGTGAAACTAAGCTTATATGATCTCTGATGCCTTGACTCTGTTTATCCTTAGTCTGTGGCTGATTATTTTTTTTTTGAAATTCTTGCCTGCTACTACGTGTACTGCTGTGAATTTCCAAATTGACACATTCCATTTTTAATTCTTGCTGCATTATTTACACGTCCATTGTTTTGACCCAAAATTGTCTGTCTGTAAGTCTTATCTCTATGGCCTCTGCAAAATTTGAAGTCAGTCAATTTGATGGAAAAATCGATTTTACACTATGGAGTCAAAAAATGAGGGCTATTTTAATGCAAATGAAATGTGTAAAGGCCATAGATAATAGTTGGCCTATTGATATGATTCCTGCAAAGAAATCTGAACTTGAAGAAGTTGCTTGGAGTACCATTTTCTTGTATTTGACTGAAAATGTTATTAGATGCATTGGTGACACAAAAACTGCATCTGAATTATGGTCCAAACTGCATGCACAGTATGTGACCAAATCTACTCCAAATAAGTGTTTTTTGCTAAAACAATTCTTTTCTTTCAAAATGGATCCTTCTGTTGATTTGGATGAAAACCTAAATAGATTTACAAAACTTACCCAAGACTTGGCTAACTGTGATGAAAAACTTTCAAAAGATCAGATAGCTGTGATCCTTTTAAACTCCATTAGTGACAAATTTAAGGACATCAAGGTTGCTTTAGAATATGGTAGGGAAGAGCTTACCACTGATATTATTATTAATTCCTTGAGAAACAAAGCCCTTGAACTGAAATCTGATTCTAGCAACAACCTCAGTGGGGACAGCCTTCTTGTTAAAGGAAAATTTTTGGGAAAATCAAATTTTCATCCTAAATCCTTTTCAAAAAATAAAAACAGATTTCATGACAAGCATAATTCCAAGACTAAGTCAAAAGGAAAAAAATGCTATTACTGTGGAAAAATGGGTCATTTTGCAAAAGATTGTTTTAAAAAGAAAAATGATTTGAAAGACAAATCTCATGATGGGACTAATGCCTTGGTTTATAATAAGGCTAAGTCTAATTTTGGTCTAGTCCTTGTGAACATGGAAAGACAATTGAATGATGAATGGATTTTAGATTCAGGGTGTTCTTTCCACATGTGTCCAAATAAAAATTGTTTTCTGGATTATAAAAGGTCTGCTGGAGGGCAAGTTATTATGGGAAATAACTATACCTGTAAGGTTAAAGGCATAGGGACTATAAAACTACTTTTGGAAAATGGTAAGGTTCTGTTTCTTAAGGAAACTAGGTACATACCAGACTTAAAGAGAAACTTGGTGTCCTTAGGTATGTTAGATGATATGGAGTTTAACATAAATATGGGTCAAGGACATATTAAAATTCTTAGGGGAAATGACTTAATCATAAGTACCCCTAAGAGACATGGTCTCTATTTTCTAAAAGCAAAACCCTTACTTGGTTTAACTGCCTCGACTGTCTCTGAAAATTTCACTCTTGCAAAACTATGGCATCACAGACTTGGTCACATAGGAAAGAAGGCCTTAAATTCTTTACAAACAAAAGGAGTTCTTGGAAAACAAAACCTTGGTGATTTTGGTTCTTGTGAACAATGTATTATGGGGAAACAAGTCAAATTACCTTTTCCTTCTGGCATTCATAAATCAAAACAGATTCTTGAATACCTACATGCTGATTTGTGGGGTCCTGCTACTGTTAGTACTCTATCTGGTTTTAGATATTTTTTGTTGATTATTGATGACTATTCTAGAAAAATTTGGATTTTCTTACTTAAAACAAAAGATGAGACTTTCTCTGTTTTCAGAAACTGGAAAACCCAAATTGAAAACCAGACAGAACACAAAATTAAATTTCTAAGGACTGACAATGGTTTGGAATTTTGTAATGATGAGTTCAATAACCTATGCAAAGACAGTGGGATTATGAGACATAGAACTGTTACTTATACCCCCCAACAAAATGGTGTAGCAGAAAGAATGAATAGGACTTTGCTTAATAAGGTTAGATGTATGCTCCTTGGATCTGGCTTGCCAAAAATGTTTTGGGGTGAAGCTGTTAAAACTGCTGCATATTTAATTAATAGAAGTCCTACCAAAGTTCTGAATTTTGATGTACCTGAATCTGTGTGGTCTGATGGTTCTGTTAATTACTCTCATTTAAAGATTTTTGGTTGTGCTGCCTATGCTCATCAAAATGCTGGGAAATTGGAACCTAGATCTCTGAAATGTGTCTTCTTAGGCTATGATGAACATGTCAAGGGATACAGATTATGGGTTGAATGTGATAGGGGGTATAAAGTGATTGTTAAAAAGGATGTTATTTTTAATGAATCCTCTATGCCATGTCTGGAAGGGAAAGATAAAATTTTGACTGAAGAGGATGTTCAAATTGAGGTGGAGACACCTCACATTGAACCTGAAAATCCTGTACCTCCAGTAGGAGGGACTGATACTCAAACTGAAACTGACATTAATCTAGATGTTGATCAAAATCAGGAATCTGATTCTGCTGCTCTCCCTACTGATGAGTATCAACTCACAAGAGATAGGGAAAGGAGACAAATCAGACCTTCCACTAGATTTGACAGTGATGATTTTGTTTCTTTCTTTACTTTTCAAGAACATTTCGAAAATGAACCAAACTCTTATGAGGATGCCATAAGATGTAAAGAAAGTAAAAACTGGATTGCTGCCATGGAAGATGAAATGTCTTCACTTTTGAAAAACAAAACTTGGGAACTTGTCAAAAGGCCTGAAAGGCAGAAACTTATTGATTGCAAGTGGATTTTCAAAATAAAACAGGGGGAAGGGGATAGTAAAACCATTAGGTACAAAGCTAGACTTGTTGCAAAAGGTTTTAGCCAAAAGGAAGGCATAGACTATACTGAAATTTTTTCACCTGTTGTGAAATATTCTACTATCAGATGTTTGCTTGCCTTAGTTGCTCATTTTAAATGGGAACTTGAACAATTAGATGTTAAAACTGCGTTCCTATATGTTGATTTAGATGAAATTATCTATATGAAACAACCTGCTGGTTTTGAAGTTGGTAATCCTGAAAATACTGTTTGCTTGCTGAAAAGATCCCTTTATGGTTTAAAACAGGCTCCTAGACAATGGTATAGGAGATTTGATAACTTTGTGTTAAAACTTGGTTTTAAAAGAAGCCAATTTGATGCCTGTTTGTATTTCAAAGGTGATGGAGGTGAACACTCTCTTTATTTGGCACTCTATGTGGATGACATGCTTCTTGCCTGTAATAATAGAACTGAAATTGATGATATCAAATTGAAATTAAAATCTGAATTTGATATGAAAGACCTTGGCTCAGCTAGAAGAATTCTAGGCATGCAAATCTGGAGAAATAAAGAGAGAGACTTGTTATTTTTGAATCAACAAGATTATGTGATTAATATTTTAAAAAGGTTTAACATGTATGAGTGTAAACCTGTTACTTTGCCTTTGTCAAACCATTTCAAACTTTCTTCTGATTTCTGTCCAAACTCTGAAGAGGAATATGCTAGAATGTCAAAAATTCCTTATGCTAATGCTGTTGGTTCTGTGATGTATTTAATGATTTGCACCAGACCTGATCTTGCTTTTGGAATCAGTATATTGAGTAGATTTATGGGTAACCCAGGAGAAGAACATTGGAATGCTCTAAAATGGTTATTTAGATATCTTAAAGGGACTTCTAATTTGGGTTTAATGTTTAAATCTAATAACAATAACGTTATATTGAGAGGATATACTGATTCTGACTTTGCTGGTGATAAGGATAATAGAAGATCTACTTCCTCATACTTTTATACTCTGTGTGGCACTGTTGTGAGTTGGAAATCTCAGCTACAAAAGGTTGTAGCTTTATCTTCTCTTTGACGAGAATATATTGTTGCTACAGATGCTGTTAAAGAAGGGATTTGGTTAAATGGATTGATTTCTGAACTTGGTTTTTCTGAAAATGATATTTTGTTATTATCTGACAACCAAAGTGCCATACATTTGAGCAAAAATCCTATGTTTCATGATAGAACTAAGCATATTGATATCAAATATCATTTTATAAGAGATGTTATTTCAAAAGGAATTATAAAAATTGGTAAAGTTCCTACTCAAGTTAATCCTTCAGATATGGGAACTAAAGTTATTCCTTTAAATAAATTTCTGAATTGTTTGAAACTTCTATCTGTTGAATTTTTGCAATAACTGTGCAGAGATTGTTTGAGCGCATGAAAAGAATATGTGATCGTGTTCTGGACTACACTATGGCCCAAATTATGGTAGCAAGGTGGAGAATGTTGGAATTGAACCGGGTTCAATGCTATGCTTCCAAATTTGTATAAATCGCATTTGGCAAGTGACAACTCTTTTAGTTCCAGCCCATTGCTGGATCAGTGACACCTGGACAAATGCTGACCGTCAGATCTGCTTCTGGATGGTTCGAATGCTATAATGCCCTTTCAGTTGGCATTTGGATAGACAGAGCGTTTCAGTCTAGGGTTTCATTATTCATTTTTCGTATCTCTCTCTGGCTGCTATTTTCTCTCTAGAATACTTTGTCTTCTACATATCAAATCCCTGAGTTTGATCCCTGTGTAATATTGAGGCTCCCTGTGTGGGGATATTCTGTGTGAATATCGGTGTTAAGTATTCGTGAGGCTGTATAGTTTGGTCAGGTTGATGTAGTGTTCGTTTCTTTGTGATTCGAGTGGATCTACAGCAGTGTGACTGAGAGATAAGTGTTCTTGTACTTTCTTTGTGATTGTTCTGAAATCTTGTGTAACCTTTGTTGCCGATTTGGGCTTTATAGTGGAACCGAGCATAATCCATAACTTGGATGCTCAACGGGGGATGTAGGTGTTAGATCTGGTCACCGAACCTCCGGGGCTTAGGCCGAAACAAATCTATTGTGTTCTTTAAATTCTGCTCTTTATTTTCAGTATACAAACTTGTTGTTTTCTGTTCTTGATCTAATATCGTGTGTCCTGGTCCAACAGCTTCTAAAACCTATCAAAGGACGAAACCAGAAACCTAACAAATACATGGCCTACAAGGAATGGATTAAGGAAAGAGGTAAGCATACACAGTGCTAAATTTAAAGTCCATACACTCAAGTTCAACTACTACCAAGGACAGATAATCAGAGGAAATATTTAAGTTTTTTTTAATCCACTTGCCAACATGTGTGTTTTGAAGCAAGTTGCAGAATTTTACAAGTTTTGTGTCAAGAGTATATTTTCACTATGATGACTTGAGTAGTAGTGGTGATCTAATGTTGGCATATTTTACAGTATTTTTTCTTCTAAAAAACATAAAGTGTGACTGAATTTGAAGGTCAAACTTCAACATTTTCGAGCCTAGCCAAAATTTTAAGTTTTTTATTTTTAATACTTTTTTAAATTTTTAATCATTTTAAAAATCATTTAATAATTAAAATAATTCATACTAAACATCTAAAATTATAAAATACTATATTTACTTATAATTTCCGTAATTAGTTAATTATACAATTTTCAAAGGAAAAATTTGAAACTAAAAGCCAAATAAAAGGTTTTTAAAAAATGAAAAATAATAATTAATATAAAGTACGCTTAAGTACGCCAACCACTCATTAAGCGATCAACTACTTAATTTTGAGCTTACTGCTAGGCGTGACTGTAACGCCCCAAGTTCCGTGAACCCGGATTGCCACGTCATATTCTTTTGTAATCAAATTAACTAACAAGATTTGTGGAAAATAACTAAATTTCAAACTTCACATTTACAACGGTAAAAACCTCATCGACAACAAAACTCATTTGATTAACTTAAGAGATTTGATTAAATTTTAAATCTCGAGTTTTTGAAATACCGAAATAACAAAGTACGTTAATAGCGTTCAAATACGAAATTTTTCAAATGTAAATAACTGAATTCATTAAATCGTTGCCACACTGCCCATCAAACCCGACCGTCTCCAAAATTTGCAAATATGGTTAAAATAACGGAATGAGTATTTCGATGAAATATTCAATAGACTCATCGCCGATAATTAATTTACAAAATAATTGAACAAGTAATCATGCAATTCATATCGTGACATCATCATAGGCTCATTTTCTTGAAAATCATAGGCTCTTTGAAAACATAGGGTGTGTGTAGTCTCGTCTCGTACATTTAAGTACATACGTTATGCATAACATTCTCATCTTATCTCATAAGAGATTCTCATCTTTTTCTCATACAATAAAGCATATAAGTTATGGCAAGTATAACATCATATATCTCATATGACACATTTTCATCTCATTCATCAAAGCATATAAATCACGTAAATTCACATAATACATGCAATTATAATTTAAATTAATTAATGGTGGCGAGTCTACCTCAAATTATCTCGAGTTGCGTGAAAAGGGAGTGGGAGGAAATCTCAATCTCCTAATTGTTCGTACGTTTCGTCTAGTAAGAAAAAAAAGAAATTAGGTTTGAATTAGTATTTCGAAATTTTAGAGTTTTAAAATGATAAATTAAAGTTTAGGGACCTAATTGGATATTTATTAAAATTGAATTTGACAAATTTAAGGGCCGAAAATACTATTTTCAAAGTATTGGGGCTAAATGTGAAAAATAGGAACTCTAGAGACTTAATTGGAAACTATTGAAACTGAAAATAAAAGTTTAAGGGCTGAAATTAAACTTTTAGAAGTTAGTGACCAAACTGTAAATCTATTAAAACTGAAAATAAAAGTTTAGGGGCTGAAATGATAAATTTTACAAGGTAGGGACTAAAATTTAAATCAAAGTTGAAAATAAAACTAAAATGGCTGAAATAGACTTTATAAATTAGGGACTTAATTTAACATTTACTAAAACTGAAAATAAAATTAAGGAACTGAAATTAAAATATTTAAAAACATAGGGACTTAAATCTTTTGAAAATCTGGGGGCTAAGGGATTAATTTCTAAAATCAAAACATTTAAAAAAAAAAAAAAACATTCATCTCTCTTTCTCTCTCTCTCATTCACTCTGAATGTGAGAGAGAGAGAGTGTGGCAACGGGAAGGGGCTCTACCTCTTCCGTTGATTCGACCTCCTGTTATATATTTATACAATAAATATAATATATGAAAGAAATAACTAATTAAGATGAAGTGCCCAACTGGTGAAAAGTGTGAAATTTGTGTGGGAGGTCAGGTGTTCGAGCCACGCCTCACGCACTATATTAAAAAGTTTTTAATTGGGCATTGGCCTTGGGCTCTTGGGCTTTATTGATCCTAATAAAATTATTATTTTTTTTTAATCATTTTCGGAATTATTTAATGGGTCAACTAGCCAGTAGAATATGACTGTTTTAACTGTCCAGTATTAATACACATTACCATTGGTCATTATATCTGCAACTTAATACTAGATCATGGTGGAAGAAGTTACATCTCTTTCTGCCTATATAAACACACTTTTAGGTATTAGAAAAATACAAGAAAAACGAGATTACATATTTCTATACAGTACAGTAAAAATATTTTTTTTTTTTTTACACATTTCTGGAGTACACTTGAGAGTTCTGAAAACCTTTTGTGATTGCTGCACAATTGGTTTATATGATCGTTGTATCCTGGAGGTAATTGTCCACAGAGGTCGCAGCAGTTATCGACGGGCAATTTCGCTTTAGGATATCGTGATGTCACGAAACTCGATCTGTTCATAAGTTTTTCTGCACTTTACTGTTATTTTGTCTAACACCTCCCGCCAGTAGGCCATCGCCGGCGTCACCCTCACGTGGTGGCGTATGTACTTTGTTGGAGGGTATGGGGTTTTGGTACTCAAATTTGGGAGTTTATCCGAGGCTTGGAGGTTCGATTTGAGCTTCTTGGTGCAATAAAAAGGTCGAGGAATAAGGTAAGTCTTTAGGTCTCCCTAGTTCTTGATTTTTGTGGTGATTTGAATGGATTTTGGGTGACAGAGGGCTGTTGATTTTTTTGGTGGGAGTTGCGGTTTCGGTGGTGGCTGTGGTGGTGCCTTCAGGGTGGAGGGTTTGATTGTGGGGTTGAGGTTTGGTAGTGTGGTTCGAATGGTCTGGACTGTTCGAATGGGTGGCTGCAACCCACGTGCTTAGCTGCAGCCTGTGTGTGTGCAATTGAGTTTGAGCTGGGTTAGAGGCCTGTTGGTTGAGTTCTGGGTTAAGGGTTGGGTGGCTGCAACTTGGGAGGTTGCAGCTCGTGTATGCTTGCAGGTTTGGTGGCCTTTTGTAGTAACTTGAGCTGGGTAGTTTGAGGTGGTGGTTTGAGGTGAACTTCGATTTGGTGGTGGTGAGCTTGGCTGTTGAGGATGCAGCTGATCGGAAATATTATCTTGTTGGTGCTAGAAATTTAGGTTCTAGCATCAACATGATTTTCCAGTGATTGAATTGAAGAAAAAATGGAGTTTCCTTACCCAGATTTCTTGGCTGCGTGAATTGTGGAGGAGGGAAATGAAATGATGGTGAATAAAAATAGTGAATTTTAGGGCACAATTCCCTAGGTAACAATTGGGGCAAATAGTTGGGCCTAACATTTGGGCTGTAGGGTTTTCTAATTCGGTTTAGGTGGATTGGACTATTGAAATTGGACTAAATAAATTAGATTCTAAAAATAAAATTATAGTACTTATAATTATTCAAAAATGAAATTGATTCGAAAATTTAAATTCGTTTATAACGGCTAGACGAACGCATTTTCACTTTAACTTTAGGGTTTAAAATTTAGCGACACGTTTTTCGAGAAAAATAATTTTATAAAAGTTAAAATTCTTGGTCGCTACAGTGACTTTTTGCTTGCACCTCGCGCTTAGCCAATTTTTAGAAAACTGGTATTTTGCTTATTAACTTGGAGGTGCATACAAAAACAAGACATTCGACCATGTGATAATGATTTACATGTGGAAAAAAGGGTACAGAACTTCTCCTCTCTCTTATAGATTAGTCACAAGAACAAACAAACCATCCATTAGATAACATTACACAACAACCATTGCACATCAACGGTTCATTAAATAACACTCATTACATCGAGGACTAAAGCCAATTGAAAATGCTGGAATTTAACCAAACACATCACAATCTAATTCCATAAACAGCTTAAGGAAAACCTATTATTACAAGCCACAAGGCCAAACATTCGAATACAAAAGCATAAAAACAAAATAACAAGAAGCCAAAAATCAAATTCCTATGATTTTTCAAGCTCTTCTGCAATTTCTCATTTTCATTCCGTTGAGAACCATTCGTTATGGATTTGTATCTTGGATACTATGGATAGGAAAGTGGATTAAATTAATCACAAGCATTCATCTAGATACCACGAATGTGCTATATGAAACAATTGAGAATGATTCAATTTGATTTGTATTTCAATTTTTAGTTTTGATTTCATTTTTAGATTATGTTTGAAGTGTCTATTTTAAGATTGCAGAAATTATTGGAATTTGTTAAGTACAAAACTATGGTAAAGTGACATTCGTGTCAATGTCGGTCAAATATTCGAACTTAATCGGATAGTCAAATTATAAAAATAAATAGATTAGTTCTACTCATCGAGTAGATCGTTGTGGTATATTTGGAATCTCAAAACTAATTCCGAATGAATGAGGCATTAAGATCTAAAGTTAGAAAGAAAATAGGAGAAAACAGGCCGAGAATTTGTCGAACTCCACTGCTCGCTTAGCACTTGAGCGACAACGAGCTATAGATTCTCTGCTTTTGACATTTGAGCTGACACACGGGTGACAGCAAAAATTGTGATCCTTAGCAAAGCTTGTTGAGTTCTAAGGCGTGTCTTTTCACTTACAACCTCTCATATGTTGACCTATGGTTGATTTCATCCTTAATATTTTGATCATAACAAACAAGATTAATATTATTTCCAACAATTGATTTTGAGTGATGATAGTTCAATGTTAAAATTAATTAAGCATTGTCAATATCAACACATTATAAATCGAACTCGAAATGAAGATCAAAGTGAAAGTTAAGCTTTCAAGTCAAATCATTTGATACGAGAGCGAAAGATCAAAATCAAGACTGTCAAATCGAGCTCATGAAAAAGGTTAAGATCGAAGACAAACATTAAAGCCAAACGTCAAGAAAGATCAAGATCAAGAGTTTAAGAGCCAAACACGAAAGAAATTTCGAAGCAAGATCAAGGACTATGCTTTCGAGATCATATATAAATGTATAACACTTTGATCTTTAGTAATGAATGACAATAATTCAAAAATCATTTTGTTCACAATGAGTTATTTTCATATCACTTGCATAAAATATTTTTGATCAAAAATAAAATTGATTTTTTAAAGTGATACTTGAACTTAGATCATATCTCTTTAATAAATAAAAAAAGAGTCAACAGTCAACTGGACGTCCGGTTTGACAGAAAACTTTCTATCAATCTGGACGTCCGGATGGATGAACCGGAAGTCCGGTTTATCCCCAACGGTTAGTTTTTTGATCGTTTTGACAGCAATGGATAGTTGGTAGTCCGGTTGGGCAGAATATTTAACAGTTTAATTGGTATAAATATCAACTCACTTGTCATTCATTTTAACACTTAAGAGCATTCAAATGAGATACTTTTGAGTAAAATTATATTCGTTTCTCATCTCATTTATTATTATCAAATCATTTAGGTTTGAAAAACTTTTGAAAATCTACTCATCAAAGTTTTTCATTTGAAAAATATTTTTTGAACTTACATTTTTATATTCATTTCTTCATAACAAAAACTTTGATTGTTGGATCAAATTTCTTGAATCATTTCTCTTATTAGAGTTTTTCATTTCTCTTTGCACTTAATTTATCTATATCAATTTTAAGATATATATATTTTATAAGAAGATTTTTACACTTATATTGCATAAATTTTTTTTTCTTCTTTTTCTTCATATTGAGACTTTGACTGATTTAAACTTTTAAAATCATCATAGTTATCAAAGTTTTTCATTTCTCTCTTAGTACTTAATTTATTACAATCATCCATTAAAAGAGATATATTTTTTGAGAAGGTTTTGAACCTACATAATATTTATTTCTTCATCTTCTCATTGAAACAATTTGATTGATTGAGTCTAATTTTTAATTATCATATTCAATAAAAAATTTCATCTAACACTCGAGCTATTATTTATTACTATTTATTGAAGTGTTAGCATCTCTAAGTATTTAATTTGTTTGTATTATTTATCAAGATGGGAATTTCATTGTAAAATCATTTTGATGAAGTGTGGGTAGTGTTGAAGTCTCTTAAATATCAACATTATATAAGGATCGGTGCTCCTTGTTGTAAGTCGCCATGTGGGTCATATTGAGGTCCTGTAAAGCTCAATAGTATAGGTCATATTGAAGTCCCGTAAAGCTCAATATTGAAGTCCCGTAAAACTCAATAGTGTGGGTCATATTGAGGTTCCATAAAACTCAATAGTGTGGGCCATATTGAGGTCTTGTAAAGCTCAATATTGCGGGTCGTGTTGAGGTCTTGTAAATCTCAACATTATATAAGGATCGATGCTCCTTGTTTGTAAGTAATCGGAAGTGTTGTAAAGAGTTGGATTGTACCATAAGTCAATTAATATAGTGAAAAAATCTTGCTCGTGTTGGAGAGCTTGGTAATGAAGGACGTAGATAATTGCTTTTGATCGAACCTCCACAATTATATCATTTGCACCCTCTATTCCTTTTACTTATCGTTTTTATATTTGTGCTTATTATGTGAATTAATCTATTTAGTCTTTACTTGTTTGAATTTAGATTAATTCTTCGAAAAGGTTTTAAAAATCAATTCACTTCCCTCTAGGTTAATTAATCTTGGGCCATCATCCTCCTCTATAAATTAGATCATTGAGACATCAATCACTTCATCTCAATAATATGCAATCATAGCATAACATAAAAATTTAATATTTCCTTAACAAAAACTCTGTACAAAAATTTGTTTTTATTTCATTTAAAAGGAGTACGAAAGTTATAATTTGGTTCATTGTTCTTGTGTTTTAGATTGATACAAACACAAGAATGTATTCGTTGTATCTTGAGAGTTGATTATTGTCATTCATAGACATCGTTACGGGGCAAATTCAACTTAAGGACAAAAGGTTCAACTCGTACTTCGATTTTGCTTTCATTTTTTTGGTGTTACTTTGTCCATTTTATTGGCATTTTAATATCATTTATGTGGTGTTTATTCTTCAATTTCTTGCCGTTACTCTGTCCAATTTTGGTAAGGTTGGTAAATTCGATTTTAAAATCATCACTCAAATCCATTTTACAAACAACAGAAATTGCATTTAATTTGTCATTTTGATAATTATTTCTTAAAACAGAAAACTGGAAGACAAGTTTGTTTGAAATTTTTAGAAATTATTTTATGAAAGTTTTATTTAATGCTTGCTATAAAACTGTTAGACATTACGTCCCATTTTTCTGATCTTATTTAATGTATCAAGTTCCCGTGTAATCTAGCAATCTCCTATGCAATGTTGCCATCATTAACCCACCAAAAGGAATTTCCTATAGAGAGAAAACCCATTTTCTGAAAACCATATATTGTTACAACCAACCACGTAAATAAAATTTAGAAAAAAAATTAACCAAAAAGCAGAATCCCCAATCTTCAGATGACGAGAAAAAAAAAACCTCATATGCATAAACTCATGATTCCAATATTAGGGAGCATAATTCTTTACAAGTCAAAGTTTGGGGACCTCTGATGCTATCGTACCTGTGAATATAGGTAAATTACATAATTCGTCTCCAACCTTTGAAAAAGCAAATTAAGTTTGTGTAAAATGACAATCTTATCATTTAACTTGAATAAACGAAAAGGAAATAAAGCAACCAACAAGAATATATATATATATATATGAAAATTAAGAAAAAGAACAAAAAGAGAAAGAAAAAAATCGAAAAAATTGTCTCCTACCCCATACCCCTGTTGGGAATTTACTTAATCATGCACAGCGGAAATAAAACAATTTTCAATTCCCAAACGAGGATCTGCAATGTGTTTAGATAGAAATTGTGATGAGAATGATACCTTTGATGAATTCCACAAACTCTTTTGCTTTTTCTTGAACTCCAATAATCACGATCTGCAATCCAAGCTGTCCAATTGTCCAGCCTCCAATGGTGATCCACACAGAGAACAAGAATGACGGCTAGGGTTTTCTTTTTTTGTGCTAGCAAGAATAATAAAATTCTATATAGTTTTCAAGCCCTAATATCATATTAATATAAGCCCAAGTGGGCTTGGCCCCTCTTGAAACTAAACCCGGTCCTATATTTTATTAATCAAATTAATTAAACTCGGTCCATGAATTAATTAATCCAATTAATTAATTCGAGCCTATTAATAAACAACCCAATTAATTAATTACCCAACACTTGTCAATTAATTAATTGGTAAATCTCATTCTTCTGATTCTCTTTTGTGTGTGACCCATTAGATTCCCGATCACGATACCTAACGACGTGAATTATTATTTTGATCTAATCAAAATCGATAAATTAAAATGCCCCTTTTAATTTATCACTAATTCACTTTCGTTGTCCCAGATTGACATCTAACAATGTGTCAGGGCAATACATGTGACGGGAAATATCACGTAGTATGATAAAACCAAACTTGTTCGTTTACTGTGAAACTATAATCCTTTCGTCAATATGATCCGATCAATTATGAGATATGGATATGTGTCAATCTCAATTATCGATCATATCTTTTATCCCACTGTTAAGTCAATGTACGTTGAAAACTCTTTTCCGACTTATGAGTTCACTTTGGCCAAGGATTTCATTATTAACTTAACTGGATAAAATGTAGATCATAATTTCTTACTATCTAAGAGTGACGAATCCTCTATTGATAATCACAACCTTCATATGATTTTTGACATACCCGAACAATGCTGTATTAGCGACCATTGACAGAGCAACATCCAACACCACCAAAGTATGTCTGCCCTCATATAAGGTACTATGATGACCTCAAGTCAAATGACCAATTCCACTACCGAACGTTAGAGATTAACCACCAACACTTAGATAGTTATCCATGTAGAATCTCTCAGCGGGTCTCCAATGTTTTGTTCTATAACAAAACATCCACGTGTTCATTCAAGTGTCACCACACTTTAACTTGTGAGATCAGCTACTTACTTTACAAGTAAGAATGCCACACGCGATAGTCTATCCGTAATAACGATATCCGTATCTCGTTATTAATTGGACCATGGACGATTTAAGATTCAGTCATATGTAATTTGTATCTCACAATCACAACTCCTTGTGATTAACAAATCACCAAGACTTAAATCTACGGATTCTATTATTTAATTTATTAGACTATTAATTCAATTAAATAATAGATATTGCCATATATATGCATTAATTATATATATTCAAAGTGTTTATGTCCAAAGTTGATTGGATCTAGGGCATAACACTTACAACCCCTACCCACAAACTACACAAATAGAAGGTTTACTGTCACCACTATTAGCTTAGGTTTCCATTGAGTAGGGGAAATACTTACGTAGGAGTCCTTTTACACATTCATTCGTAAAATAATATTACACATAAATTTTATATATATATATATATATATATATATATATATATATATATATATATATATATATAGATATATTTTTTTTTTTTTTTTTTTTTTTTAATCACTCATTCTCTAAAAAGCTCACCATTTCAAAATATATTTTCACACAAAATCTCATTTTAATGAAATCCAAACAAGTGCTTAATCAAACATGTGATGGGCCTTTACAAATTTTGTAACATCACATTTTTCCTACTCGTAATTATTATGTCTATTTAAATTAATTGTATTAATGTTATTTTTTCTTGACTAACTATGTTGTTGCAGTAGAATGTAACTCGTACGCCCTAAACGAGCAACGTGCCTAATAGTTCTAAATTAAGCATAAATATAGTTTCGTGAAATGGAGTAGAATTGGATTCTTATATATAAGTAATGGTCACAAGTTACGTGCAAATAAAATTGGCTCTTTAACTTTTCTTGTGCAAAATTGTTTCTAAAATAGGATTTAATCATTTGTGCGGTATGAATGCTACACTTGAAATTATAAATGGTTCAACCTTAATTCTACAGAAATTGGTATTTGATATAGCAGTTGTGTTTACCATAATTCCTATGACCAATTAGTATTGTTTACTACATCAATAGTAGATTTGCATTAATGTGTCACCATACAGTGACCTTGAAGGTTGTTAATTACAGTTAATTCATGTAGTTCATTTTGTACACCTTTAGATTTATACATGTTGATGTATCTTCCTAACTATTAAAAATAGATATTAATAAATAAAGAATTGAGCATATTAAAATTCCTTGGTAAGTTGTAATGACTTGGGATTTTGGTACGTTGATCTCGTTGGTGGTTAGGGACATCTCCTCTTGATATCTAATTAAAAGTATATTGTTAAGGATTTCAGGTAAGTTAGGGACGGATTCAGGATTGGATTACAGACCGTGCTAATCACTACTCCTATAAAAGAGAGGATACTAATTTCACTGTTCATTTCGTGCGTTTCATTTCCCACTTGAACGGGTTCTTGAACTGGTTTGCTTTCCACGTAGCCACCGCCTGCTAATTTCACTGTTCATCTCGTGCCCTTCCTTTTCCCACTTGAACTGGTTTGCTTTCCACGTAGCCACCGCCTTTTAATTGGGAAATGGTAGGATTGATTCATATATTGTTATCTTCATTTGCTATCTTTTTATTTCTGGAACAAAAAAGAAACCCTAGAAATCGTTTTTTCCTTCTTCTTTGTCTGCGCCATATTTGCAAATAAACGTGGTATTAAAGGTAAATTTCTACCTCTTGTTGTCTCATTTTTGTTTTCCATTCCAAATTTTGCGTTCTGTTTTTTTATGCAACCTTTTTTCGTTTTCTTTTTCCATTTGACCTCCATTTTCATCCTTCCAATAATCTCGTTGCTGCGGGCTAATCACTGGTCAACTCGTACTGTAAGTTCAATTCACATTTCTGATCCTTTTTGGTTCTGAAAGCGCAAATATAGCAAGTAGCTGATGAATTTTATTTTATGTTTTGTTAGGTATCGTTTTGCAGCTGAATCTCAACCTCAAAGGTGCAATTTAACACCTCATGTTTACATAACTCTATAGGCGTACATGTGAATTATGTTATTTCTACGCTTTGCTGATTGATTTAGCTGTTAATTTTTTATAATTAGGCTGTTGGAAGTGTCTGCTCATACCGAATCATGTAGAGCAATCCGTTTTGTCAGCGGGTAATTAGTTTATTAAAGTATTACAATTTTTTTTCTGTCAGAGTAGTTTCTTTTAAGTAAAATGGATGTATAGCCCAATAATTGATTGCAGTGCGATTTGTTTTGATTTTTCTTGAATTGAATTTGTTTTCAGCAATGGTGATGGGTTCTCCAGACTGTTCTATTCTTGCCACTGATATTGAAACAGGATCAAAAATTGTGAAGCTGGAGAACTCTCATGGTTTGGTACCAAAATATATTTATGCGCCTTTGACGAATTGTTGTTGAGACTCGATATTAATGAACTTAAACACTTGCTCAGTCAAATTGGTCGAAAATTTTTGTTTGAGATGACAGTATTGTTATATACCAAGATCTTATGTTGGAGGATGATTTGTTTTACATTCTTGATCAAAATTTTATATTATTATTGATTTTTTTTTTTTGTGGTATACCTCTTCCCTTAATGTTCGTATTCCATTCCAGAGCAAATATTTTTTATCCTTGTGCTCTCTAGAAATGGTGCATAAATGAACAATAATTTCTTTTATGGAGGTCACCATATCGAGAACTCGAACCTTGTGCCAATGTATACCTACAATCTATACATTCGGGAGCTCTGCACCCTTTCTATTAATTGAAATAAGAATGATTTACAACATATGCATTTAATCTGTTGTTTTCCTTGAATTGGGAGTTATGCTTTTCTGTTTTTTTTATAATGGTTGGAAGTGAATAAAATTTCTTCTTGCACCATACTCAAATTCTTTGCGAGAGGTGAAAACATTGAAAACTGAGCTATTGGCCGACTTCACTTTCATTGGACTTCTTCAATCTTGTTTTGAATATGGAAAACATTTATATTACATATGTAACAAACTTGCATTAGTTAACAGTTTATTTAACTTGGTTGTCTTGCTTCTCGTTTGAATCCAATATTGTGGCTACAATATTTAGCTGATCTATTTAGTTTCTCATAATTTATCAGCATTTTGTTCTTTTGTAGGAAGAACTCCAGTTTGCACTATGCAGAGCTCCTTACGTTTGCACTGTACAGTGAATACTGTAATGTACAAATCATTTACCACTATGCCTGCACATACCATATTTCTGTCATGTGTTATTCCTTTTCAGGTAGAATTTGAGGTTATAAGTAAGCTATCATGCACTATTCTTAATCACAATCTGATAATTCAATTAAAGTAGAGTCTCCAGTTTGCATTTAATTTATTCGAGCATTTGCTTTCAAGTATTTTGATCTTTTTGATGAAAAGAAGAATGGTGTTATCGAATTTGAGGAATTTATCCGTGCACTTAATGTGTTCCATCCCTATACCCCTATTAAAGAGAAAATATAATGTAAGTACTTCATGAAGGACCTAATTTCAATTTGGATGACCTTTTCTTTCTTTTGCAGCTGCCTTTAAGCTTTATCATGTCAGACAAACTGGGTTCATTGAGCGAGGAGAAGTGAGTGTATAACATTGAAAATGATCATCTTAATCTTATAGTAATGATAACTGAAAGATTGTATCATTTTGTAAATATTATTATTCTCAGACTCGTGCTTCTTCTTCTTTTTTCTTTATTTTTAAAGAACACTTTCGGATTTTTTTTTTTAAGGTTGATGTGGGATGGAGGATGAGATAATACTCAGCTATTTTTTCCCCTTGGCTTCGCTGGGACTTCTTGGGTATAAATTTTAAATTGTTCAATAAACCTATGAAGGTCTTTTGGGACAATATGATGTCAATGGTAGATGTTAAGATTGGATTGGTGGGACTGCCATATTTACTCCGGAATGCTATTCACCGACATGTTTGACTTCTTGATTTTCCTTTGAATTTCTTGGTCAATTAGTTCAATTTGATCGTATGGGCATTGAAATTCTTAGTGAATTACTAGATTTTGAATACAGCCTACGTTTAATATAGGTTCTTGATATAGGTCTTTGTTTTGGTGTATTGTGGTTTGGTCATTGGCACTTATGATTGTTCATAGTATTAAAAATATTACTTTATTATCAAAGCAATGATGGTGTTCAATGTGTTGGATTGGATTATGATCAAATAATAAAAAGGATAAATTCACAAAAAAGTTATGACACTCAAAAAAGTTATGAAACTTTGATTCGAAATACTGAGATGCTACTCCCTAAGACAATCAAAGAGAAGATAAAGACCATATGTGGTTAAATGACTAGCCTAAATTATACAATTTACATTCTTAAAAAAAATCAATATCTATTGTAGACGTACGCTTTTTCCATTTCAGCTTCCAACCAATGCCTATTATAGAAAATGAGCTATTTTGCTGGCTCAGTAACACCTTCATTGGTTTCCAAATTTCAGTAACTGCTCTTTCTCATATTGAAATTTGAGGGAAATATGTTTTTTCATTGAACAGAATCACAAGGATGTTTTGGTTGTAGTTGATTCAGAATACTATGCAGCACTCTTGGAATTTCTGGGAGGAACACAGAATGACCAACAATTTAGAATGAGGCTAGCTTGGAAAGCTTTTCAGCATGTTGCTTCTTATGATTTTGCAGTTTCATAATGGTTTTGGAAGTAGACTGGAGAAGGTTGTTGTATAGGTTTAATAATTTTTTTCAAAGCCAGAACAAATCAACATTTGCCAATGGCCAGTGCAAATGACAAGTGTTCAGTACCAAATTGAAATTGGACTTTCATTTGATTTCTTTAGATTTTTTTGCAGGTCACTTTACAGGCCTTGTTGATTGCATTAGAAAGAGGTTTTATCTTTGAAATATTGGAATCGAGTGCTTGTTGCTTTCCTAAATAGTTTGGTTAGTTGTTCTCTGCTTTTTCCCTTTTTCAAAATTTTTTAATAAGTTGTAGCTCCACTATAGTCATACCCTAAAACATACCGTGCAATTTCTCAAAATATAAAACAGTAAAATGAAAGGCAAGCATTTTTATTTTTTTTTTACATGACGCATTATTTGCACCCTGGAAAGATTTTTCTCCCTGCATTTTAGAGTGGCTATGGTATTGGAGACATTCAATTGGTAATCAGATTACATCAGCTCCTGCTATAGTGAATTATTATGTAAATTTCAACCTATCATGACCTTCATCGTATCAAAGGATCAACAAGGAATTTTTCCCATTAATACTTATGTCTTTGACTTTTAATTTTTAACATACTTATGTTTTCAATTTCTGTTGCAGGTAGAATGGGGTTATGCAGAATACTCTAAATCTTGATTATTATTTGATTTATTGAATATCTAATTTTACTTTTCGACTGCTTCTTGAATAGTATTGCTCTAAACAACACGTAAATTTAGATGGCTACTGATATCGGCACCTTGGAGAAAAGGTGAATTTTTCGACCTAATTTCACTGTGGAATTCATTTTATTTTTTAATTCAGGTGATTTTTAAGTTCTTCTATGGCATGTTTGTTTAATTATTTTGCTATTGAAGTATATATTATTTACTGATGATTGAGATTGGGGGCAAAAGATTTATTAAGATTTGATTAATTAAGAAAAAAGATTTGGAGTCAGATGCTGAAATATTCTCTGCAATTGAAAATCACTTGTCCAGTGATATGTTGGATACGTTGCCTAATATTCAATTTCGAAATAATGGATTATAAGTAAAAGACACCTGCTTTTCTGTTTTGGTAACTATCTATTACTACCTAATAAAAGTTAAATGGATCAATCTTTGAAAATTTGCTACAACATTGACAATATAATCAGTTAATAGCAGTTTGGAAGATAAGTAGCCAAGTGGTCCTTAAATTTAGATTACACAACGGTTAATGAAGGATGTTATTTAATTCTATACACATTCAATGTCTTTTATTTGTTATCTATTTTTTTGTTTGTTACTTAGTGGTTGAAGTGCATTGATGTGTTGTTTTAAAGATTATTGCAGTAAATATAGATATGAATTTGTAAGATTCAAAATTCAAAGGCCTAAAGCAACTGTCTTGCATAAGTGTTGAAGGTACCATCTCCAATTTGTTTGTCTCAAGGGTGTTCAACCAGGTAATTAAGTGGGTTAGTTTCTGCATTAAACTTTAAGCATTGTTTGGAAATTTAGTTTTGTTTGGAAGTCACATAACTGAACTACATCGTATTGTCTCCATGTGGTTGATAGCTAATCACAAGAATTAAGTTGACATTATTTGTTGCCTATATTGATTTATTGTATTTCGAATTCATAACAAGGTTTACTTTGTTTTTTTTTTATCAGAAGGTACTAAAAAGCCGTTAAAGCTTGGCCTCTGCAAGAACATTTTGGGAAACATAACGGTGGAATTGGATGAACAAGAGCATTGAGCAGCAGGTAATTGAATTTTTTTCAGCCTTCTTTAAATGTATTGTTGTTTTGCCTATGTGGTTGCAACCGAGGTTCGACTTTGTTATTGCAGTTTCTCAGCTGATTAGAAACAGATTTGTTCGTTTTTTGTGTGAGTTTATGTAAGTTTTACTTTTTCGAAGTATATTACTTAAAATGGTGACTTTTCATTCCTTGACACTGGTGATATAGGAAAAAAAATATGTTGTTTCCAATTGCTTCTAAGAATTTAATAAATGTAGTTACTCACTATCACTCATTATTTACTCATTGCTTCCAATTACATACGATGTCTTACTACAGGTTGGGCAGACTATGCTACAGAGAAACAAATTCAAATCGGTGACACGTGTTTTTGAGCTTCCGAATAACGAATTCCCACTGTTCAGGGTGTACAAAATGTGCCATACCGATGGAACTTTGACTTATTTATGAATTGTTTAATTTCATTTGTACATTTTCTGTTTACTTAATATAAAACAGTTCTCTTTTCCTATGTACTAAAAGTTCGTGACCAAACTTCTTTTAGTCTTCATTTCGAATTTATTTATGCTATTTCTACTTCCAAGTTCCATCTGCTTTCTTGTTCACTTTTATTGAAAAAAACATATTATTTAATTAATTGTGTTAGTCAGATCATCTTTCATATATACACAAATTCCAAGTAACCTTCAATTTCTTAAAATTAAACAAGCTTTTCAATTCTTTTATCAAATGGTCAAGTTGTTATCAAGCAGTGTTTCATTCTAGATGCCAGTAAAGGTAAATATGGGGTGCTCTTGCTGCATGGAAGAAGGTATTTGAAGGGACACCGTCAACAAGGAGACAGAAATGTAAGATACCTAAAGAAATGTATTTTAATGATTTCTAGAACATTTGCATCACTTCTATTTGTGTTTGTATACTGTTTCAATCCAAGCTGAAGACTTCAAGCAATATCAAACTCGTACATGTATTAGGTAAATTTTTTTTCTTTTTTATTTTTCCAAATTGCAAGCCCAAGCATTACTTTCTTCTTTTATCTTGTTCACATCACTGCTTTAATTAAGCCCTTGCTTGTTAGTCCATTATAAAACTGACTCCAGCTTAGCCAAATGGCATTTTGGGATAAGTTCTAACATCAGAAAATCAAACATATCTATATTCTCGCATAAGAAATCCGTATTCTTGAATGACGATTGGTTGAGAAGTAGACATCTTATATAATGACATCTTATTTAAATGTTTAATACAATTAGAAATTACATTTCTATTCCCCTGCACACAGTTCGTCTTGTCTTTTAATCCTAAATGTTATTAGTTAAAATTGCCGCACCAAATACTTTGTTTGTTTTAAATAAACAATAAATGCAGCTGAAATGTTGATTTGTCTATTCTATTTATTTTTCCATTTGTTGGAAGTTGCAATTATTATTTGTTTTTTTAGTTTTTTGTATTCGAAAATACTATTGTCTATAATCTAACTCCATCATTATGTGTAAAATAACCCTTTTTTTCTTTATTCCAAATTGTTAAATATTTTTAGTGTTATTTGTTTTTTTTAGTTTTTAGTATTCGAAAATACTTATGGGTAAAATAACACTATTTTTGTTTATTTCGAATTGTTAAATATTCGAAAATATGATTTTACAAATGATTGTAAACTATTGTTTAGAGCATCTCCAAGAGACTCTCTATTTTTAAAGAGCATATTCTATCATTTGGAGAGTATCTATAAATTTAAAGAGTTAAAATTTTGATGTACTCCAACAAACTCTTTATATTTAACACTTAAATTTACTATTCCCAAAAAATATTTATTATTTTTCTTTATCTTTTATTTTAACTAATTTTTCTATAGATTATTTTATTGCTTTTCTACATTGAAAATTGAAACTTTTTGAATGCATTTAATTATAGAGAGTGAGTTTGGCTCTCCAAATTTGGAGAGTCAAACCCACTCTCTAAATTAAAATCTTAATTTAAAGAGTCTATTGGAGCATGATTTTACATGTTGACTCTTTAAAATAGAGAGCATCTCATGTTTAAAGAGTCTGTTGGAGATGCTCTTATAATCTAACTCCACCATTCTTCACTCGGGAACATTTTTTACGAACTGGCTGTGGTTTTGTGTCCGTTATAGTTTATAGAGATCAAGACAAGCCAATTCCGATCACTTATCCTGATTTAGCTTTAAATCGTGAGTAACGAATTCGCCTTAGTATACAAAGTTCATTTTTTTATATATTCCCACCTTTTAAATCTTTTGATCTGCATAGCAATTCTTATATTTGCTTAAAGTCTGATAAATTTTTATGTTGTGTATTTCATATAGATACGTCTTGCTTCCAAAGATTGTTCTTTTGTCCAAAAGCTGCTTCCTTGCTGCTTCACAATTTATGCATTTACCACATTAATTTTCCATTTTGTCGGTAGTCATATCATTGATTTACTCCATTTTTGTAGTAGTCGTTTATAACTTTTGTAAGACATTTGACAATTCAATCAAGTTACATTCTTTTCTTTGTAGAATTGAATAGTTGATTGACACGTTTACATATTGTAGTCCTTCAGAACAAACTATACATTATATCAAGAACCTTCTCAATTGATATCATTGTACTGATGATAGATTTGCTAATTCATTACTCTCCAACAAAATGAAAACAACAGCTAGCAAGAACTTGGAAAACAAAAATAAAAACTGGAATGCTTCAGATGCAACATAATAATAACATGCTACTTCATGTTACACTAACATATCCTCGAGAAAACCAAAACCTGTGCATCGCACGGGCGAAAACTAGTATGTTAAAAAATTGCACATGATTTTTTTTTTTACATAATTTTTTTTTCTAACTAAATAAAAAAAAAAACCAGTGCCCCCACCCCCTCCCCCTCCCTTCCAGTCCCTGAGGTAAGTAAATCTCTCATTGTTTTCATGCATGTTTTACATCATTAAATGCGTTACCCAAATTTGTTATTGTGTTAACTAAATTGTCGTTATATGAATATGATTTTTGATTATTACATTTTAT
Source organism: Fraxinus americana (assembly GCA_035079005.1). Classification (NCBI taxonomy): domain Eukaryota; kingdom Viridiplantae; phylum Streptophyta; class Magnoliopsida; order Lamiales; family Oleaceae; genus Fraxinus; species Fraxinus americana. Next base: position 9,058,566 of record CM068728.1, on the reverse strand, counting down.
GACATTAATGCTTCTCTTGACATAATCATGCACGTAAATGCATCCATAAGTATACATGAAGTTTCAAGAAACAAAAGTTTCCAACTGTCAACGAATCAAGGAGTTTTTAAAGATATGTATTTCGAGTGTTTTATTACGAGGTGTATGTCTATGCCATGAAAAGTGTGAGTAGGAAATGGGGCGTGGGGGACCGACGTACCCGACCAATGTTCAATGATAATGTTAACGTTTTGCGGTACTATCGGTAGGACTCGACAGAGTTCCAAATAATAATTGCTCACTGCATTCTGATTGGTTAAGCGATAGACTAAGTGAACTCACGATATTAATGTTAAGTTTTTAAGAAAATAAAAGAAAAAGTGATACATAATAATAATAAAAAAAACACTTTTTTTTTTGAAGTAATTCATATACATATTATAAGCATGCATCATATGTATGGGGGTTTGATTACCAAGCGTTAGCTCATTCTACGTTATCCCTTCCCATTTTCAGATGATAAAAGCATGATGATTCGAGATAACAACTTGTGGTGATATAGACTTAGTACTATCATATTTAAATATTGAATTCATTTTTGTAATTAAAGTTAACATTTGATTTAATTGTTCTATATTTTATTAAACACGCGTTATTTTAAAATAATAAGTCGGTGATATTTATTATATCAAAGAAAAATTTAATCGTTTTTCGCATTTATGATTATAAGAACAAAATTAGAGTGATGCACCAATATATATAATATATATATATATATACACACACAAACTAACATGTCAAACGTATTGCATATAGTGTTTTGAAATTCATATATCTCATTTGAAATAAAAAAATGAACAATTCCTAAATCAATATATGCATAAGAATTTGTATATTTATTTGCACTGGTACTAATTTTCAAAGTCATAATTTGATGAATATGAAAGTTAAGACATGAAAAAAATCTCAAATATTAAAGTGAAAGAAAAAATCATGTTCAAGACTCGAATCAATTAGTTAAGAAAACATGAGAGACAAAGAGGAAGAGAGGGGATGTGAAACGTGAATGAAAGAGTGGGGTGGGTAAGTGTATCATTAAAGATAACAAAAAAATTCACTCAACCCGATATTCGTGGGGCCTCGCTCCCGAATGGGGAGGGGATGAGGCGAGAGTTATTATCCCGAAATGGATACGGGTGGGTACAGAAAAATAGCCCTCGCCTCGCTACTCACCCCATTTAAAGTTAATTTTAATTTTAAATTTTTTATCAAACAAAAATAATATATTTATTATCATGTTTAAAGAGAACATAAGTTGTTTTTGATAAATTAGTAAAAAAGTAAAAATATTTACTAACTAAATACAAATAAATAAATAAATAATAAATAGAAAAAATAAATGGGGTGATAAACGGGGCATGGGACCTGTCTCGTCCCACTAGGGATGTCAATCGAGTCGAGCGGCTCGTCTGCTCGGCTCGTACTATTCATGCCCACGAGCCGCTCGGACTCGTCAAAAAACGAGCCCGAGCACGAGCCGAGCGGGCTGGCTCGCTGACGAGCCGAGCAGGCTCGGCTCGCACTATTCACGAGCTGCTCGCCGAGCAACTCGTGGGGCGAGCCCACGAGCCTCGTATTAGACGAGCCCAAGAGCCGCTCGGCTCATGGGCTCGTATATATATATATATATATATATATATAAAATTTTAAAAACCTACAAAAGTGACCAGAACGTAAATGGTCACTAATTTTTCACTTTTATTTTTTTTATTTTTCTTCTCCTATAAATACCTACCTATTACAACAATTTTTTCTCACCAAACTTTCACAATTTCATTCTCTAATCTCTACTCTACTCTCTACTACAATTTACAAATCATTATCAACCATTTCATTCATTTATTCTATAATCCTCATCTACATTTTTTTACATTATTATCTTGATTTTACAATTCAATTTCTATTATCACAAATGAATCCACGAGCATTTGTTGAAAATTTGTTCGGTATGGAAGACGAAACACATGTCCAAAATCAATTTGGGAATGAATTCACCGATCTAAATGAATTACCAATTCTAGAAAACATTGAAGATTTCGACGTTCGTGAAGGTAGTCATCCAAATCCAATTGATTTGGATAACATTGATGTTGATTCTAGTGTTCCGATTGATTTGGAACAAGATGAAGAACCTACATTAAATATTCCCGATGCAAGAGGGAAGAGAAATGGGAAGAAGTAGGCAAAATGTTGGGACCATTTCAAATTGGTTCAAACTGGTCGTGTGGTTGATGGAATTTCAGAAACCAAAGTAGTATGTATGTAAATACTGCCAACAACGACTGGCATGGTAAAGAGGCATTGGAACCACCCACCTCAACCGACTACAAAACATGTGCGGCCAAACATGGACTTCTTCCAGCTGGTCAAACGCAATTAAAGTTTGGCACTCCAAGCGCCGGTGCTACAACTACGCCACTTTCTACGTGGATGTATTCGGAGGAGGAAGCTCGAACGGGAATGGTGAAGTTCGTTGCCGTGGCGGAGTTGCCACTAGCAATAGCTAACAACCAACATTTCGTTAACTACGTAAAACAATATCTTCAACCGAGGTACAATCGGGTAAGTCGAAATACGTCGAAATACGAACGCCGATGGCCAATAATTTCTGCAATGGCAAAAGATTTATTAACACCTCTGGTTAGCACTGTAGCTTCGGAGTCTGCTTTTAGTGCAGGGAAGAGGGTTCTCTTTGAGGTCAAGAATCGATTAAAAGAAGATATTTTGGAAGCGTTAATGTGCGTGAAGGATTGGGAAGATGCTAATTATCGAATTCAACATAAATATGCCGAAATTGCATGTAATCAAGTAAGTGATATTTAATTTCACCACATTTATCACAAAATTTTATTTTCATTATTTCATACCTTTATAATTTTTTTAAAAAAATTGTACACGTAACAAGTTGTTCGTGTACAATTTTTAACTCCGCCTACTCGAAATTAAAGTAACTGATCCCAAACCCAAATAAAGGAGGATGGTTTATTTTTTAAAAAAATTGTTTATAAAATGTGTATATTTTATGTTTAATAAAATATAAAAGGGTAAACAAACAACAAAACTCAACAAATAAAATTTTGTTCTTATTATTTTAAAAAAAATGTAGGAGGGGATTATAGAATGTTAGGAGGAAAATTAGAAAAAAAAAAAAAAAATTAAATTTAGACGAGCCCACGAGCCCGCGAGCTGCTCGGCGAGCGGCTCGCCTTGGGCGAGCTCGAGCACGAGCCGAGCTCGCCCAAAATCCAACGAGCCGAGCTCGCGTGGGTATGGGCCGAGTCGGCTCGGCTTGACCCATTGACATCCCTACGTCCCACCCTGATCCTACCTAGAACCCGCCCCATTCCACTTTAACTGGGTATGTTGATGTGGTAAGGTAACAAAAATATCGACGTGGGAATGGCTGACCCGTCTCGTACTTGTCACATCGCCATCCCTATATTTGCTCATATTTGCACTTACATTTTCAACTTTTTATATGCATGCATTGAAATGAGAAATAAATATTTTGTTAAACTTTTATATTTAGTGACTGAGCCCCATTTTTATGAAAATTTATTTTTTGAAATTTCATTTTAAATCACATATTCTCTAATAAAATAATATTACACGTAAATCAAAAATTTTTACATAATTTTTAATCACACGTTCTTCAAAAATCACTATTCAAAAATGCAGTTTTTTTCCTCTTAAAAGGGGACTCAAACAAAAGCTTATTATTTATTTCGATTATCTAAAAATACTAGAGGCAAAAAAAAAAAAAAAAAAAAAAAAAAAAAAAAAAATATATATATATATATATATATATATATATATATATATATATATATATATATATATATATATATGCCCTTCTAAAATATTTTTTGGATCGAAACCACATAGACAAAATGCACAAATTAATGGAAGATCGATGGTAAGAATTTAACAAAAAGGCCAAAGATTGGGGACTAAAATAGCCTATTTAACCTTTTATTTATATCTATAATCAACCTACAGAGTTTAAAAGGAGCATTTTAGCTCCTTTTTTGGCCAGACAGTATAATTTCAGACATGCAATCCAAGACATCTTCTTATTTAGCAAACCTATTGCAGTTTTGCATAGACAACAAAATCCACAAGGCTAGAAAAATCTTGCATGCCTACCTTCTTCGCACCAACCAGTTTTCGAACACTTTCCTCGTTAATCGGCTGATCGAGCTCTATTCAAAATGTGGGCACCCAACTTCCGCGCACCTCCTGTTCGACCAATTGTCCGCAAGAAACATATACACTTACCACGCAGTTTTAGACGCCTATTGCAAATCAAATGACATAGACAATGCGTATGAAGTGTTTGCTCAAATGCCTGAGAGGAATAGTGTAACGTGGAATTTAATAATTACCGCGTTATCGCATAATGGTTTTGAAAAGAAGGCTTTGGAGAATTTTTATTTGATGAGGATGGGTGGTTTTGTGCCAACACGCTTTACGTTGGCAAGTGTTTTAAGCGCTTGTGGGGGTGTGAGTGACGTGGGGTGTGGGAAGGAGTGTCATGGTGTTGCTATCAAACTCGGGCTTGAGGGGAATTTTTTTGTCGGCAATGCTTTGTTGGGAATGTATGCCAAATGCGGATTTGTTTGGGAAGCGGTTGAGATTTTTAAGGGCTTGCCAGAGCATAATGAGGTGACATTTACTGCTATGATGAAGGGGCTAATGGAAACTGACCGCATCCACGAAGCATTTGACATGTTTAAGTTGATGCATAGAGTAGGGATCAGTATTGATTCTGTGTCACTGTCAAGTGTTTTAGGTGTTTGTGCTAAAAGTAGTTTTGAAGATTTTGTTGTAGTTAATGACAATGATAGAAATTGGTATAATGTACATGGGAAGCAAATACATGGTCTTGTTATTAAACTCGGATTTGAAAGAGATCTGCAATTAAATAATTCACTGCTAGATATGTATGCAAAACATGGAGACATGGAGTGTGCTGAACTGTTATTCAATAATATGTCTGAAGTCAGTGTTGTTTCATGGAATGTTATGATAGGTGGGTTTGGCCAGAAATACAGTAAGGAAAGAGCATTGGAGTACATGGAAAAGATGAAGAACCATGGATTTGAGCCCAATGAGGTTACATATGTCAATATACTTGCTGCTTGTGTGAAAAGTGGGGATGTTGAAACTGGGCGTCAGATGTTTGATGATATGTCATGCCCAAGTTTGAGCTCATGGAATGCTCTACTATCAGGCTATTCACAGAACGAGCACCATAAGGAGGCAGTGATGCTTTTTAGAGAAATGCAGTTCAGAAATGTCCAACCTGATCGAACGACTTTTGCAATTGTTCTCAGTTCATGCGCACAAATGGGGCTTTTGGATGGTGGAAAGCAAGTTCATGCTGCCTTATTGAAAGATGTGGCTTATACTGATTTATATGTTGCCAGTGGGCTCATTGGTTTGTATTCCAAGTGTAGCAAGATAGAAATGGCAAAACACGTTTTTGATGAGTTGCCCCAGTATGACGTTGTATGTTGGAATTCCATGATAGCTGGTTTATCTCTCAATTCATTGGAAGCAGAAGCTTTTATTTATTTCAAGCAAATGCTAGGAAAAGGGATGTTGCCAACTGAATTTTCTTTTGCTACTGTACTGAGTTGTTGTTCGGCTTTAACATCTTTGTCTCTAGGGAGGCAGATTCATGATCTGATAGTAAAAGATGGATTTGCAGTCGATGTTTATGTAGGGAGTTCACTTATTGGTATGTACTGTAAATGTGGTGATGTGGATGGGGCCCAGCGGTTTTTCGACACGATGCCCTGCAGAAACACTGTGACCTGGAATGAGATTATTCATGGTTATGCACAAAATGGACGTGGAGATGAAGCTGTTCATTTATTTGGAAACATGATTCTAACTGGCACCAAACCCAATGACATAACCTTTATTGCTGTTTTAACAGCTTGCAGTCATTCTGGATTGGTAGATTCTGGAATAAAAATATTCAATTCGATGCAGCAAGATCATGGTTTAGAGCCACTTGTGGAACATTACACTTGCATTATTGATTCTCTAGGTCGTGCTGGTCGGATAAATGAAGTAGAGGCACTTATAGATAAGATGTCGTGCAGCGACGACCCAGTTATTTGGGAGGTCTTGCTCAGTTCTTGTAGGGTTCATGCTGACGTAAACTTAGCAAGGAGGGCAGCGAATGAGCTTTTCCGCCTGGATCCAAAGAATTCTGCCCCATATGCACTTCTTGCCAATATTTATTCATCTTTAGGAAGATGGGATGAAGTGAAAGAAATCAGAGAAATGATGATAGAAAAGCAGGTTTCCAAGGATCCAGGTTATAGTTGGGTTGAACAGAAAACCAGATTGCATACTTCCATGGGTATTTATATGAGTTGAATCTGATCACGACGGACTATGGAGCAACAAATGGCGAAGAATCTTTCTTGTGCCTGACTCCTGGTGCAATAATCTCTATAACTACTGTCCTTCCTCGTGCAGAATGCAGGGACAACAAATGTTTCCTTAATATAACGTGTATGGTTGCCAAGACCAGCACTGTGAATGTTTGAAAATTCTATTTTACAACAGGTATATCTTTCTACTCGGGATGACCAAATCGTAAGCTGGCTTGAGTTCTTTTCTTCTCACTTTCCTCTTGAACTGATTCTTGTGATTGGCAATGTTTTTTCCTGGAATGCGGAAACTTGTTAGTCTTGGAATTGAATTCTTCGTGCAGGGATGACTTCCGGGGGAGGGCAGAAATATTTTTCGTCTTGGTCTTGTGACACTATTATTCTAAATGCCTTTTTCATTGTTGCAATTGTTCTTTCTTTATGCAATTATTTTCATTTAAACTGAAGGATTTACTCTTAAGCTTTCCATAGTTTGTCATGATTTGTTCATGCCTATCAATATTTTGTTCACTTCGAGAATCATCCATGACTAAGCCATTTATCTGTATTTGAGCACTAAGTTGCAATGACTGACAGAAATTATTTTATTAATTTGGCAGGTACCTGGCAAAATAGGTTAATTGCTTTAGATATCTCTCTAGCAATGAGCCGAGGGGAATGGCTCAGACTTGACCAATGCTTGCTAGATTAAAGTTATAATTTCCTTACAGCCGAGATTTTAAAAATCATCAACTGTATGTCATTTATTTTGCAGACGGTTTATCTTATATGTACTACAGTTTATTCTAAGTATCTTGGTGGTGTAATGTCATCGACTCATCAAGAAAAAGAAAGATCACCTTGATCTCTTGTTTCGGAGAAATAAGTGGCACTAATGTCAACATGACGCACATTGTGTACGGGATCCACTGTATTGCTCTTTCCATGTGGCTTTGGGGCCTAAGATCCAAGAATGCTTTTGCCCTGGATTGGAAAATCAAGAGGCATGCAGCAGCTGCAAAGCCAACTTGATGCTCCTTGAACACATGAATAAGATATTACCACATGTGATCGAGAAAAGATGCATAAAATCAAATGAAAACCCTTGAAAGGGAAAAGTAGCCAATCAGTGATACTTCCAAGTTGTTGATTGGAATGGAATTTGACGTGCCAGATTTGGTAGATTACATCATTTGCTCTAGTTGAGATCAAGTAGATTTCGTGGAATCATCTGAGAACATTTGTTTGGAGTTGCATAAAAAATGGAACTTGTATGACCCTAGCATTGATACCATCATTTTTTTCTCTAATGTAATTGTAGTTGATTGTAATTAACCGATTTATTTTACGTAAAATCTCTATATTTTAAACCAATGTTTAAGTACTGTTTTTCAATCTAGTGTTACTAAGAGCTTGTTTGAACCTCATTATTTTCTAAGAATGCATTTTAAAATAATAGATTGATAGAGAACGCACAGTTAAAAAATAAAGAAAAGCTTTGAATTTGCATGTAATATTATTTTATTGAAAAAGGTAATGCTACATGTACACACACACTTTTACACAATCTTTTACACCTCTCTCACATGGAGGGGGGTCCACGATTATTTTATTATATGTGGGCTCCCTTCCATGTGAGAGAGGTGTAAAAGATTGTGTAAAAAATTGTGTACACTTAGCATTATTCTATTGAAAAATGTGTGGTTGAAAATAAGAAAGAGAAAAATGTATTTTGAAAAAAATCGAGATCAAACAAGGGCTAAATATAAAGAATTAGCCCTTGTTTGAGCCCTATTTTCCTTCTAAAAATGCATTTTGAAATAGTAGATTGATAGAGAATATATGATTAAAAAATAAGAAAAAGTTATAAATTTGCATATAATATTATTTTATTGAAAAATGTGTAGTTGAAAAAAAAAAAAAAAATTGTATTTTAAAAGTAGTAGGGATCAAACAAAGGCTAAGAATTTAATTGTCAAAAAAAGGTTACAAATTTGTTTTTACAAATTTATACGTTGGAGACTTCCCTTACAAGTGAAAATAATTCAAATAAATATTTTTATAGCCATTGGAGCAAAATGGCATCTTCTTCTCATATTTGCCAATTCTATCCCAATATCCAACTAGAGCACGTCAAAAACCTGAATTTAACTTTCATTGTTACCAATTCATGAAATTGTGCACGTGTCTAACTTTCGATGAGAAAATCGAATTTGACATAAAAGACTTGTTGAACTCTAAATATAAATAAATGAACGTGATTCCTTTTAAAAGTATAAACTTTCCAACGGAGTAATTCTAGCACTTGTGCATGTCTCCCTGTCTACTACAGCTATCTAGTCGTCAAATAGTCAATCATCAAACCCAATGAGACCACATAATTAAACTGAAAATGGCTCATGCTTCTGGAATTAATTTTTCCATGTTCCAACCTCTATACAATTTATTAAGCTATGCTTTTCTAATGTCTCTGGTTTGCCCAAAATGGCAGACTCATTGTATCGATACGTAAAATACACGACTTTCAAATTTAGCAGGAAAGGGAGAAACATTGATACTTATATTATATGGATTCCGTAGAAGTCGTATTCAGTGAAAGTCATATGTACAACTTTTGAGAAAGATCTTTCATATTTATCAAGATCCACCTATAATATATGATGAAAAACGCTTATACATAGGATAAAAGGTCATTTTCAACCCCATACTTGTAATATCCACTTCTACAAATTTTGCATGAAAAATGAAGATAGAGCATCATCAACCCCAATGAGACCCATGCAATTTTATCCATCTGATGGTATAGGAAACCTCAATTTACACAAACCAATGATCAAAATCACTATGCCTTCTCTATATAAACCCAATGAGCCCCCAACCCTTTTAACCAATCCAATATACTACAAATTTTCAAGGCTTTCAATATACTCCAAACAACTAATATAAAAAATGAAAAGCATTTTTTTCTCCATGGTTCTTGTCCTCTCCCTTGTCTACTGCTTTTCTCTTTTGAGCAATGCAGCCATCCCATGTGGGACGGTTGACATGAAGGCAGCCACCTGTATCTCATTCGCCACAGGGAAGGATGCGAAGCCATCAGCTGCATGCTGCAGCGGCCTGCAACAGCTTGTACAGACCGTGAAATCTGTCGATGACAGGAAGGTCATCTGCCGGTGCCTCAAGGCCGGTGTCAAGAACTTTGCCGGAGTTCAGGACAAGTTTTTGAGCCAGATCCCGAATGCTTGCAAGATCAAAGTTGGTTTCCCAGTTTCCATGAACACAAACTGCGAAACGTAAGTGCCACCCAACTGATCAAAATTTTCATTTATGTATCGTAATAATAGACGAAAAGGTCTAAATCGATTTTCTTGCAGGCTCCACTAAGGTTCGTGCTTTAGGGATGATCAAAGATTGCAGCGATGTTAGGAATGCAATAGCTGTTGAATAAGACGCACTGTTTTGTGCAAATCCTAGTGGATTATTCACTGTTATAGTGTATTGCACTATGCACTTAATTTGACTTTCAATTTAGAATAAAAAAGAGAAGTTTCATCTATTGCTCGTGCTAATCCATAAGATTCATTAACCAGTAACACGACCTCAGTAACTAAAATAAGTGGATTCAACAATTTTCTCAAATATTATCGTAGTTATCTTTTTGCACGAACAAGCAATAATTGCAATTGTTATCCAGAAACAAACAGTAACTTACGTACAATCTTCAGAATATAATCACCACGGAATCTCTTGACCATCCCAGGCGAAAAACTTGCCGTTGTCTGATCTCTTAGCATCGTTAATGATGCTCAATAGCTTCCGAACTGAGAACTCTTTGGTGAAGAGCTTGCCTTCTGGAATATTTCCCTGAAATGGTCTAGATAAATCTGTATCTACTGTGCCCCGATGCAATAAAGTGCATGATTGGATCTTTCTTGAGTGCAAATTCCACTGATACAGTTTTGGTCACTGCAAGCATCGATAGAATTGGGTTAAGACAATGAAGAAAGCATTATCACTTTCTCTTTTTCCTTTTCTGATTTGAGCCAATAGGATTTGATACATGAAAAAAAAAAAAAACATATATCTCAACAATTAAGAAGCACTACTAAATATCATGTACTTTCTAACTAAAAGATTTTTCTGGTTATTTTCAAGTTTGAGGTTTATTACATAGAAGACAACAAATCAAAGAAGTCCTAATTTGAAAACGAAATTATCAAATCCAACAAAAAGGCAAATATTCACGCTGATTAAGAGCAGACTTAGATGCCCTATATGAGTGCCATCCTCCAAGAGGATTAACTCCAAAGATAATTCTATTTGTACCGAAAATAGTGTACCGAAATGTTGCACCCTCTCACATGCTCGCAGGGTCCGCGTGAATAAAAAACTCTCAAATGTGTGGTCCCCACACCCTATTGTTAGTGTAGGTAAAAGATTTGGTAAAAAATAGGGTGTATATCTAGCATTGTCCTAACTCCAATTGATCCGACCCTGGCAATGATGTTGGCAACGATAGTAAAATCTCTTCTTGTCCCAGAGCCACCTCCAACCTTGAGCAAGGGCCAGATGTGGTGTTCATATGAATCATAAATCATTAGGATTAGTTACAAAATAAGTTTCTGAATCAAGATAAGAATATAAGGATCGAAACTACTTTTCTTCATAAATGAGAACACTTTATTCTTTAGCAATTGCAATACAACACGTACTTGGTAATGCGACTGTGCTATATACTAAACTATAAATATGAGTAAACTGAGATATATATAATTTCTGATTAGCAATCCTGATTTCTGCCAAAAGTCATTTGTAACAGATAATGTACCTCAAAACTTAAATAATTGCACATGAAATAAGACAGTGCACCCCGAAACCTAATTTATCATAACTTTCTTAGCATAGAAAATGAAAGAAAAAGAGAGAGACACACCTTGACAACCAAAATAGGATCAACGGCATTGATCTCATAAGCAAGAAGCAAGGATGCTCTCTGTACTTTGCTCAATGTTGTTTCTATACCGGAAGTGAACAAAATCATTTTACCGAGTCTAGAATAGAAACCAGTAAGCTAACTATAATAACACATTAAAAATCATTTCACTGTCATAAGGAATAAAGTTAAATGAGACTGATTTTGCAATATGCCTTTTTGGATAATTTCGATGTTTTCATTGAAAAGCAAAAATCCCAAAATAAGCATTAAATGAACAATATCTTCCTGGCTTCATAACATCGGGATTTGAAAGAATGCCAGATGTTTTAACAAGAAGACTCAGTTTACCATATTTCTCTCTCTCGCGCTTCGCTGCTCCCTGAAATTTGACATATAGTGAGTATGAAGTGGAGATGGAATGTAGAAGACAAAGATGAGGGAAATTCTATCAATTCATTTCAAGCAAAAGATGGATACACACGGTTTCTTCATATAGCCATACATTAGTACAAATTCAAAATGATTTTCAACTACTATTCTACCTAACTCCACTCTAACCTTACTTAACTGAACATATGGACGGCTTGCAACACCAACTTGCATGAATTATAAAACATAACTTAAGCTATCATAAGTTACAAAAATATATGTCAAGCTAAAGATAACAAAAACAAATGGTTTGACAACAAAAGTGTCACACATGACACAGTTTATTACTCCTCCTTGACACTTTTGTTGGAAACACCAAGACCATCTCTTAATGTTTCAAAACCTCTCCTTAGGCAAAGCTTTGGTGAAGATATCAGCAAATTGATCTTCAGAGCTGCAATGCCTTAATTTCACTTCCTTCATCTTTTGTGCTTCCCTTATGAAATGGTACTTAATATTTATGTGTTTAGTCTTTCCATGGAACAATGAATTCTTCACAATTGCTACAGCGGATTGGTTGTTACAAAGAATGGTAGTTGCCTCAGTTTGTTGGTACCTCAAATCCTTCAGAATTTTTCTCAGCCATATTGCCTGATTGGTTGCCTCTGTTGCTGTTATATATTCTGCTTCAGATGTGGATTGTGCCACAGTCTTTTGTTTAATTGAATTCAAGCAAACAAGGCTTGAACCAGCATAGAAGGCATATCCTGAAGTACTCTTCATTTCATCAGCAGAACCAGCCCAATCACTATCAGTAAAACCTATCAAAACCAGTGTTTCCGATCTCCTGAAACCGATTCCATAATACTCGTTCCTCTGATGTACCTCAACACTCTTTTTGCAGCTTGGAAGTGCATTTCACTTGGCTGTTGCCTGAATCTAGATAGCAGGTTAACTGCAAACATTACATCAGATCTTGTGGCTGTAAGATAAAGCAAGCATCCAACCAAGTTCCTATATATCTTTTCATCAGTTTTCTTTATACCATCATCCTTCATCATCTTTGAATTTTGAACTAAAGGAGTGTTAACTGATTTTCAATTTTTCATATTGAACTTCTTTAACACTTCTTTAGCATACCTCATTTGGCAAACAAAAATACCATCCTCTATTTGATTAATCTCCATTCCAAGGAAGTATTTCATTTCTCCTAAGTCTGTCATCTCAAAAAAATTTCTTCAATTCATCCTTTACCTCTTCAATTAAGATTGCATTGCTTTATGTGATCAAAAGATCATCTACATAGAGTAAAATGATAAGCAAATCCTCCACCACTGGTTTGATATATAGTGTTTGTTCATTAACACTCTTGCTGAAACCAAGACTGCTGAAATGACTGTCAATTCTGCTATACCAACTCCTTGGGTGCCTGTTTCAAGCCATATAAGGCTTTCCTCAGTAAATACACCTTATCTTCTTCTCTTTCTTTGGTAAAGCCTTCACGTTGCTCAATGAAAATCTCCTCATTCAGATGCCCATTTAGGAAGGCAAATTTAACATCCAGTTGATATATCTTCCATTTTGATTGAGCAGCCAATGCAAATAACAATCTTATTGTTTCAAGTTGGTCAACAAGAACAAATGTATCAGTAAAATCAATTCCAAACCGCTGAGCATAGCCTTTTCAACTAGCCTAGGTTTGAACTTATTAATTGAGCCATTAGCATTCAACTTTGTCCTGAATACCCACTTAACTTCTATGACATTTTTGTTTCTTGGTCTGTCGACAAGCAACCAAGTGTCATTCTTTTCAATTGCCTCAAGTTCCTCCTTCATAGCTTTTATCCAATCTTTGGAATGAGCTGCTTCATTATAGGTTGCAGGCTCCAAAATTGCAGAATTGCAGGTGGCATAAATATCCTGAAGTGACTTGGTTTTTATCACTTTATTTTCTAAATCTGATTCACCCTCAGGTTCAGCTTCTTCTCCCACTTCTTCATCATCATTACCAGCATCTTCAGTTTGAGAAATCAGTCTTGGAGTCTCAGATTTATTTACATTATTTGACTCCCAATTCCATGAAGAACTTTCATCTATTTTTGTAACGCCCCAAATTCTCGAAACCCGAAGCGTTAAAAGAAAAAATTATTTTCTTTGTTCGAACCTTTAAATGTTAACCAAAATAAGTTTTAAACGATAAGAGTTTTGAAATCTGAAACCTATAGAAAGACGAAATGGAAATTTTTTTTGTTCATATAGATTTGGACAACTTGGTGAAATTTTATTTTGGAAAACATTTGGAGGAAATTCAGCAAAATACCGGTTGCGCAGCAGCGAAAAGGAAAATATGTTTGACCTAGCAAACGTTGTCAAAAATTTGTGAAATTTTAACAGAGACTATAGAATTCATACATGTACAACATATAAAAATTTGGGGTCTGGACGAAAATGTTTGAAGCATGAAAATACTGCACGACTACGCTGGACACAAAATCCGATACAGTCCCAATACAGTTTACTAAAACGAGCATAACTTTTCCTCTAGATGCTATTTTAAGGTAATTTGAAAGGCCACTATTAGAAGACTTACAGGCCTTTCAAACGCCACTAACTTCACTCTAAAACATGCAGTATAGCCCAAGTCATACCATTTTTAAATTTAATGGCAGAATCTAAAATTCAAAGCAGTAGATAAACTTCATGCATTGTGAATTTAACATTTGTAAATTATCGTTGACATGGAAAGTACATGAAATTGAACGAGATAAACATTAAGAACATTGTTAAGAGTGTCATCTAAACATTTATAAAAAGGTTTACACAACCGAAAATTTTTACTAGAAAGTTGGAAGCATTTTAAATTTGCCGAGCACTCGCCACCATGCCAAACCACTGCCATGCCTCGATTTAACCTGTGAAATTTTAATAGGGGTGAGTATCATAAATAATACTCAGTAGGAAGACACTTAAGTAATTGGTAAAAATAAATGTATTTTCAGAAATGCAAACTTTGGTTATTTGTGTCACCGTCATTCTCTAGCAAACCGGTGATCAGTCAATTCGCTTATTCTCGAGTTTTGATAACTCGTTCTCGAGTTTGATAACTCGTTTCATAATCTCTTTATCTCTTATTTGAACCACCCAAAGGGTGCTTCCATCATCAGTAACACAATAACACGTTAATGCAAACCGAAAACAAATCATTTTATTCTACTTTACAAAAGTGTCGTAAAACACCCATACCTTGAATGCTTGGAGTTTGAATAACCTTTGATGACCAAATTTGTAAAGAAAAAATGCAACGTGCTCCTTAACTTATCCTTCAAATATTTTCCAGATTCAAAAGTGCTTTATGACTATAAGAAAGAGGGCAAAACAACTTTATGTATAAGTATAATAGTTTGGAAAATGAAATCACTTTGTAAGTGCAGTGTATGTGTATACAATTGTAAGAAATGAAGTTATGTTTTGTTTTAAAAAGAAAACTCTTAACATATATAAAATATATGCATGTAACTCCAATGAAACAAAAAGACTTTTCGGTTAATTCTTTAATTTCCAAACGTATTCCATGTAAAGTAAAAGTTTTATGGGATTAATGATGGGTATAAGTGGTGAATTAATTAAGTTTTTAAGTGGTGGAAGTGATTGTGTAGGTTACTCTTGTGCAAATAAAACGGTTTCTCTCTCTTTTTTTTTTATACGCTGAAAATTGGAACCAAACATAGGAAAAAAAAATATTAATGTAAAAAGTGTGTCGTCAAAATAATATAATTGAATAAATTAAAGAAATTTGTCATTTAAAAGAGATTTCGACGATTTACAAAATTTTAAGACAAGCGCACACAATTTTACTATTGTGACAAAAAATTCTAACTCTTAGTAATGGTCGTAGCGACGTCATAATATAATTCAAATTATTTTCGAGTTATACAAGAAAATCTTATTTGAAAACAACATAACATTTTTTTTTGGTCGCTACAACTCTCCCCACTTAAAATTTCGTCCTTGAAATTTAACTTACTTATTTAAGGAGGTCGGGATACTTGGCTAAGATGTCTTCCTCCCTTTCCCAAGTAGCCTCATCCTTACCATGTTTATCCCATTGGACTTTGACTAATGGAACCCTTCGATTTCTCAGAATGTGCTCATTTTTCTCTAGAATCACTGCAGGAGCTTCTTCGTACGTTATATCACTTTGGACATCAAGTGATCAGACATTCACCACATGACTAGGATCCGTGATGTATTTTCTCAACATAGAAATGTGAAATACGTTGTACACTGCTGAAAGTTCGGGTGGCAACGCTAAACGATATGCCACATTCCCAATTTTTTCAATAATCTCAAATGGACCGATAAATCTAGGACTTAGTTTTCCTTTCTTTCCAAATCGTAGTATTTCCTTCATCGGTGCCACTTTGAGAAATACTTTATCTCCAACTTCAAAACTCAATTCTTTTCTCCTTTTGTCGGCATAGCTCTTCTGACGATCTTGGGCAGTCTTAATTCTTGATCTAATTTTATGTATAGCATCTACAGTCTTCTCAACCAATTCTGGACCCAAGATTCTCCTTTCACCAACTTCATCCCAATATAATGGCGAACGACATCGTCGACCATACAAAGCCTCATACGGTGCCATACCAAGAGTGGCTTGAAAACTATTATTGTACGCAAATTCAACCAATGGCAAATGACCTTTCCACTTACCACCTAGATCTAGGACACAATTTCTTAACATATCCTCAAAGATCTGGATAGTTCGTTCAGATTGTCCGTCAGTCTGAGGATGATAAGCAGTACTAAATGTTAACTTGGTACCCATAGCTTTTTGAAGGCTTATCCAAAACTTAGAAGTAAATCTCGGGTCTCTATCTGATACTATAGAAATTGGAATACCATGAAGCTGCATAATTTCTCTAACATAAATCTGTGCGAGTTGTTCTAAACTATAGGTAGTCCGAACTGGCAAGAAATGAGCAGATTTTGTCAGCCGATCTACAATCACCCAGATTGCATCATGACCTCTCACTGACCTAGGAAAACCGGCTACAAAATCCATTGCAATCTTCTCCCATTTCCATTCGGGTATATCCATGGGATTCAATAACCCTGACGGTTTCTGATGCTCAGCCTTTACCTGCTGACAAACCATGCATTTGGACACAAACAGAGCTATCGCACCCTTCATATTTCTCCACCAAAATGTTTCACACAAATCTTTATACATTTTAGTTCCGCCTGGGTGCGCTGCATAAGGAGCGGCATGAGCTTCAGTCATAATCTCATTCCTCAATACTTCATCCTTCAGCACGCATAATCGACCCTTAAACATCAGGGCTTTATCCTCGGCTATTTCAAATCCTTTTCTCTTCTCAGTTCCTACCTCAACCCTGATCTTTTCCAAAAAGGGATCATCTTTTTGAATAGCTACTATTCTGTCCCTGAGGTTTGGTTTCACAGTAAAACTTGCTAATATTGTCGATGTCCTTACTTGAGAAGTTAATACCTCAATTCTCATGTTCTCGAATTCTTTGATTAATTGATCTTGTCTTGTACACAACACTAACAATGTCTCATGTTCTTTCTACTCAATGCATCTGCGACTACATTAGCCTTACCCGGGTGGTACAAGATAGTACAATCATAATCCTTCACCAATTCTAACCATCGTCGTTGTCTCATATTTAACTCCTTCTGGGTGAAGAAGTATTTGAGACTCTTGTGATCGATGTAGATCTCCCACTTGCTTCCGTATAGGTAGTGGCGCCAAATCTTCAAGGCATGCACTACTGCTGCTAGTTCGAGATCATGTGTAGGGTAATTCTGTTCATACTGCTTCAATTGCCTTAAAGCATAAGCTATCACTTTCCCATGTTGCATCAAAACACATCCTATACCAAGTTTAGATGCATCACTGTAAATCACAAAACCTTCCGAACCGTCGGGGATAGTCAACACCGGTGCAGATACGAGCCTGTCTTTTAACTCTGCTCGCACTTCTCCATCCATACGAACTTAGTACCCTTCCGAGTCAACTGAGTCATAGGACTTGCTATCTTGGAAAATCCTTCAATAAATTGTCGATAATAGCCAGCTAAACCTAGAAAACTCCTCACTTCTCCAACGTTTGTAGGTTTCCGCCAATTGGTCACATCTTCAACTTTGGATTGATCCATGAAACAGTATGGCCTAGAAATCCCACTCGGTCTAACCAAAATTCACATTTCTTGAATTTGACATATAGCTTCTCCTTACGCAATGTTCCTAACACTATCCTCAGATGTTCTTCATGTTGATGAGAATCTTTCGAGTTTACCAGTATGTCATCAATAAATACAATGACAATCACGTCCAAATACTAATGAAATACCCTATTCATCAAGTCCATAAACACTGCAGGAGCATTCGTCAAGCCAAAAGGCATACAGTAAATTCATAATGCCCATATCGAGTCCTAAATGCCGTCTTTGGTATATCATCGAACTTAATCTTCAGTTGATGGTAACTCGACCTTAAATCAATTTTCGAAAACACGGATGCATCCTTCAGCTGATCAAATAGATCCTCAATCCTAGGAAGGGGATATTTATTCTTGATCGTTAACTTATTCTGTTCACGGTAGTCGTTGCATATTCTCATAGTACCATCTTTCTTCTTTACAAAGAGTACCCGGAGCTCTCCATGGAGATACACTTGGTCTAATGAAGCCTTTGTCAAGAAGTTCTTCCAACTGTCTTCAACTCTTGTATTTCCTTTGGTGCCATTCGGTATGGGACTTTAGATACAGGAGTAGCTCCAGGTACCAGGTCTATCATGAATTCCACTTGTTTATCGATTGGAGTACTCGACAGGTCATCTGGAAACACGTCAGCATACTCTCGTACTATTGGCACATCATCTAATACTTTCTCTTGAGATGAGGTGCTAGTAAGACTGACAAGATATCCCTGACAATCAGGCTTCCTCAACATGCTCTCAGCTTTTAAGGCAGATATGACGCGAGGAAGTGCCTTAATCTTTGACCCATAAAATTTGAACTCCTCTTTTCCTGGTCTTCGAAAAATTACCTCTTTCTCAAAACATATAATCGTGGCTCGATTTTCACCTAACCAATCCATACCTAAAATAATATCAAAATCCTTCATCTCTATAACATACAAGTCGGCCCCTAGAGTCAATCCATCAAAATTTATCTGTACCCCCTTAGCCATCATGTCTGAAATAATAGTTCTCCCTGATGGCATACTAACTTCTAGTACACTATCATACTTCTGACATGAAGCATTAATCTTAGCTAAACATGCACTAGATATGAACGAATGTGTAGCACCAGAATCAATTAGAACGTAAACGGGAATACTAGAGATCGATAAAATACCTATGATCACGTCCGGGTTTTGGGCAGCCTCATCACGAGTCAAAGCAAACACCCTTGTTTTTCCTTTCTTCTCTTGCTCGGGTTTCTTAATCAATGGACATGAGGAAATCATATGACCAAGTTGACCACACTTATAGCAAACATACTTTCCCAACAAACACTCTCATCTGTGCAACCTGTTACACTTAGGACACGGGGGTACATGATTGCTCGTCTGGCCTGCAAGTGTCTGTTTCTTAAACTGTCCATTATTCTTCTTCTTATCCTGCCATTTTCTTTTTCCAAAGTTATTGTGTTGTCCCTGATTTACCAACTTCACACCCGAGTAGGTCACTATCTGAGCTTTCTTTACCACAGCTTGAAAAGTGGTGAGATCATGTGAACTCACAATCTGCCTGATCTCAGGACGCAGGCCTCTCTCGTAACATTTTGCCTTTATGAGTTTAGTACTTACAAGATGTGGGGCATATCGGGATAATTCCTCGAACTTGCTCTCATACTCAGAGATTTCCATATCTCCCTGTACCGGTCTTAAAAATTCCGCCTCCTTATAGTCTCGCAGAGCCTGTGGGAAAAACTTTTCGGTTAGCTCCATCTTGAACTGAATCCAAGTTAGATTACGTTGTTCCTCCTCTGTACGGGTGCGTGATGCGGATTCCCACCAATGGCCAGCTCTTCCAGTTAGCATAAACTCGGCACATAATACTTTTTGATTTTCTGGACAAGTGATGTGATGAAAGATCTTCTCTATATTACGCAACCACTCGTCAACTGTCGAGGGTCTTTTCCACCATCAAAGGCAGGGGGTCGATATCTACAAAATTGTTCTACCGTCGAAATAGGTGGTGCAATTGGGTATGCCGGTGGTGCTGGTGGTGCTTGGGGAGCTAGTGGTGGTTGGGGAGCTAGTGGCGCTGGCGGTGCTTCGGGAATCAGTGGAGCTTGAGGTGCTGGAGGTGCAGCCTGAGCAGCTAAGGCCTGTCTCGACTCATCAATCTCTCGCCTTAACTCCCTAATTGTCCTCGCTTGTACCATATTCCTTTATACCAGAATAATCACAATCTCTTTTAGATACTTAAGCAACCAAGGAAAAAAAAAAGGTTTATAGTGCAACATTTATTATTATTATCTCTAAAGAAATCCTTCAGGAGGAATACGAGCAAAATAAAACCCTACTACTAAAATTTCACTCCTTTATTCATCATAGCCATCATTGTCACTACAGCCTTCCTGAATCCTAGGTTTCTTAGAAGGCTAAGCCTCATCGTCTGAAATGGGGGGAGGTGCATCCTCACGAATGTACATATCAATAGGTACACTATTGTCTTCAGGGGTTGCAAGTGTATCATCTCGTGCCTCTTCCCACTGCGCTATCGGCTCTATGCAGAAAGCCTCATAGTCAATCTCTCGAGGTAAGGTAGGCACGGCTATTTCCCATAAATAAAGGTAAATCGATTCGGCCAACTCAAGCCATTCTTCTGGTAAGGTATCAATAAGAAGGCGAGTAGCCCGACGACCCGTTACCATATGGCCTAGTTGCCTAACCTCTTTCCACCTTATTAGCATCTCTTGAATGTGTTCTCCCATATCATGTGTTGGATTCCATCGGTACTCTTCATATTGCCTCACGATCTCATATCGACGAGGCATCATTGAACTCGTCTTCCTACAAGTTCTCTTAGTCTGTACCATCTGATTCATATCGATTATTCAAAGTCCAATAAGCAGGTCTCTAATAACTTTTAGTTAATTCTCGAGGACTTAAATAAACATTTAATTTGGTCACATTCTCAAAATACTTGCACAATAATGATTATCTACAAAGGTATTCAAACTCCAACATTTACTGATATTCATATATACATTTCAAATGTTGTATCAAAGATAAACTTTCTCATACTCATCACATAGATACAAGCATAATTATAAAACTTTCTTTACCTCAAAATCGGCATAGCGCGGCTTTGGCAGGCATAGTGCTCAGGATCATTGAATTTTTTTTATCAACCTTATATGTGACACGATACACCAAAAATATGGTTTCTAATGCAAGTCTACAGAAAATAAACCATGGGCTCTGATACCAAGTTGTAACGCCCCAAATTCTCGAAACTCGAAGTGTTAAAAGAAAAAATTATCTTCTTTGTTCGAACCCTTAAATATTAACCAAAATAAGTTTTAAACGATAAGAGTTTTGAAATCTGAAACCTATAGAAAGATGAAATGGAAATTTTTTTTGTTCATATAGATTTGGACAACTTGGTGAAATTTTATTTTGGAAAACATTTGGAGGAAATTCAGCAAAATACCGGTTGCGCAGCAGCGAAAAGGAAAATATGTTTGACCTAGCAAACGTTGTCAAACATTTGTGAAATTTTAACAGAGACTATAGAATTCATACATGTACAACATATAAAAAATTTGGGGTCTGGACGAAAATGTTTGAAGTATGAAAATACTGCACGACTACGCTGGACACAAAATCCGATACAGTCCCAATACAGTTTACTAAAACGAGCATAACTTTTCCTCTAGATGCTATTTTAAGGTAATTTGAAAGGCCACTATTAGAAGACTTACAGGCCTTTCAAACGCCACTAACTTCACTCTAAAACATGCAGTATAGCCCAAGTCATACCATTTTTAAATTTAATGGCAGAATCTAAAATTCAAAGCAGTAGATAAACTTCATGCATTGTGAATTCAACATTTGTAAATTATCGTTGACATGGAAAGTACATGAAATTGAACGAGATAAACATTAAGAACATTGTTAAGAGTGTCATCTAAACATTTATAAAAAGGTTTACACAACCGAAAATTTCTACTAGAAAGTTGGAAGCATTTCAAATTTGCCAAGCACTCGCCACCATGCCAAACCACTGCCATGCCTCGATTTAACCTGTGAAATTTTAATAGGGGTGAGTATCATAAATAATACTCAGTAGGAAGAAACTTAAGTAATTGGTAAAAATAAATGTATTTTCAGAAATGCAAACTTTGGTTATTTGTGTCACCGTCATTCTCTAGCAAACCGGTGATCAGTCAATCCGCTTATTCTCGAGTTTTGATAACTCGTTCTCGAGTTTGATAACTCGTTTCATAATCTCTTTATCTCTTATTTGAACCACCCAAAGGGTGCTTCCATCATCAGTTACACAATAACACGTTAATGCAAACCGAAACAAATCATTTTATTCTACTTTACAAAAGTGTCGTAAAACACCCATACCTTGAATGCTTGGAGTTTGAATAACCTTTGATGACCAAATTTGTAAAGAAAAAATGCAACGTGCTCCTTAACTTATCCTTCAAATATTTTCCAGATTGAAAAGTGCTTTATGACTATGAGAAAGAGGGCAAAACAACTTTATGTATAAGTATAATAGTTTGGAAAATGAAATCACTTTGTAAGTGCAGTGTATGTGTATGCAATTGTAAGAAATGAAGTTATGTTTTGTTTTAAAAAGAAAACTCTTAACATATATAAAATACATACATGTAACTCCAATGAAACAAAAAGACTTTAAATTAACTCTTTAATTTCCAAACGTATTCCATGTAAACTAAAAGTTTTATGGGATTAATGATGGATTTAAGTGGTGAATTAATTAAGTTTTTAAGTGGTGGAAGTGATTGTGTAGGTTACTCTTGTGCAAATGAAACGGTTTTTTTTTTTTTTGTACGCTGAAAATTGGAACCAAACATAGGAAAAAAAAATATTAATGTAAAAAGTGTGTCGTCAAAATAATATAATTGAATAAATTAAAGAAATTTGTCATTTAAAAGAGATTTCGACGACTTACAAAATTTTAAGACAAGCGCACACAACTTTACTATTGTGACCAAAAATTCTAACTCCTAGGAATGGTCATAGCGACGTCATAATATAATTCAAATTATTTTCGAGTTATACAAGAAAATTTTATTTGAAAACAACATAACATTTTTTTTTTGGTCGCTACAATTTTGACATCTCTGCAGGAAACAACCTTGTTGGTTTGAGAATTATAAACTCTATAACCCTTAGCATTTTCACAATAACCAACTAAAACTCCTACTTCAGCTTTTTGACTTAACTTGTCTCTCTTCACTTCAGGTATATGCATATAACACACACTTCCAAACACTTTCAGATGTGAAACGTTTGGCTTAACTCCATACCAAGCCTCATAAGGAGTTAACTTGTCTAAAACTTTAGTAAGCAGCCTGTTGTGTAGGTATATTGAAGTGTTCACTGCCTCTGTCCAAAAAACTTTTGGTACATTCTTTTCCAGTATTAAACACCTTGCCATTTCCATTGTTGTCCTATTCTTCCTTTCACATACCCCATTTTGCTGAGTTGAGTAAGGGATTGTTAGCTGATGTTTAATCCCTACTTCCTCACAAAATTTGTTAAACTGATTGCTGGTATATTCAGTTCCATTATCAGTTTTTATAGCTTTATCTTGCAGTCACTTTCATTCTCCATAAGATTCTTAAACTTCTGAAATATTGCACACACCTCAGACTTCATTTTAAGGAAATAAACCCAGCACATTCTAGTTAAATCATTAATAAAGAGAACAAAGTATTTCTTGCCATTCAAAGTTTAAGTTCTCATAGGGCCACATACATCAGAATGGATCAAGACTGGTTTTTAGGGAAATGCAGTCTAGTTTGTTTTCCCATTTGACAGATATCACAGACACAAGCATCATCACTCACCTTTGGCATATTTTCCACTAGCTCTAGTTCATTCAAATTTTTGAGTGAAGTATAATTGGCATGCCCAAAATGTTTATGCCACAATGCAGACTCAACCACAATACTAGCAAAGGTATGTGAGTTAACATTCTTCTATTCCAAAGGAAAACTCCTATGCCTCATTTCTACTGTCATCAATTCCAGATTGTTTTTATCCAAAATTGTACAGCTACTATCCTTAAATATTAAGGTATAATTTTTCTCAATCAATTGGCCAACACTAACCAGATTTTGATCAATGTTTGGCACATACAAAACATCATAAATGAATTTAGTACTTGTTGGTGTCTGAACTGAAACCTTGCCAATGCCTTTCACTTCAACATACTCCCCATTTCCCACTTTTACTTTTGATTTGTAGCCATCATCCATCTCCACAAAAAGGTCTGCATTTGATGTCATATGATGGGTGCACCACTGTCAAGTAACCATGTTTGAACTCTACTGCAAGCTGTGTAATTTAAGGCTGAAAACAGATGTTCTTCAACCTGATCTTGAGCTACCTTTGCCTGCTGAAGTTCCTTCTTTTCCTTCTGATTTTTGCATACCTTTTTCACATGTCCAAATTGTTTACAGGACCTACATTGGACTCCAGGTCTAAACCAACACCATCTAGGTGAATGGCCTTTCTTTTTGCAATGTGGACAAGGAGGGTACTTAGCATCCTTTCCTGAACCTTTAGCCTCAGCTTCTTTCTTCTCGTTTTGTAGCTTCTTTCTACCAAAACTTGTTTGAGTTCTCTGCTTTCCTTAAGCAAATAGAACACCCTCAGTATGCTCTTCTTACATGAACAATCTCCTTTGTTCAGTGGCTTGAAGGGCATCCACTAATTCAGCCAAAGAAATGCTAGCCAAGTCTCTTGAATCTTCTAGGGAAGAAATCTTAGATTCAAACTTCTCTGGCAAATTGATTAGCACTTTCTCCACTACCTTCTTGTCTGGTAAATCATCTCCAAGCAATTTGATTTGGTTTACCACTTTCATTAATCTAACCATTTCAGAATCCTTCATCTTTAAAGTCTCAAAACCTTTCTTGAAGTTCAGAACCTGCATTTGTCTGGTCCTTTCATTGCCTCTGAATTCTTCCTTCAACCTATCACATGCTTCCTTTGCAGTTTTACAGGTGATTATCCTTGTGAATAAAGCATATGACATGACTAATTGTATGCAAGAAAGGGCCTTAAATTTCTTGGCTATCTCATCACTATGCTGCTTCAGCTGGGCTATGGTGGGATTAGCTCTTAAAGGTGGTGGTTTTACTCTAGTTTCAGTTATTTCCCACAAGTCATAGGCCTTCATTTTTACAAACCAAAAGTCATAGTTTTCTCCTGTGAATGATGTAGGTAAAGGAGCGGAAAAACCACTTGAAGCCATATCATTCACTCACCAGAAACACGGCTTTATAAGGAGGTAACTTACTGGTTTTCTCTCAGTTACCGTTATGGAAGTTCTTATCGGATATGATAGATCTTACCGGTTTGAAAGGTTATAGATTCAAAAAGAATGAAATAAGAAACTTGTTGTTGAACTTACTGAATTTGCACAATGCTTACCGGTTTTGTACACAACTTACCGAATTTGCTCAAACTTACCGGTTTTGCATAAAATACTATGTTTTGAGTTTTTTCTTCTCTTTTTCATTCCTTTAAAGATCAATCAGCTTTGATACCACTGATGGAATGTAGAAGACAAAGAGGAGTGAAATTCTATCAATTCATTTCAAGCAAAAGATGGATACACGTGATTCCTTCATATAGCCATACATTGGTACAAATTCAAAATGATTTTCGACTACTATTCTACCTAACTCCACTCTAACCTTACTTTACTGAACATATGGACAGCTTGAAACACCAACTTGCATGAATTATAAAACATAACTTAAGCTATCATAAGTTGCAAAAATATATGTCAAGCTAAAGATAACAAAAATAAATGGTTTGACAACAAAAGTGTCACACATGACACGGTTCATCAAGTGGTATAGCCTGAGAAGTTCGCTGAGAGTATATAAAACTTAAAAAACATTGGGAAACAATAAGCATTTATGTTTAAGCTTAAAATGTGCTTATAACATGATAAATATCATATAAAATAGAGTTTTGTTATTCGTTCAAGCCCTTGGACGAATAGGGCAAAGGCCCAGTCAATAGGAGGGCACATGTACAGACGGGGCTGATGTGGCCTTGTCTCTCTAGCAAAACTCTATAAAATAATCTACAAGTTTGGTACGTCATCCAAGCAGGAAGAATACCTCTATTGTGCTTTCAATTGTAGGATCCAACTGATGAATATCAAGGTGCTCAGCAAACTTATTCTTAAACTCGCAATGACGTATCCTTTGTCATTTTTCTCTAACAATTGTCTAACCTATCTAAGGCAAAAGCTCGGTCGCCATTCAACCACAACCAGCAAATAGTTGGCCGAATGGTTCACACCAAGAATTGCTTGCTATCTTATGTTGTCATTTGATTCCAACGACAAGGACAAAAGATGACCACTAATGGGGAGAAATAACTTTCTGTTTTCTACAAAAAAATCCCAGAGTCGAAACTATACAAGTATAACTTGTGCTATTTTCTAGTAGAACGAATAGTTTAGAAATCAACTTTGAACTTTCCCAAATAATCAGAAATAGTGTAGAAAAACATAGAAGTCAATAAGTCAAGAAGAAAGTGATAATCTAGCCCGATCATAATTGCTGAAGGCAGATACTAACACCACGAAATTCAGCCGCGCCAAGGAAAGTGTGCAAATTACAACTGCAGAATCCAGCGAATTTTATCCATCTCATACATTGGTTTTCTTCCAAGCAAACAAAAAATGTACAATTACAAACAAATCAGAATTTAAAATTAGAATAAACATTTTTTTGGGATTGAGTAAATGGGATCACAAATTCAAGGCCAATATCTTTGGAGGCACATTGAATCATTTAAACACCTCCTTCCCATCACTTAACTTCTGACATAGATGGGTTTGAAAACGTCCAAGCTCTTAAGAATGGCATGAGATATGGCTTTTGTTGGTTATTGGATTTAATCATGAAATTAATTTTCCTTTCAATATTAAATCCAAGTGAATAATAGATCTTAAATCACCTTGAGATCATTGGATGTTGTTTTTTAAATCCTCACACATAAGGGTGAGATGATAACCTTGAATAAGCTTTTAATGGCCTAGCTAATTGCTTCATCCCTTAGATTTTCTCCCTTGTTCTTCTTAGGTGCCTCCCTTTTGAAAAATATAAAAGTGTGACTAATGTGCCCTCAAATGGTATATTTATACTACTAAATTAGGGTTTCATAATTGTACGAATTTTCTTGGACATTATTGTAATAGACCAATTAAGTCACACACATTTATTAGAGCTAAGAGAGGGACCTAATCAAACTTATAGGACTCAAGCTCTAATAGATGTTTCTAATTATGTCAACTCTTGACCAATTGAGATATATCTATTAATTTTGATTTATTCTGCTGAAAAATTGAAATTACACTCTCGAGTTGAGTGATGGTTATAGAAGCAAAATATAATCCGATAACAACATCTTCCTGTTATCGTTCCGCAAATCAACTCCTTTTCACCGTCAATATGTTGAAACTGGCAAAATGACCGTTTTGCTCTTTAATGTGTATTACCCACTAAGTCTCATTTTATAAGGCGAATTCATTGTGATCAAATCACAACGTAGAGTCCAACGATCTCACCATCAGACTACCGAGCTCAGGTTCTATTGCCTATAAAAATACTTTAGAGTGACAATCGTCTCATCATCATGATTAACGGATTCCATTATCGCAACTATACGATTTCTAATTGTTTCGGCCTGATTCCCAAAGTACCGAGATCAAACTTCCAATTAAGACTTAACTCATTGGTACCTCAAAGAACTTGAATTAGTAATTAAAGGTAAACTACTCGCTCAGGATTTAGGTGATTTGTTTGATAATCGAGTAAAGTCTCATTCAGTCCTGTTTAATGTGCATTAAAAATAAATTATTGTTCTTATTCCCAAATCTAGACAAATCTCAATAAGAACAATGCAATCTTATCAACATAAAGCGTCCAAATTTATGTACCGATTGTGAACGACATATTTTGATCACGTCACAAATTGTGTCTTATTATATCCGAACCATCGAGTATACAATTTGTGACATTCTATATGATCATGGAACCTTAGGGCTTAGATAATTGTTTAAATTGTAACACACGAATAATCAAACGTTAATTCATAATATTGTTTTACAAAATACTACTCAAAATGGCATCAAACTAACAATCTCTCACTTGCCCTTTTAGAGTATATGTGACATATCAAGAATAACCTTCCTCTCAAGATGCCCATCAAAAACCTCAGTTGATAATCTCTTGGTGAACGAATTCGCAAGATTATCTTCTAATGCAATCTTACTAACCGTTACGTCTTCTCGATGAATAATCTCTCTAACAATATGGTATTTCATCTCAATGTGCTTGCCACGCTTATTATAAAAATAAAGTGTTATGGGTTCCATTGTTAAAGGTACCACGTCAAGGTCCAAAAGAAACTTCTTGAACTATACAGCTCATTTAGCAGCTTCACAAACGGCTATATATTCTGCCTCCATAGTAGAATCGGCAATACAAGATTGCTTGATACTCCTCCATACCACGGCTCCACCTCTTAGTGTAAATATTGAACTGGATGTAGACTTCCTAGAGTCACGATTGAATTGAAAATCAGAATTAGTATATCCAATAGGATTCAGATCATGTCCTGAATAGACAAGCATATAATTTCTCATTCTCCGAAGGTACTTAAGTATACGCTTAACTGCTATCCAATGTTTTGGTCCTAGATTAGATTGATAATGACTAACAGTACCTACAAATAACAAATATTCGGTCTAGTGTAAAGCATAGCATAATGAACCTTCTTCATGTAATCTCTCTCTGTTAGAGTCTTGGGAGAATGCTCATTAGATAGATAAATTCCATGTTAGAAAGGAAGTTTTCCTTTTTTGGAATTTTGCATTGCGAATGTAGATAATATCTTGTCAATATATGAAGCTTGGGATAATGTTATCCATCTGTTTATCCATCTCGTAAGATACGCATTCTCAAAACATAACTAGCTTCTCCTAAGTCTTTCATATCAAACTGCTATGACAATCATTTCTTTACAGATGACGAGGTTCCTATATCATTTCCAATGAATAGAATGTCATACACTTAAAGAATCAGAAAAACTACTTTCTTTCCTTAAATACGCTCGTATACACAAAATTCATCTAGATTTGGGTCAAATCCATTGGTCTTAATGGTTTGAACAAATCTTACATTCCAAGACCTAGACACTTGCCTAAGTCCATAAATGGACCTCTTCAACTTGCAAACTTTCCTTTCATGACCTTTTTTCACAAACCCCTCGGGTTACATCATGTAGATGGTGTCGTCATATGTCCTTTTAAAAATGCTGTCAAGACATCCATTTTTCAAACCTCATAATCATAATAAGTGGCAATGGATAAAAGGATTTGAATAGATTTAAGCATGGAAACCAGTGAGAAGGTTTTTTCATAGTCGATAACTTCTATTTGGGTAAAACCCTTGGCCACTAGCCTTTCTTTAAGTATTTCAACCTTCCAATCTATACCTCTTTTTCTTTTATAGACCCACTTCCACCCTATAAGTTTGACCCCATTAGGTGCATCCACAAGATCCCAAACCTTGTTGGAATACATAGATTCCATCTCTGAGTTCATGGTGGATTTCCATGATTTAAATAAAGTCAACATTCTCTATCACCTCTTTAACTGAAATGTTATCTTCTTCTTGCTCATTAGAGATTGCCTGATAGGGCTCTCCATAGAGCAAGCACCTAGAAGGTGGTCTCAAAACCTTTCCACTACGAGTAATGGTTGAAGGTGCTTGATCGTTCTGTCTAATCAAAGGTCTTTCATCTCCTCCCATAACTTCGTCTTGTTCTTGGTTAGGACCAGCCTCCTCATTATCCCTATCGTGAGGGACATGTGGATCTGCAATAATGGGTGCCTCATTCTCTACTACCTCTAGTTTCATTTCTCCATGAGGTTCCGTGGGCATCACTTCCTCACTTACCTCATTAGTAACCACTGGTTTCGTAGGAAGTTCTAAGGTATCACTGTTTGATTCTATGTGGAAATCTGGAACTAGGTTGTTTAAACCATGTTCTAACACCTCTTCCAATAAAATCTTACTAGTAGACTTGTGTTCTTCTATATACTTGTCATCTAAGAAGGTTGCATTTGTACTAACAAATACCTTCTTATCTAGAGAACTATAGAAGTAGTAACCTCTTATTCCTTTTGGATATCCTACAAAGAGACAAACCACTGATTTTGATTTCATCTTACCCGTCTTTCCCTTTAGCACATGTGTCAACACCCCCATATCCGAATGTGGTACAAATTAGGCTTGCGCCCATTCCACAATTCAAGAGGCATCTTGGGAACTGATTTAGATGGTACTAAATTCAAGATGTAAATGTTTGTTTGTAGTGCATATCCCCAAAAGGAAATAGGCAATGACGAATAACTCATAATTGATCTTGCCATATCCAAAAGAGTTCATTTTTTCCCGAGACACCATTTTGTTGGGAAGTCCTTCGTGCACTCAATTAGGATAATATCTCATTATCCATTAAGTAGACCTTAACTCTTGGGACAGATATTCCCCACCTCGATTGGATCAAAGGGCCTTAATACTCTTACCCAATTGTTTTTCAACCTCCGTTTGAAACTTCTTGAATTTCTCCAAAGCTTCGAATTTGTAAGACATAAGGTATATGTATCCAAATCTAGAGTAATCATCTATGGCGGTGATGAAGTACTCTAATGGGTACACAAATATCTGAGTATACCAATTCCAAAACTTCTTTAGCTCTTAGTCTCTTATCCTTAAAAGGCTTCTTGGTCATCTTTCCTTCTATACAAAATTCACAAGTTGGTATGAATTCCACCTCAAACTCATTTAAAGGTCCATCATTTACCAATTTTTGAACCTTATTAAGATTAATATGACCCAATCTAAGAATAAGAGAGAGTTTCATTAGTTCTAGATAATATCTTTCTTTTCCTAGTAATAGTAATGTTATATATAGAGCCAATCATATAACTTAAGACATAGAGACTATTAACCATATGATCCGAACATATAACATAATTATTCAACTTAATAACCACCATAGAACGGGTAAAAAGTACCGAATAACCAACATAATATAAAAGTACAACGGAAACCAAGTTCCATGTAAATTTGGGAACACAATAACAGTCATCCAAAATTAAATGTCTACGATTTTCAAAATATAAAGTAAAGGTGCCTACAGTTTTGACAGACACTATTGTTTCTGTGTCAACTCTAAGAGTGTACTCCCCTTCACCAAGGTGCTTAGTTTCCTAGAACCCATGCAAAGAATTGCAAACATGATTAATGGCTCCAAAATCTATAATCCAAGTATTAGTAGAGTCAACCACTAAGCATGACTCAATGAATATGACATTGCATTTACCTTACTTTCCCTTAGCTAGGTGATTTGGGCAATTCCTCTTCCAATGACCCTTTTGTCCACAAGTAAAACACTTTCCATTTGGTTTCCCAACAACAGTGGTTTTCTTCCCTTTTAACCTTCTATCTTTATTTTTTGTTTGGCCCTTTACTTTTATTTCCTCATTTGCCACCAGAAGGCTTAGGATGAGAGGGTCGATTGTTACAATCAAAGCATTTTCACTTCTGGCCTTCAGAAAAGTTTCAACGTTTTGGAGCTCTTTCATTAATTCCGTTAGAGACATGTCTATATTGTGTAAATTATAATCGATTGTAAATTGTGAGAACAATCAGATAGAGTCTCAAAAACCATGTCATCTATTTCTCGGAATCAATGTCAGCTCCTAAAACCTCTGCAGCATTGAAGTGACCAATCATGGTTAACATATGGTCCCTCATAGATGTGCCTAGTTTCATGCGCGTGTCCATAATTGCCCTAACAGAAGCTTGTCTAACTTGTCGACTTTGATGTCCAAACATCTCTTGAAGACTCTCCATTATTCAAAAGTAGTTTCCATGTTCCAATGTTTCTATTGCAATATATTTGACATGGATGCGAAAATGTAGCAACATGCCATCTCATCATAATGACTCCACTTTTCATATGCAATCTTTTGAGATTTGTGGAATCATCTTTAGGGATTTTAGGACAAACTTTAGTAAGTACAAATTTGTGTTTTTTAGTGGTAAGATCAATGTTAAGATTCGTTTTCCAGTCAACGTAGTTTCTCCCACAAGTTGATTTTTGTTAAGTATCACCGATAATGGATTTAACGACATTTTTCTGTAAAATTAATGATTCGTGTATAAATAAAATGAACAATAATATTTGTATGATGCATGCATATGAGTAAAAAAAAAATATAGACCCAAAACTATATTTTCAATCAAAGACCTTAAACCCTTACAACTTTTAACATGCCCTCTTTATGAGGTCATTGTACTTGCTGGCAAGGTTGCAACGCTCTTGCTCATTTTATTGAGCTAGGCATCTCACGCCACAATAAAAAATGAGAATTGATTATTATTTGCCCTATAAATAATTTTGTTGGAACCTTTTATAAGAAGTCCTTCAAAAACTTCATACATACGTGTAATAACTTTCGTCAATAATTTTAAAATATCTGAAATATATGAGATGTTATCTATAGATAATCACCCCATTATTCCATTTTAAAAATATTCTATTATAAGATCAAATTTCAGTTAATCTAAAATAACTTAGTCTTCCTATAGGAAAGCCGATGTAATTCATTAATAGACACATATATTTTAATAACAAATTGAATAATGGAGGAGGCCGTGGGTTTATAAATGCATATAAACCCTTTCCCACTTATTAATTTGAACCGTTGAGTTTTCATTTAAAAATTAATCGGCCAAATATAAACAATTATAATGGCACTAAATTATTAAATATAATTTTTTAAACACTTCTAATTAATTTAGGGTGATAAAAAAATAATGCAATACCAATGCATATGATTTTAGTGCATTAGGTCGTGTTTCATTTAATCTACATGACCTGTGGTATTCATATATTTATTCATCATCCATAAAGCGAATTAATGGTTAAATGAATTATAATCACTTATGACCCACTTTAAGAATTTAAATTATAACAAGAATTAAAGCATTCCATTGGGCCATATTCCGACCCAATTCTTTAATTTCCTTGTAGTCCAGTATAATATTGTGGGTCAATTTTATTTTGAGTTTCAATTTTTTAAAAACAAAAGCCCTTATCTAATAACATTGGCCCTAAGTTTTAAAAGAAAAGCCCCAAAAACTTAAAATTAACCTAATTTCACAACCCTAACAAATCCACCATGTACCACCTCCACCACCCGTCTCCGAAGACGGCACCGACAACGACAACCCAAAAGAGGCCGCCACAGCCATCATCACCATCATGACGGTGGAGGCTGCCTATTGTAAACTGCTGCAGCTCCGCACAGCCGTCATCACCATCATGATGGTGGAGGTTTCCTATTGCAAATTGTTGCAGCTCCGTTGCCTTTCACTAGGCAACAATTGCTGCATTTGGCCACAACAGCTATCGTTGTCCCATCACTACAATGGTTTTGCTTCTTATTTGTTCTCTCTCTATCTCCCTCCACTTCTTCAACGAGGTTTCCATGCCATGGGTTTTTCATCTCCGAAATCCAAGTCCCCATGAAAGAAATTGCAACTTTAAAAAAATTTGGAGCCCAAAAAACCCATCATCTTCTCTTGATACACAAGTGTAGAAATATGGAAAATGAATACATAAAACCCTAATGCCTTATGGCTTACAATATTTCAAGAGAAAAATGCAACAATTGAAAAAAATTACAACAATGGGAAGCAAAAAAATTCTAGGGCCAAAAGTGATTATGTATAAACATCTACTTTAAACAAATAAAGCAATAAACATGTCAAATTAAATAACCTAACATCACCTACACTAAAATGCATTTTATACAACGATTTAAAAACTTAATCCTACTTTAGGCTCTCAATAACCATTGGCTTTGATACTATTTGTTGGTTATTAGATTTATTCATTACAATAGGAAAATAATTTTCCTTTGAAGATTAAACCCAAATAAATAATGGATCTTAGGTAACCTTCAAATCATTGGATGTTGTTTTTTAAATCCTAGCACATAAGGGTGAGATGATAATCTTGAAGGAGCTTTTAATAGCCTAACCAAGTGTTTCATCCCTTAGATCTTCTCCTTATTCTCCTTAGGTCCCTCCCTTTTGAGAAATATGAAAATGTGGCTAACACAAAGGCTTGAGAAATGTGCCTACAAAGTGTATATTTATAATACTCAATTAGGGTTTCATAATTGCACAAATTCCTTTGGACCTTATTGTAGTAAACCAATTAAATCACACACCTTTATTAGAGCTAAGAGAGATACCTAATTGGACTCACAGGACTCAAACTCCAAAAGATGTTTCTAATTGGGTCAACTCTTGACCAATTGAAATGCATCTATTAATCCCGGTTTAACCAACCAAAAAACTGAAATTGCATCCTCGAGTTGACTAATAGTTATGAAAGCAAATTATGATCCGATAACAGTATCCCCTAATTATCATTCCACAAGTAAACCCCCGTTTGACCATCTATATGTTGAAATTGGCAAAATGATCATTTTACCCTTCAACTTGTATTGTCCACTGGTGTGCTGTCATAGGCACCAAAAATAGTCATTAAACCTCTAAAACTAATGTAATAATGGAAGTAAGGGTCGATCCCACGAAGAGTGTGCAATTCAATAATTTATACTTCGTATAATGATTGGGGGGTTTGTTTATAATGAAATCAATCTTATGACAAATAATAATATAAATTAACGAGTTGTATTAAATCAATGAAACGAGTTTTGATCAAAATCAACTTCCACCATTGGAGATTTATAACCATTCATAAATCCACAAAGAATAATCAATCCACATTCAGAATAGTCATCGTTGGAATAAATTCCTATTTCTATTTAATTTTAGTTAATCAGAAACCAGCGTTCTGATTAACCCTAATTATCAAATAATCTCAAATCAGCTCTAAAGATTCAATTTAATAACAGTTTTCAATAATATCTATCGCAGAAAATTATCAAATCCTAGTGCTTCACAAGTTAAATGATTCAAACAATTACGGATTTGAGATTTAACTTAGTTATAGATTGCCATATATGAAAAATTAATAGATCTCTTAGCAATCAAACATGGCAATCATAAAATTATGCATAAAAGAATATTAAATACTGAAAATATAAATTAAATAATGAAAATAGGTGGATCTCACAGTTATAATATTTTCCAAGGCTTCGGTATCCTTCAATCAAGCACCAAGAGTTAGTTACACATGATAGATCTAAGAAAAATCGAGAGAAAATATGTTAGAGGCGTTCTACTGTCTTCTGGTCGAATTTAGGTCCAGAAAAACACGTCCAAAAAGTTTACATAAGTAATTAAATAAAAATAAGGAAAATTAGGTATTTTCCATTTTTAGCC
Organism: Fraxinus americana; assembly: GCA_035079005.1. Classification (NCBI taxonomy): domain Eukaryota; kingdom Viridiplantae; phylum Streptophyta; class Magnoliopsida; order Lamiales; family Oleaceae; genus Fraxinus; species Fraxinus americana. The sequence continues at coordinate 9,023,123 of CM068728.1, read as the reverse complement.
TTGAGGTGCATGCCTAGTGCAACCTAGGGCGCGCGCCTTGGGGGGTTTGGAAGCCTCAGGCGATGCGTTTTTGGACTAGGGTGCGCGTCTCGCCTAATTTCTGACACCTAAATATCTCTAAGTATTTTTGATATAACTTCCTATCTCGATATCCGATTGAGGCGATTCAAGTTGCGTTGGAAAGTTAACTCAAAGGGCTACAACTTTACTTCAGAAAATATCTTCGAATTAGATCATTTTCCATGTCCAAAATTGGTCTCAATATGAGGTTGAAAACCGATGGAAAACTTTTAAGCTTGAAAGTTGATATGTGAGAATGTCTTGGCTATATTTCATCCATTTGACTTCTTTCTTCATCCAATTGGCCTCTAACACTCTCAAGTCTTCATCATGAGGTTCGATATAATTTTTAAATATTTGCACTTTGGTTCCCGAACTTTCGCTTTCTTTCATTTTGGTCATTTTCCCCTTATTTCTTCCAAATTACGCCATATCCATCGAATTGCCACCTAAACCAAAATATGAGAATACTAAGTACATTTATGCATAAAATAGTCATATGAGCGTATTAAATAAAGATGTATAATGTGTATTTTACATTCCTATCAAATTTCCTCACACTTAACTTTTGCCCGTCCTCGGGCAAAACTCAAATTTGATTCCCCAAAAACATCAGGTCATAATGCTAAGAATATAGAACCATCAAGATTTTTTTAAAAAACACATAAAATATCATGAACAAACATTCCACACAACTCATAATCAATTAGCAAGCATTTTCATATAAAGATGGAGTAAACTAAACATGTAGACCCTCACGAATATAAGCACTCAACTCTCATGTGTTTAAAAGGGTAAGTGTTTTGCTCAAATTCATTTCAATGGAGATGTTCTACCATATGCTTACATATCTTTTCATTCGCCACCAATTAGATCACATGCTTTACAAGAATCAAAAGAGCTTTTCAAAGGTTGTAATGTGTCTTATGGTTAAGGTGGGAAATATTTGGGTATGTGACTCAAGAGCCATCGAAACTAGTGGAGTAAAAATAAATAGATTTAGCTCAAACATATACATAAGACATGTAAACCAACCACTCCACATGATAGTTTCATCATTTTTGCATCTATCCCACATAAATCGAACTCTTTCTTGGGATGTATGAAGAGTTATGAATATAGATCTTTTTCAAATTAAATTCACTCTCCTTCATCATTTATTTTCTTTTTATTTTTTTATTTTTTATTTTTCCTTCTTCTTCTTGTATTTTTATTGCACAATGTAAATTCCAAATTATACACCAATACTGGAACTCCCTGAATTGACATTGAAAATTTGTTCCAATTCACCAATAATAGCACTACCATAAATCTTGATACCCCCACACTTATTTTCTTACATACTCACACTTCTCATGACATTCAACAATACTCCACTAGCTCTAAGGTTTGGGTAAAGACATTATTTTTCCAGTTTAAAGCTTGTAATGTGAGTTTATACAAAGAAAAAGCAATAAGGCTCAAAGGGGCTCAACAATGGAAAGTTCAAGTACAGTGTCAGCTATTTGGCTAATGAAGCTCATTTATGTGACAAAGACGGCCTTAATCATATTCATGCATGCATGTATTAATGTGATATTGAAAAGAATCAAGGCAAGTTCTTGAGAAATAAAACCATGGAATAATATTACACATGAAAAAAAATAATGAGACTGTTATGGATGTATCAATTTAAAGGCTCAAAAATCTCACCGGCTTTTATCCACAGAATTTAGTTACTACCATCCTCAAAGAAAATAACTGACTAATCAACACTAAGTTGGAGGATTATTCATTCAATCATGTTATGAGTTCTTCAAAAACCTAGTTAGTTCTAGCAAATAGCATACATAACTCAAAACAATCATTTAACTCTCAATTCATTTTCATGAAAAATCATGCAATGCAAAAATTTGTGAAAATTAAACTCACTCAAAATTTAAATGCAATAAATCTAAATATCTAAATCTCCTCCCCCACACTTAAAATTTACATTGTTCCCAATGTAAGGTGCAATACAAAGAAAAGGACAAAAATAACACGAAATAATAAAGGAATGCTAAAAAACAAAAATAAAAAGATAAAGGAACGAACTCCCATTGGGTTGCCTCCCAAGCAGCGCCTTTGTTTATTGTCTTTGACTCGACTTATTGCTTTTTTTCTTCACCCGACATAGAATGGGTCTTCGAGATCCAATTGTGTCACTTCTTCCACTTGAAGACCTTCGTAGAAAGGTTTGAGCCTATGACCATTCACCTTGAATAACTTTGAAGTTTCCAGACTCTGAACCTCTACTGCACCATGAGGAAAGACATTAGTAATAACAAAATGTTCAATCCAACGGGGATGCAATTTACCTGGAAATAGACGAAACCGCGATTGGTATAGGAGGACTTTTTGACCAACTTCAAATTCCTTCCTAGAAATCATCTTGTCATGGAAAGCCTTCGTCTTCTCCTTGTAAATTCTTGCACTCTCATAGGCATCATTGCGAATTTCCTCTAACTCTTGAATTTGAAAATTTCTGTGTTCTCCACTCTTATCCATCTTCATATTGAGACTCTTGACGACCCAATAAGCTTTGTGTTCTAACTCCACTGGAATGTGACATGGTTTCCCAAACACTAACCGTTAGGGTGACATCCCAATGGGTATCTTGTTTGCAGTTCTATATGCCCATAAGGACTCATCCAATTTCTATTCGGGCATACCGTTTTCTCAATGATGGATTTGATTTCCCGATTTGGCACCTCCGTCTGACCATTAGTTTGTGGATGATATGCAGTTAACACCTTGCGGATGACTTGGTATTTCCTCAACAGAGCTTCCACAGTTCGATTACAAAAATGAGTCCCACGATCACTTATGAGAGCTATCAGGATCCCAAACCTGGATAATATATTAGTCTTGATAAAATCTGCAACAACTTTAGAATCATCAGTCCTGGTGGCTTTGGCTTCCACCCATTTTGAAACATAATCCACAGCAAGTAAAATATAAGAAAAACCGAAAGAGAGAGGAAATGGTCTCATGAAATCAATGCACCAAACATCAAAGATTTCACAAACAAGTATGGTAGTTTGTGGCATTTCAGTCTTTTGAGTTATATTACCTATTTTTTGACAATTTTCGCATGACTTACAAAAGGAGTAGGCGTCGCGAAACAATGATGGCCAATAGAAACCACATTCAGACACTTTTCTTGCTGTCTTTTTTACTCCAAAATGTCCTCCACAAGCATAAGAGTGACAGAAGGTGAGAATTGATGTAATTTCATTTTCAGGTACACACCTTCTAATCACTTGATCTGCACAATGCTTCCACAAATATGGATCATCCCATACATAATATTTTGTATCGCTCTTTAACTTATCTTTTCGAGCCTTAGACAAATCTAAAGATAGAGTGTTAACAGCCAAAAAGTTTACAATGTTTGCATATATACCATGGTAAAGTTGTACTTGCAGAAAATAATTGTTCATCAGGAAACGTTTCCTGCAATTGGAGTTCAACATCCATGTTAGTTAAACGGCTCAAATGATCTGCAACACTGTTTTCTGTTCCCTTTTTGTCTTTGATCTCCAGGTCGAATTCACTCAGGAGAAGTATCTGTAGCGACCAAGAAATTTTAAATATATAAAAATTATTTTTCTTGAAAAACGCATCGCTAAGTTTTAATCCCAAATTTTAAAAGGAAAGCGTGTTTGTCTAGCCGTTGTAAAACCAATTTAAAACTATTCAAGTCGAGTCCAATCTCGAGTAATTTTAAAGTATTCAATTCCTTATCATTTTAAAGCCAAATTTTAATAATCTTAATGTACAATATTTTATTATTTAGGGTCCAACATTTTGTTAGCCCAATCTCGACTTTCTTGGTCCAATTCACTTAAGTCTAATTAGGAAAATCCTTACAGCCCAAATACTTGGCCCATTTAATCACCTAGATTTTTGTGCCCTAAAATTCTACTGTTCATATAACAACTCATATCCTCTCCTCCTTCACAATTCACGCAGTCAGCAGGGTAAGAATCATCTCTCTCAAATTTTCATCAATCCAGTTTCACATTGGAAAAAAATCACGTTGATGCTAGAACCTCAATTTCTAGCACCAACGAGATAATGTTTTTCACACAAACCAAATTTCGAATACACCACCAAACTGCAAAGCTATAAGCAGTCACACAAACCCAGCCTCAACCCAAGTTTCGAATCACACACTGTAGCCACCAACACCCAAGCTGCAGCCCCCCAATCCACATTCCAACCACCCATTTCGAGCCCCAACGCAGCTGCCGCCAATCACAAGTTACAAAACAACCACCTGTAACACCACACCCGGACTCCAACTGCAACCCCAAAACTGACAGCCCCTATTTGACCCCCAAAATCAACCCCAAATCAAGAACTAACTTAACCCATGAACTTACCTCCTTTCCCGACCTTTCTCAGCTTGATTGCCACCAAGAAACTCAAAAGAAATCGAATCTCCAAGCCTCGGTTGCCTTTGATCCATGCACCAAAATCCCCCTAGATGCCTCCACCCTGCACCGGCGCCACCACGCGACGGTGGCGCTGCCACCGACCGTTCGGTCGGTGGCGAAATAGGAGGAAGGGGCAGAGAGCCCCTTCCCCTCGCTCTCCCTCCTCTCTGAACGATATGTGAGAGAGAGAGAGAGAGAGAGAGAGAGAGAGAGAGAGAGAGAGTGTGTGTGTGTGTGTGTGTGTGAGAGATATGTTTTGTATATATTTGATTTTTTTAGAAATTGCCCCTTAAGCCCCCAAGTTTTAAAGTTACTTATTCTTGTCCCAGAAGTTTCAGTTATAAATGATTAGTCCCTTGAGTCTTGTTTTCTCCCAGTCAGCCCCAAATTTCAAAAATGGTTAATCCCAGTCCTTAAACTTTTCAATTTCAGTTTCATAAATTTTCAATTAAACCCCTAAACTTTATTTATATCATTTTAAGTTATTTATTCAGTCCCAAAATTTCAGTAATTAGTAAATTAGTCACTGGAGTTCTTGTTTCCCACAATTAGCCCACTATTTTAAAAATCTTATTTTCAGTCCTTAGACTTGTCAAATTTCAATTTTAACATATATCCCATTAAGTCCCTAAACTTTATTTTATCACTTTAAAACTTTAAATTTTCAGAATACTAATTCAAAACTTATTTTCTATTTTGTCTAGACAAAATGTACGAACGATTAGGAGATTGATGTTACTTCCCGCTCTACTTTTTACGTGTCTCGAGATAATTTGAGGTAGACTCGCTTCCATTGATTAGTTTAAATTATAATTGCATGTATTATGTGACTTTGTGTGATTTACATGTTTTAATGCATAAGATGAGAATATCTACTATGTGATAAATGATGTGGTTATGATTGGCATGATTTATATGCTTTAACGCATGAAATGAGACGAGATTATCTCTTATGAGATAATATGATGATGTTATGTATAATTTATGTGCTTAAATGCATGAGACGAGACTACTTGCACCCTACGATTTTAAAGAGCCTATGATTTTTAAAGAAAATGAGCCTTTGATGATGATGTCATGGTATAAATTGCGTGATTACGTGTTCAATTATTCTGTAAATTACTTATTGGCGATGAGTATACTGAGTATTTCTTTGAAATACTCATTCCATTATTTTAACGACTGTCGGTATTGATGGGCAGTGGTGGCACGAATTAATGGATGAAGTTATTTACTTTGAAATTTACTCATTACGAACCTTTTTAATTTATCTTGTCATTTTAGTTATTTCAAACTTGAGATTTAAAGTTTAATCAATTATCGTAAGTAAATCAAATGAGTTTTTTTGCCGATGAGGTTCACAATTATAAATGTGATCTTTAAAATTTAGTTATTTCCGCAAATCCATTTATTTAATTTAAGACAAATGAGGATGACGTGGCACTTCGAATTCACGGAACTCGGGGCGTTACAGTATCCATCGTATTTGTCTTGGTTTCACCTCTTTCTTCGTCATCAAGTAACGCAGAGCTGCATGATCAGAGTAAATAATCACTTTAGTATCAAGTAAATAAGGACAGAATTTTCTGAAGCAAAAACAATAGCCAAAATTCTTTCTCAGTTGTGGTGTAGTTTCTCTGGGCATCTTTTAGAGTTCTGGATGCATAATAGATGGCATGAGATGCTTTTCCAGTTCTTTGACCTAACACTACTCCTACTGCAAAGTTGTTCACATCACACATGATTTCAAAGGGGAAGTTCCAGTCATGGGGTTTGAATGATTGGTGCAGAAGTCAACAATTCTTTCAACTTGTCAAATGCCATTTTGCATGCCTCATCAAATTCAAAAGCCACGTCCTTTTGTAACAATTTGCATAGGGACAAAGCAATTTTGGAGAAGTCCTTGATAAAGCCTGCAATAAAAACATGTATGTCCAAGAAAAGAGCGAACTTCCCGTACACTAGCGGGGTAAGGTGGAGATTGAATAATATCAATTTTAGCTTTATCTACTTCAATGCCTTTAGATGAGATAACATGTCCTAGAACTATACCTTGTTCTACATTAAAGTGACACTTTTTAGAATTCAAAACAAGATTAGTTTCCATGCATCTTTTAAGGATTAACTTAAGGTTATGCAAACGGTTATCAAATGAATCCCCATAGACTGTGAAAACATCCATAGAGACTTCTATGATATGCTCAACATAATCTGAAAATATGCTTACCATACATCGTTGAAAAGTAGCTGAAGCATTACAAAGATCAAAGGGCATGCGACGGTATGCAAATGTTCCAAATAGACATGTGAATGTTGTTTTTTCTTGATCTTCTGGAGCAATTGCAATCTGAAAATAACCTGAATAGCCATCAAAAAAACTATAGTAAGAATGACCTGCTAACTATTCAAGCATTTGATCAATAAACGGTAAAGGAAAGTGATCTTTTCAGGTTACAACATTTAATTTCCTATAGTCTATACAAACCCCCCACCCATTTTGAACACGGGTGGTAACCAATTCATCGTTATGATTCTTCACCACAGTTATCCCCATCTTCTTAGGAACCACTTGAACTGGACTGACCCAACTGCTATCAGAGATAGGATAAATCATGCCAACTTCCAAAATTTTGAGGACCTTTTTCTTCACTACATCCATCATGAGTGGATTCAATCTTCGTTGAGCTTGACGGGAAGGCTTTTCTTCTTCTTCAAGCAAAATGTGATGCATGCAGGTGGATGGACTGATTTCCTTGATGTCTGCGATTGTCCAACCAATGGCCGTTCGATGCTCCTTGAGGACCTCCACCAATTTTTCTTCTTGCAATGTAGTCAGTTTGTTGGAAATAATCACTGGTAATATTTTGTCATCTCCAAGGAAAACATATTTAAGGTGAGTAGGGAGAGATTTCAAATCCAGAACTGGGCTTGCACAACAGAAGGTAGAGTCTTTTCATTAGAAACAGGAAAATCAACATATAAATCCCTACCTGCTTGTTGTGACTTTGGAGGAGTGTTCAACATATCAACAGCTTCTCGCAAGCTGGAATTCAAATTTAATTCATAACTCTCTTTCTCTATACTCTTACAAATAGCAACCTCCAATTCATCCTTCCCATCAAGTTCAAAAACATCATGTGTTAGATCATCAATTATATCGATAGAATACACAGCATTATCATCAACATGAAATTTCATGGCATCATAGATATTAAATGTAATTACATCACCATCAAATTCCGTGATCAATGTACCACTATAAACATCAATTTTAGTTTTGGATGTTTTTAAGAATGATCTTCCTAACAAGATAGGGCTAGTTTGATTACTGTTTTCCATATCAAGCACATAAAAGTCAGCAGGAAAAACCAAGTCATTAACTTGTACAAGGAGATCCTCAATAACACTCTTTGGGTAGGCATTTGATCTATCAGCTAATTGAATTGCCACACCAGTTTCAGTTAAGGGGCCAAGTTTCAAAGAAGCATAAATGGAATATGGCATGACATTTATAGATGCTCCTAGGTCTAACATGGCTTTCTCAAATCCGGTGTTACCTATCATGCAAGGGATAGTAAACATACCTGGATCTTTGCATTTTGTAGGAAGTTTCTTTTGAATGACTGCAGATACTTTTTCTCCAACTTTCACCTTTTCACACACCTTCAGTTTCTGCTTTCTTTTAATAGTACACAATTCTTTTAAAAATTTAGCATAACGGATTATTTGCTTAATAGCATCTAACAAGAGGATGTTTACCTCACATTTTTAGAAAAGTTTCATAAAGCTCCCTATTTGGATCATTTTTCCTAGATTCTATCAAAGCCTGATGGAATGGGGCTATTGGTTTATAATCAGATAGTGGAGGAAACTTACGTTTTGGTGCATTATTCTCAGTTGTGTTACTCTTTTTCGCAGTGATGTCCATGTCTTTCTCCTTGTCTTGTTCTAACGATGTAGAAGTTTCATTTATTGGAATTTCCACTTTCTTGCAATTCCTCAATACAATTGCACTATCATTCTCCCTTGGACTTACCACTGTTTGAGAGGGTAGCTTTCCAGAACTTTGTGATTTCAGCCTTTCTGACCACGCTAGCCATTTGACCTATTTGATTCTCCAAATATTGAATCCTGGCCTTGGTCTCCTGTTGAAATTGTAAAGTGTTAGTTGCAAGAGATTTAACAATATCTTCTAAACACATTTCAAAGTTAGAAGATTTGCCCTGTTTTTGTCTAGGCGGGTATGGCTGCCTATATTGTTGAAAGTTTGGGCGATTTTGAGCAACATGTTGATTTGATTGCGAATTTTCATAGCTAAGATTGGGATGATCCCTCCATCCTAGGTTGTATGTCTTCAAAAAAGGATCATAAATCCTCTGTGGTTGTCCAGGGAAACCACCTGCTGTATTAGCTTGTTCCGTGGGTTCTTCTTGAAGAGTTGGACATGCATGAGTTGGATGTCCCACTACTGAACAAATTTCGCAAACCTTCATTGTCTGCACATTATCTGTGGCCATTTGACGATCAAGAGTAGTTAGTTTAGTTATTTGTTATTCAATGGATGAGACATTTACCTCAATAACGTGTCTAGAAGGGGGATCAAATCTAGTGCCAAATTGTTGAGAGTTGGCTGCTATGTTTGCAATTAAGTTCTTCGCTCCTTCGGGAGTTTTATCAACCAAAGCTCCTTCAGTATCAGCCTCAATCATGCTCATTTCTGTAGGTTGAAAACCTTCATAGAAGTATTGGATGAGAAGTTGCTCACTGATCTGATGATGGGGACAACTTGCACACAATTTCTTGAGCCGCACCCTGTGATCTTGTCTGACATCACAAATTTCTTTCCTAATATATGCAGCCCTCGAAGTTGGAAAGTATTTATCTAAGAACAACCTCTTCATTCCATCCCATGTGGTAATGCTTCCCGATGGTAGATAATAGAGTCAATCCTTAGCCGAATCCTTTAGAGAAAATGGAAAGGCTCTCAGCTTAATCTGTTCCTCAGTAATTCCCCGTATGTTTCATATTCGTGCAGAACACATGAAACTCCTTCAGATGTTTATGAAGATCTCCACTTACAAGACCATGAAAAGTGGGCAAAATGTGTATTAGTCTAGATTTAAGCTCAAATGTAGTAGTAGCATCTAAAATAGGAAAAATTATGCATAAAGGTTGTTGATTCAATGTAGGTGATGCAAGCTTCTTCAAAATCCTATTTTCGGCCATGGTTCCTTCTCCTTCAAACTTAAAATCACTTGCAGATGGGTTGTTGGGATTGAGATTGCTTTCTTCAAAATTTTGTTGGATGTTACTCCTTAACCTGCGCAAATTTCTCCCAATTTCTGGATTGTATTGCAAATCACTTTGATTAGAAAAACGAATTGCGGGCATAAACAAAAAGGATAAATTAAAAACAAATTAAAAGGAAGCTAGATTAAGAAAGACAAATAAAATTTTTTACTAAAATTTCAAAAATAAATAAAATAACTAGAGAAGTACAAAAATAAATTAGCACCACTCCCCCGGCAACGGCGCCAAAATTTGGTGTGCTGTCGTAGACACCCAAAAATAGTTTTTAAACCTCTAAAACTAATGTAGGAATAGAAGTAAGGGTCGATCCCACGAAAAGTGTATAATTCAACAATTTATGCTTCGTATAATGATTAGGGGGTTTGTTTATAACGAAATCAATCTTATAACAAATAACAATATAAATTAACGAGTTGTATTAAATCAATGAAACGAGTTTTGAGCAAAGTCAACTTCCACCATTGGAGTTTTATAACCATTCATAAATCCAAAAAGAATAATCAATCCACATTCACAATATTCATCGTTGGAAAAAATTCATATTTCTCCTTAATTTTAGTTAATCAAAAACCAGCGATCTAATTAACCCTAATTATCAAATAATCTCAGACCAGCGCTAAAGATTCAATTTAATAACATCTTTAAATAATAGAGAAATCGATGAACTAGATAGTACAAACACCAGCGGTTACATTCAATCTACTTAAACATTCTTCTTAAAATTCAATAACATCTATCGTAGAAAATTATCAAATCCTACTGCTTCACAAGTTAGACGATTCAAACAAATATGGATTTGAGATTTAACTTAGCTATAGATTGCAATATATAAAAAACTAATAGATCTATTAGCAATCAAACATGACAATCATAAAATTATGCATAGAAGAATATTCAATACTGAAAATATAAATTAAACAATAAAAATAGGTGGATCTCACAATTATAATATTTTCCAAGGCTTCGGTATCCTTCAATCAAGTACCAAGAGTTAGTTACACATAATAGATCTAAGAAAAATCGAGAGAAAATAAGTTGGAGACGTTCTACTGTCTTCTGGTCGAATTTAGGTCCAGAAAAACGCGTCCAAAATGTTTCCATAAGTAATTAAACAAAAATAAGAAAAATTATCTCTTTTCCCTTTTTAGCCTTGAGGCACGTGCCTAGTGCAACCTAGGAAGCCTCAGGCGAGGCGTTTTTGGACTAGGGCACGCGCCTCGCCTAATTTCCGACAACTGAACATCTCTAAATATTTTTGACATAACTTTTTCTTCCGATATCTGATTAAGACGATTCAAGATACGTTAGAAAGATAACTCAAAGGGATATAGCTTTTCTTCAGAAACTATCTTCAAATTAGATCGTTTTCCATATACAAAATTGGTCTCAATATGAGGTTGAAACTAAGGCAAAACTTTTCAACTTGACAATTGATATGTGAGAATGTCTTAGCTATATTTCACCCCTTTGACTTCTTTCTTCATCCAATTGGCCTCTAACACTCTCAAGTCTTCATCGTGAGATTGGATACAACTTTTGAATATTTACACTTTGGTTCCCGAACTTTCTCTTTCTTTCATTTTGGTCATTTTCCCCTTATTTCTTCCAAATTACGCCATATCCATTGAATTGCCACCTAAACCAAAATATGAGGATACTAAGTACATTTAGGCATAAAATAGTCATATGAGCGTATTAACAGATTCCACTATCGCAAGTATATGATCTTTAGCTAGTTCAGCCCGATTCCCAAAGCTCCAAGATCAATCTTCTAATTAAGACTTCAATTATTGGTACCTCAAAGAACTTGAACTAGCAATCTAATGTACATTACTCACTTAGGATTTAGGTGATTTGTTCAATAATCGAGTAAAGTTTCATTCCGAGTGGTCACAAATAAGTCATCTACGTGGTCTCGTTCAATGTGTATCGAAAATACATTATTGTTCTTATTCCCAAGTTTAGACAAATCTCAATAAGAACATTGCAATCTTATTAACATAAAACTTCCAACTTTATATACTGATTGTGAACGACATATTTTGATTACATCACAAATTGTAACTCACTATATTCGAACTATCAAGTATATAATTTGAGATATTATATATGATTATGGAACCTTAGATAATTGTTTTGAATTGTAACACTCGAATAATCGAACGTTAATTCATAATATCATTTTACAAAATACTGCTCAAAATGGCATCAAACTAACAGTTTTGACATCAAAACCCACTATGCAATAAAATTCAACTTTATTATACTTCGATGAAATTCAAGAATCTTCAATATTTTGATTGAGGACGTGAACTGGTTCCTTTTTCTTTAGCCTTAAAAGTTCGAAATGAATCGCTCTTTATCGTCTACAGTTGATTGAAAAATGTAATTTTAGGTTAAACTGGACTAAACTGGTGATATTCCATGAGAAAAGATTAGGAACAAGCAGTTAGCCCGCGACACAGTATTTAACTGGTTAAATAAACCTCCAGTTCAAGCACACGAAGGTAAAATTGCTAGTTCCAAAATAATTTAATTGATTTTAAATACGAAAAAGTAAGGTTAAATTCATTAACCTCTAAAGTAACATACCTTGTGATCTCTAATTTTTAAACATGAAGCTTTAGATTCGAACCTATATAAATCCATAAAGGTGAATTCCAACAAGACATAAATAGTCAACATGGAAAACAATCACACATAACTTAAAAGAATTAAGCTAGATGTACATCCTTAATGACAACAATGATGACATTCTCCCCTATATGGAGGAAATCTGTGCAATAAAAGACAGTGTACATGTAGCATGATTGAACTTCAAACTAGACGCTAAGTGCTTTTATAATTTTGCCTCCATCTTCCATATATTCTGAACTTCCTTAAATTCTCAGTAGAACCGTCGAGAGTTTTTTTGCCACTTCTAAGAAATATGGTGTTCTTCCTCGTTCTTTCTTCAATATCGTAATTATTCCTTAACTTACACTTCACTTCACTTCTCTTCCATTTTTCTTCAAATAATGAGTTTTCAAATTCTGGTAGGGAATATAGATTCTACGAGGAGTTCAGTCTAATCACGAGGAAAGTCATTTAGATTATGAAACTAGTTGGGTAGATACCAAGGTTCCATCAAATGTAACTGTCATCGACCTTGTAGAATTAAGGAAAAGTACTGCATCCCGCATACAATAGAGCTGTTATCCCCAACCCCCGAAGAAAGAGCTTGCTTTCCTAGGAATGAGTATGTGGCAAGAAGCGAATTCCTTCTGAAAGAGGGACTTCGTCTCCCCCTTCATATATTCTTTAAGGTTGTCCTTAGATTATATAGGTTAGCGCCTATCCAGCTCGTTTCCCATACCTAGACCCAACTGGTTGAAACTTATTTTTTTGTGGAAGGAGACTTCACTTAGTGATGATATGCCCCTCCATGTTTTCCCAATAATTTCCAAACTAGAGTCCTGGAAAAGGGGATTCTAAAGGCTGGTATTCCCTATATCCCTAGGAGGCTCATTCTCCTTTTATCATATGCCTACATTTCTCCATCAAAGGGTAGAAGGAAACTTGGTTTTGGGTGAAAAGGAAATGGCAAACCTGTGAGGGTGACAGTGTTTCCCATATTATAGTTTCCACTTACTACTCGAAAATGCGCAAGTCTCTTTTATTTTATTTGTACAATTTTTATTTTTACTTTATTCTGAATCTTTTCATCTTATAGGTTCAGTTGATCGCTTCAGCCTTTTTGAAGTAGAGCTGCAAGTAATAGAGAACATTTGCCTTCATCATTTATCCTCTCGCGAATTTGAGCGTTTAGTTTCCCATCGCCATTCTATGAGGAGTTCAGTCTAATGGCTCGAAGAGATAAAATCCCAGTTCATGTATTATTAGTTCCTGGGGGTATTTTGCTAACGTTCTTTTTCTTTGTAGAGAATTTTGAGAGGAAGAAATACCCCGCCTCAAACATGGCTTTCATTGTCGCTGCCACTTCTACAGCTAGGAAAAAGGGGTACAAACCCTTTCCTGCTGCAGCCAAGCAGATTAGGGACAAGTTGAAAAGATCATCAGAGATACTGCTGAAGAGGGTGAAGGTCGACCCCAGCCAAAAAATAGGGAAAATGAGAATGTGGTGGAAACCCGAAAGAAAATATATACTTTCTCCTCCACCGACGAATGGGAATTTGAAGAGATCCTATATTGTCTTGCCTTTAAGGCAAAAGCCAAAGAAGAATGGCCAAACAAGTGAGAGTTCTTCGACCACTGATGATGCTCTTTCCAGAGTCAGACTTACCCTAACAAAGAGGAATGATGAGCTCACCCCGGAGGCTCCGACAATGCTTCCTCTAAAGATTCAAACAGTCACGTCACTTTTTACAAGTATTGGACAGATAGGTGGTAGACTTTTGTAGAATCGAACAACGCGGTAGACCTCTTTGCTACCATGGTGAGCCAGATAGGGAGGGCCTTCAGGGTGGTTTTAGTGGCTGAAGCCGATGAGTGCATTTTACACACTTATTTTGGTCCACAAACATGGATAATTGTTAATAAATATGTAGAATATAGCTTAATTCGATATAATTTGTGTTTTGCAGGACAACACTGATGAATATGGCGAAAATTAGGAAAAAAATGGGAAAATGACTAAAACGAAAGAAAACCAAAGTTCAGGAACCAAGGTACAAATAACCGAAAGATAACCCGGAAGATGATTTGAAGATGGAGACATCAAATTGAACAAATGAATGGAACATTGGAAGAAGAAGAAGGCGAAAAGGGTTCAATTGTATCAAATACAAAGTTTGAGGACTGAAATGTAAATAATTAAAAGTTATGTCAAACCTCATAATGAAGATTTGAGAGTGATAGACATCAGTTGGATGAGGTAAGAAGCCAAAGGGATGAAATATAGTCCAAATACTATCACATATCAACTTCCAGCCAAAAAAGTTATGCTCCACATTTTCAGTCTCAGTTTGAGACCCATTTTGGCATAGGAAATGTTCGAATTGCAAAACGTATATTTCGGAAGATTTTTATCCCTTTAAGTCATCGTTCTAACGTATTTTGAATCACCTGAATCTGATATCGGAGAGAAAGATATGACCAAAATACTGAAAGCTATCCGATGGGGAAAAATATACCTATGTAGCCGCATAGGTCTAATTTGCTGTGACCGGATAGTGCATTCCAGGGCCAAAATTGATGGTTGGACATCCTTCTATGCGACCACATAGTACAAATGTTTGGCGAGATTTTGTTTCCTTTTCCAATTGAAACTCTACTTTGGTAACAAGATTTTAGGTATCCTATATACATAAAACTCGACCAGAACACGAGGGAAGACCTTCTTTTGACCTAAAAAACATATGCATAAGAGTTTTGAGAGTAGAGAAGAGGAACAACACGAAAAACAACACCACGAAGCGAAGATTAAAGTTAAGAATTGAATTGATGATGTCGTTGCCTTATTGTTTTTCTGATTTTCTTCTTTCCATCATGCTAGACTAGGTTAATTCTGTACAAGAGAATGATGAACTATATAATATGATTTTTATTTCTTAGTTTTACATTCTTGACAATAAAAATACGTTTTGGATATTTGAATGCTTTATATGATCTTATTTTCTCCATAAGTATTGTGCACGTAATTGTGTGAGTGTGGTGATCTATTTCATGCATTCGAAAGAAGGAAAATAGATTAGACAATGTATAAATTATCATAGGGTCCGATAAGGGATAGAAATATATCCACATGCCTTATGTGAATTTTTAAGTGTTCATAAAAACTCATACATTCTTGTATGTTTGCATCCGTCATAGAGATATAATCGTGTCATATATGATAATAGGTTTGACTTTACTCGAGAGCGATTATTGAATAATTTAGGAGTATTGATTCGTCAATATCTCAATCGTGTTGTCAAAGTGTAAAACTAGATTTAAAAAGATTATTACTTAGGGATTCGTGATCCTAGTACATTCATCATACATTCGAAAACTCCAAATTACATTAAAAGCTATTTGCATTTAGTTTAGTTAAACAATTCATCCTTGCATAATTAGATTAATTTAGTTATAATTTCGTTACAAAAATACTTAGATTTTATTGTTTCGGTTAAGGTCACGGTAAGTAGAATTAGAACTAATAAATTTCTGTGGGAACGATACTCGGACTCAAAAAATCTACTTTATTACTTCTTAACGATCTGTACACTTGCAGTGATTTTAATCCGAAATATATTTTCGAGTGAACAAAGCCCTCTTTAAAAAATTCTGAAGAAAAATAGAGCCTCTGCTGATGGAGCCTCCACAGCTGAGGAAACATTAAGAAGCCAAAAGCTAATGCCAAAGTTATAAAGGCTCTACAAGCATTAGCGGACGTAAAACTCGCCTCTACCTTTGTAGATATTGACAGTTTGAAGAAAGAAATCTACTTGTCTCAAAGTAAAGTGGCTTCCTTAACAAAGCGGGTAGACTTTGACGACCATCAAAAAATAACCGTCGAAGCCCCGAAGGCCTCTAATAAAGAAAGTGCCTCTCTAAAGCAGGAAGAGTTGAACTCCAAAGTTACTTGCCTAACTGAAGAGGTTAAGGTGGCTAGGGGTGAGGCCCAATTTGTTGGTGAGGATGTTGTGAAGCATTACATAGCCAACTTTCACTTAATTGAGGAGTATCAACACTTCACAAAATACTGGCGAAGGTATGAATACGTTGAAGTGGTGGAATAGATTGAGGTGCATTCCCAAACCTTCAATACCTCAGAGTTGAGGTTAGAATTTTTGGAGGAAGGTAAGCCTTAGATCTCAGCTGATGGAAGCAATGTGATAGAGCTCGAGGATGATTAAAAGGCTGGGGATGACAACGTTGAAACCGAAGCAGTGGGCCCTCATGACATCGTTCCTAAACCCTCCTACTTAATATTTAGGCTTTTCTATAATTTTTTTTTCAATGTAATGTGATTTGGCCCCCATGTAATTATGAATGTTTAAATGAATGAAAGATCTTTTTCTTACATATGTATTGTCAATTTGCTTTTTACTTATAAAATCGCTTTTCAACGTGTTACTGCTTCCCATGTACTTTGACATTTACTTAGATTTCAATCAACATTTATACAAGTGCTAGTAATTCGCTTATTCTTTTACTTTAGTTTTTCCTAAGCATAGGATCAGATAGTTCATCCCTGCAAAGGGCTCCTCCCATGACTTTGTCCATGTGAAGTGTTTCTTTAAAAATTTAATAGTGCAAACTGTACGTAGATTAAGAGCTTTTACATGTGTCCCTATTAATAGTACTCCCGTAGGTGTTCTGCAATCCAAATATGAGTTTGTGCCTTTCCATCCAAACTTTCAATTTTATAAGTTCTAAGTCTAAGCCTTTCTTTAATATAGTAGGGGGCCTCCCAATTGGGGCTAAGGTTCCCTACTCCTAATTCTTTGGAGGAAAAGAACACCCTCCTCAGCACAAGGTCGTTCTTGTGAAATGACCTTCTTAACCTTAAAGTTGTAGTACCGAGTCATTTTTCGTTGGTAAATAGCCAATTTTACTTAATATTTATCCCTCATTTTATTGAGGAAATTAAGCTCACATCTTTTCAACTTGTCGTTGGATATCTCATTAAACTATAAGCGACGAAGAGATGGTAGACCCACTTCGACTGGACTCATGACCTTTGTCCCATAAGCCATGGAGAGAGAAGTCTCTTATGTTGTAGTCCTGATAGTAGTTCAGATAGCCCATAAAACCTGGGGCAGTTCATTGACCCATGCCCCTTTAGAGCTTTTAACTTTTTTTAATGGTGTACTTGATTTTTTTTTAGAAGTGTTTCTTGATTCCAACTTCCTCACATAGGTCCCTGATTTTCTTGTTATCAAACTATCACCCATTGTCATAAACGATTGAGTGGGGAATGCCAAATAGACAAATAATATTTTTCTATAAGAACTTGTAAGTATTAGCCTCGGCTATTTTAGTCAGGGGCTCTGTCTCCACTTATTTAGTGAAATAATCAATGGTAATGATGCCAAAGCCGGAACTGCTTCTCCCTTTAGGTCAATCCCCCACTTGGCGAATTGCCAAGGGTTGGAGATAATAGTTAGCTCTTAGGAATATTGTTGTTGTATTGTCGAGAAGCATTGGCACTTGTCACAACCTTTCGCAAATTGTTGCTCATCCTTTTTAAAGATAGGCTAGTAATACCCTTATTTCAACATCTTTTGTGCCAAAGTCCATCCTCTCAAATGATTGCCACAAATCCCTTTATGAATTTGTCGAAGAACGTAGGTGACCTGCTCGCCTCTTATGCGTTGAATGAGGGTAAGGGAGAAACCTTTTTTATATAGCACTTCAACTTGAAATACAAAGTGCGCTACCCTACTTCTGAGCTTCAGTGATTCCTCTTTGTCATGGATAGGGCCTAGTTTGAGGTATGCTATGATAGGTTGTATCTAAGGACACCTGACCTCAACCCACACTGCCTCTTCATTCTTAGAAATTGAGTGTTTATAGAGATGTTCTATAGGTACCACTGTAAGTAACTCAGAACTTTGAGAGAGCATCAACATGGTTTTTCATTCGTGGGATTTGTGCCAACTCGAACTTTTCAAAGGATGGAATGAGGTCCACCACCAACTTCAGGTATACGGCCATGCCTTTATCTCTTGCCAAAAAATTGACATTAACCTAGCTAACCACCAGTTGGGAGTTACTGCTAATAATTAACCTTTTCACTTAAATTATTTGGCTAGTCTGAGGCCAGCTAAGAGAGCTTCATATTCTGCTACATTATTTATAGCCTTGAACCCAAACTTTACTTTAAAGTTGAGTTTGTGACCCTCTGGGCTTGCTAGGACCACTTCTGTCCCCAATTTGCTTCTCCAGATGGATCATCAACATACAAGCTCCATGGTAGTCGTTTTGATGACTCCATTATTTTCTCCATTTTAGAAGCGTTGGGAATTCTGCGATAAATTCTACAGGTGCTTGGCCCTTGATAGTCATTTTCATCTTGAAGACTATATTGAATTCGCTGAGCTCCACAGCCCATTTCATCAATCTCCCAGAGAGATGTGGTTTCTAAAGCACTTGTTTTAATGAAAAGTTGGTTAGAACATGCATGTTGTGGGCTTGAAAGTATGGCATCAACTTCTTGGAGGTCATGACCAAGGCAAGAGCTAATTTTTCCATGTTTGGGTAGTGGGTCTCTGCCGCCAAAAGTCTTTGTTAACATAATAAATGGGCAGCTAGTGATCACTTTCATCTCTTATAAACTAAACTGACGGTATTGACAAATACCGCCAAATATAATTGTAGGGGTTCATCATCTTTTGATTTTGAGAGCAGGGGGACTGTCCGAAATGCTTCTTCAACCTTTGGAAGGCTTTTCACACTCCTCCGTCCACTGAAACCTCTTTCCTCCCTTTAGAACTTCGAAGAAGGGAATGCTCTTATCAATTACCTTTAAGACGAAATGGCCCAAAGATGCTACGCGTCCTGTGAGGCTTTGCCCTTCTTTAGGCTTTTAGGGGACCTCGTTTCGATTAAGGCCTTAATCTTCTCAGAATTTGCCTCCTTACCCCTTTAGTTGACCATGTAGCCTAAATATTTTCGGATGCGACACAAAATGTACACTTAATAGGGTTCAACTTCATTATGTACCTCCTCAATATCTGGAAAGCTTCGTCAAAGTACTTTACGTGATCCCTTATTCTGAGGCTCTTCAATAGAATGCCGTCTACATAGACCTCCATTGTTTCACCGATAATGTTGACAACATCCTGTTAACGAGCTTATGATATATAGCCCCGACATTTTTCAACCCAAAGGGTATCACCTCATAGTGGTAGAGGCATCTGTCTGTTATGAAGGACGTATGCTCTTTATCAGCTCGATACATGGGGATTTGGTTATAGCTTGAATAGGCGTTCATGAAGCTCAACAGTTCATGTCCAGCGGTGGAATCAACAAGTTGATCTATTCGTGGAAGGGAAAACTGTCCTTTGGGCAAGCTTAATTGATGTTGGAGAAATAAATGTATAATCTCTACTTGCCATTATGTTTCTTGATGAGGATGGGTTAGAGATACACTTCGGATAAGTGGCCTCTCTAATGAATCGATTGTCGATCAATTTTTTTATTTCGTCCTTCAAGACTTTATATCTTTCTGAGTTGAGCGCCCTCCTCTTTTGTTGATGTAGGGCAACTTTATGATCAATTTTCAGGTGATGATAACTAACCTTTGAGTCAATTCCAACCTGTTCACATGCCTCCAAGCAAAGACATCTAAGTTTTTACATAAAAAGTGGTTCAACTTATCTTTAGCCTTTGTTGGTAGATCCTTTACAACATGTAAAGGACTGGAAAATTTTCCAACTCCTCGACTGGGGAGACTTGAGGTTCGCATTCGATCACGGGAGGATCCAGTTCATCAATCTTAGCTGTTTCTTCAGCAGTTCTTCCTTCTGTAGGGGCATCTATCGCTCCAAAGACAGCCTCTTCTTCATGGACATCTAATATTTTGATGTTTCCTCTTTGTTGAGGGGTGTCGTCCATGTTAATATCTATTAGAATTACATTGACGTCTCATGGTTCCGCCTTTCTTAGGAAATTCAAGTAACACTCTCTTGAACCCATTTGATCGCCTCAGACTGTGGCTATACCATTTTTAGTTGGAAACTTCATGCTTATGTGGTAGGTGAATGTGAAGGCCCATAATTCTTTCAGAGAAAGTCGTCCCAAGACTCCATGATAGACTGAATTGTTATCCACTACCAAGAATTCTATGAAGTGATGGGCTACTTGGGGCTCTGTTCCCATCTCAACCGTGAGAGTGATTTTTCCTATTTAGATGATGCTATCTCTCATGAATCCATACAATGGGAAAGCAATAGGGGTCAGCTCATGATCCACAACCATTTTATCAAAGGTAGTTCCAAAAATTATGTTGAAGAACTCCAGTTGTTTACTCGCATTCGTTTTAAACTGTTACGCGCAATAACTGCCCTTACAACTAGAGCATCGCAGTGAGGATAGTGCAAACCTACAGATTCTTCCTAGGTGAAGGTAATAAGTTGCATCTCCATGTTGTCTTGGGGACTATTTCTGTCGACAAGGAAGCTTTGCATTAAGGAGTTCTTGGCCTCCCTTGAGTAGTTCTTTTGTGCATTACTGGTTTTTCCTCCAACATTCGGGCCTCTAAAAATTGTATCTATTTCTCAAATGGGTTCATGGCTAGTGTTGATTGGTGCATCCCTTCTTTTCCTTTTCCCCTTTCTAAACCTTTCCTCGTCGTTCTCCTACTTACAAGAAGCATCATCTTGATGAGGTATCCTAGCCTCATCTCTCCTATATTTTCGATCCTACCTAGGAGATGGTATATCTTTTTGCGGACGTCTATTTTCCTTTTGATTGTCAAATTTGGGTGCAAGATAATATCTCTGTAGCCAGTCGTGTTGTGTTGTAGGAGTAGTGGTAATTGTAGTAGAGTGGTACTTCGTCCTTATTTTTAGGTTCGATGCTTCGTCCTCTACCCTTTCTTCTTTGAGGAGTTTGCTGGACAAGCCTTTGTTGGTGCGTATCAATGTTGGGGTTCACTTCTTCATAAGCTAAAGTAGGTACTGCATTTAGGGTGGCTGCGGCTAGCCCCTGTCCTGGATTAAAGGTAGTCAACTGCCCAACCTGGTAGTCCATTAAGTCAGAAGTAAGGCATCTTTCTTGTTGTCTTTAAGTCGGTGGGAGCCATTGGTTGGCCTTATTGCGGTTATCCTTTAGTTCCTCATTGATGATCTCACACTTAATCATTTCCAATAGAGCATTATAACTGGTGGGATCCTTATTTTGTACATTCCTCCAGAAGAAAAAGTTCATATTCAGTCCTTCTCTCAAGGCTGACGTGCCTCCCTATCAGTAACTTGTATGCAGTAAGTCATTTCATATGTGAAACGTAGTAAAAAGCTTTTCAATTATTCTCTTGACCATTGCCTCATGTCTTGGAAACGCTATATAGGCCCTTCAAATTCCTTACTAGTTGTGATGCGCTTAAAGAATGACTTTTTTAAATCTATTCAGCTTCTCATACTTCTTTCTAGAATTTTGGTGTACTACATTTCGGCCGCCTAACTTAGAGTCAAGTAAAAAGGCTCTATACTTCACTGTAGGAGATGAGCCCCTTTAACTCATATGGGTTTTAAAGCTCTTTTAGCCCCTAAGAGAAAGGCAAATTGTAGTTGTCGTTCTCTTCATAAAGGTTGCAAGACCTTTGTGGTTCATCAGAATCTTCATCCTCTTTGACCTGATGTCCGTAGGTGGTTGAGATGGGCCTACCTGATTCCTGGTCTACTCTACCCTCCTCTCACACCTATTTCTGGACAGAGGGTTTTATGGTACATGTCTTTGTACATTCTCGTGTTGTGTAGTAAAGTGAAGTTGTTAAGGCATGTTCCTAGGCGCTGGGGTGGCTGGGTATGGCTATTTCTAGCCACATCGGAATCAGCTTATCAAACATGCTACCAGATCTCTGAAGTCTAGATTATGTCTCATATGCAAGAAGAAAGTTATCATCTCCATTGAATGGAATCTTAGCAGGTTGGCCAGATGCGTAACTCGATGAGGTATCCATACTTACTTCTCTTTCTTGAGGTCCGTCCTCTCCCTCATGATGGTGAGTGCCCTTTGGCTTTGAACCTCAACTTCTTGGAGATAATATTCTCCTTAGGGTGTAAAAGTGGAGACTGGTCCCTGCTGGTATAATAACCTCCTTGAGGGGCATTAAGAATTTGCTTATTTCCTCGTCCATGCATCTACCTAAGTAGTTCCTACATGGCAATATACTGTTGAGTAATGTCTCTCATGTTTGCGGTCATGGTAGCCACTTCCCTGGTAAGCCTAGCAGCCAATCTAGATCCACCCCTCGATCCATCTCATCAATGATGGTGGTGAAATCGATAGCGGACTGTAAGAGCGACGTGTGATTGCTCCCCTTCTTTAGGATGTCCCCTAATCCTCCGAGGCGCTGAATCTTCATTGTTAGAGCTCATACTGACATCATTTCTTCAAAGACGACTTTCTTGAGGATCTTTTCTTAGCAAATAATGTTCATTTTCCCAACAACGGATTCAAACTAAGAGAGCCTCGGAATGGAAGACTTCGAAACGAATAGCTTCAGAAGCTTCCTTTTCCCTCTCCACTTCTTTTTCCCTCCACTCTGACAACTTCTTTTTCCCTGCCACTCTGATCAATTGGGGTCTTCTTTGGCTTTTGTCAACCTCTGACTTATGCCTCCACGTGGGCTACCACGTAACCTTAGTTTGAAACCACGGTAGCAAGGCATAACACATACAATACACAATCAACCATACTTAAATTTTGTTCTGACCTCATAGAATTTCAATAAGAACAATTATTTTCGTTTATGTTCTTACCATCTCTCGTAATTTGATAAGAACCATGAGATCATGAATTCATGATTTTAAAAGGTTGGCACGAATATAACAAATGGTAGTTGGGACAAAAAAATATGGTAGGTTGAAGAAATGGTACCAACGAAAATAAATCAAGTCATTAACGGAATCGGAAAGAGAGGGATTCGAACCCGCGGTATGAATAACTCGTACAACATATTAGCAATCCGACGCTTTAGTCCACTCAGCCATCTCTCCCAATTGAAAAATAGAATTACTACATTACACATAATGAAAGGAGTCTTTCTTTTACAAATCAGGAATTTCTTTTAGAGAGAGAGAGCACGCTTGGAGCAATTTCATAGTATTATTT
Organism: Fraxinus americana; assembly: GCA_035079005.1. Taxonomy (NCBI): domain Eukaryota; kingdom Viridiplantae; phylum Streptophyta; class Magnoliopsida; order Lamiales; family Oleaceae; genus Fraxinus; species Fraxinus americana. Next base: position 8,999,532 of record CM068728.1, on the reverse strand, counting down.
GAATATAGGAGAAATAGAATAATTTATTCCCAAACTGAGATCTGATTAAACTAACCTGAAAATTTAATAATATTATAATTTTCATTATTACTTCTTGGAAACATCTTCGGGACTTCGTGTCCCAATCTTACTTACCCAATATATTATACATTTGTACCAAACCGTTATGAAAGTAACGTGTTACAACATTTTTCTACTATAATAATATTTATTTCAAAAGTCCACAGTAAGATAATTAGTTACATTGAAGATTAAAAAATAGATAAAGTGCAAAAGTATCATGAGTTTCAATTCTGCATTCATTTGGTACAGACAAATTAACAGATGCATGCCCTAATTGTACAAAATCAATGTACAAGTGGAAAAATTCCACGAGTTTTACAGTAGTTTTGTTGTAATAGGGACATACAGATATATAGAAAACAAATATATTTTATAGTGTTGAAACGCTAAAAATACTATTATTATTAGAACCCTACTATATGTACAAAAAAATGTTGCCAAAATACATTTGACAGTTTTTGATTTGATAATGGCCAAAAAAAAAAAAAAAAAGCATACCAACCGGATGCTGTCACATCAACATTTTGTGAAATTCTGACAGATCTGCTTCTATACAAGCGTAGAAATCCTTATTACTATTATTATAAATTGTATTAAAATTCAGCCTACCTAATTTTGATTTGTTTGTCTCCTCAAGAATATCAGTAAGTAGAAAGAGAGACAACAAAAATGAGAATGAAAGCATATAAAATAAAATAAAGCCAATAATTCTTAAAATGTAAAAAGATGGAGCACTTGAATAATGATAATATTATTTGACTTAAAAGGCTAGAAATGATGTTTCTAAGGACGAATTTAAGGATTTGAAATTTGGTAAGTCGTGAAAGAATAGTGATGTCAAGTCAAGCAACTTTTTTTATCTTTTTGTTTTTAAAGAAAGACATTGGATTCAATTTATTAGTTAAAACAACTTATCTTTAGCTTATTCGAGTACGTAAAATTGGATACTTTTGTTGGTGCGAAATATTTTCAAATAATTTATCAATTAAAATAAAAAGTTCGAAAATTATTACATCCGAGGATTAGTTTTGTTCATATCGTAAAAAAATATAGTATATTACTCACGTCACACTTTTATATGAAATTGCATTGATTTTAGCATATTTCTACATAGTCGTGGCAGCTCCACCCAGTTGAAACACGAGTCACGCCAAATTAGAAAATGATTCAAGCCGCACAATTTACCCATCGTATCGTGATATTGATATAGAGATTAATTTCCACAAATTCTAAACACTCAAAAAAGCATTGTTCATTGGTCATGCAATTTGTGCTATTCATTTCCCATCAAAATCATACTTCAACAGTAACTCCAATAAAACTCAAAAAATTCAAAATTCTATCAAGCACATAATTACATTCTTCCAATCAATCAGGTTGAGAAAACCATACCGACTTTACACTTCATTATTTTCTTTTTCCTCTTGTAAGGAAGTGACTTCAGTTGATATAGGTATTATTATTATTTTAATTTTTTATGAAAGTTGATGGATTTGACAAAACCTAAGGTCACTATTTACCAAATAATAATTCATGGAAAAGTGCTTCTGTCACAAGAGGAGTCACCATAATTAATGTTGGCACTTGGGACAAAAAATTTATGTAAGGTGCATATTTTGAAGGTAAGAATGCATTTTTACTGTTGATGTAATGGAGAATATATGGTTTAAAAAGAAGAAAAAATTATTGATGCGATGAAAAATATTATTTTATTGAAAAATGTGTGGTTGAAAATAAGTAGAAGAATGAGAATGAAAAAATTAATGTGGACCGAACAGAGCCGGGCTCTTTGAGCCTATTTTTTTACTAAGAATGCATTTTTAAATGGTAAATTAATTAAAAAAAATGTGATTAAAAATTAAAAAAAAAAAGTAATAAGTTTACGTGTAATATTATTTTATTGAAAAATGTATTGTTGAAAAGAAGAGAAAATATATTTTAAAAATAATGAGATCAAACGAGGGCTTAGAACGTTGAATTGTATCTCATAATAATAATAATAATAATTCAATAATGAATTTATTCTTGTATTTAAAAAAAGAAAATGTTGTATAGGATTAATTATTTTCATATAAATTATAAAACGTTCTATTGGCACGCACTGTACGAGTGTAGCAAAGAGCCTACTGCTTCTTGTAAGTGCTCTAGGCCAACATTTCTACAGCACGTCCGCTTTACTTTTATTGGATGGCGACGAGTGTAATATCAGAAATAATATTATCAAGTTACAGTATAACGAGAAAAAAATTCCTACCAAATACTATAAAATGATAGGAATAAAAATTGTCCAAAGTATAGTCAATCGAATCATGCTATAGTGACATAATCTTTAACATAATGCTACAGATATTTTATCATTAAAAAAAATTAATTTTTCTATCAAATCATCTACTTCTACATAGGATTATGCAACTGCTTCTGATAAAATTCACCTGACAATCTAGCAAAATCCTAGTCAAGATCATACATGCCAAATACTATACTTTAAACAACAATGTAAAGAAAGAATGATTACCTTACATACCAGCAAAATGTAGGGGTGTAAGCGATCTGATTTTATCGATTTTTGACAAATTTTCAAACCAAACCGTTTAAACCAGTTTGAGAAAAACTCAAATCTAAACCAAATTATTTTGAACAGTTTGAAAAAAATTTAAACATAAACCTAACGATTTGGTCCGATTTTAAACTTCCGATCTCGTCGTATATTTTTTTGTCTGTCTACTTTTATATCATTAATTCATTGAATTCAATATATATTTATATTTTACTAGCAATAAATCTAAAACAACTAAATATATCTACTATAAACTTAAATACCAACTAAATCAAAGTGAAATCATAATAATAGTTTTTTGTTCATCCTTTTTAGGCTAATACGTTACGATAACGTTACAATGCAAGTCTAATAAACTAAATATAAGACCCAAAACACATATACACTAAATATTTATATGAAAGCATATAGTTCCATAATATAATTACTGAGACATCAATAAGACAACATTTTAAATGATAAACTTTATGCCTATTGGATCAAAATCCAAGACTTTAATAGGCTAACCAAATAGATATCATCCTTATTAATTCAAAACACTTAAAGAAACAATTTAACAAAATATCTAAGCATACAATAAAACACAACAATTAAATTAATGCAAGTATAATTGCCACTTGAGTCATAGTTGGTTTCTTTTAGCTTATTAAATAGCTCATCCACATATCAAATTGCACATGAACACTTTTTAGTTTCTATTGACATATTTTATCATGCCTAATTCAGTCACAAAACAAGAGTATGTCCACACAAATATAATAGAATCATGTACATAGTAGATAAATAATTTCCATCAAAGTGAATAAATTTATTTCACAATCATCCAATAGTTGAGAGAAATGGGAAACCCATATAATTTCAGATTTCTTACCTCAATTTGCTCAAAAAAATTATTGATCTGAAACTTTACTCGTAGCAAATATTATCACCGAAGACCCATGATCTCTTTGTTTCTGATTTGGTGTGGTGCTGGTGGCTCAAGGCTGTGTCGGGTGTCGGCTGAAGTTCGTCTGAATTTTGAATAGGAAAAGAGCTTTTGATATATTAGGTTAATTTTGAGATTATTGGATATAAATTAGGATTATTGGTTAATAATAATATATATGTAATAGAAAATTAGAAATTAACAAAAAATACCCACACATGACAAAACTATTGAATTTTACATATTTGGATTTTTCAGAAATTTTTATTTTTTCATTTTTTTTATTTTTATATATTTTTTCGCTGGTCCGATTTGGTTTTAAATCGGAATTAAAATTCTAAAACCTAAACTAAATCAAGGTTCGGTTCAAAATCATTTCGTTGACCGGTCCACGTGGCACCAAACCGACGGTTTCTAAAATGCGATTTCGGTTCAATTTTTCAATTTGGCGATTTTTGTTTACAGCCCTAGCAACATGTACTATCTTGTTGAGTTCTTTGTGATTATAAAAATTGATCTTACACTAATTTTGTCAAAAGACTAGCGAGACCAATGCAAGCAAATTAAGCTACGTTGTCTAGACTAATTTAGAACCTAAATAAGAGCATGGTTATATCGGGATCGACTCAAGTAAAAATCATTCATGCATTTTTTTGCCCGAGCCGAGCTTGTGCTTGGCCAAAAAATTTAGGCTCGACTCAAGCTTTTGTCTCAAGCATTATCGAGCCGAATCGGGGCCAAGTCGAGTCAACTCTCGATTTTGTTTTTTCCAAAAAAAGGCTCATTTTGCTTATTGCAGGCAACAGCTGCTATCGAGCAGTTAGCTTCTACCTGTACGAGCTACCGCTGGCTTTTGATTTATTTTTTTAATGTCTGGCTCATCACGGGCCAAAAATAACCCGTGACACAAGTCGACGAGCCACACAGGCTAACTCTGGCTCGGGCCAATACCTCAAAATGGGGTTCGGCCCGAGCTTTGGCTCTGTTCCATTGAACCGCAAGTCGGATCTACTTTTTTGGGCCAATTCGTGGGCAGTCCGAGCCAAAAAGACAAATTGACAGCCCTAGTTTCTCTTCCTCCATAGGCGTTGGTGTTGATCAAATTCCACTGCAAAATGACAGGGACAACTCCCACATGATAATCAATATGGATTAAAGAGAAATGTATTTTAGTGTAAAAATGTAGAAGCACATAGAGAATGAATCTAGAAAAACTTTTAATTCCTAAGCCCTATCCCCCTGTTCGGTACCGATTTTAATTTTAGTCAAAGTCAACAATTTATTTCAACCACATATTTTAGGGGTCTCACAACTTTTCAACCACATATGTCATCAACTTCTATCACAATCTATTAAAAATCTTATTTTAATTCCCATCAAGTGGGGGTATATGTAGGCTTCTTCTTACTGATGTAGCGCCAAGATAGTTGAATATGAAGTTATTTGTATTCTTATCCATTCCGAGAAATACGAAGTAAATCTAGGAAATGACTCCTCTAAACGGCTATGTGGACGATGAATTGGATTGAGAGTAGCCTCTCAAGGTGGGGATGACAAAAAATCTCTGTATACGTCTGAATTCTTTGAATACGTTTTGAATTTTTTTTTTTTTTAATTATATTATGCTCTTATTTGGTGGAGATTAAAATCAAATTTTTAATAAATTTTGATAAAAGTTCATAAATTATATAGTTGAAAAGTTGTGAATCTTATAAAATGTATAGTTAAAATTAATTGTTTACTTTGATTTAAATTTTAATTTTCAATACCAAACCGGGGCTATATTTTATTTTTATGTGTTTCAAAAAAAAAGAATATTTTAAAAGAGAAAGAAGATATTAAATAAATAAATAATTAGTTAAATGGGATAGTAATTAATAAAAAATATTTAATTTGTGGCCCACCCCGCTTTGTGAAAATTCCAGACGAAATGGGCATAAAAATTACACTCCAACTCCAACCAGTCTCATTGCCATCCGTATCAACGTCAAGCGACCTTGGTCATTATTGGAGCTGCCTGAGGTCAAATGGCCATAGTTGCCCATGAGGCCACTGGACTTCGAGTGGCCTTTCACCCTTTTGACGCTGCTCAAGGTCGAGCAGCACCACTAATTCTAGAGATCAAGTGTGGACTGAGCTATAATTAGGGCTGCTAACTCTCAAGCGATCTCAAGCTTCGTTCAATTATATGGAGAGCTAGTATATCATTGAAAAATATGATTATAACTAATTAATTAAAAACAAGAAATTCTGAATCAATAAACACAATGATAACATGGTTTTATATTGGCCTCTTAATTCGTTATATATACATAATGACTCGATTGATAAGAAATGTCATACATTATTACAACATTAATTTTTCCAAGGTGACAATTTTATAATGTAGATTTTGCCCCTTTAAAGGTATGTACCATGGTTGAATGATTTTCTCCCACTCTTGAAATTGTCCCATCCACTTGAGTTTTCCTGTCATATCTGAGAAGTGCACTTTTTATAACTGTTGCAACTTCTGTTCCTCAGCTTTCTGTCCCATCTTGTAATATGCCAAGAGAAATGGACTCCTGGCGGACCTGGCCTCTCTGCTTCCAATTTACCAGCAGTAATTTAACTACAGAAAAAAGGTGAAAATCATATAAAATAAACTACATAGATCCCATGTATCAGTTTACAGTTTTTGTGCTTGTTTATGCATGGCCTAACTGAAATTGCACCGAAAGAAACTGCTAACACTGTTTATATGATCAGATCTCTGCTGTTTTTAGGATCTTGTCATCTATGAATCCTTCTTAGCTTCTCCAAATGAGGTGCTGTTATGGTGGTGGTTGTTTCCTGAAGTACTCCAATTGAAGAAACTGAATGGGTTCATGGCCTTTTGTTCTTCACCTTCTTCTCCAGGAAGTCCCCGGGTTAATAAGAGATCTAAAGGGTCAGCCTGGATTTCACCCAATTCTGCGAAGAAGTCTTCGCCGTGGTTGCTGTCATCGGCCGACAATGCCGGCTTATAAATCTGTCGAAACCCTTCACTCAATTCCATATCATCAGTCATTTCTAACTTCTTGTTACAATCTTGACCCGTTTCCTCTTTCACAGGTGGTGAGCATACATTTTCTGTATTGATCATTTTCTTCCGGTTTGTAGACTTTTGAGCTTGATTATCAGAACTTGATGAATTCTTTGGAGCTGAACTATTGTTCTTTGATGGCTGAGATCTTGTGGATCCTGCTAGAGCATTTCTTTGAGTTGGCCATGGATGATTGTGCTCAGAAGTGTAGGTGATGACTAACATGTTCGGGTCGGTTCGACTCCGTTCCACTTGTTTCCTTGCGGAACAACCTTTTGAGCTGCTGCATCTATAATAGCCCCTAAATTGATCAAAAATCAAAAGAATTAACAAATTAAGAAAATTCACAAATCTTGGTTCAACTATCTTATGAAAAATGAAAAGCTAAGATTTACCTTGGATAAGGGGATCCTTTAATGGGTTTTTGGCCATATTTTCTCCAGGCCCAAAGATCAGAAGGAACAATTTCTCCACTGGGTCTGCTGTCTGCAGGCGCAGGAGCTGGAATACAAACTACCTTCTTGGCTTGACTCTTCCTGGTTGTATCAAAATCAGAACCAACAATTGAATTTAATACCGTGTTTTATGGCTTTTTCAGAATTTAAGCTTCATCGCTTTTTCTTCTTTTCTTAAAAAAGCTGAAATTGAAAGACTACACAACGGAAATCCCGTAAGTGGGGGTGTCCAAGAACAGTGTATGCAATAAATTACATGAAAGCGATCTCCCTAAAATTTCATAAGACATATACAGAAATCAAGAATATAAAACCCTCTTAAACTGCCGTTTAATTATTTTATCCCAAACCCTACTTTGAGATTCTAAATTCGCGTTAATTAGTAGTTAATTATTTTGTGAAAGCCTGCGGTTTCAACGGTTTTTGGGTTGCATAAAATATAAGATTGAAATTTAAACAAGAAAGAAGATCAAAGTTTGAGTTAAGAGATTATTCATATAATCACCTTCGTTTGATGCCCGTATTTCGCGGAGACGAGATCTGCACAGTAGGACTTTCCACCAAGCAACCTTCGAAACTATTTTTAGAAATCCTACGGTCATTAGACATTAACAAAGGAGGTGCAGCCTTTAATCCCATCGGAGAATCGCATGGCGATAAGGAAAATTTTGAATTTGGAGACATCTGCATCCTCGAAAAGATGTTAGAAGGCCTTTTTCTATTATCATCAAGAATATTGTTACTTCCTCGTCCGCCGCCGCCGCCTCCAGTTAACCCTTCCGTTCTTCCCGTGTCTAAGAAACCAGACACGGGTACTGGAGGGGTATCAATATGATGAAGAAGAGGATCTCCCATGATGGAAAATGGATCGCCAAAATCATCGGTTGGTTCTTCGATCCCGATGCTTGGGAATTGCCAGTCAGATTTCAAGATTGGTGCTTCCATAGAGGCGTTGCTGCTGCCTATTGCACCACCACTGGCTCGAACTACATCAGCTAAATCACCTTGATAAGTACTCTCCATTAATTCTCTGCAAGAACTCAACACAAACAATCTAATCATTTGACTTGCTTAGGTTCACATGTTTTTGCACCAAACAGACGTATACAAGATGCAATTTCAGTTTCTTGATATAAATTCGGTTTTCAAAGACTTATTTTTGAAGATTATAACTTTTTTTCACAGAAAGAATGATTTTTTAGTGAGAGAAAGAGGTGGAGAAGAGAGAGAAGTCGCTGACTTTTCATTAAAAAAAACAGCTTTTCTTCATACGCAACAAGAAGAAGAAAGAGTTGTAAACTTGTTTATAATAATTAATTAAATAAGGGTTTGAGATAATAGATGATTGATATATTATTATAGAACCCATATACAGACACATCAAAAGGGTCAAATCTGTGCAGTTGTTTCTGTTATCTTAATAATATATCCGGGAATTTATAAAAATAATTAATTCCATGCTTGTCAATTCAAAAGTATCTAATTTTTATAACTTTTGTAAAAATGGCCAAATTTAGTACTAAATTATCTATTAAGTGAAAAATGAAACAATTATATGCTTGTCAAATGTCAATTCAAAAATATCTAATTTTGATAACTCTTACAAAAATAGTTAAATTTGGTATCGAATTGTCTTTTGTAGCCTTAGGGTCCGTTTGATTGCAAGTGTGGAAAATGGGTGAAAAGAAAATGAATTTCAGGGAAAATAATTGCCTAGAACATATTTTTCAGGGAATTGTTAATTAAGTGTGTTTAATTGGTGTAATTTTCCACTCGGAAAAATTTTGAAATTTTGGATTTTTTGTTCACGTTTGACGTTATTTTAAATGAAAATTATCCATTAAAGTGATTTTTTTCTTTTTTTTTACAATTGGTTATAAAATTTGTTACCATTGCCAAAAAGTTAAAAAAAAAAAAAATTGCTCGAAAACTATTTTTTTAATCAAAGTTTGGTGCTTGTTTGACTTCGTTTTACATGGAAATTGTCCATTAAAATGAATTTTTTTTTTTTTTTTTTTTTTTTTTTTTACAATTGGTTATGAAATTTATTTCAAAAAAAAAAAAAAAAAAAAGGGCAGAAGCTGGAATTCCTTTTCCCACCAAAAAGTTTGGGAAAATGAATTCCTTGTTTTGTTGGAAAAGGGGCGCATGGGTGGGGGGTGGGAAAATATTTTTCATGCCAAATTTTGTGTATCAAACAAGTGATTATGGTGGAAATTGAATTTTTTTTTCCATTTTCCATGGAAAAAGCACTCTATCAAACACAGCCTTAATGAAAAATGAAGCAATTTTTCTTTTCAATTTGTCACAAATTTCTAGAGAAAAAGTAGCTTACACAAGAAGCTACAATAATACAAACTAATACCTAACGGATAAATGTTATTTCATTATCTATTAGGTCACCAAATATTTTTTTGGTAGAAATGAAGATGATGAAATAGAAAAATCATTAACTCACAGAAAAAATTTATATACTTCTACTTCAAAGAAAATCATATAATTTCGTATCGAGAAATTTAATCTCATCCACAATTCTCTATAGAAGGTAAAAAAAATTTCGAAATCTTATTTTTGTTGATAAATTGTATTTAATAGTTTTATATACATGATGTAAATTGATGATTAGATTTGTCAAATAATTATTAGATATTTGTTGTAAGATTATTTGAGCATTTGTAAATCAATTTTATATTTATTGTTTTGTTTTTCTCAAGCATGGTGTCATAATCCATTTAAATAACTTTGATAGACAGATTTGCAATGGTTATCATGTATTGACAATGCCATTAATGGTGGAATAAATTCCTTGCAAAAATGGTTGTTGAAGATGATAAATGCAAACGGTGAATTGTCTGACCGACATATAAATGTCGAGAATTACACTTCAACTATAATTTTTGATGTTGTTTCAAATGTCCAGAATTATGTTACAAATTTAGCGAAGCTACTGAGCATTTTGTTTTTACCATTGACCATATTTGTAGGGCATGAAGAAGTTGGTGTGTTCGAACTAGAAGAGTAACGAATGATTTCAGATATGGATGTCGACTTAGTAGAAGGAAATCCATATATTGGAAATGCAAAGGAATTGGAAGATCAACGGGATATTGAGGAGAATCAAATCTTTTTCAGCAAGAAACAACTACGCAAAAGGCTTCGACTACATGCTTTGACTGAGAAGTTTCATTTCAAAGATAAAAGTCGAATACCAAATTATATGTTACGTAGATACCAACAACAATTGGCTATTACAAGCTTCGTAGATAAAAAATTCAGATATATTTGAGGTTTAGAGGTACACACCTAAGCACATATGTTCTTTAGATGTTCGACGGAATGCACACGTGCATGCAACCAGTGCCCTAATTGGACAACAAATAATGTGACTATTGGATTATGCAAACGAACTGTACGTTCCCACGGGTATTATCGGGATATTAAACTTGAGTTCGACGTACGAATTAGCTACAACAAAGCCTGGAAGGGTAAAGAGAAGGGTCTTGAATGGCTCTGAGGTTTACTTGAAGAGAATTTTCAAAAATTACTTTCTTACAGCCACGTGTTAACTGAGAAAAACCATTGAACCGTTACGCACATTGAGCTCGACAACAATAACAGGTTCTTGTACTTCTTCTTAGCATTCGGGATGAGTATACGTGGCTTTCGACATTACATGAGACCGGTCATTTGTGTTGACAGGAGTCATTTGAAGGGCCAGTACAGGGGAACACTATTAGTTACTGTAATGCAGGATGCCAACTTGCAGATATATCATATTGCTCGAGAAATTGTTAACGAAGAAACAAATGCATCCTAGAATTAGTTATTCACGAAGTTGAAAGATGTAGTTGACAACTCAGAAAGGCTAGTGTTTATGTCGTGTTCTTGTTCAAGTCGTGTTCTTGTTCAAGCGTGCAGCATTAGCATACCGCATATCAGAATTCGAACAGTTAATGGGATAGATTAAAACCATCTAACCAGTCGTTGCTCTTCATTTGGAACTTGCTGGTATATTGTCATGGTCACGTACAAATTTCGGTGGTAACCGATACAACATTATGACGAACAACAGTACGGAGTCCCTTAATTCAGTCCTCAGGTGACAACGAAGTTTCCCAATAACATCGTTGGTCGACAACATTAGGTCTTTAATGCAACAGTGATTTTTCGAGAGGAGAACGACATTCAGAGGTTGGTGCAACATTACAAGTACTGAGGAGGTTGGTACGACATTACAGAGGTTGGTGCGACATTACAGAGGAAAAGGACATGGAGGGAGAATTGAGAAAATCATTTGACGCCGGTGCAACATTACAAGTACGTCACTTGGATGAACTTGTGTTAAAGGTTGGTATAGGCACGAACATGTGTACTATCGACCTTATAGGCAACACGTTCTCATGTCGAGAGTTTCAAATGTGGCAGATACCGTGTGCACATGCATCCCAAGCAGCTTGCGCAAAGGAGAAAACACATTATGACTTATGTTCCCCGTACTACTCCACTAAGTTCTAGAAAGCCACATACAACAAAGTCATTCATCCAACTAGAATGAGTCTGATTAGGTTATTCCTCATGTGATTCGTTACATCTATATTTCACCCTTAAATATATGTAGACCACTAGGACAACCTCCTACCCAACAAAAATGCTAAAGACATGAAAGGTCGATGTGCACGCGAAAATGTGGACGGTATAGTGGTTACGGGCACAACGGGAAAACGTGTAGGAATCCCGGACTATTAACTAACCCGGGCACTTAAATGTTTTATGTATTCATGTTAACATCAAATTCGTCATTCATGAATAACATAATTTTGTATTTCTACGTTATTCTCATAGTTCATTTCAACAGTTAGTAGTCATTCAATGAACATTACAAAACATAAATTTAGTACTACGATTTCAAGATCATTACATAGTCACGTACTAAAATTGAAACAACACTAAAGATAAATCATATTGAAGAGTTCATACACTATCAAACTACATTAATTTCTCCACTTCGACGACATAAACCATGACAATAACAATATGTTTCTTATTTGAAATGGTCACAAAAATGACGATATACGAAGACATATACATGTCCTCAACAAAGGACAGAGAAGATATCTCACTAACATCATCGTCGTCGGAGCTTATGAAGATGACATCTATGGCAGTGATTACCATATGGAAATACATAAAAATGAAATAAATACAGACACATCTATGCCTGAATAGTAAGAGGGAATCTGTACAACGTGTAAGACATACTGTCATAATCGTTGACCTTTGCCAAGTCCGCCTTCTCACCCATCCACGAAGCAATGATTTAATAAGAAGTTTGAAGCTTACTGTCCCCCATGGGTAAGTATTGAAGAAATCCAAGTCATACACAATGGAAAGAGTTTCAGGATGTATCCCCACATTTCGGTCTCTAGAATTGAATACCCCTTCAATAATTAGTGCCAACCCAAGCTTGTAACAATCGTTATGGTTGGCACATTTTAAAAAAACCTTCTCCAGGTCGCTACAAGTTACTTGGTCCCTACTAGTAAACATTTTATCCCGTAGCCGAGTTTTCTCTAGGATTTGTAAACTCTCTAGATAATTCACAGCACTTCAAGCCAGTGATTAATGTGAACTCAGGCATTCCGAATCTTGCAAACATTTGGTTCACCTTGAACCAAGCCTCGAACCATTTTGGGCAAATCACAGATCTATTCACCAATTCATGAACTAATTGCAAAGATAGTTTGAGCTCCGGCAACTTCACAACATGTCCTATACAACTTTCCTCGAACATAGTCCTTTGTTGTTCATCGAATTTGTTGAGGGCAATTGTTACATACTTAGTGTTGCTAACATGTAAAATTTGGGTCGGAACGCGTTCTTCCTTCGGAATTTTGTATTGGTGTGAAGAAGTCATTTACAAATAACAAAAACGAACAAGACAAATAATATAAGAACCTACTTATGTAAGAAAAAGGAGTATCATAAAAATTGAAATGATTAAGGAATGTATATAAATCAAGAAGATCAATGTGAAATCATCAGAAGTAACTCCCATAAGAACTATATTTCCTATTTTACAGCTCTTTTGCTACTAAAGATATTGAAGTTCGAACAGAGATGGAAAACTGATGGGTAAGTCTGAAAAAGAATCGATAAGAATCAATTTTCATCACTTTGATGAGTGCTGAAATTTCATTGCTTTCTACCTCAAGAAAAAAGAAATGAAAAGAAAAGAAAAAATCACAATTTTCACCTACTGTGAACACTCATGCATGGTTATTCTTACAAATAAAGGAACAAGACCACATTCAGTAGCTTTCCACCAAAGAGGACATTCTCTTTCAAGGTTAAACCTGCCTAATGATGGATTATGAAATGGGAGATTAATTGGGCAATTTCAAAATCATGTGAGGTATCAGTAAGGTTGACAACATGGGATATGTTCAGAGACATATATTCAGATGTTTAACTAATGACCAGCAACAAAAGTTGTACATAAAGAACAAATTATTTTCTAGTACAAATTACTCTAGTGAAGGTTCAGTAGATTTGTCTTTAATATTTAAGCTTCACATATGGGAAGACACAATGACACAACAATATTCGATAGTAGCTTGAAGTTTTGTGCAGAATATAAAAAAGTACTCCATCATTGAATGAAAATAGTTTTAATGTCAAAGTATTGTACTCCCAATTAATCTAGAACACAAAGTTACACGATAGCCATGTCATTTCAGTAAGAAAATGGGAAAAGATAATTGGAAAATCATGTTTCCCGCCAAGTCTTCTGTCATTTGGGTCACTTCCGGTATAACAATTAGCGTATCAATTAAAAGGGCTATCCCATATAAACTCATCACTGAAAATAGCTAAATGTATATTTTATCTATGGCAAGAGGCTAACTTAATCCAAAGGAAAGTACTTTTCTAGTTCACAAACTTTAAAGAACGAAATTGTACCTGATGAATAATCTCTGGAGTCAGGTTGAATGTAACTCTGTTAGACTGGAAATACAACAAATATAGACATGATAATTATGTTGCATGTTGAAAAAAATGAAAGACAAGTAATCAAATCTCAGTTTGTATCACAAACTAAGACATTATTAGGCTTCACAAACCGAGAAAAGCTAACTTCAAAAGGACCTAGGATCTGTTTGGTAATGAGCATGTTTCTAGATTGAATAATAATAAATCACTATTAAATACTAGAGTTACAATTTATCTTTTCTAAAATATTAATTAAGTACATTATTGAGGATTAAATCTTTTAACCATTTGTTCAAAATAATATCATAGAATTTCCATGTAATCAATATAATCCAACCAATTCATGAATACTAGTTTTGATTATAATATATGATGATAATATCACACTGTACAAGCTAGAATTTGTCTTACCTCTACAGTATAACTATCCACATTAAAATTAGAGATAATGCCAAAAAATTGACAATCTTATCTGATTATGGTCCAGCAAACCAGGTTGCAGCATCATAAGTGGAATAGATGTGTTCGATATATACTCTCATGTTTTCTGCTATATGCATTTCGGTAGATCAACAAAAGAGGAGAAGCATACTACAAGTAAACATAGATAATACATGTATTGGAGAAATTCGTTAAAGTTCAGACAACAAACAAGGTTTTCATTAGTTATAAATTCCACTTTCTAGAATGTTGACTTATGGTTGATCTTATGCCTTGATTATAACAAATAAAGTATTTTTATCTCTAACATTTGCATTTGAATCTTCAATTTTAGATGTTGTGAACTTGATCAAACTGAAGACAAAACAAATTACTACAAAGGACATGAAGGTGACAATCGAGAAAGCTTAAGATGGAAATCGAGCATTTCCAATTGGAGACAAATCGAGCAACAAATTGTGCACTTGCGCCAAATTCATAATCGAGCAACAAATCGTGCACTCGCGCCAAATCAATCGAAGATATTAGAACTCTATGTTTGAACTCACTTATAAAGGTAAAATACTTTAATCCCTAGCAATGACTTATCTAAAGCTCAAGTGATGAACATTTATGCACGACAAAAGTTTATTTCGTAAAATCGTTTGCACAAAAAGTCGTTTTCAAAGGTAAAAATTTCAACTTAATTTTCAGTTATATTAGTATCATTTACCTTGAAAAATCAAGTAAAAACGTCATGCAAAAACTTTTCGATTGCAAACAAAAAAAAGGCCAAATGTTCTGGCAATCCGAATGTCCGGATGGTGAACCGGACGTCCGGTTCTACCGCAAAGATTGAAAATTCAACCATTTTGATTCTGACTTGCAACGACTCCCCCGGTACTGTTCCAGACGTCTGGATAGTCGTCTGATTCGACAGAAAATTTCACATTTTCAATTGGTATAAATACCAACTCACTTGCAATTTATTATAACACATTCAAGAGCATTCAAGTGAGATATTTTGGAATAAAAATTGTATTGATTTCTCATTCCATTTATAATTAAATCATTTTAACATTGGAAAACTTTTGATCAAATCAACTTTTGAAAATCATTCTACACATCAAAATTTTTCATACCTAACCCTTGAACTTCATTCATTACTATTTATTAAAGTGTTAGCCTATTTTTCTCTTGGTAATTAATTGTGATTATATCATTTATTAAGAGAGAAGTTTTATTTTGTAAAATCAATTCTCTTTAAACTTGTGTGTCGTGTTGAGGTCTCGTAAAGCTCAACATTGTAAAAGAATCGATAATCCTTGTTTGTAAGTCATCGGAAACTTTGTAAAGTGTTGGATTGCACCACAAGCCAATCAACATAGTGAAATTGGTCTTGCACATGTCGGAAAACTTGGTAACGGAGGACGTAGATCATTGCGTTGAATCAAACCTCCATAATTATACCGTTTGCATTCTCTGTACCTCTTTACTTATTGCTTCCATATTCGTGCTTATTATTTAAATTAATCTATCTAGTTATTGCATACTTGATTATTGATTAATTTTTCGAAAAAAATTTAAAAACCAATTCACCCCCCTCTTGGTTAGCTATTCTTGAGCTATCATAGAACTCATCACCAACTACGAACACAGATAAAACAAGGGACCTTCTTCTTATTTTATCTTCCGCCCATTAGATTTTTATTCTAGGCTCCATTGAATAGGATGTTCACACACAACAAAACTCCACTAATTTGACCCCGTGATATACGATCACGCAGAGAAAATAAAAATCCTAAGTCCGAATAAATAAGCAAGTTGGCAAAAAATATATGTTTAAATTCTTTAATAAACACAACGCAAATAAATTATTGAAAATATATTTCGTAATTTCTACTTTTTAGAATCAGATCTCATAGTGCCATCAACCAAAAAATATAAAAACTTTGTAAGCATGTCAAGAACTGACAGTAAATTTCGGAACACTTCGGTGCGATTCAAGCAAAAATTGGAGGGGATTCACCACTCATTAGCTATGGGAGACCCGCAATCGGCATGGGCGACTAAAAAATGGCGATCGGTATCGACGATTTAGGTGGAAAGTTTCAGAGTTGAGAAAGCGATTAGGGCTTCAGGTCTGGCTTTTGCTTTTCATGTAAGGCGATTTTTCGGTTGTAAGATTTTTTTTTTTTTTTTTTTAAGTTGTTGGGTCGGGTTGAGTGGTTAATGATGGGTTTAATGGGCACACCACCGAAATTGAACCAACCCATTTCAAAAGAACAAAACTAAAAATTATGTAAGAATCTGAGTTTGATAGATTTTTATGGGTATACACATAACCCTAACCGGTTCAATCAAAACCCAACTAAAAAACATGAAAAACCCGGTGGTTATTGACCAACTTCTAGGGAGAATATAACATTTAATGCATGAATCGATATTACTTTTTCAAATATGTAATATAGATTATGTGTCAAATTTCTTTTTGGTAACACAATTTATAACTATTATATGAATAATTTTGTTTTCATGGTGGAATTTGAAATTCTCATTAAGGGCATTTTGGTCTAAATTTTAGCAAAATGGCTGTGAAAAAATTTTTGAACATTTTTACAAATGATCATGTGAAAATTGACATTGCTTGTAATTTCCACTTTTTTTTTTCAATTTGTCACGAATTTCAAGAAGAATAAATAGCTTCCATGAAAAATTACACTAAAATGACATTCTCGATATTTTTAAAAGTTGTTATCGATATTTGAACCCTATTTATCTTGATATTTCATTTATCTAGAACGAGATTTCATTCCAAACATGAGAGTTATCTACATTTCATAAAATTCTTGACATTTGAAATATAGTTCTCGATATTTTATACTTGTATCAATGAGAAATATAACATTTATTGTGATTTAATGTGTACTTCTGAAATAAGTAGAGTAAGTTATGTGTCAAAATTTTATTGACCAACAAAATA
The DNA here is from genome assembly GCA_035079005.1 of Fraxinus americana. Taxonomy (NCBI): domain Eukaryota; kingdom Viridiplantae; phylum Streptophyta; class Magnoliopsida; order Lamiales; family Oleaceae; genus Fraxinus; species Fraxinus americana. The sequence goes on along the minus strand of CM068728.1, from coordinate 8,982,075 downwards.
TTTAATTTATTAACAAGTGTATTTTGGTCTAACATATTGCAAAATGGATATTGAACAAATTTTGGACATTTTTACAAATGACCATGCGAAAATCGACGTTTCTTGTAATTTCTTCTAATATATTTTAGCATACGTTTGTTCTCCATCTCCATATTTGTCTTCTTATCTATCTACCTTACAAATGTGTTGCAAGTAAAAAGTCATCACTTAAGCAATAAAATTGAAGTAGAGACGTATTAAAAAAATTGAATAATAAATGCAAAATATTTTAACCATAATTATAAAACCCGATATCAACTTTTATAGGAGCTAAAGGAGAGTCGATTGATTACTGGTTCAACTGAAGAGCCAAGTACAAATTGTAATAGAACTGTACATAACGTACACCGACACCCACTGCAAAGTTCGAAATTGCAATAGCAAGATGTTAGTTTGATGCCCTTTTTGTGGTAAGTATATTGTAACGACATTATGAATTAACGTTCAATTATTCACGTGTTAAAATTTGCGACAATAATCTAAGGTTCCATGATCATATGAAATAACAAATTGTATACTCGACGATTTTGGTATAGTGAGACCCAATTCGTTATATGATCAAAATATGTCGTTCGCAATCGGTACATAAAGTTTGATGCTTTATGTTGATAAGATTGCATTGTTCTTATTGAGATTTGTTTAGATCTGGGAATAAGAACAATAACGTGTTTTGAAGCACGTTGAATATGACCGCGTGGATGACTCATCTGTGACCGCTCAAAATGAGACGCCGCTCGATTATCGAACAAGTTACCTAAATCCTGAGCAAATAATGTACCTTTAATTGCTAGTTCAAATTCTTTGAGATATCAATGAGTAAAGTCTTAACTAGAAGATCAATCTCGGTACTTTGGGAATCTGGGCGAAGCAGTTAGAGATTATATATATGCAATAGTGGAATCCATTAATCATCATGATAAGACGATCGTCACTCTAAGATATTTTCTAAAGAGAATTGAACCTGAGCTCAGTAGTCCGACGATGAGGTCGTTGGACTTGGCATTGTGATGTAATCACAACGAATTCGCCTCGTGAAATGAGACTTGGAGGGAAATACATGTTGAAAGGCAAAACGGTCATTTTGTCGACTTCAACATATTGACAGTCAAACGGGGGTTGACACTTCATAGTCAAGAAATATTTTTGGCAATTAAAATATTTTTGTGATAAATGTGTATTTGCTTATACTATTTTTCGTAAAATGCATTCTATCCAAATCTTATAATATTATTCTAAGATTTTCCAAGCAACATCATAAAATTTGTAAAGTTCATAAATATAGTCGGGTTGGGTTTGACGGGTTTATTCGATTTTTATGAGTTAATCCATAACCCAACCTAACTCGTCTGCACAACGAACCTACCCAACTCGTGTAAAAACAAAAAAAAAAAAAAAACCAACCTAAACCGATTGGGTTGGTTTGGTTTTGGCGGGTTCGGTCGGGTTTTACCCACCCCTAGCTGAAACTGTTCTCAAGGCCAAAAGTGGAAATGCTTTATTTGTGATAGTCAGATCCTCTAATCCTAACTCTTCTAGTGGCAAAGGAGGAATTAAGAGGAAGAGGCCAAGCAAAAATCAAGATGACAAGTGAAAGGGAAAGAAAACCACTATCGATGGGAAACCAAAGAGAAATGTTTTTCTTGTGGATAGAAGGGACATGGGAAGAGAAACTGCCCAGACAACCTAGGTAAGGAGAAGAAAGGTAAAGGCAATATTCTATTTATTGAGTCATGCTTAGTGGTCGATTCTACTAGGATTTGGATTGTAGATTCTGGAGCCACTAATCATATATGTAGTTCTTTGCAGGTGTTCCAGGAAACCAAGCATCTCAGTGAAGGGGAGTACACTCTCAGAGTCAACACATGAGCAGTAGAATCCGCCAAAGCAGTTGGCACCTCTACTTTATGTATCATAGACATTTGATTTTAGATGACTGTTATTATGTTCCTGAACTTATACGAAACTTGGTTTCCGTTGCACTTTTATATCGTATTGGTTATTTAGTACTTTTTAGCCGTTCTACGGTGGTTATCAAGTTGAACAATTCTATTATATATTCGGGTCATATGGTATATAGTCTCTATGTTTTAAGTCCTATGATTGGTTCTATACATAACACTACTACTACTAAGAAAAGAAAGAGATCTTCTAGTACCAATGAAACTATCGTAGGTTAGGTCATATTTATCTAAACAGGATCCAAAGATTGGTAAAGAATGGACCTTTAAATGAGTTAGAGGTGGAATCTATACCAATATGCGAATCTTGTATAGAAGGAAAGATGACCAAGAGGCATTTTAAGGCTAAAGGACTAAGAGCTAAAGAATTTTGGAATTGGTACATTTCGATGTTTGTGGACCCATTACTACTCGGGCTAGAGGAGGATTTGAGTACTTCATACTCAAGATTTGGATACATATACCTTATGTCTCACAAATCCGAAGCTTGGAGAAATTCAAAGAGTTTCAGACGGAAGTTGAGAAACAATTGGGTAAGGGTATCAAAGCTCTTCAATCCGATCGAGGTGGCGAATATATATCCCAAGAGTTTATGGTCTACTTATCGGATAATGAAATATTATCCCAACTGAGTGCACCAAGGACTCCCCAACAGAATGGCGTCTCAGAAAGGAAAAATCGAACTCTTTTGGATATGGTAAGATCAATGATGAGTTATTCATAATTGCCTATTTCTTTTTGGCGATATGCACTACAAACAGCCATTTATATCTTGAATTTAGTACCATCTAAGTCGGTTCCCAAGACGTCCCTTGAATTATAGAATGGGCGCAAACCTAATTTGCATCATATTTGGATATGGGGGTGTCCGACACATGTGCTAAAGGGAAAGATGGATAAGATGGGATCAAGATCGGAAGTTTGTCTCTTTGTAGGATATCCAAAAGGAACAAGAGGTTACTACTTCTATAGTCCTCTAGATAAAAAGGAGTTTGTTAGTACAAATGCAACCTTCTCAGAAGACAAGTACATAGAAGAGCACAAGTCTACTAGTAAGATTCTATTGGAGGAATTAGAACCTATAGGGTACAAGTGGGTCTATAAAAGGAAAAAGGGAATAGATGGGAAGGTTGAAACCTTCAAAGCAAGGTTAGTGGCGAAGTGTTTTACCCAAAGAGAAGGTGTCGACTATGAAGAAACCTTCTCACCGGTTGCCATGCTTAAATATATTCAAATCCTTTTATCCATTACCGCTCATAATAATTATAAGTTTTGGCAAATGGATGTTAAGATAACCTTTTTGAATGGGCGTTTTGACGAGAATATCTACATGATGCAACCTAAAGGGTTCGTAAGAAAAGGCCATGAAAGGAAAGTTTACAAGTTTCAGAGGTCCATTTATGGACTTAAGCAAGCGTCAGGCCCTGGAATGTCAGATTTGATCAAACCATTAAGACCTATGGTTTTGACCAAAATCTAGATGAACCTTGTGTATACAAGCGTGTACAAGGGAAGAATGTAGTTTTTCTGATTCTTTATGTGGATTACATTCTACTCATCAAAAATAGTGTAGGGACATTGTCATCCATAAAGAAATGATTGTCACAGCAGTTTGATAAGAAGGACTTGGGAGAGGCTAGTTCTGTTTTGGAAATCCGTATCTTGCGAGATAGGAAAAACAAAAGGATAGCATTATCCCAAACTTCATACATTGACAAAATATTGTCTAGATTCGCATGCATAATTCCAAAAAGGGACAACTCCTTTTTAGACATGGAATTCATCTATTTAAGGAGCATTCTCCCAAGACTCCGACAGAGATAAATTACATGAAGAAGGTTCCTTATGCCTCGGCTGTGGGAAGCCTCATGTATACTATACTTTGCACTAGACCATTCATTTGTTTTGATGTGGGTATTGTTAGTCGTTATCAGTCTAATCCAGGATCTGAACATTGGATGGAAGTGAAGCATATACTCAAGTATCTTCGGAGACCGAGAGACTATATGCTTGTCTATTCATGACATGATCTGAATCCTATGGGTATACTGATTTTGATTTTCAATCCGATCATGACTCTAGAAAGTCGACATCGGGTTCAGTATTTACACTAGGAAGTGGAGCTGTGGTATGGAGGAGTATTAAGCAATCTTGTATTGCCGATTCCACCATGGAGGCAAAGTATGTAGCCACTTGTGAAGTTGCTGGCTGTATGGTTCAAAAAGTTTCTCTTGGACCTTGACGTGGTACCTTTGGCAATGGAACCTATAACACTTTATTGTGATAATAATGAAGCAGTTGCCAATGCTAAAGAACCAAGGAGTCATCAGCATGGTAAGCACATTGAGAGGAAATACCACCTTGTTAGAGAAATTGTTCATCGAGGTGACGTAACGGTTAGCAAGATTGCATCAGCAAATAATCTTATGGATCCATTCGCCAAGAACTTACCAGCTAAGGTTTTTGATAAGCACCTTGAGAAGATGGGTATTATTGATAGGTCACATATACTTTAAAAGGGAAAGTGGGAGATTGTTAGTTTGATACCCTTTTTGTGGTAAGTATATTGTAACGATATTATGAATTAACGTTCAATTATTCACGTGTTAGAGTTTGCGACAATAATCTAAGGTTCCATGATCATATGAAATAACAAATTGTATACTCGACGGTTTGGGTATAGTGAGACTCAATTCGTTATATGATCAAAATATGTCGTTCGCAATTGGTACATGAAGTTTGACGCTTTATGTTGATAAGATTGCATTGTTCTTATTGAGATTTGTCTAGATCTGGGAATAAGAACAATAACATGTTTTGAAGCACGTTGAATATGACCGTGTGGATGACTCATTTGTGACCACTCGAAATGAGACGACACTCGATTATCGAACAAGTTACCTAAATCCTGAGCAAGTAATGTACCTTTAATTGCTAATTCAAGTTCTTTGAAATACCAATGAGTAAATTCTTAATTAGAAGATCAATCTCGGTATTTTGGGAATTTGGGCGAAGCAGTTAGAGATCATATATATGCAATAGTGGAATCCGTTAATCATCGTGATAAGATGATCGTCACTTTAAGATATTTTCTAAAGGGAATTGAACCTGAGCTCAGTAGTCCGACGATGAGGTCGTTGGACTTGGTGTTGTGATGTGATTACAACGAATTCACCTTATAAAATGGGATTTTGAGGAAAATACATGTTGAAGGGCAAAACGATCATTTTGTCGACTTCAACATATTGACAGTCAAATGGGGGTTGACTTGTGGAACGGTGGTCGAAGGATATTGTTATCGAATCATAATTGGCTTCCATAACTTTCACTCGACTCAAAAGTGCAATCCCCTTTTTTTGGTAGAGTAAGCCGGGATTAATAGATATATCTCAATTGGTCAAGAGTTGACCCAATTAGAAATATCTATTGGAGCTTGAGTCTTGTAAATCCGGTTAGGTCCATCTTTTGGCTCCAATAAAGGTGTGTGACTTAATTGGTCTACTACAATAAAGTCCAAGAAAATTTGTGCAAATATGATACCCTAATTGTGTGTTATAAATATGCCCTTTTGAAGGCACATTTTTTAAGGTTGGGGTTTTAGCCATTTTTTTATTTTCTCAAAAGAAAGGAAAGGCACCTAAGGAGTACAAGAGAGAAGATTTAAGGGAGGAAGCATTTGGCTAGACCATTAAAAGCTCCTTCAAGGTTATCATCTTACCATTTATGTGTAAGGATTTAAACAAAAACATTTTATGATCTTAAGGTGATCTAAAATTCACCATACTTTTGGGTCGAATCATCAAAGGAAAATGAATTTCCTTTTTGTGATGATTAAATATCCACATTCGAAGCACGAACGGACGCTAAAGCTCACTCCAAAATAGCATGTTGAACTTGTTCCTCAACCGCGGATCAATCACCATGTTATTTCTTCGTATATAAAAGATACTAGGTCAAAAGGAAAAAAAATGAAAGACTTTACTTCACATATTGTTCTCTTTTTTCTTTGTTTTAATGAAATCCTTTAGTAAATAGTGGGCGTACCTCTCCAATTGAGAGCAAGGTTGTTAAAATAACGATTTGAATGGTTTGATCTTATGATTATAGTATCTCAAAATGATAAAATGTGGATCATGCAAAAAATCACAAATTTATAGAATCGTAACGATATCGTAATTAATTGTAAATTCTATCAAATTTGATATATTTATCCCATGTTTGGTATTTTAATCTCAAATCAAAGTTAATAATTAATTTTGTTGATGTCGAAAATTGTATGACCAAAATTGAAGCCAAGTGTAAATGAGGATTTTTATTGATAATTACTTCTAAACTAAAAGTACTTTTATCAAATGAGATATTTGAAATATGAAGTTAAGGACTCTTCCTTTCTTTAGGATACTGTCCCTATCATGTCTTGTCAACAACAGTGCCGAGTTGGAAACATGTGTCAATGGCTTAAGTCCTGATTGGTTATTGTCAAATCAATCTATAGTATCGAACTGAGAAAATACGCCAATGGCATATTCCCATTGGTTGCTGAGATTGGTTCCATTAGGCTATAATGAAGCCAACCTTAAATGAGGTCCTCAATAATTAATGAACTGATTAGATAACAAAGCTATAACATATGATTGGTTGAATTGGTGGGTGTTGACGTAGGTCATTCTGAATGTCATTAATTCATTAAGGTAGTGTTTGATGCACCAAATTTGCCAAGAAAAATGGAAATGAAATTCCAACTTCCACAAAAGGTGGTGTTTGATGTACAAAATTTGGCCACCCAAATGTTTTCTTCCACACCACCTCACGCACCCCTTTTCCATTTAATTCATGAAATGGTTTTCCCACTTTTTTGGTGGGAAAACTGAATTCCAGGTTTTCATTTTTTTTTATTTTTGCAATGGAAACAAATTTCATAACTAATTGTAAAAAAAAAATTCACTTTAATGGATAATTTTCATGTAAAACAAAGTTAAACGAATACTAAACTTTGATAAAATAATGATTTTTTAGGAAATAATTTTTTTTTCATTTCTTAAAAAAACTTTTTGACAATGAAAACAAATTTTATAACCAATTGTAAAAAAAATTATCACTTTAATGGACAATTTTCATATAAAATAAAGCCAAACGAACACAAAATTTAAAAAATTTTCGGGTGAAAAATTATACTAATGAAACACTTAATTAACAATTCACTGCAAAACAATTTCTAGACAATTACTTTTTCTGGAATTCATTTTCTTTCCACACTTGCAATCAAACGGACCCTAAATATTTTGACAATGTATAAGGAATCTATAATCATTATGTTCTCCCTCAAACCATAACGGTTATAAGTACGAGCTGACATTGCTGATCTGACCTTAATTTAACATGAGCCAAGTGCATATAACAAACGGACTTAATTAGATAGCATGTCGGATGTCAACAAATTTTAATCATACATTTCATAAAATTCACAACTTTTTAACAACACATAAAACTTTTATCAAAATTTACTAAAAATTTAATTTTAATAGACGTCAAATAGGGATCTAAAAATGTTATACAATTTTATGAAGCGCAATATATTTTATTAATATTATAAAGAATTTTACGATCATCAATTCGATACATAAAGACCATTCATCTATTCAAGCCAAAATTACGACCATGACAATTTTGATTGAAGTTGAACCACCATAAATATATATATTTATTTATTTATTTTTGTCATTTTTGTATTATTATTATTATTATTATTATTATTATTATTATTATTATTATTATTATTATTATTATTATTACTCATATGACGGAATTAGGCGTTTAATCTATTATTTCTCAGTGCTTGCGCAGACAAGTCAAATTTTGTCTAATATGATGCTAAATTTTAATTGTAGGTTAATATTGATAATCAAATATGTAATAAATGGTGTAAAAATAAAAATAAGTTATGGAGAAGTTGAAAATATTTTTAAAAAAATATATATTTTAAAGAATAATATTAGATGTACACTCCAATTGTACATCCTTGTTGACGTTTGATGTAATATTAAAAAATGATTGGAAGGAAAATTGTTTATTTTTCTTAAACGGTCCAATGATTTGTTGTCACGTGACGCAATGCAAAAGATGATATACATATAACATGATTGCATTTTAAATAGTCTATACCAAATATGGACTTTGTAAACTTGAACGTAGACCAAAAGGCTAGGGAACAACCCTCCAAAAGCAACCTATGTAACGAGCAAGAGGCAAGATCCTTCGCAAGGAGATTAAGTATGGTCCTCATTATTTTTAAAATATATTTTTTTTCTTTATTATTTTCAACCTCATTTTTCAATAAAACAATATTACACGTAAATCTAAAAATTTTCCTTTTTTTTAACTACACCTTCTCCATCTACACCTTCTCCATCAAAATACCATTCTAAAATGTGTTTGGGCAAAAAAAAAAAAATGAGGCTCAAACATGCTCTAAAACCCAATAACAGAGTTTTGAATAGTAAATTTTTAGAGAATTTGTGATTAAAAATTAAGAAAAAAATTTGGGTTTGCAGAATATTTTTTTGTAAGATTGTGTAGTTGAAAATAAATATGTAGAAAAAAAAAAGAATTTTTGGATAATAATTATCAAACAGGGTCTAGAGCTTGAAGAATCCATGTCTCAAGAGTGACTCTACATACTCGAAGTAGAACGACGTCCATGTCTCAGGTGAGTAACCCTGAGGTGATTAAATTATGTGATCGATTATAAGCTCTCAATCAAATTCCAAACATGTTTTAATCATATTCAATAAAATAATATTATTCACGGTGAACAATTACCGTAATCATCATATGTAACATATACCTAATCACTTAATTTTTTAATCAATAATGCTTACGATGGATGATTAAATTATTTAATATATATTATAAAGGATGACTACGGTAGTCGTTCACCATAAATAACATTACTCTATCAAATATTAAGAATCGATAGACTCCCAAAATTATATAACAAAACTTTTGAGTTGTCACATATGTGTCTTAATAGTTACAAACATGCTAAATATGGCATGGAAAAAGTGTAGTAATTAAGTTGTGGTTAGGGAATTAAGATTGGTTGGTGTGAAATGTTTTGTCGTTGATAGAACGTATGAAAAGTACTTAAATTAGTAAAAATAAGAAATTAAAGTTTTGATAAAAAAGAAAAGAAAAGGTTTTAAATGGGCCAATGATAACGAGGTGAACCACTGACTTCTTTGTGCTTCGATGGCGTATCATGAGAATTCTGTGTAGATGACAATTTTAGCCCTGTCTGACCCCATTGAAATTTTAACTTTTTTTTCTTTTTATTAATCATACATTATCCAATAAATATTATTACACGTAAATTCAATTTTTTTCTTATTTTTTAACATGCATTTTTCAAAAAAATTACTATTCGACCACCGACTTCTTTGTGTTTTGATTGGATATTATGAGAAATCTGTGTAGATGACAATTTTAGCCTCTTTAGGCACCCTTTAAAATTATAATTCATTTTTTTTTTTTTATCAACAACACAGTCTCCAATAAATATTATTACACTTAAACCCAAAGTTTTTTTCTTCTTTTTTTAATCATACATTTTTCAAAAAATTACTACTACACCACTGACTTCTTTGTGCTTTGATGGGATATTATGAGAATCCTATGTAGATAAAAAATTTAGCCCCTGTTTGGCACACAATAAACTTATAATTTTTTTTTCTCTTTTTATCAATTACATATTCTCCAATAAATATTATTACTCGTAAATAAAAAAAATCTTATTTTTTAACCACACATTCTCCAAAAAATTATTATTCCAAAATACATTTTTTTTTTTTTTCCAAATTTTCATTATAATGGGGCCAAACAACGGATTAAGTGCTTTAAATTTCAAAGTAATTTAAAAAATAAATGCTCTAATTATTATTTATTTATTTATTTTGGCCATTCACAATTCACAAACAAAATCAATACTCCAGTATTATTAAGCCATTATTTGACAACCAGTACTTAGGAAAAACTAGTAATTGATTGCCTCTCACCCTACGCCACTTGGAATAATTCAATTATCGAAAGGTGAATGATACAGACCATTTACAGTGCACGAAAGTCGGACACCTCCCATTGGTTCCTCAAGGTAAAGACCTAAACAACACTACAAAAGTATCCATTTTTAACGTCACGACAAAAAAAATTATTATAAACAGAAAATGTGAATAATAATAAAAGTATATTGTTCCTAGTACACGACGGGTGTTGCTCGAATTTCGAACGAACGTAAGAAATATTAGAATCCACCAAAGAATGGAAAATATTGAAATATTAGTAATCAAAAAACAGTTGTTAGATTTTCAAACCACTAACAGATATTTGTGTTTGAGTCACATTATTTTGGAAGAATGTATTTTGGAATAGTAGATTGATGGAGAATGTGTGGTTTAAAAAGAAGGAAAAATTATTGATGTAATGGAAAATATTATTTTATTGAAAAATGTATGGTTAAAAATAAATAGAAAAATGAGAATGGAAATTTTAATGTGACTCAAACATAATTAGAAAATTGTAAAAATGAAGAAAATACACTTAAACTCACTCCAAATAAAAAAAAAAAAAAGTTAAAACGGACCTCTAAATGATGGAATTTTACCTCGAAGTTTTGACTGCAGAGAACTGAAAAAAGTACGTTTTCGGATTATACTTGCTCGCGTAAGTTTGACACATAATTGAAAGTTACACTCGTTTTCGCATGCCCTTCTTATTTTTCCTCTTTTCCACCTAGTTTATGATATTCTTTTCTAATTATTCTGCATCACATATTTTGGTTATTTCCTCGAAATGAGGTCAAGAGATTTTCAAGACAAAAAAGTGAAATTTTGAGAAAATGAGATGGATTTCCAGATTTCCTGGTTGATCTTCAACCATAACGAGCTTGAATGCATTTCTCCTACTCACTTCAATTATTGAAGAAATGGTTTTATAAAATAAAATCACTAATATACCCAAATAAGATGATCCGTTAGATATCATAGCTGCAACCTTATCAACTAAGCGTTTACAGCTTTGGGGCCCGTTTAATATAGATTTTTTGATAATAAAATTTGTGAAAAATGAATTATTTGAAGAATTTGTGATTAAAAAGTAAGAAAATGTTATTAATTCACGTAAAAAAATTATTTTATCGAAAGAATATATTATTAAAAATAAGCTTGAGAAATTTTTTTTAAAGAACCTACACCGAACAAGAACTTGATTTTAAGTTACATTACACCCGCCTGTATATATGTAGCCAAAATTGCACATGAACGGGAATTTGAGAAGCTGTCAATGGCGCCTCTACTCACCGAGTTGAGATCCGGTATCCAATTTTTTTATGTTCACCCAATTAATGTTTAACATGTCAATCATTAATTGGGTGATTAGCAAGTTGAACAGCAAAAATTGGATAGTCGATCTCAACTCCTACTCATCGACATTGAACTATACAAATATATTTTTAACCAACTGGGTTATTTTGTAGTCTTATAACATTTTCAAGGTGGTCCATCCCAAATAAATAAATAAATAAATAAAATTGATAATAATAAAATAAATAATTTTAGCTTGATATTTGTCATCAGGCTACACACACTGCACGTTCGGGCATGACATATTCAACAAGAAAACAAAACTATAACTGGGATTCTCCGAGTAAAAATATGATACACAAATTCAAATCAAAGCATCCTTTCATGTGATCTAAAATTATAATTTAATCGAAGTAATATTAAGATATTTTCCTAATATTATTGAATTAAATAATTATTATAAAACGATGTTATATATTTATACTATAAATATAATATGTGAAAGAAATAATTAATTAAGATAAAGTGCCCAACTGGTGAAAAGTGTGGAATTTGTGTGGGAGGTCAGGGGTTCGAGCCACGCCTCACGCATTATATTAAAAAGTCTTTGATTAGGCATTGGGCTCTTGGGCTTTATTGATTCTAATAAAATACTTATTATTTTTTAATTATTTTCGGAATTATTTGATGGGTCAACTAGCCAGTAAAATATGACAGTTTTAACTGCCCAGTTTTAATATCCATTACCATAGGCCATTACATCTGAAACTTAATGCTAGATCATGGTGGAAGAAGTTACATCTCTTCATGCCTATATATATAACAAAAACGAAATTGTCTCTTCATATATACAGTAAAATATTATACTCAAATTGTCTTTTATTTTCTGGAGTACACTTGAGAGTTCTGAAAACCTTTTATGATTGCTGCATAATTGGTTTATTTGATCGTTGTATCCTGGAGGTGATTGTCCACGGAGGTCGCAGCAGTTATCGACGGGCAATTTCGCTTTAGGACATTGTGCTGTCACGAGACTCGATCTATTGATAAGTTTTTTCTGCACTTTACCATTATTTTATCCAACAATCGATTCCTTCGACTTCGTTTAATGACAATTCAACCCAAATTTTGTTTAATTGTTAATCAATATTGGGTACACTTGCCTAAATATAAGCAGCAGCCACCCCTTGACGTCCGCGGCTCAGCTACCGGTCACCACGCTTGTCGCTTGCATTTGCGGCTGTCAATATGGACGGCTGAGATCGATTGGCCCTGTATTTTTGGCCCCAGAATTTTTATTTATAGTTCCATTATAAAATATTTAAGAGAAGTATAATATAACTAAGAAAAATTTGGATTCAAAACCGCCAATGTATAGCTTGCACTTGAATCTGTTGAGAAATAAATTCTAAATTGAATAAAGATTAAAATATAGTACATCCGATTGTATTAATAAAAAAAGAAGTTAAAATCGTGACTAATTTGTTGTTCTAGAGTGATAAAAAATTGAAGATTAACCCTTGATTTGTAGATATTAAAATCAGAATTTTATTAGATTTTGATAAAAATTGATTAAATGTATAGTTGAAAAGTTATATGTCCCATAAAATGTGTAGTTAAAATTAATTGTTGACTTTTACTTAAAATTTTAATTTAAATCAAATAGGGGCCAAGAATCTAAGATTTCAAAGTTTTTGAGCATCCAAATGCAACATAATTGTTTTTGTGTCCCCAATGGATATGATAAAAACTTTCCACTACTGATGTGGCAGAAAGAATCATAAGTATGGTTCTATAAATGTATGACTATTTCAGAGAACATAAGTAAGGTTCTTTTATCACGTCATTAATAGAATGTTTTTATCTTGCCCACCGTGAGTAGGAGCTCAAATATGCCAAAATGCAACTTATGCTGGCTTCTTTGGTATTATAAATGGTATAGTACTCGATTGTATTAATAAAGAAAAAAGAAGTTAAGATCGCTTTTACTGTGAATTGAGATATGTTCCGAGCTTGTTCTTAATTTTATTTTATTTTTGTATTTTGTTGGCTTCTTTAGTATTATAAACAATAAAGTACTCGATTGTATTAATAAATAAAAAAGAAGTTAAAATCCCTTTTACTATCAGTTGAAATATGTTATCCCGAGCTTGTTCTTAATTTTTTTTTTTTTTTGTGAGACATCTGTGTATATTAAGGATTGAATGCCTCACAGCACTAAATTTTATTGCTTATAATTCAGATAAAAACTATAAATTACTATTTACAGACAGGAGGGATATCGTGGGAGTGGTGGAGGCCGGCATTGGTCTTGGCTTTCTGTCTCCCTACAACTTGCTTAAATTATCAATTATTTTTCATCCTAAGAAATGGACAATTCCAATTCAGTTTTTAGTTTTAGCTATAGAATCAAATTTTGATTTGGTTTCAAAAATATTATAAAATAATATTTCAATTAAATCGTAATTTATATTTTATATGAACTTATATGCATTTAAAATAATCAACAGAATGTATACAACAATTTTGACTGAAAATTTTATTTTTGAAACATAAAAGATTAATTGTTGACTGACCTGCTTCCTTTATTTACATATAATTCTCACAATGGAAAATTGATTCGATTTGATTTTTAAAATATCCAAATTGAATGACTTGATATCCACCCAACCAAAAAAAAATCCAATTGTCTTAAAAATCACATGAAGTGTGTTTGACTGAACTTTAAATTTTTATTTCCAATTACGTTTGAATATGTTACTTTTTTAAAAAAAAATTGAATAACTTATTTTAACAATATAATAACTGACTTTGACCAACAAAAAAATTGATGCTTACACTTAAAAGTATATTTTTAGGAAAAATTACATAAAACCAAACATTTAAGTTTTCAAATTCTAAAATCAGATCTAAGATTTATTTAATCAAAAATCAGATATTAAGTGACAGCCTGTCTCACTCCTCTCTCCCTCCCACTCTCACTCCTCTTCCCTCCAAACGCACCCGTATTCTCCTCTATCTCAGCAGTAGCGGCGCCACCCTGGAAGAGAACCGCCTGCATGACGGCGTCACCATCGGGAGTTGACGCTGTGAGCGGCTTCTATGAGTGTCACGTGCAGTGGTCTTCACACAGACGCTCATCTTCCCGCACGACGGCGCTCTATTCGCTTGAATCTAAGTCGGCTAACTAGGGATTTTGATCCCAAAATTGCGATAGTAGTGGTTGAGAACGGCAACGCTTCTGTGAACGACTTTTGGTTTCCGATCTGCCTTCTCTCTCTCCTCTCTCTTCGACACCATCGCAGTTTTGGTTGTTGTGGTGGTGCAATCTCCGCGTTTTGGTTGTGGTGGTGGTGCAGGCACCAATTTTTTTTTATTGTGGTGGTGGTATTGGGGTGGCGACGATTTTTGTTGGTGGTGCAGACGACGATAGTGGTAGGTTCTGCTGGTCCGGTGGCGATGGTGTTTTTTGTTGTTGTGGTGGTGACGATAGTTGTGATGGTGTTGTGGCGGGGCAACAGCGTTGGTGGTTTTTTAGGTGGTGTGATGCAGGCGGCGGTGGTAAGGGTTAGGGTGGTGTCGTGACTGGGGCGACGGAGGTGGTTTTTTTGTAGGTGGTGCGGTGCAGGCGATGATGGTGGTGGTCGTTTTTGTTGTTGTTGGCGGTGGTGGTTGTGGTTGTGGTAGTGTGTAGTGGGAGCAGGGGCAAAGGCGGATATTAGGTTGATCTGTGACCAAGTATTGGTGGTGGATTGGGATGGGCGTGGGATCAAGGGTGGAGTGTTTGGTGTATGTGACCAACTATTTGGTTTAGTGTGACTGATAATTATTAAACAGTGACCTTAAAATTCAATAATTTGTGACAAAAAAAATTTGAAAATATTTTACCTATAAATAAATTGCGACCTATAATTTTTTTTTTTGATCCGTGACCAATGAAGTAAACTGTGATCTATAAGATTTTTGATTTGTGATTTCAAAGTAATTTGTGATCAATTAATTGATAATATGTGACCTATAATTATGTACATGTGACCATTAATTGTATAATTGTGAATTTATTATATTTAAATGATAAATATTTTTTAATTTCTAAATACCTGATTTTTGTATTTTTCAAACTTCAAACCTGTATTTGAATTCTTCATACTTAAACCTTGATTTATGAATTCTTCCCATATTTTTAAGCTTAGCCAAACATGCAAATGGTAATTATGGTGGCAGGCCTGAAATTACTGATAACAACTTTCTATGGGCCACTGAATTTCGAAAGCGGAGACAAATTGGTTTGGGCTAAATAGAAAGATGTGAAATAGATGTGAAAAAAGCCCACATATTGCAGGGGAAGCAACTGTAGTTGGTGAGAAATTTCCCTTCCCTCTCCACCTGCGATAGAATATGTCATTTAGAAAGAAAAAAGATTTTTAGAAATTTAATAACCCTAATTATATCTCACATGACTAGGCATCATCCCTTTAATGTGGTCATTATAATTAGTATCAAAGTTGGCACCCTCAAGGAATGATCCTCGTTGCAACCGGGGCAGCTTGAGGAAGCCTATTTTCAATAGAAGACTTGTTCTTCGAAGTCACTTGAGAATATGGTCTGCCATGGATGTTGATTATGTGGTGTTTCCTGTGGTGGACGGGTGAGTAACGCGTAAGAACTTGCCCTTTGGGGCGTTGATTATGTAAAAAACGGTGGAATGAAATGACTCCAATTATATCACATATCATTAAGGCTCAGACTTACTTTGCGGATTTATAACTAATTGGTTAAAGTTTCCTTAGAAGCCAGTTTTAAAGGAGTTTTATCTATCAAATATTGTTATTACAATCTCAATAGAGTTCCAATTCTCTAGAAATCAAAATTTTGGACCATGAAACGGGACTTAGTGCTTGCCTGGTATGGATTTTCCACCTGATTAAAAGCAATTTTCCAACCGTTATGAGAGAGTCAAGCCGCAACATTTGAATGTCTCTCACATTGAGACCCATGTGGTTGAAAAAAAGGGTCCAAAAAGCCATTTTTCAGAGGAATAAATCAGTACCAGGCAGACTCTTAGCTATTGTGGTCGGGTTGTATTGGTCTTGTTACTCTATATATGCAATTGTTTACTCGAGCCAAAGTATAATCGAAACGTCAAGATGAAAGAACAATCTATATGTATATTAGGTCACTCTAATATGATATACAAATAATTTTTGGAGATTGTTTTGAAAATAGGTAGAATCTAATACTGCACGGTTTCAAATATTGCAGACCGAACTGTTAATAAGCAACGGTCGAAGTAGACGCAAAATTCAAGAAACCAAGTTCGTTAATTTTCCCTCTCAAAGCTCTAACACACAGAGTTCAACATTTCTTTTTTATCTGTATCTTTTTTATCAAAGTATATATTCAGAATTGCAGAATCTGTATCTTTTTTATCAAAGTTTGCCAAGAAATTCTGATGGCAAATTCCTCATTTCTTTGCCTAATACTCCTGGTGACAATTTTGGGAGCCACCACCGGCGTCAACCACGTTTCCGCCGCAAACCCTTCTGCACCATCACCCTTTCCATCTTCAATCCCACTACCCCACCAACGTTTTCCACTCACCCCTTATCTGCCACCATCTCCGCCGCCGCCGCCTATGCAACTGGCGGAGATTCCAAAACAACAGATGAACAACATAATCGACGCCCTAATAGGTGCCGGAGACTTTGCAGGATGGATCAATTTCCTCTCCTCCACCAACCCATCATCTCTGTCATTCACCGCCACCTTCTTCGTTCCGAGCAACGACGCCATCTCTCAGTTCCCAACCGCCACCGCCGCCGGAACGAATTTCGACCCTTTTATTGTACCTTACCATATAGTCCCACAGCGCCTCTCTTTCTCCGATCTTCAACAGTTTTCCACCCTCACGCGCCTCCCCACTCTCTACCCTTCAAAGTACATTGTCATCACCAACAATTCTCGATTCAATTTCACCGTCGATGACTCTCTAGTCACCCACCCAGATATTCTTGTGAATGCTGCTTTTTCAGTTCATGGAATCAAAAATGTTCTTGATTACAATGTCTATGGCGGCAACGACAACGGTCTCTTTTCACCACCACCACCGCAGCCAGACAACACAACAGCATCGACACAAGTGCCTGGACCAATCCTTGTGTCACCACCGCCAAATGACAGCAAACCAGTGGACGAAACTATTCTTGACGTGAGTTTTGGCGTAGCATGCTTCTGCGATGTGTTCGTCATCATTTTTTGGATTGGTTGTGCTGTTTTTGCATCCAAGATTCATTGAAATTCACGTATATTGATTTGTTTGATAGTCATAGTTAGAATTTGTATAGAGGAAAACGAGAATTTCTTGCTCTGTATAGGTTATAGGGTTCTCTGTTTCTCGATGGCTTCATTGATCTTGATAATGTACTTCTATTCTTTCAGTATTGGATGATTTGATTGATGTCCAACAAGTTTCAAGAAATTTGATTTTTTGTTTTTGTTTATCCAGCAATGCACTACTCGTTATATTTTTTCATTGTTGTGCTATATGCATATCACAACTTGCAGATTTGTTTACCAACAAATTATGTGACCAGATTTGATTGGGGCAAAATTTCATCAATCAAGTTTAAAAAAACTATTCCACGCATTCTTTTTTGACACCGTAAAAGCCTACTTAAATGGTGATGTATAACAAGCATTTTCCATTTTCCCGTAAGCAAGATATGCAGAAAATTTACCCTACATTGTGGTGAATTGAACTGTGGCATGGCAATGTTCTAGTAATGTTCTCATACATCAGTCTTTTCTTGATAGCAAACACAATTACTCAGTAGCATAACATAAATGACAGACTAAAATATCAACACTTCACACTTGTTTACTCATATAGTACAAAAAGAATTCTCCAAGTCTATCTTTACAACTAGAAATTTTGTACTTCAATACTCATCTTTGGCAATGATATGAACAAGATATCCCTATACACCCAGTTGAAGCCAAGTTCTTGAACCAGCCATTTATTCCGGAATAGTGTACTGGATGCAATCCATTCCGATACCATTCTCATGTAGTAATTCCAACAACAACGTTGTTCACCTAATAAATTACAATTACATCAGCCTAATTCATCTTCTGTGTTTTCAACAACAAAATAGTAACAGCAACAACTAGGGCTGTGCGTGGGTTGAGTTAGATTGGTTTGAGTCCAACCCAAACCCAACTCAACATGTTCGGTTAAATAATAATTCAAACACAAATCAACCCATTTATAGTTGAAACCCAAACCCATCCAAACTCGGGTTGGTTTGGGTTGGGTTGATTGGTTTGAATTTGAGTCCAAATCATGTTAGACATTTTTTTATGGGCCCAATGGTTGTAATTTTTTTCGTTGAATTTGAACAATTTTTTTAAAGTTTGATAGAATTTCAATTTGGATCATTTTCAAATACATTAAAAATGATGATTTGAAATGTCTTAAGTCGATTGAAGTTGGATCAATTGTCCGTGGGGTTAAGTTCCATTCCAATAGAACAATATAAATTAAAATTATTGTAAAATCTGTTATCATGATCAAATTAAAAACACATTAAATCAATCTAAATACATGTTGAGTACCTACATATTATACCTATTGAATAAGATGAATTCAACCTAAATACTAAATATGTTAAAATCTTCCAAACTCAATGCAAAATTCCCTCCTTCAATCCAAGTGTTTAGTCAAAAATCGTGTCAAAAAATCGGGTCGAGAAGCCAAGGCACGAGCAAGAATGAGAGGCAGAAGAGACGTGAGGCAGAGGAGAATTTTGATCATTGGATTTTTAGTTTTTGGTTTTAAGTATTAATTTTCTTTTTAATATTTTTTAATTTATTGGGTTGGGTTGGGTTGGGTTTTAATAGATAACCTGGAACTCAACCCAACTCAACTCGACCTAAAATTTGATTTTCTAACCCGAACTCAATCCAATTGAACTAAAAGACCAATCCAAACCGGTTGGTTTGGGTTAGGTTGATCGGTTTGACTGGTTCGGATTAGTTTTTGCCCAGCTCTAGCAACAACAAATAAACAGAAATGTGTGAAGGAAAAAATTGGTGGGAGATGTGAAGTAACTCACAAACTTGCCACTTTCATCGACAGTCGTGGGATTCTGAACGACAACTGTTTGATTCTGAGCATGGGATGCAGCCTGCATTGGAAAGAGCAGTTCAAACCATTGAATGCCACATTAGATTATTGCAATTTCAGTGTATATGATACAAAATCAACCAACTCACCGTGGAGGTAGACAGATTTGATGCCGTTGTAGAGTTTCCATCAGGTCTTTGCACAGGAAATGGGATTCTTGATTCACCCATCTGCAGAAGAATAAACAAGTTAGGAACAGCATAGAAATATTATCTTATATATCATGATTAGACTCAATAGTAATATTACACATTTTGCAGCATTTGGCACCTCGAGAGGATCACAAACAAGAGATCTTTTATGCAGTAGAAAACAAAAGCAATCACAAAAATCCGCATATAAATCTATGTAAGCATTTAAAAATATAACTCTAGAAAAGGAGAATAAAATAAATGGCGTACGCTGTAAGGAATATATACTGAGCATTTTTGAGAGCAAGGGTATTATTGCATAGAGTAAATACCGAGGTACTAACATTCACAGTTGTGATGTACTGACAGATTGCACATTTAACTGACGGAGCTCCAGCTGGATACATCAGCATAGTTTGACAGTTTCCACAGTGTACATGAGCAACGTGATTAGGTGCTGCAAATCCATCATTCAGTGGTAGATAGTTAATGATTTGAAGATAAGAGCAAGACTAAAGTCACTCAAGACAGGAACTATCCAAGTATTAAACCAGGGTTAGTATGGTAGAAGATATTTCACAATCTATAATACTTTCAAAAACTTTTTTAAAGAGCATATCAAACCAATTTTGAAAGAGGAAAAGGTTAACAATTTAGATAGATCAAGATTTGAGCATATGTAACAAAAATACACTGTTCAAACTTCAGTACCAGGCACAAGGTTCACTGTTCGACAGCAGGAGCATCTGACACTGGTAGCCCCCCGTGCATGCATAAGTAAGGTACGACAACCTCCACATATCAATTGAGTCATTTCCATTCCTAAAAGTTGTCATAAAACTTCAGTAAATATGTCCATGAACCAAAAAAGGAACAAAATATGTAATAACTAATAAACATGCAAGGGTATTAAATAAATGCTTGCTTGGAAATCAATGTGCCTCCAAGAAAACATAAGTACTAGCATACATGATAAATTAAGCCTGCACTCTCTCAAACATTCTCAATCTTAGGTACTCCTATAGCAAACATATAGCAAACAGCATATTTGACCTCACAAACTCGTTTAATATAGTAAAGACGTCTTAGATGTCAACCACTCTTGATCTGTTGATTCATTCACTATAGAAAAGAAATGCACAATAGGCACAGGCTCTAAGCAGAACCATGATTTACTTCGTAGTAGCAACGTGAAGGAATATTTTGGATTCTTAAAACATACTTTACTATGCACAGAACTTGTTTACGACATTAGTGAAAGCAATGAAACTAAAGGGAAGATATATGGAATAACAACTACAAGCATTCTTCCAAACTTCAAACAAGTTGGCTTGACTAGAAACAGAAGAATATATAGGAAAATATAAACATATACAAATAAGGTGAAAAATGATGGCATGAAATCAAACAAAACGAATAAAGTACAGCTCCATCTGAGAACAATGTGCATCCAGAATATCATTAGTCAGCAAAGAGCATAATATCATGCCTGCAGGTAGATTATCCACCTAAACCTTCTAAAATATTTTCAACTACTCATAAACAGTAACAAACCGTCAACACATAAAATAAACCAAGGAAGATAGAACAAACTGAAGCAAAACCAAATCTACTAACACTACCAAAAAAAAAAAATCTCAAACTACGCCTTTTATCTGCATTTATCTTCTTACTTAACCTTGTCCATTCATGCAATGACTAACTGCAGAGAACACTAAAATGTGATTGCTCAGAAATCAGAATGTTCTTAACTTTCTGAAGTGAAATAGCGGCACATCTGTAAAGAAGTGGACAATACCAGGTGGTGGAACAGCAGTAACTGCATTACACAATGCACAGCAAACATTGGTAGCTCCTGTGGGATAGAGGAGGACAGTCCTACACCCACTGCACACTACTTGACTCTGCATATCTGCAAACCCAAAGTTTAGAACAGACAACTCGTGAGAACAACTGAAACTCCCTATTCTTTTCCAATTCATTCACATCAAATTTCTAAATTCAGTAATTTCACATGATCGCATAAGGACAGATAAACCATGTAAACAACATAAACAAACATCTTAAATCCTCCAACGTATCAAATTAATTCAATTCCGCACAAATAAATGCACAAAAAACAACCTTTTACTAATTTGACCCATTAAACAAATCCAAGAAAAACCCATGGAAATTATATGCACAACAGAAACAAGAAAATTCACCAATCTTCTAAACCCAGGCCAATACTGATTAGCCGTAAAAATAGTAAACCCTCAGTACTGCAATTTTACAATTTAAAAAAACCGCGTACCACCAATTACGAAATTTCGACCCCTGACAGATTGAAAAATTATCAAAAGGAGAATTTCTTACCCTATGAAATTATTTTTAACGGAATGTTGAGCGGATTAATGGAAATCGGATCTGTAGATTACTGTAATGATAAAACAAAATGCTTTGATATTTTTTTTTCTGATGTGGAATTGGATTGGATTGGACAAATTCGGGGATTATAAATGTTCTCCGTTGGAAATTGCAAAAGCGACAGGATTTTGGCTTTTCTAGGGGGGGGGGAAAGGGGGAAATATATATATATATATATACGAAATGATCTAATGAAGACTTTCATCTTATCCTAAGTGATGAGTTGGCATTAATTCATTGGTGGATAAAGATTTTGTGAGTTCCAATCCACCAATGAATTAATGTGCCAACTCATCGGTGATTAGGATAAGATGAGCACCGGTGCTCATTAGATCATTTCTGTATATATATATATATATATATATATATATATATATATATATATATTCCAACGGAGAAGACACGGAGTTGGAACTTCCTTCCTCTTTCAATTATGAGTTTATTACACACATGACGCAATCCTATTAACATAAGTGGAAATTGCAAGAAATGTCAACTTTCTTCTAACCACTTGTAAAAATGGCAACTTTCAAAATTTTTTGCAAAAATGTCATTTTGGTATATTTTGGACCAAAATACCCATGGTCAACAATGTATGATTCCATTCAAAGACAATAAAATAGACATTTTTGCAAAAAAAATATTGGCTAATGAAATCTTGACACATAACCTGCTCCATTTATTGCAAATGATAAGATATCAAATCACAATTAATGCTATTTTTTGCATTAACACAGAAATGTCGAGAACGACATTTCAAGTGTAGAGAAATGTCATGTTTGAAATGAAATGTCCTTCTAAACATTTAATATGTCGAGATTGACGTTTTGAAATGTCGAGAACGTTTAATATTGTGATTTGACGTGTGTACTATTAAAATATAAAACGAGATTCAAATGTCGAGAATGACATTTTAAATGTCGAGAATACGTAGAGATTCAAATGTCCTTTTTTTTCATTAAGGGCATAATAGACACTTTAGTATTAAATTTGAAAATTGGACACTTTTCACCCTTAATTGCGGACATTTTTGAAAATATCCTTTAATATAATATAAGGAATGTTTGTTTTTTATTCTCAAATTTTACAGTAATTCAATTCTTATTTTCAACTACACATTTTTCAATAAAATAATATTTTTCATCACATCAATAATTTTTTCTTCTTTTTCAACCACACATTTCCCATCATATCACTATTCAAAAATCAATTCTTCCCCCAAAAATACCTATCAAACAAGCAAATAATACTTTCTTCTTTTTCCTTCTCCTTTAAGTTTAATTTTCCCTCTTCAAGTAACTCTATAATTATTTAATTAGGTCATGTTTGGGAGGGATTCTTAAAATTCTATAGTAAATCAATTCTCATTCAACCATACATTTTTCAATAAAATAATATTTTTCATCACATCAATAATTTTTTCTTCTTTTTCAACCATACATTTCCCATCATATCACTATTCAAAATCAATTTTTCCCCCCAAAATCCCTCACAAACAAGCACTTAGTATAATTATGGCTCTTTAGCCTTTGAAAGCGAGAAAAGTCCTTGTTTGACCATTGTTTAGAAAAGATTAAACCAATTTTTTAACTTCAAATTTGGATAAGAGTAATTATGTAAAGGGATGCTAAAGTTTTGAGTAATTATAACAATGGTCAATAGGTTGCATTAATGGTCACTAGGTTGTAAAATTAACATTCAATCCTATGTAGCACATCAAGTACCAACGTGTTACTAAACGTGGTTGTTTATTCCGTCAAGTCAATAAAATTGGGGATAGAGTTGAAAATTAAGCACGATCTAACGAAAAACATAATGCAAAATTGGTTTTGGCTTTTGGGCATAAATCAAAGTTGGCTTGACATAGCAAATAACATTATTTGGTGACATGTTGGCACTTAATGGTGTCATAAGATTTAATGTTACTATTTTTGACAAAATAATCGTTAGTGTAATAATCAAAAACTCGAATGACTATCATCGTAAAAAAAAAAAATCATTGATGTAATTAACCCTCGTGGAACTTATAAATACCATAAGTATAGATCAAGTATTAAAACTTGAATTTTGTTAATAAGAGTGTCTTGAAGAAATAACTTATTTTAATAATAAAACAAATAAGAAAAACACCGTTGGAATTGTTAGCCATTACATGAAAAAAAACAATTCCTTCAATCCTAAGGAAAAGGTTTGTTCCATATTATTTTGGTTCCATATAGTGCAAGCGCCAAATAAAGTTCTCCCAACCAAAACATTCGAAAAGATCGACTCAAACCCATCTTTCATAGCAATGCATATACCTTCTTGACATCTCTCACATGAACGCAAATTACAACTGAGAAAAACTGCGTTGGAATTGTTAACCATTACATGAAAAAATAAAAAAATAAAAAAAATAATATATATATATATACCATTTTCCTTCATTCCTAAGGAAAAGGTTTGTTCCATATTAAATTGAATTTTCGAGGAACTTAAACATGCAAGAGCATAAAATAACAAATAATTTCTTCCCCCATGTATTTCTTTTCTCTCTCTTTAGCTAAAGATTTAAAATACATGAAAATTCCTACTAATTTCTAGATAATAATCTCTAACTCGCTGGCACCTATATAATGATCAATAATGACCATAACTATCTTAACTAATTCCTAGTAAAACAATTAGTAAAAGCCTAAAATTGTAAAATGTACAAAAATTAAAATACATTTTCTAAAAACAAGAATTAGATATAGATTGTAAATTATTATCTTTTTTGAATGATCAACGTACTTCTGCAGCAATAATTACAACCTATTAATAAAAAGTTTTTATTCTCAATGTAATATACACAAGCATATTTACTTCTTTATTTTATTCTATTTTCTCTCTAATTTATAACATGTTATCACTTATCACCACAAAGTTTTAATCAATTAAGTTTTTTGATTTATGATTAATTTCATGTTTTGATCATAACCAACAAATTAATTTTATTTATAACAATTGAATTTAAGTCTTCATAGCTATTGTTACAAAGTTGATCGATAGGGAACAAAAAGTTCATTACCAAAAGATTCGCATCAAACAGTCAACAAAAATCAAAATGGAAGCTAAACATTCACGACAAATCACTCGAGACAAAGAATCGCAGATAGTCAAACATCGAAAATATTATATTAAAATGATTTGCATTCATGTGTAAATGTATAATGCTTCAATATTTAACAATAAATTATTAAAAGCTTGACGAATAATTTTTTATGCATGAAAAAATTATTTCATAAAAATGCTTGTATAACAATTATTCTTCAAAATGTAAGTATTTCAATTTGATATTCAAACTCAATAAAATATCACTTACCTTGAAAAATAAAGTGAAAAAGGCCATTCAAAAGCCTAAATTTTTCAAAACAATCAAAAAAGAAAAATTCAGGAAATTCTTTCGATGTGGACGTCCGGTTCGTCCAACGGTCACTTTTTTTAATTGTTCTGAATCCTAACGCACAACGGCTAGCTTGGTTGTCCGGATCAAAATGCGGACGTTTGGATTGCTTATCCGGTTACTCATAATTTTTAGCGTTTTGAATTTTATAAATAACATTTCACTTTGCATTCATTATAACACTTTCAAGAGCATTTAAGTAAGATATTCTTGAACTAAAATATATTAATCTTAGATCTTATTTATCTTTATCAAATCATTTACTTTGAAAATTTTTGATTGAATCAACTTTTGAAAAATATCATTCTCATCAAAGTTTTTCTCACCTAACGCTTATACCATGTTTGAAACCCATTCTCGCTACATGTGTTTTTGGAGAAAACTCATTTTTGTACGATGATTGAAGGGAACATGCAACCCAGTCAAGAAAATGTGTCATAATGCAAATTTAATGACAATATTCATGTTGCATCTTTCTTTAGGTTTTGCCCTCATATTCTAATTGTAATTGTACAAAAAATTCCTCATCCTTTTCAACCTAATTGTTTGAAGCAAATAGACAGATAGATGCGCAACTGGAGAAAAAATTGGCGGACCAATTCAAGGGGGAAAAATCAGACAACAGTGGGAATCCAATAGAACAATGCCAAAAATTCATTGTCCACGACGAAGACACAGTAAAATTTCCACCAACAAGCCTTCCTTTGTCCGTCGAGAAAGTGGATTTTTTACTCATCATCTCTATTGCCGACTTCAATTTGGAGCATCATGAGCCTACAGATTCGTCGGCTTGTGCGAAAATTGTCACCGTCTACAATGGAAAACGAAAGCTCCCGGTGGTACTGTTACCCTGAACAACGATAAGACATTCTTCATTCGAGATTTCCCGAAGACCACACTATGTATATTTGCTTCAAATTTTCAATGAGCTGGAACTTTATGCACACAGAGATAACTCGAATTTTCCATTCGTTCACTACCTTTTTAGCATACCGTGCTTTGGCACTTACCCCTTGTAGCTTTGGATGGAAAATGATTTTGCGTCATGGTTTATCCGTTTCCACCAATATCACGTAAATCTTAAACTCATGTTTCCCTTGGCAGCAGTACACAAGTAGGAGCCCAGACCCCTTGAACTATGCATATTCCAATCCTCAGGCGCCCCAACCCGTGGTGCATAAGACCGCAAAATGGAACCAATCACAGCACAAAGTCTTCATCAACACCTGTGAACTTGTCATAGTTGAAGGCCACCGATGAGGTAAATGTTTTTCCCCGAAAGGATAGCATCGTATAGCTGACATGTTCAACGCCTTAGCAGGAAAAGACTGGACTACATCGTAGATGAAGAACTATTGGACTAAACTACGAATGGAACACAAACACCGTTTAAGTTGCTACGATTCACTGGAATTGAGTACCGCTCGGGTACCAGAAGAATTCACGCCCCGGACCATTGGTGGGAAGTCAAAATTAAGGTATCGAATTCTTTCGCGTCTGTTTGCGCCAAAACATTCCTGAACTAAAGTAAATAAAAAAATGTAAATGGGACTTGATCCAATTAGTAAGCTAGTGATAATTTTCACATCTTCAGCTCCTACTTTTCAAGATGCTAATTGTGGCTGGTGATTATGTTGGTGTGTTGGTATTGATTGAACATGATGAATGTCATAAAAATGTATTTTACTATTATTTGATATATGTGAGTACCAATTCAACTGAATGTATAGTTGCTTACATTTCCATTCATCCTTCATCCCCAAAAAATACTGGTGCAATACACGTTATTGCACCATTGAGTACTTCTTTTGCATTCGAATGTAATTTATCGTCTATTTCATCTATGCAGGAGAACCCAAAGTATGTGAAGTACAGTAACTTCAACTGTAATGAGATCTATGACACATATGGTAAATTGTTCGGGGACACCAGTGACTCGACCAAGTATGCGTTGTCCCCAACGAAACTGTCTCAACGTGGTTTTGACTTGGCCACAGATAACGAAAGAGAGTACGGAGGCGACAAGTTCCCCATTAATACGGAGGCAACGGATTCTAGTGGTAGACCAGTCGAAGGTAGAGCTAACTTTTCAATGAATATATCCGGAAACCATAGTAGGGATAAAAGAAAATGCAAACACAGGAAGGTAAAAGGAAAGAAGAAAAAGTACGTTGCTCGAGAGGTTTCAGCTTCACTTGAGCAGTTGATTAGTGTTAGAACGGACATTGCTTCAACTACGAGATCGCATCAAAAGGAAGGAATTTCAGTCGGCGAATGCGTCGACGAATTTCTGTCATCTGGGCATGTGCAGGAAGGTGATAGGCTCCACCTCTTTGCCATGTGGTCCCTACGAGACAAAGAAAATCGTAATTCGTAATGTGTTGTCAAGACACCTTATTTGAGATTTAAGTTCATTGAGTACTACTCCGTTCGCCTGTTTGCGCTGGGGTTTAATTTTTTTTAGTTTTATTTGTAGGTTTTACGTGTATTGGACCTTCGTTTAAGTATCCTTGTATCTTTTTCTTGATGTTGGGTAGTAACTTTGAATTTGTGTTCTAATATGTACTTTCAGTTCTTTCCATTTCTGTTTGCAGATGCCTGCTGTTCGTAAATAGTGCAGAAGTTATGGTGCATGTACTGTATGGAATATATTTCCTGCATCCTGATTTGAAAATTAGGCATGAGTACATAATTGTGACATTTCAATATGTTTTTCAAAGCCACATTATTACTCCCACGAAAGGTTCTATTACTAGTGAGTCAGAACAATAAAGCATATTGTTTTGGAGGTGTACTCATCTTCAGAAACAGGCTGCAATGTTGAATCGATGTCTGATTCAGATACGAATTCTGATGAAGATTTGGTGCAACAGTTAGAGGAGGACATTAACACGTGGCTTTAGTACTGTAGAATCGTTAAGTGAATTGTTCACGAATACTTGGCACTGAATAAAGCACATCGATATTTATTCCCGACAACGCGATGTGACCACATTTTTATGCTACAAAATATGCATGTGTATCCACAAACATGTTTTTAGGAATTTAGGATGTACCCTCCGATGTTTATGTACTTTTTGTACATTCTCCGCGATGAGTACGGCATTTCCAGCAGCGCGAACATTGACATATACGAACAAGTTGGAATGTTCTTGTGTATTCTAGCACACGATAAAGGATATCGGCAAGTGCAAACATTGTTCGGTCATTCGTTGCAGACCATCAGCCATTACTTTAAGACGGTCCTGCGTGCATGTGTGGCTTTCACGGCGACCATGATTAAACCAGATCCGCGGTACAACAAAGGCACGGCTCACCATCATCCGTGTGTGGAACGATATCCCATATTCCAGGTTATGTTCGTAATATAATTGATGGTTCAACAGTAGCAGTGTTTATGAATTCGATTTATGTTGATATGATATTGAAATGATAGGATTGCATTGGTACGATTGACGGAACACATTTGAGAGATGTACTGCCACGAAATATAAGAGAGAATTACATTGGAAGAAAGGGGATTCCAACACAGAATGTACTAGCTGCATATGATTTCAATCTTTGTTTTATGTTCGTGATGCCGGGAACAACAGGGAACACCCACGATAGTCGCATATTGGTCAGAGCTGTACATAGTCCATAAATCAATTTTCCACAACCCGCGACGAAAAATATTATCTGGTTGACTCTGGTTTCGCACATAGTCCTAGGTATATGGCTCAATATAAGGGCTCTGATATAAAATATCATTTTCAAGAATACAGCAACGCAAGAGAAGGACATCGTCGCCGGTTCCGAAATGCATGGGAACGTTTCGATTTCTATCAGTCCTCATGTCGTAACGTTATTGAGCGTGCATTCGGTGTTTGGAAATAGAGATGGAAGATCATTGATCGAATGTCTGCTTATAATATGAGAGCGCAAATAGCTGTGATCGTGGTCACAATGGGTATACATAACTTCCTGAGGAAAAACGGTCGGCTGGATGAGGGTTTTCGTAGAGCTGAAGAAGTAGATGACAACGAAGTCGAGATAGATCGACCTGATGAAGAAGATGAAATTGTCGCCGAGTTAGATGTAATAGTTGAAAAGGACATGTCGTAGCAGCAACTACGCTATTACATGGCACATGCATTACATTAGTAGTTATAGAACGCGCCCAAATTTGAAATGTATGCTCAATGTATTCGTGTTAGTCGTTATACATGCCGAATTTTGAGAAATCATTTATAATTTTCCACAAATTCCTTTTATTTTTTTGTCCACAGATTTATTGGTTGAATTGATAATTTCATGGCTAATTCAAAATAATTCATGATAGCAATAATATCCGTTTATGTGCACGTGTTATCCACCTAAAAACAATATGAAAAAAATTTCACCTAACACACAAGTTTGAAGGGTAATATTGGAAAGTAAAATAATGGTGGATGATGAACGTCAAATCTCGCATGTGGGAAGGAAAAATTGTAAGATGGATATTGATGGTTACGGTACCTGGGTCCTACGAATTTTGGAAATTGATAGGGAAAAAAATGGATTAGAATAAGTTTCAAACAGGGGCTTAATCTTCATTTATTTCTATTCATTAAAGTGTTAGCATATTTCTCTATTTGTACTTAATTTGATTGTATCATTTATTAAAAGAGAAATTGCAAATTGAAAAATCATTCCTCTTTAAATTTGTGGGTCATATTGAGGTTCTGAAAAACTCGATATTGTATAAGGATCGGTGTTCTTTATTTGTAAATCACCGAAAGTGTTGTAAGGATTTGGATTGCACCTAAGTCAATCAAATTTAGTGAAAATGTCTTGCTCATGGTTGAGAGGTTGGTAACGGAGGACGTAGATTATTGGTTGTGATGGAACTTCTACAATTACATCGTTTGCACACTCACTTTGCTTTTACTTATTGCTTTCATATTTGTGTATTTTTGTTTGACTAACTTATTCATTCTTAACTTACTTATATTTGAATCAATTTTTCGAAAAAAAAACATTTAAACACCAATTCACCCCCTCTTGATTAGTTATTCTTGGGCTATCAATTGCTATCAAAGTAAGGTGCTCAATTTTAAAATTAAATATTTCACAATCTTGAGTAATGGCTAACCACTCAAAATTTTGAGGGACATTCTACAAAACGTCATCCCTTCTTTAATGGCACACATTATAATTATTGGATGATGATTTACATTAAATCAATAGCTATAATATTTGAAAAGTTATTAAATATGGTCCTTATGAGCTTACAAAGATTATTAATGTTGAAGGTAAACCCGATCAAAACATTCCAAAATCTAGAAAGGAGTATGATGAAAACGATAAAAAAAATTATCTTTAAATGTTAGAGCAAAAAATCTACGTTATTGTGTCGCAGATAAAAATAAATTTAATCATTTTAGCACGTGAGATTCCGCATATGGTATTTGACATACATTAGAAGTTACTCATGTTGACACTATTAAAGTAAAGAAAACCAAGATTAATCTTTTGCTTAAAGAATTTGAAAACTTTTTCATGAAACTAGATGAACATATTGTTGACATGATTACTCGCTTCACCGATATTGTTAATGGCCTCAAAGTCTTTGATCGTAAATTTATTAATGGTGAGCTTGTAAGTAAAATGCTTAGGTCATTATCGAAAGATTGGAGCTCATTAAGGATGCTAATAGAGAATACCAAAAATATCAACTCGTATCCATTGCAAGAACTTTATGGAACATTGATGACTTATGAGTTCAACAATGTCGAAACTAAAGAGAAAACGAGGAAAAGCAAAGAGGAATCAAAGGAGCCTCCTAAGCACCAATTTCTTAAAAATCGGTAATTGAAGAAGGAACTACAAGTGAAAATATGAGTGATGAAGAGCTCGATAATCTAGTTCTTTTTGTCAAAAAATGAAGATGTTTTCGAAATAATCGGAGATTCCAAAAGAAAGAAGAAATGGGTGAAGAAAGGAACAAGAAAATCATTTGTTATAATTGTGACAAATGAGATCACAAGACAATTGAGTGCCCAAGCAAGAAGAGGAGTAACAAGAAAAAGGCACTCTAAGCGACATAGGATGAAAGTGACAATGATGAACGTGATGAAAGTGATAGTCAATAAGAAGTCACCAACATGTGCTTCATGATAATCGAATATGAGGTAAACCTTATTGAAAAATGTTCATATGATGATATATCTATCTCCTCTAATGAAATTCTTGAGAAATTTGAAATGTTTGCCTTAAATCACTCAATTTTTAAAAAGAAACACTACTTGTTGAAAAATCGAATAAATAAAATTTTAGAAACTCAAAAAAATCTCAAAAAGAAAAATGTCAATTATGATTCATTGATTAAAGAAAATTCTTCTTTAAAAGAAAAAGTTGAGTTAACTAAGATTATTGCAAATTCACTCAAGGTAAGAAATTTGATTTAATGATTCGTGATCAAAAGTGTGTTTTTGATAAATAGTGAATTGGATATAAACCATTTTTAAAACAAAAATCTTTCAAAATTTTATTTATCAAAGCATCAAACACCTCTATTTTAAACACTACATGTAGCTTTTGCAATAAAGATGGATATAGTGCTTATAATTGGCTAACCAAAAAGAAACACTTTGAGAGTAAGAACAAGTGGATTCGAGAGTCTATTCGCATGTAACTATCAAGGTTACAATCAAGAAGAATGCATCAATTTTGAGGAAGATTTTGCACCGGTGGCTAAATTAGAGTCTATTCGCATGCTTCTTGCATTTGCTTGTAGTAAAAGATTCATTCTTTATCATATGGATGTTAAAAGTGCATTTCTAAATGGGTATATTCAAGAAGAAGTTTTTGCAGAGCAACCCCCTGGTTTTAGAGATCACAAGCATCCGAATTATTTTTTAAACTTGGAAATGCTCTTTACGGTTTAAAACAAGCTCCTAAAACTTGGTATGAAAGATTGAGCAAATGTCTACTTTCAAATGGTTTTTCAATAGGTAAAGCTGATACTACTATTTTCATCAAAATTCAAAAGAATGATATGATTTGTTGTTCAAATTTATATTGACGATATTATATTTTCTACAACTAATATTTGTTTTTGTGAAGAATTTTCAAAATATATGAGCATGATGGGAGAACTTAGAATCTTCCTTGGATTTCAAATTAAGCAAACTAGTGATGGAATATTCATTAGTCAAAATAAGTATATATTGAACATGTTCAAGAGGTTTGAAATGAAAGACTTGAAGCCAATGAACACTCCAATGAGCACATCCATAAAACCGGACAAAGATTATCAAAGTACTTCCGTTGATTTAACTAAATATCGAGGTATGATCAAATCTCTTCTTTACTTAACCGCAAGTAGACCTCATATTATGTTTAGTGTGTGTTTATGTGCTAAATTTAATCTAATCCTAAAGAATCACATCTTAGTGTCGTAAAAAGAATTTTTAGATATCTTAATGGCACTAGAACCTTAGGCCTTTGGTATCCAAAGGGTACTCACATTGATTTACTTAGTCTTTCGAATATTGATTGGAATGGTTGCACAATTGATCGCAAGAGCAATAGCAGAACATGTCATTTTTTAGGCTTTGCACCTGTGTCATGATTTAGTAAGAAACAAATTTCCATTGCATTGTCTACCACCGAAGCCAAATATATTCCGGCCGCTATTTGTTGTGCACAAGTATTATGGATGAAACAAACTCTTAGTGATTATCGCTTATCATTTGATCATATAGCTATCATGTGTAATAACATTAGTGCCATAAACTTGTCAAAAAATCCCATTTTGCATTCCCAAACGAAAAATATTGAAATTAGACATCACTTTTTAAAAAATCGTGCACAAAAGGGAGATATTGTATTAGAATTTGTGAATACAGAAAATCAATTGGCGGACATTTTCACTAATCTCTAGCGGTTTATCTATTCTCGCATATTCGAAGAGGTTTGGGCATTGTTGATGAATTCTAAGTACATGATTAAGTTAAATTCATACTCTGTGTTCTTACAATTTTTTTTGTGTTCTA
This sequence comes from Fraxinus americana, assembly GCA_035079005.1. Classification (NCBI taxonomy): domain Eukaryota; kingdom Viridiplantae; phylum Streptophyta; class Magnoliopsida; order Lamiales; family Oleaceae; genus Fraxinus; species Fraxinus americana. The sequence continues at coordinate 8,948,561 of CM068728.1, read as the reverse complement.
TATGTGATATTTACTATATATTTTAATTTTGTATGTTAAAAAAAAAAAAAAGAGGAACCGGGCAAGTCAAGTGGACTGTCTGAAACCCTGTTTGGTTTGACAGAGAAAAAGGCACAAAATGACTATACCAATTCGGACGTCCAATTTATCGGGAAAATCAATTTTTAAATAACGCGATTCAGCCTCTTTTCTCTCACTTTCTTCTCCATCTTTCGTGTTTTTATCCCTAAATCTCATCTAAATTCTTCATCTTTCCATCTCCAATCATCAAATACTTCCCAAAATTAAAAAAAACCTACATTTGAATCCATGGGTTAGGTGTTGATTGCTATCTTAGAGGAAAATGCATATCCCAATCTCATGAAAGAATTTTACAAAAACATGGTTATCACTCCTAGGTCGAATGGAATTTCTTCTCTACTTAAAAACACCCGCATTAACATCACTAAAGCTCTCATCCGAGAAATTCTCGAGCATGAGGTGTGTGAAACTCAATTTTTTCTTCATAAAGTTCATCCCGCTTTGGAATGATATAATCCTAATATGGCATGTAGTAGAGTTACCAGGAAAAACATAGAAAACATCATCAAACTTGGTGCAAATCAACTCACCCTTCCATGTAAAGTTTTGCAAAACATTATTACACATGTCATTATTCCTCGAAGGTTCATCAGGATGAAGTAAATAATTTTGATCTTTCCATTCTCGATTCACTTCTTGTCAAGTGGTAATTAGATTTTCCAACCATTACACTCTGTCTCATGAAGCTTGTCTATTCCACTCGATACGTCAAAACTTTACCTTATGGCATGCTTTTTATAAAAAAATTTAAGCATTTTGAAATTCCCTTGTATGATGAGACCTCCGTTTCACTCTGTTATACTGATACTGTAACGACCCGACCTCGCATCGACCGTAATCATATCGTAAGGCTTTCTGACTTGCCCAATTGGTATCAGGATTTAACTTAAGTCTCCTATATGATGGAGGTCTTGGATTCGAATCCTAGAGGACGCGTCAGAAAGCCATGAGGGGTAAGATGGGCCTAAACTATCCCAAAGCGGACAGTACATATGATATGATAACGGTCCGATGCGAGATCGGGTCGTTACAAAAAAACACGCAATTTTTTGTAAGGACCCGACCTTGTGCAGAAACCGTTATCATATCGAACATACTTGTCCAATTGGTATCAAGATTCAACTTAAATCTCCCATATGATGAAGTCTTGGGTTCGAATCTTGGGGGACGCATCAGAAATTCGTGAGAGATAAGATGGGTCTAGGCTCTCCCAAAACGGACAGTACGTACGATATAATAACAGCTTCGGCGCAAGGTCGAGTCGTACAGATACCATCAATATCCAAACTCTTAAATGCATGAAAATTGTAAAAGAGCATGATCAATGGGTGGCTCACGCCAAATGCTTCGATTCCACTTCGAGTCTTTCCCCCTCTACCCTTCTACAGAGATGAGGATGACGATGATGTACCACACGTTTCGAATCCCCCTCATGACATTCCGAGTTCTAGTGTTCCTCCTCCCACCGGTGATTTCACATTTACCGATGACCACTACAATCTTCTCAATGGGCGCGTTGATTCACTTACATCCTCCATTGGCGGCCGGGCGGGACGATTCACCAATTGCAAGTTCAACAAAGTGCAATCCAAGCTCATCAAGATGCAATTCAAGCGTAACAAGCGGCAATGCAAGCTTAGCAAAATGCTTTTTTATGCTCACTTCTACACTCCCTTCCCTCCACCACCACCTCCGGAGCCATAGCTATGGTTTACATTTCATGCTATGTATTTTGGGTACAATTGTGCTTAATTTAAATTCTTTTGTTATGGTTACGATTTACTCTATATTTAACTTTCATTGCTTGGCATCTTGTGCTGCTTTAAGGGGGAATTTACTCGCTATTATTATTGTATATGGTTGTCTTTTTTCTCTTACATAACTTGTTTTAAATCCCCTTCTTCTACTTTTTGTGTATGCCAAAGGGAGAAAACATATGAGATGATATGTATATAATTTTTCGATACAAATGTAATAAATTGATGGATAAAATTAATGAATATGCTTGAGGTTATTGACTTGTAAAAGATAAGAGGAATATATGTATAATAATGTAATATCTAAAATTTTTATTCTTTATCAATTGTTGATTATTACTTTATGCATATCATCTTGTTTGTCATAATAAAAAAAAGTGAAAATTGTTGACATATGGTTGACTTTATGTTTTGATCTTAACAAACAAGTTAAATTTTATTTCTAACAATTGAATTTAAGTTTTCATAGCTATTGTTGTAAAGTTGATCAACTGGGAACAAAAAGGCCACTACCAAAAGATTCGCATCGGACAATCAACAAAAATCGAGATGGAAACCAAGCATTCCCAACAAAGAACTTCAAGTAGTCAAATATCGAAGATATTAGATTAAGATGTTTTTCATTCATGTGTAAAGGTACAACGCCTCAATCTTTAGCAATGAATTATTCAAAGTTCAATGAATAAATTTTTATGCACGAGAAAATTATTTTATAAAAACACTTGCATAAAAATTATTAATCAAAAGGTATGTATTTTAATTTGATGTTCAAACTCATTACAATATCATTTATCTTGAAAAATAAAGTAAAAATTGCCCTTCAAAAGCCTACATTTTTCAAAATAATCAAGAAATAAAAATTCTAAAAGTTTTGTCAATGAGGACATCCGGTTCGTCCAACGATCACCTTTTTAACTGTTTTGAATTATGATGCACAACGGCTAGCTTGGTTGTCCAGATCAGAATGCGGACGTCCAGATTGCTTGTCTGATTATTTAGAATTTTTGACGTTTTGAACTCTATAAATACCATTTTACTTTGCATTCATTGTAACACTTTCAAAACCATTTAAGTGAGATATTTTTGCTAATTATATTGATCTTACATCTTATTTATCTTTATCAAATCATTTCTTTGAAAAACTTTTAATTGAATCAACTTTTAAAAAACATATTTCTCATCAAAGTTTTTCTTACCTAACACTTGAGCTCCATTAATTTCTTTTCATTAAAGTTACTTAATTTGATTGTATCCTTTATTAAGTTTCAAATTGTAAAATCATTATTCTTTAAATTTGTGGGTCATATTAAGATCCTGAAAAGCTCAATATTGTATAGAGATCGGTACTCCTTGTTTATAAGTCATCGAAAGCGTTGCAAGGGTTTGAATTGCACGATAAATCAATCAAGTTTTGTTAAAAGGTCATGCTCATGACAAAGAGTTTGGTAATGGAGGTTGTAGATCATTGATTGGATTGAACCTCCACAATTACATCGTTTTTACACCCTCTTCCCTTTTACTTATAGCTTTCGTACTTGTGCTTTTTTGTTTGATTGACTTATTCATTTTCAATTTGCTTAAATTTGAATCAATTTTTCGAAAAAGTTTTTAAACTCAATTCAACTCCATCTTGGTTAGTTATTATTCAGCTATCAAAGTTTGCCAAACTTATTCTTCTTTCCGCTCGTGCATCTCTAAACAAGTTGAGGTAGGAAAAACACTTTCTCTTCCGTTCAAAGAAAGACACGAAATTTTAACTAATTGAGTTCATAAAGAAACTTTTCTTTCATTCAAAGAAAATATTAGTATTATCTTAATTTTGAATTATATAATAAAGCTGTAAATATTATTTTGACTATACTATTAGATAGACATATATTTGTTTAAATGTAACTTATTATTTCTTGTCAACATTGTAGAATAATATTGTATTACTACTTTTGAAAGAGCATATATTCAAAATTAATTATCATTATTCCTAGAAAATATTTATTTCGTTGCTCTTGAAGTAGCACAATTCAAACATCATAATATCTCGAAGGAATATTATTTTATTAATTTTGAAGAAGACAATTTCAACACTAATCAATATTATAGAAGAATAATTTCATCCCAAAAAATGAAATTATTATATTATAAAACTTATTTGTGTTATTGCTCCTGAAATGTATACAATTAATATTTTAAAAAAAAATTGTGTTATTGCTCCTCAAGTGTACAATTATATAAATGTTAATTCTTGAAGAATATTATGTTGTGCTCACAAAGTAGCACAAATATCGAAAAATATAATATGATTTAAAGCAGTGTTCTAAAATGAGTAATGCGTTGCGATGCGTCGAGATCGAGAATCAAGAATCGCAAGTTTAGGCGTGTCAATGCGAAGAATAAGCGGCATAATGCGTTTCATATTTTTAAGGCATTAAATATATTTTTATATAAAAAAAAAATTGTTCTAAAATGCGCCGCCTGGGCGTGCTAATGCGCGCCTAGGCGCGGGAATTTTTGAACAAAAAACGTCAAAAATGCATTTTCGGCGCATTGCACCAATTCGACGCGTTTGATCCGCGCATCGCGCCTAGGCGGCGCATTTTCGCGCCTTTTCGAACACTGATTTAAAGTCATATTTAACTATGTTTATGCTCTAGGAGAAGTATAACTAAACATGGTATATAACTAAATATGTTATCGATGATATTTTTAAAAAAATAGTGGTATTCCTAAAGAAATTCGATTTATATACACAAATATTCTTGAAGAATGTCTTGCAATTTAATCTCGCAAAATATTATACGAAAGCTTTGTTTTCTAGTTGATCAGCAAACAATTTTTTCTCACAAAATGAAAAAAAAAAAAAAATATATATATATATATATATATATATATATATATATATATATATATATATATATATATATATATATTTATATATATATTATGATGAGGAAAAGGTCGATCCTGATTTGATGGTGGATGAGTTTTTTTTTCTCATCCTTGATATCAAATTTATTCTTTGGCAAAAATGGTACATGACATTTCATTGTGATGAATATTTGGAGCCGATACATCAAGACTTAGAAATTGTTAATGACTCTAATGGTTTACATATTTGGCCACTAGAATTTTAAAATCCGAAACAAAGTAGCTGTCTTTTCTTTTTTGAATAATTATTTGTTGCACACCTTGCTCATGGGCCATCTCAAGTCCTTTCTTATCAAGAATTGTTTTTATTGTTTAGAAATTGATGCATGATTGGTATATCATGAAAATTGAGCAAATAGTAAAGACGGTCTATTAGTCAGTATATAAAGATAACAAATTATAAAACTCCAGAAAAGATTCAGGTACTTGAAATAAGAAAAAATGAGATATGTTATTAAGTTATGTCATTATAAATAAATAAAAAAGGAATTGATAAAAAAAGTTGTTAACAAAACTTTTGTATATAATGTAATGTTTCATATTATAAATGTATGATGAGAACAATGAAGGAAATGTTAAAGTATACCGACGTTGAAGCATACCAGCGTAGAAATAGCTAGCCAAATAAAAAGACTTAGAGTGTGTTTGGTAGGGATTTTTGGGGGAAGAATTGATTTTTGAATAGTGATATGATGGGAAATGTGTGGTTGAAAAAGAAGAAAAAAGTATTGATGTGATGGAAAATATTATTTTATTGAAGAATGTGTGGTTGAAAATGAGAATTGATTTACTGTAGAAAATGAAAATCAGAACCAAACAGGCCCTTATTCTAGCAAAATTGAACTTATCAGAAAAACCTGAAGTTTTTAGGCATGAACACTTAAATGCGTATACTTACGTGAAAATGAAATGAGAAAAATAAAATCGTAATATGTAATGCACAACTCTTAACATAATGAATTTCGCAAAGACTAGTATCAATAGATAAGTTATCATATTGTGGATGCAATCACAAGCCTATATCGTGTCATCACGATAATACATGAAATATGAAATGCGTATGAAAAATGTAATTATAGCCCACTCATTTGCATGACAATTAATACGATTCCTAACAAGACTTTTAATAAGACAATTTTCATAGTTTCAAAAGAATAATGTACAATATTTTCTTCGCTAGAATTTTTTCCACATGGTTTTCTTAGTAAGTTTAACCAATTATTATTATTTTTAATGAATATAACTTGCAAAAACTTACCATCAAAATAATTTTATGATTTTACTCTAGTATGTTACAAATTGTACGAGAATTTTAAAGAGTAACAACAAGATCTACTATTCATCAAACTATCATATGTTGACTCTAGTCATCAATGATTGATAAATATCTTGTATGAAGATAACATTACTTGAAAGCTATAACAAGACAACATGATACATTCTTCATTAGAATTGTTACATTGAATAAATACTAGGTGCAAGCAACGTGTAATGCACGTTTGCCTAGTTTATATTTAATAGTTTTGTTTAATAATTAATTTGTTATTAATAAAGATGTAATTTTTTTGGTTAATTAAATAATTAATGATGTAATGTTTATGTAATTGTTAAATAATTAGATATGTGATTTTGATATTGTGATGTAAGTTGGTGAGATCGAAGAAAATAAGCAAAAGTTGACAAATTTGGAGAAATGGCTAAATTGTAAGGGATTCAAAGTTCGGGGACTAAAATGTAAATACTTAAAAGTTGTGCTGAACCTCACGATGAAGATTTGAGAGCGCTCGGAGTCAATTGGATAAAGGAAGACGTCAATGGAATCAAATTTAGTCAAAAGATGATCACAAATCAATTTCCAACCGAAAAGTTATGCTCCGATATTTTAGAATATTGAGACATATTTTTGGCATAGAAAGTGATCGAATTGGAGAATAATGTCTGAATCAAAGTTGTAACCAGATGAGTTAGCTTTCCAACGCATTTTGAATCGCCTTAATCGGACATCAGAATACAAAATTATTATAAAAATACTGAAAGAAGGTGCAGCTGCCTGTTTAAAACAAGAAATTCCGTTACATAGTCCGTTAAAACAACAAATTCCGTTACATAGTCACTTTTAATATATAGAAGATATTGTAGTACAAGACATGAATTACTTGATACTTCAAGAGAGTAACTGTACTATTTTTTCTTCACTCAACTTTTGTCCCATCGAATTTTCTTTACGAGTTTTTAATGAACTTGTGTATTTTTTTCCCTTCATTTTATATTTTTGTCCCATTGATTTTTTTATCAAACATAATTTTTAACAAGATAGTCATTATGTGATTAAGCCCCTATTTGTGTCCATTATTGAGAGAGAGAGAGAGATAGAGAGAGAGTGTGTTTTGAATAGTACTTTCACGAGAACGTGTGACTAAAAACTTTAAAAAAAAATAAAATTGGACTTACGTGCATGATATTTTATTGTGTAAATGTATGGTTGAAAATGATCTTGTAGCGAAAAAAGTTTTAAAATAACGGGCACCTAACGGGAGCTAATAAGTGAAATCTAGAACTTCGCAGAACAAGTAATTATAAATTGTAATAAAAAATTATAATTTTATTTAAGAATATTTATGTAGACAATTTCTTTAAATTAGAAACAATACCCTCCATCCAATGGGATAGCCTTCAAAAATACAATGAGAGATTCTGTTCAATTTAACTTTATCAAATCTGGTTATTTATAAGCAGCTATAAAAATGAAGTAATTAATAATACGAGACAAGTATCTGGTAACATTGATACGCTTAATATACAATACTACATAGGATTAAATAGTACCAAAAGACACGGTGGTCGTCTTGTTTTCAGAATATTTTTATGAATCTACTAAAAAAACTAGATATACGTATATTTTACAAGAGAAGTGTCCCAGTATTCCATGATTTCTTGGCCATTCATATTCTGTGGAAGATCAGAGCATTAGTTTCCATGGACGACTAGACAAAGTAAAATAAACAAGATTTTAAATTTTCATGCTTAAATAATTTTGTCAAATACGATTCAATCCACCAAACCAAAACATACAATAGTGTGGTAAAGTAACTAAGGAGAGAACCTTGTTTTATCTTTTCGATCTCATATTCGTCGAAGAGATGCCAGCCTCTTTTCGAGGTCCTCAACATCAGCAGACGCAGAACTGAAAAGTCATCGTAAGAACGAACATTAACAAGTTATAAATCAGTAATCTTTTCTCTAAGGCAAGCAAAAATTACTAAACATACCTAGGGACAACATTATTTTCAACTTTCTTTGATGCAATCCGACCTTTCGGTGCTGAAGATAACTGTCAAGAGAATCAAGGCAGGATGATCAGATTCGATTTTCCTTTCAGTTTCCTTTTTCTTTTATCTTTAACGGTAACATAATTCAACAACAAAATATTATTGGCTTAATCAAACTCGCGGAACCAACCTGTGATGCAATGTCAACACCTATCTCATCGAGCACCTACAAGGAAAAACAATGAACAGAGTTTATGGACCTGAATAGAGTTCAACATTTTAAAGAAAAAACGAAAGGATTATTATTTAGCACCTGATTAGTAAGTTCTTCTGTTTCTTCTTCAGCCTCATCTTTGTCCAAGGTCTCGTCAATAGCTTCCGACATCATTTCAATCTAGATAGAAAATCAGATCAGTACACTCTTTACAAACAAATGTATTTTTATACATAACTACTTCTTGTTAAAAAAAATAACGTTCCATATTAAAAAAAATGATTTTTGAGCAATGAAGTTTACCGTCATGTCCATCTGTGCTGACTGTTTCTGGAATTCTTTGATCACTTTAGCTTGTTTCACAGGTGCCATTTGCTGAAAAATTAAATGTGAAAAATTTATTGACAAGCCAATAAAAATCTAGTTTGTATTCTCTATCCCGTCACAAAGTAGAAGCACCCTACTACTCAACTTGCAGGGCTGCTTCATCTAGGTGAAAAATATTAAGCATTAAACCATATAGCATAAATGCTACAGCAGAACTATATAACTATGTCAGTCATCAACTTACTAAATTAGAAAGATCAGAAGATTATTCATGAATAACAACTGTAATGACTTTTAGACCTCATATAGGCAGGCCAATGAACATTGATTAATCACAACCGAGCTGAACAGATATGTGTAATGTAATGCTTCAAATGTATACCTTGTTCATGGCAGACATTGCTTTGGTTGCACCTTTCATTCCCGTTGAAATTGAAGTGCTGGCATACAAGGCCTATTAAAGTAGCAAACTACGATTAAAAGGTGGAAAAAAGCACCAGATCATATACAGATGATTCAAATCTTTTCTAAAACCCATATATTTCTTCCAAAGCAGCATGTCACTATAGGGTGACCTGTGTATGAGTTGTCACGCCTCTGATCTGGGCACGACTTCCTTGCAAATTCGTTATTTGCTGCCGCAAACGAACTAGTTGACGAGCTAAAATTCTGGTGGCAGCCTGGTTGACATAAAATTAGTTGGTTACAGAAAATTAAATATTCAAATTGGCTATTTTGAAGGCACAGAAATTCATACAATTATCTGAACTGCAGAACTAAAATGATATGTTAAGAGGTAGTGGAAAAAGAGAACCCAGAATTAGATATAATCATATTGCATCAGGTAGGAGAGATGAGACATCCAAAACTAAAACCAACAGGACCCTACTCCTTATTTCCATCCAAGGAACCCAGAAATCAAAATCTGAAACTTACCATTACTCTTGATGGAGGTCTTTGGGTGTGGAAAGTGCTAAAGTTGAGCTTCTAATTTCTGAAGTATTGAAGGACACAGCCATACAGCTTGAAAAAAGACGTACTATAGGACACATGATACGGGAAACCAGAGAACTCAAGCCTTTACCCAGCAATCATATGCTGAACTCGACACTGTTTCTAGATTTTCATAATACAACTAGTCCCATATCACTTGAACAGTGCATAACATATATACTAAATAAACAAAAAATAAAATTCATCCAAGACTTACCTCATTTCCAGTTTTAGCTGTTTTCTTAATCTCTGCTACTAATTTCTTCTCCTGAAATAGGAACATAGAAGCGACTTTCTCATAAAATTATATAAACAAGTCCGTTAAATGGTAGATGTAGGGGGCATTAGCACGAATAGAACATCAAACAACATACCTCCATTTGTAAAGATGCAATCTCGCGTTCAATGCCTGCGACGGTACGGAATCAATGTGTGAATAAAAAACTAAAGCAGGTAGATATGAAGGGATAAAGCAGGCAGTGCGTATTATATATTTGAAAATTTTTAGAAGCTTCTATTCCTCTTCAATGTGACTGCACAAGTCTATTTCCGGAAAAGGAAAAGGTTTAATAACTCCTTGATTGATTCATTATATTTTTACTCCTGGTTGAGAGAACAATCTCGTTGAGGAAAGCCTTCTCTGTTGAGTTGAATATTTGAATGAAAGAGAGAGAACAAGTTTAAATTGCCGCCGCCTACTGCATTGATGTGATGGTCCTTCCCTGTGTATTTATCAACAGCCTTCAAGTACTTTAACATTGCTTTAAGAGGATTATTGACCAAAAGGTTGAGTCTCAGAATAAGAATGGTTCCTTTGCTACTTATAAAGAAGCTGGAGCCAATATTGGAGTAACCTATGTCTCTTCAAAGGAAGAACATGATCTAAATTGGATTCTTCATTCAGGCTACTTATTTAGCCATTGTTTGATGGCCATTATTTTGAAAAAATGACATTTTGTATAGTAATTTTTTTGAAGAATGTGTGGTTAAAAAGTAAGAATTTTTTTTTGGATTTAGTGCAAAATAGTATAGGGTGAAAAATGAGTATGAGAATTAAAGAGCTATAAGCAGGGGCTTAATATGAGTCCCTACAAGGAATAGTTTTCTGATTACTCCAATCTAAATGGAAGACTTGTGAAGTTGGGGAACAATGACCTAAGGCTACAAGGTAGCCATATAATTACCTTGAAGAAAATTAGATATGCTCCTGCTCTAAGAAAAAAATCTAATATTTCTAGGAGTTTTTGATGATGAATATTATGAAAGAGGTAATAAAATTCGGTATACTAATATTAAGAAAAATCAGATATTCATTGTCAGCACACCAAAAATTAATAGAATCTATTTAGTGAATTTTGAAATTATTCCACGAAAGAATGCCATGAATTTAGTGATCCAATCTAATAATCACATTTATGGTGGCATAAGAGGTTAGGTCATCTTCACTATAAAATAAAAGAGGCAAAACATTGGCACGCCACGTGTCACGATTTCCTATCGTCGTCAAAATTCAATTTTATTTTTTTTCCGCCGTTTCCCCACATGCTTTCTCCATTTCCCCCACAAATCTAACACGCCATTACTCTTTTTCCATTTTTCCACTCAACCAATCATACCTCTTTACTCCTCTATTCCTGACCCATATCATAAGATTTCTCATTTTTTTTCTTCTTTTTTTTCTCCCCCTGTTCTTCTCTCTGCTCTAATTTTGTTAAGAAATTTCCGTTTGACCATCCCAAGACCTTTTTTTTTTTTTTTGTAGGGTTCGAAGTTCTCATTGTCTGACATATGAGATTGAGAAAGAGATTGCTCAAAATAATGATTGAAACTTTGGCCTCCTAAGAAAGTGGAAGAAACTAATAAGGTGACATTTTCTGAAATCACAACCTCCGAATTATATTGTATCAGAGTGTAATTGTTCGTTTTATTTATTTCCGTATAATGGGTTTCATTGACTTGCAACATGTGTCCAAAGAATATTTTATGCCTATTACTGTGGAGGAAGAAACTGAGGTTGCTTGGGCTTTGTCTAATTCCAATAGGTATCTTTTGTTGCAATACTTCATCTTTAATTGGATTCGATTTCTGTGTATCAATTCAATCGTTGTACATTTTGTTGCTGCTCGATTTATGCAGGAGAAAGGTTTTGCTGAGTCATAAAAATTCTAATATTGATATCACTAGAGAAAAATTGCAGTGTTTAAAACCAGGTGCCTGGTTGAATGATGAGGTAATTTTGTCTTCCTTTTTTTTTTTCTCTTTTTTTTTTTTTTTGGTGTGTGTGTTGTTGGGAAAATTTAAAAGGATTTTAGTTAGCGACCAAAGCTAAAGCAGGATGGTTGTGATGACTTTTGTCTGCCCTGATCTCACTCTTCTTGCCTTGCAGGTCATTAACTTATATCTAAAGTTATTGAAAGAAAGGGGAAAAAGAGAGCCACAGAAGCTCTTGAAATGACATTTCTTTAACACATTTTTCTATAAGAAGGTCTGTTCATTTCTCTCAAGCATTTCCTATTTAATGTTCATAATAATATTTTATAGAAATATTTTATATGCATGTTGTTTATATTGAGTAATGTATCAACCTGTTTGGATTGATAGTTAGGCATTTTAATTTGAGTATTTGATGTTAGAATCCATCATAATGTTTCATCATGTTAAGAATAATATTTATTCATTTCTCAGATTTGAGAGTACATTAGAACTTTTCCTATTTCCCATGACTTCTATATAAAAAAAAAGACACGACCCATGTCTCTGTGCACTACGGAGACACGAATCCCCACGAGGGGCGCTGCTCCCTCGACCCCCACGACCTGACCCCGTCGAGGACGTTGTCCCTCGACCCCCGCCACCTGATGAATATCTTTAATGTTTACGAATAAATTTCTCTAAAATTTACATATATTTATTTTCAATATTAAACAACTAACGTGCAACGCACGTTAACCACACTTAGTAGTGAAAAAAGCCTAAAACTTCTTTCAAAGGAGTATTATTTAGGAAAGACAATTTTCAAAAATTAACCTTTTGTGAAAATTGTATTTTGGATAAACAAAATAGATTACCATTTCAAATTGGTATACACAAGTCAGTAGAAGTATTAGAATACATTCACAGTGACCTGTGAGGTCCTGCACATGTCACTATTGTGTCAGGATGCAAATATTATCTCCTTACCGATGATGATTTTTCAAGAAAAAGTATGGATTTTCTTATTAAAGTCAAAAGTGAGACACTTTTGCAACCTTTAAAGATTGGAAAACTCTAATAGAAAATCAAACAGGTAAGAAAATTGAAGATAGAATTGGGAAAAAGATTATTCTTATTTCACACTTCTAATGTACAATACAAGCCTCCTATTTATATAGTACAAGTAATAAGACAATAAAAGGAAAATACAAATCTAGACAATCTCCTATAATCTCTAATATCAATCGATATATTCTTCTATGGAAAGTGGAATCCTCAATAATTCTTTCTAATCATGGTTCCAATCATCTCGGGATTTTAACAAAAATAAAAATATTAAGAACCGACAATGACTTTGAGTTCTGCAATACTGAATTTGATAAGTACTCCAACAGATATAGTATTTTAAGGCACAGAACTGAGACCTACACACTCCCAATAAATGGAATTATTGAAATAATGAATAAGACCATTCTAGAAAAGGCCATACACTCATCATTTCTGGTTTACCAAAATTATTTTGGTTGATGGCCACACACTCCCAATAAATGGAATTATTGATATAGTGCCTTGGATTATAAAATACCAAAATAGGTTTGGACATGATTAGTTCCTGATTATTCTTACCTGAGAACCTATGGAAGTGCTGCATTTGCACATTAGACTGAATCAAAACTAGATCCCAGATTCATAAAATGTGTTTTTCTTAGTTATGGGGAAGTGGTTAAAGGATACAAGTTATATGGATAAAAGAGTGTAAAGGTTTTTAAGTCATGATAACCAGATCTTTTATCTTTAGTAAAGAATATTTTCCTTGCCTTAGTGATAAAACAAGAGAAAAATTAGATGAAATAGATTTTGTTATAACATAAATTAATTTGAATGACAAAACATGAATTACCAAACTCAGCTTGAGGTGGAGCAACCTCAAACTGAACCTCAGATTAAATCATGTTTATGATCTTCAGAATTACCAAAAAGAAGGAAAATAAGACCTCATTCAATATATCAACATGCATATTATGAGTATGCACAGATAGAATTTGATCCACTTACATTAGAACATGATTCTTATGAAGAAGCTATCTCTAGTAAAGAATCCTGTAAGTGGCTTGCAGCAACGGAAGAATAAATGAACTCGCTAAATAAGAATCAAACTTGGACCTTAGTGGAAAAGCCAACTGACAACAAACTTATAGATAGCAAATGGGCTTACAAAATCAAAGAAAAGTGAGCTGGAAGAAGATGATAGGAGATATAAAGCAAAACTTGTAGATAAATGTTACTCAGAGAGAAGGGATAGATTATATTGAGATATTTTCACCTGCTCTAAAATATACCTCTATTAGAATACTTTTTGATCTTGTTACACAATTTGATTTAGATCTAGAACAACTTGATGTGAAATTTCTATATGGTTCTCTAGATAAAACTATACAGGACTCAGTCTAAAGGTTTTGAAAATAAGAAAAAAAATCAAGGTGTGTTTAATTGCAAACATGGAACTTGCACGAAAAGAAAATAAGTTCTAGACAATTGAATTGTCTACAACTTATTTGTATGAAAAATATTAATTAAATATGTTTGATTGGTTTAATTTTCAATTTAGAAAATGTTGTACTTGTCCATTTTTTGTGGGTAGATGAGAGAGAGAGAATTGCCTGAAGATAAAAACATACCTCCTCCCTAAAGAAGATATTTTCATTATTTTTGAGGAAAACATGGTCTCGTAACCAATTTTCGAAAAATATTTTCCATGAAAAAAATTTCAATCAAACACCCAAAAGTAAGAATTTGGGTACACCCTTAGTTGTACTTATTACAAAAATCTTTATATGGTTAAACAGGTTTAACTCTTGTATTCAAGGTCTAAACTTTAAGATAAGTGAAGATTTTAGAGAAGAAGAACAAAGAAGTTATTCTTATATTTTTCAATGATAAACATTCAACCCATATATAATGGAAGGAAGGAAAATTCCGTTCACTATATTCAGTAATAATAAATTAGTTTACACAAAATAAGAAAACTAACAAATATAGGAAACTATAAACACGAAACAAATGAATAGAGATAACAGGAATCTTCCCAAATCTCATTATTCATAAATTAACGTAGTTAAATAATAAAATCCTAATAGCTGCAGCTATATCCCTAATAATCAGGGATCTAATATTTCCATACTCCCCCTCAAACTAGGCATAGATGTTAATCAAGCCAAGCTTGGTACTCAAATCTTTAAAATTCTTAATTGGTAAAGCTTTAGTAAGGATATCTGCTATTTGTTAACTTGTCGGCGTGTAGTCTTTTTAGCCATATTCCCTCGTAAATTTCGAGTGCCATAACTCTGAACTCCCCGTCGGCACTACTTCGAGAAACTACCAATTGTTTTTTACTTCGCTAGGTTACTACGATTCCCAATGCTTACGTACAATAACCAGATGTTGACCTTCTATCAGTTGACACTATCCAATCAGCATCAGTAAACACTTCAATGCCTTTTCTTGTAGTTTTCCCGAAGTATAAGCCTTTACCTAGTATGTATGTTATGTTATCTACATTATCATGTTACTTGCTTCACATCAGCAATACTGTTACCCTGAGCTGTGCAAGCGTATGATTTACTACGATGCATGATAGACCCTCTGCACATTATTTAAACTATCATTATTTCTCTTTATTGTCATTATTTGGAGGAGCAAATGGACCGCAATTTATTTTGTACATGTGCAGTTGATATTTTGTATTGTATTACAAGTTGGTTTAGTCCATATTATAGAGAAGATGCTGCCGAAATTTTGAAAAACTATATGCGACATTTTTCGAGGCAATCAGTAAGCCCTCGCTTATTCAGACTCACATTGATGTTTTCGAGGCAGTTCGTAAGTCCTCATATATTGGAGTGGCTTATACTCTGGAGGCAATTCGCACATCCGGCATACATTTAGGATCGATGCATATTTTCGTAGCAATTCGTAAGCCCTCATATATTGGAGCTGCTTATATTCTGAGGCAATATGACATCACCTACTTAACTACTTATATTTCGAAGTATGACTTGCACATAAATTTACAACTCAGACTCGGAAGACTATTGTTACACCTATACATTATGTGACATACGCGTAACGGAGGGGTCTCATAAATGCCGACGTGGTATCGACTATTCAATTGATTGAACCTATTTAATTAAATAATAGCATCTTGGGATTGGATTGGCCTATTTAATCAAGCAGCTTCATATTGGGCTTGGAGCTTAGCCCATCATGCCCACTTGGCTCAGTTATTTCTTTATATATATATGTTAGTTCATCTCACAATAAGGTATGATCTTCTCTAACCCTATCCAAATCCCCTCTCCCATCTCTTGCACTCATATTTTCTCTCGTTTGCCAGTTGACTTGATGCTCACATGGAGGGGACGTAGTCGGGATTCTATTGGAACATTTTTTGAGGTCAATAATATCATTTTATTAGAGATGTAACTGAAAGAGAGGTGATATAAAGGTAGCTAAAATTCCAACTAAGATTATTCCAACAAATGCAGGTACAAAGCTGATACCTTTAAATAAATTCAAGGATTCTTTAAGCTTCTTGAACCTTGAACATTACTAATTTTCTTTCTCTTTTGTAACAGGTAAGAAAGCATATGAAGTTATGCTGGCTCGTCTCAAATCCACTCTCATATGGTCTCACAATTGTAGCAAAGGTGAAGATTGTGAAGGATAATTAGGGTTGAAGAAATTGTTGAGCCCAAGCATAATTGATGATGGTCCAATGACTCATATGCTTAACCCAGCTCAATTGTGCTTGATCCAATTGAAGCTTCTGGAATTGATAAAACGCATTATTGAAACACGTTTTATTAACTAATCTTGATTTTACTAGGATGATCGACATATGTTATGTTGGTGGCTGTTGGATGCTGGTTTTGGGGCTATCTCATATAAATTGAGAGCTTTACTCTCATTAAGTGTTTGAAGCGATTACTGAACTGCTACGACCGGAATATCTTTGTGTTCTTTAGTATTTTTATGTTTAATATTGTGTTCTTGGTGCCTCAATTTATTGTAACCAAATTCTATCCAAAGAAAATTATTCACGGTACAAGCATTTTGTGTGCACTCACAAGGATCCAGGCAAATCAATGTATAAATGCAATAAGCTAGAAGTACCTCTTGTGGCCACCGCCATTTCCCGTTTGCTGGTCCGCAGTGCATCTGTTAGATATCAAATTTGCATTAATCGTATTCTTTTAATCCATCTAATACATTTACCCCAAGCCCACCCCACCGCAGCCCGCACACAGAAAAAGTTATTTCTGGAGGAAAAAAAGTTGGTAAAGGTAAGGTAAGAACAAGAGTTAATTTACTCTCTTAAAATCTGCTAAAAATATGGTGACATAACAAGGAAAAAGAAATTGAGAGTTCCCCAAATACGAATCAAGTACAGAAAAACCACCATGCCTGCGATTTTCATAAAACCCAGGAAAAAGGTACAACCTTTCCCTGCTCTTTAAGTGAAACTGATAAACACCGAAAAGGAAAAAGGGAAAATAAAGAGAATAGGGTTTACCTTTCGGTGAAGTTTTCTTCTTGAAAATGTTAAGATTCATGATTTTGGAAAACAGGTAACTGATGAATTCTTGCTAGATTCTGTGAGTGGGTGGTTTATGGGATTGAAGAATTCTTGAAATTTTTGGGAGAGATTTTGGGCACAGTGCAACCGGGAAATTGAGTGGGTGGGTCCGCTACTACTGTCCCTCGGGAATCGTGTTTGAAATCCCACTTATCAAATGGCTGGCTAGGGTATACTAGCCGTTGGAAACATTCATTGACTAAAATGCCTACGATGTTTGTCTTTAATTACGTTGAACACACCATTGAGAATTATGGAATTAGCTTATTTCACTAATGCTCACTTAAGTTCGAGGAAAAAAATCATAATAATAAAAATAAATTGATCGTTAAAATATTTTTATGATCCAATTAATTATTAAGTTAGATAATTTACGTATTAGAGATTCTGATAGTTCTATTAATGTCATATTCGACACAAACGCGATTAAACATTCACGTAAATTCAAGTGTCAAAGTGATTGACTCATTCCGATTGACATCATGTTTTAATTGTGTCGTTTTTTTTTTTTTTTTTTACTTTTTATTAATGTCAAAAAAATAACATTAGGATTAAATGGGTCCATTTGGATCTCGTAATGTTTTTCTTGTATGATTATATTGTCACTAAAAAACTTTTTGTTACACCACGTTTTTAATAATTTTCTCATTTACTAAGATGATCATAAAATAAATAAAAGGACATAAATAACCATTTTACTCTCTCTCTCTCTCTCTCTCTCTCTCTCTCTCTCTCTCTCTCTCTCTCTCTCTCTCTCATTTTATGTTGGTCATTGTAATCATATTTAGTCCATTTTTAATTTAAGTAAAAAAAAATTAGTAAATTTTGATGAAACATATGGTTGAAAAGTCGTTAGTTCCATAAAATGTGTTATTAAAATTAATTATTGAATTTGATTTAAATTTTAATCAACTTTTTTAGTTGAATCAAACAAGTACTTAATATTTTACTCATTATATTAGTTGCTTTGAGATTTACACGAAAAATCCATACACAAAGAAATCTCAATTCAATTTACATCGTCGAAAAGTCAAGATGAGTTCTGCAAACGTTGATCCTTTTGATCTAATAATAATATTATTAATAGTCGGAGATTATAGTAGGTGTCATACTTGACATCATATGTGACAGCTTGTTATTTAAAGTATTAATTTCTTGTAATTTTATTACCTCAAATAACAAGTTAATACTCAATAACAAATTGACACATATGATGACTACTGTCATCACTAATCATGAATCTTAACATTACTATTTGATCTAATACTACTGCTATCTATAATGTCAATTTTCTGAATTAAAAGCGAACGTTTACAAAAGAGTAGACCAAATTTTCAGAAATTTACTAAATTTATTGCCACTATTTTTTTGGTATTTAAATATATAATAAACAAGATGTACTCAATTGAAACTTTTAGATATTTTTAAGAATTTATAAAGTTTATGGATATTCAATATAAAAATTTTAAAAAGTCTGGAAATATTGGTGTCTTTAAAAGTCCCAATATATTCAGTTATTTTTTTTTTAATCCATATAAATCATGGAGCATTCAAAATGTCAATAACCTTTAAAGATTTTAGGGTCCGTTTTATTGCTCCTTGGAAAATTGGGTAGAAAAAAAATAAATTTCAGGGAAAATATTTGCGTAGAACTTGTTTTCTCGAGAAATATCAATTAGTTGCATTTGATTAGTATAATTTTCCATGCAGAAAATATAGAGATTTTCCATCTTTTGGTGTTTGATTGCCTTAGTTTTCCATGAAAATTTATGATTTTTTCCATTTTTAACTATTTAATAGGCTTTGTTTTCCATGAAAAAATTTTCATATGCATAATAAGAAATAATTCATTAATTTACATTTATTTTTCCAACACAATTTTATTTCTTAAAAAAAATTAATATAAGTATGATGACTAATGATTCATACTATCAATAACTAAACTGTCTCACAAATATGAAATAATGGCTACAAATAAATACAATGGGGAAGAAAATTCTGGTTACAAAACAAGATTGTATTAACAAGTATTGACTGATCTTTTAGGGTATAGAATTGCTTCATTGATAGAGCTCTCAACGTCAGCGCAAACATTACAAAAATTCTCCATGTTTATAGGCAAACACCAAGACAATGCTAAGTATCATTTCTCTTTCAGAACCTCAAAAATTTCCGTTTCTGATATTTTTATTTTCCTAGGTGGAGTTCTCTATTTGGTGAGTCCTTTGGGACCTCAACATGTCTTCAGTTTTAAGACACTTCCAAATCCTAAATGTTAACAACATCAAAGTACCTCAAGTTAATTGATTTCCAAATATAGCATAATAGAGAAACCAGAATCTAGAAAACACAACCACAGAAGGAAGATTTATTATATATTTTAAGAATTAAGATCCTCTGAATACAAATTTTTACAAGATATAATTCTTACTATAGATTGTCAAAAAGGCAAGAATTGTCCAGAACAGTCGAAAATTCTATTTCCAAAAAAACCTCACTGGGCAATTTGATTTGCCAAGTTCCGCCTGGAAAGGAAAATAAAAAATAATTACGCATCATATACCTATCTGTTTCTAATCCTCTTTCATCCTAAGTCTACCATGTACTAACAACATATTAAGAAATCAAAGAGCATCATTTTTGAAAACTCTTTATCTAGAGCTACAACCTTTTAATCAGAGTACAAGCATAGAGTTTTTCAAAAGACAAGCATGGAACATGGTAAAGAGAATAAACTTCAAGATTACAAAATTCCAAAATGAAAGCTCGTCAAACAGTCACATAGCAAACAGAGATAACAGAGAAAGTCCAACAGCTAGAAATCAAGTTTCGATTTCAAAGCCATTCAGTTCAAAATAGGTGCTATGCAAATTGCTGCACAGGATGTTCAACCGAGGCAGGTAAATTTTTTTTGTTTTGGGTCACAAGCAGAGAAAGGGGCGTAGAGCAAACCTAAATTGGCAACCTGATTGCCTGAAATTGGGGATCCTTGAGGGTTTTCGAGTTCCGACGACTTATGTGTTATCCTGGGTGCAATCCACGCATTCCTCCCCTTCGATGATAGGATTTTGTAGTGATTTTTTTGGTTGATTCTCAGGGTTTTTCGATAATGGAGACGGAGAAGGTGAACAGGAAAGGCGTGAGAAGAAAAGGAAAGCCCAGCCCAGTTTCAATTGCCAAGAAAATATAAAACCACCACAGCCCAAGGAATTCCACAATTTCGTGGAATTGGAGGTCACGTGAGCCAAATTAAAAAAAATTTCCCTAGAAAATTTTGTCTGTTTGACCAAAATGTGGAAAATGCTATGATAATTTCAATCTTCCCTAGAAAGTATGGGCTATCAAACATGTCGTACAAAAATCTCTAATGTATGACTTTTAAGTAGAGAATACAAAAGGTCAAATTTCAAAATTTGTATTTCATTCACTCCAAGATTTTAGGACACTTTTATAGAATTTTTTTTTATATGTATTTTTTGTCTTTTCATTATTTATCTTTTCCCCTTCCTTCTACCAACCTGAGTCGTGATTAAAAATATTTTAATTGTTTTTCTACCAATTATATTTGTTCTTTTTCTTCTCTTTTTTGTTATTTCTCTCAATTTTGTACGAAAAAAGGTTAGATTATAATTTAAAAATTTTTATGATATTTTTTTCATTTTCAATTTAAATTTGTATATAAAAGATCAATTTGTCATTAAATTTTATAAGCTTTTTTTATAAAAATATAATTTATAATTAGGCCCTTTTTGAAAGCTCTAATTTTCCATGGAAAATGGAAAATTTTTCAAGTTTTGGTGAGTTTGATAGCCTCCAATTTCCATGGAATTCCTTTTCCTCTCTTCCCACTCACACGCCACTTTCCCACTTTGAATGAAAATGTTTTCTTGTTGTTTTGGTGGTTTTTGATTTTCCACTTTTTGTTTTTTAATTTACAATTGGAAAAATTTTTAAATACAATGGTAAAAAGAAAATTATCACTTTTGTTAACAATTTTCATGCAAAACAAAGTCAAAGGAATGGTATTCGGTATGATAATTTTTTTTTTAATTTTAATTTTTTTTATTTTGGCAATTGAAACAAATTCTAGACTTAATGGTAAAACAATATCTCTTTAATGGACAATTTCCATGAAAAATAAAGTCAAACGGACGCCAAACTTTCAACATTTTCTAGGTGGAAAATTATACCAATCAAACACAATTAATTACAATTCTCAGTAAAATAATTTTTAAGCAATTCAATACCATGTAAAACATTTTCTTTCCACTCATTTTACAAGGTGGAAAATGGGTGGAAAGAAAATGAATTCCAGGAAAAGTAAGGCCCTGTTCTCTTTGTCGTTTTCCAACCATTTTCTGTTTTTAATTTCTCAAAACAACGAAAACGCGTTCTCTATCTTATTTTCGAAAACACATTTTGGAAAATGGAAAAAAATTTATAACTGAAAACGGAAAACAACCAAAACGTCGTTTTGTAAAATGGTAACACGAAATGGGCCTAAAATAGAAAACACTCGAAACGCTCCCTTTCACTCTCACTCTCACCCTCAGACCGCTATCTCTCTCTCTCAACTCTCTCTTTCTCACCCACCGTCACTGTACATCGATCAACGGCGGCGAAATCCAGTGCAAATCGATTGCTGAAACGACGGGACGAAGGGTGAACGACTGGATCTTCGAAATTTGGGGAATTTTGTTCCAGTCAAGCGAAATCGGGGGCTGCAACGACGGGTTTCAAGCCGAATCAAGATTTTGCTGAGCTAAATCAAGGTTTGTTTCTTTGCTTGTAATAATCTCTAGTGTGTCGCGAGTATTGAATTTTCGACTTGTTGGGTTCGATTTTGCGTCTGTTTGTTTATGTGATTGGTGCGAAAATTGAGGCGGGTAGCTACATAGTTGGGGCGGTGGCTGGTGCTGGAGGTGGGGGCAGTCGCTGGTGCTGGAGGTGGGGGTGGAGCTAGTGGTGGAGGTGGATAGGTGGAGCTAGCGCTGGAGGTGGATAGGGTGGAGCTGGCGCTGGCGCTGGAGGTGGTGGAGCTGGAGCTGGCGCTGGAGGTGGTGGAGCTGGCGCTGGAGGTGGGGGCAGTCGCTGGTGCTGGAGCTGGAGGTTGGGGCGGTCGGTAGTTATGCCTCCAGCACTTACCCTGGCTCTAGCCTCCTGTGAATAGGGTTGTTCGAAGGTGGTGATTCTGTGAATGATTTGAGGTGATTCTGTGTTGAATATATGAATGATTCTGTGAAGAAACTGAGTCGAAGGTGAATGATTCTGTGGTGTCGAAGGTGAATGATTCTGTGAATAGGGTGAGTCGAAGGTGGTGATTCAGATTTACAGAAGTTATTTCCTTGAATTATAACAAGATGATTTTTTTTCCTCAACTCAATCATCTTTAGTTAGTTTGTGAGGTTCATTTGAATGCATGGGTCACATAGAACTTTTTATATGTTAAGCAAAGTTCCATTTGGACTTAATATTGGCTCGTCTATGATTTAAAACAGATTCAATTATTTCACCTAATAGGTTAATCTTCCGTAACGTGCGTCAAACTTCAAGTCCCAATACCTATACTTAGTCATACAGATCCGCATGATGAATCTGGAAGTAGCGGAGTCTCCATGGTAACTCTAGCCTAGCGCGAGATCTTGATGAAGTGTGTGACCATTTTTTTGTGGACGGGAGCGGTTATTATTCAAGGGATTGTAATGGTTATTATCATTGAAAACTCCATGCAATCTTAATTATCATAAAGAACCTTGAATGTAAGTTGTAGTCGTGTAAGATTTGATCCTTAAAATTGTTCTCAAATTAACAATTCAACGAATTTATAGTGAAATATGGTATTGTCGAACATCTTACATCCAACAATATACCTGCCAAACAAGTAATCATGATTCAAAATTATTAAACTTGTCACATATTTTTTATTCTTAAGAAATGGGGATTTGCACGTGTAGCATGAGAGATTTGTAAACGGAGAACTATGATAAATCTTTCAAGTTGCTACTTTGAGAACTACGATATCTACTTGTATGAACTCAGTGATAAAATGTCTTTTTTATTTTAATTGTGATTCTAATTATTTTGGAGTTTGCTTTCATTAGTAATTTGATTAGAGATGTTTGTCTACTAATGATCCCTCTAATGGACCCCATTTTCCATCATTAATTGCTTATTTGTTGCTTTATAATTCTCATGTGGACCCTACTTACTTCATTAACAAAATGCTAGATATGTGACTTTTGATTTGAATAGAGGTGCACGGGGGTGTTAGGTCTGGGGTTGGGAATTGAACATTGTTTGAGATTTATACTTCTACGTATACTTTCCTCATATGTATCGTTAAACTCTTTTTTAATCATAAATTACTTTCACATTTTGTATGTGATAATTTTATCTATGTTGAATATAGAACATGGGTGGTCACAGAGTTAGGAATAAGGAACCAATGTCATGGTCGGATGAGAATGAACTTACTTTTATTGAAATTCTGTACGAGAGAGTGAAATCAAACGCATTGCAATGTTCTACGTTCACAAGAGATGAATGGGGCAGAATCAATGAAACAATGGTTGCTTCAACCAAAATGGATTACGGGATAGATAGATTAAAGGGAAAGTGGAATCGTTTACGTAAGATTCACCGTATGTTCTCCGAACTGTTGGCGCATACTGGGGTCACATGGGATCCCAATACGAACAAAGTTAACGCTGCAGAGGAAGTTTGGCAACACTTTTATACGGTATATTTATTTATGAAAGCATATTTTCTTTCATCATTTTTTGAGATTTTCAATTGTACCCCTTTTCTAATGTGACTTCTTTTGTAATGTAGATTAACCGGTTGGATTACAAGCTGTTCAAAAAGGAAGGTTGTAAGCACCATCACACTCTGGGGGAGATATTTAGCGGGACTACTGTTACTGGAGGATTAGGCAGTGCCTCCACTCAGCTTTCAAACACATCAGAGGAAGAAAGACAGCTTGAAGATGACTTCTTGAACAGGGGAGTGCATGTACGTGTGGAAAATTTAGACGAAGTGGATGGGGTTTCTAATATTCGTCGGCGTGAGGAAATTGGTACGTCGGGTGGCAGACGTAAAGAACCGAAGATCAGCAAAAATGATAAACTTGAGGCCTGCATGGCACAGTGGTCATCTACGGTGAGTATGAGGAATGAAGAAACTGAGGTTCGAACACTGTACTTCAAAGAAAAGCTTGCGAAGATACAAGGAAAATCTTAAAATCAATCGAACAGCGAAGTTAGTACTCATGATAATTATTCCAGTGTCATGTGCATGGACATCTTAAATAGTATGGAAGGGTTGTCGAATGAGGTTTATATGAAAGCAATAAAGGCTTTTGAAAGTCACACTTTTAGGGTGTCCTTCGTGAAGATGCCGAAGCAAGGAGATGACCTATCTTGGAACTACTTTGATGTTGATTGTTGTTTTAATTTCATTGTTGAAATCTTGTTGTTTTTCATTTGTGAACTTATGGTTGAAGTACTGTTTTATTTTCCCAACTCCTAGTTCGTTTGTAAACTTTTATGGTGATACTTGGTTTTCATGTATGAACTTATCTATGTTGTTGGTTGTAGAACTGATGTTCGTTTATATGTGAAGTAATGCTGGTTGTTATGAGAATTAATGTGGGTATATTTTGTTCACAGTATGGATGATAATGTGAATGATGACGATTCTATTGCTGAAGATTCTAGTGATGATGACTTGTTAATAACAGATGACTTTGACGTAAATTGGAGTGACAATTTGATGATGCTTAATATGATTGATCTTCACAGAGGAACTACCGTTGGCAGGATACCTTGTAGGACATCAATGCTTACGGGAAAAATGTACGTTCTCGAAATTCTAAATGGACATCTGGATGTATGCCACCGCAATTTTTGTATGCAGAAACATGTGTTCATGAATTTTTGTGATATTTTGAAACACAAAGGGTTGTTGGAAGATGGAAAAAAAGTGAGTGTCGAGGAGGGTATTGCTATGTTTCTGATGATTGTAGGGCACACTACCCGATATAGTATTATTGGCGATAGGTTTCAGCATTCGAACAACACAATACACAAATGGGTTAAACGAGTGATAAGGGCTGTTTGTGCATTTGGCACAGAGATAATCCAGCCTACAAATCAAGATGTAGTGCATGAACGGATTTTGCAAAAATATCATTTCTTTAAGGATTGCATAGGCGCAATAGATGGAACACATGTCGCAGCATGGGCACCTGCATCTAGACAAACATCTTTTCGTGGAAGGAAAACAAATGTAACACAAAATGTTATGTTAACATGTGATTTCGATATGAAATTCACTTTTGTGTATTCCGGTTGGGAAGACACTGCTAATGATTCGCGAGTATTCGTTGACGCAGTTACAAGAAGATCGAACAACTTTCCAATGCCACGGAGAGGTATATTCTTGCACTACAAATATTTATTGTCAATGTATCTATAGTATTACACTATGTGAGTTTTTTTTTTTTAATGTAGATCAATTTTACCTTATTGATTCTGGCTACCCAAACATGCCTGAGTTTCTTGCCCCTTATCGAGGTCAAAGGTATAATCTGCGTGACTATGTTGGACGGGGAAGACTACTGGGAATGAAGAATTGTTCAACTATCGACACTCCTCGTGTCGTAACATTATTGAACGTTGCATTGGAGTTTTAAAGGCAAGATTTCCTATTTTGAAATTGATCACCAATTATCCTCTTAGTAGACAAAGACAAATACATACTGCATGTTGCGCAATACATAACTTTATTCGCCAGGAGCACGCTTTAGATAGATTGTTCGCTGAGTATTCAGAGGAGAATATGGTGTTCGATGATATACCGGAGTCAAGTCAAGCACAAGAAGCCATACATTTTGATGCTAGTCAAACAGCTCAAATGAGACAAGTTAGAGATCAAATTGCGACACAAATGTGGAATGACTACTCAAGACGTCGTACATGACTTCGTTGATTTATTTTGTATGTAGTTCAGTATCTGCTTATGTTGTCATGACACGTAAACTTCTAATTGTATCGATTGAACTGTTTCATCAAATGTAATTTATGTTGTGTTTTTAATATCTTGAAAAAAAAATATACGTATCACTTTTTCAAATGTATATGTTATTTAGTATTATATTTAATCCCTGTTTGACACCCATTTTGGAGAAAAAATGAATTTTGAATTAGTGATTGATGGAAGAATGTGTGGTTAAAAAATAATGAGAATTTTTGGGTTTCTGTGTAGTATTATTTTATTAATAGAATGTGTGGTTGAAATGAAGAAAGAAAAAAAATGAGAATGAGAAGAAAATATGTGTCAAATGGGGGCTTACATTAAACAATTACAATTGATTGAATAATCAGTTTTTTTGAATAAAATATTATTAAAAAAATTCTCAAAATTTCAAAGTAAACGCGTTTTCCATTTTTATGTTTTCGGAAACTGTTTTTCAGAATGGCAAAAAGAATGCATTTTCAGACATTTCAAAACACACTCAAAACACAAAACAAATTCAAAACACAAAACTGAAACACGAAGAGAACGGCCCCTAATTGTCTAGAAATTGTTTTATAGAGAATTGTTAATTAAGTGTTTGATTGGTATAATTTTTCGTCCGAAAATTTTTTAAATTTTGTGTTCGTTGGGCTTTGTTTTACATGAAAATTGTCCATTAAAATGATAATTTTTTCTACAATTAGTTATAAAATTTGTTTCCATTGCTAAAAAGTTTTTAAAAAAAAATTTATCAAAGTTTTGTGTTCATTTGACTTTGTTTTACATGTAAATTTGTCCATTAAATCGAATTTTTTTTTAACAATTGGTTATGAAATTTATTTCTATTGCCAAAAAAAAAAAAAAAAAGGATGATGACAGAACCTTGAAAGGGCTTTCCCACATTTTGAAGGAAAATGGCACGTGGGTAGGTGGGAAAATTTTTTCTTGGTCACATTTGTCCAATCAAACACTTGTTTTGCATGGAAATGAAATTTAAATTCCAAGTTCCATGGACAACAAGTGTAATCAAGCATGGCCTTAGATTTTAATTATAATGACTTGTTATTTACTTTTCAAAGGTCGGCATACTGATAATATTGACATTAGATATTTCCTTTATCAAGAATATTGAAATATTATATATTTTTTGTTTATTTATTTATCTAATTAAAGTGACTTAATTTTTTTATTACATAGGGTAGGCAATTAAGCCTCAGTCTTCTATGTGGTTGCGTTGATCCAAGTTAATTTTATTTTAAATGAAACTTTCCAAAAGCCAAATAAATTCTATAGAAATCTAATAATAATAATAATAAAATTCAAAGGGTTCCTAGTGTGACAACCGTATGGACCTTTATATTTGTGACATCCATATCTTATACATTTTAACATTATTCGCACAATATCTTCATCTAACGAAAACATCTATTTAGATGTTAATAGTCAAGCATCGCCCAGGTTCAAATTTTCTTTAAAAAAAATAGAGGGTTAAATCCACCAATGGCCACTCAAATTCATACTTAGTGTCGTCACATTGATCACCCAATTTAATTATGTTAAATAAAGTTATCGAGTGGCTTAATTGAAACTAAATATAAAGTTTGGTGGCCATAATGAAACAAAATCTAATTGGATTGCCAATGTTACACTAAGTATGAAGTTGGGTGACCATGGTGAAAAATCAAATTGGGTGGCTAATGTGACTAAATATGAAGTTGGAAGGCTATGGGTGGATTTAACCCAAAAATAGAGGATACAATAACAAATCAATAACACCTCATTAGCAACTAATATTGCCTAAACATCTGTTTCGAATACATATAATAATACCGGCTGCTTCCTACAAACTCTTAAAAGGCATGTGGTTGAACTTAAGAAGATATATGTAAATGAGTAACAACTATCAAATCCCTGCCCTCCCCCCAAGCACTAATAGAACTGGGAAAAAATAGGCTGTAAATGGGGGGGTCTATGTCAATGAACGCTGCCTGCGTAAACATTTATGCTGACATCACCTGAGGAGTTCCATACCCATTGAGATGTGTCTTCTGCCATCTCCACGCTATCTGCAAACTCTTTTGAAGATTGGTATGTTGTGCCGTCCAGTTCAGTTCTTCCCTGATCTTTGTCGGATCACTGTATACTTCTGCATAGTCACCGGGTCTGCGTGGAAGGAAATCGACTTTAATGGGCACCCCGGTTGCCTTCTTACAAGCCTCCACAAACTCCTTCACAGATCGACCTGATAACAAGGATAAGAACATAGCTTCAATAACAAAATCTGGAGCAGTTGGAAACAAAAGTGAAGAAAATAAGGTCTTATACCTCTTCCTGTACCAACGTTGTATATGCCAACATGCCTTGGTTTTGCCTTTTCCAGAGCCTTCACATGAGCATCAACAAGATCGGTGACATCGATATAATCACGTATGCATGTGCCGTCTGTAGTCTTGTAATCAGTTCCTCTAACCTGCACGAGAACCAAAAGCCAGATGTAATTGTTTCTAAAGAACATATTATCAGTGCTCTTGCTATAAATTAAATTCTCTTTCTAAGGTGTTATGAGCAAAACTTATAGCAGAGCGAAATCCGAATATCAAAGAGAGACAAACCTTGAGCCCAGATATGATACCACGTGCCGCATCAAAACAAGCACCAGATATTCGCCCATGCTCGCGTAGTTCTGGACGAGGAGCTTCTCCTAGCCTTCCCTCCGGGTCAGAACCAATCACATTGAAGTATCTGAACATAAAATTGAATTTAAAAAGTAGATTATCAGAAGAAATTATTTGAGAGAGAGTCTAAAAATGGGTACCGTAGCCATCATGGCATAAAAGAAATAGTTTAGAAAAAAAAAATTGTAAGATGGCAATATCCATCAGCATCACAATTGGAAAGGCAAGAACCCATACTTGGCAAAAGGAAAATAATGACGTTTTCACTCAGAAAGGGTTAAAATTGGAAGAGAGTTTTAACGATGAACTGAAGAAAGGCTTTACTTCAGATATTTATAAAGCTTCGCCTATTGTTAACTCTATTAGGAGGTTGGCTGTACAAATCTAATCATGTTATTCATCATGACTGGATGAAAATATCATTTCCACAACCTAATTTCAAAAACGTAAAAGTGGATACACAGCTTAAAAGATAAGAGAAACGAACTAATATCAGGTTCTGTCACCCTCAATGGCATAAAACACTATCTAAGTTTTAGAGATTCAAGAAACTCTTGTGACAATACAGGAAAATTTTGCCATACGTATAGTTCAATTAACTTACTCATGAAGAAAAGCAATATCTATGCAAGATATTGATCCCAATGATCACATAACTATCAATAAGGTTAAATCTATAACAGAAACTTAATTTGGATCAAAAGTTGGCAGCTCAAACATTCTTGTAAGATAGAAAATGATAATAAATATTAAAGCTCGTACCTTAAAATCATGACAGCCATATCTGAATTTTTGTGGAAGTCCAGAATTATATCCTCTGCCATTTTCTTGGCTTTTCCATATGGATTTATTGGAAGCTGCACAATGCAAAATAAGGTGAGCTGTTTGGTGAGGAAACTCCCAAGTCCCAACCTAACAAATTGTCCCAACAAGCAGTTCTATAATATACTGAAATCAAATATATAAGCAACTATTGCCTAGCAAAACCTTCACCTGTGGAGTTACTTCTGTAATTGGCATTTTTAAAGGCTCCCCGTATGTTGCACATGTACTAGAATATATCAAAGTCTTCACTCCATGAGCCGCCATAGCTTCTAATACAACAAGAGTATTTGATGTAATATTGTGATAGTACCTGTGTTGAAAACATGATTAGAGTTTTAAAAAAAAAAATCAACAGGAACTGCAATTTATATGACTCAGAATGGCTCAAACTAAATTAAAAGCATGTTTGGGAAGTGTTTATAAATGTCTAAATCATAAATAGAAATGAGTGGGTACTATTTTTGAGTCCGTGTGGATAAAAAGTGACTTGAGTGTTTATAAACATGAGCCAAACAAATGCTAAAGTGAGACTTAACTATAAAAATTTACATTTATCACTTTAGCAAAGTTTAAACATATCACCCTCAAAGTTTCAAACGAAACAAGCCAAGAAAGTGTGATGGATACCCGCCCACCTCCCATCCACCTCTACTTCTCTCAGGCGCTCACACACAAAAAAAATACCTATACCCATTTGCTCAAGACAGGGTGGGGGAATTCTAGAATGAGCTTAGGTCAACGATCAGTAACAAGATGGACCAACTCAGTACAAACTTCAATTACATCCCAGGAATTTAATTGATATTCTATTGTTTGAAAACAAAAGTAATAAATTTCTTGTAGGCCATCCTCAAATACGGAGCTACACTAAAACAACCAAGTTGTGGATATACTTGAAATTTCTTATCTTTTATGAGGTATCAACCTATATGCAGCATCTCAGGAGACCAGTTGATCAGTGAAACACCTACTTTTTAGGCATTTTTTACGGCTCATTTTCTACTCTTATAACTTATTTACAAAGGGCTACTATAAGATCAAAAGGCGCTCACTTGAGAGGATCAAGAGTGCTTTCTCCAACATACGCTACGGCTGCAAAATGCATCACAGCATCAAATGCATTTTCTGAAAAAAATTTATGCACCTGAACAGATTGATCAAGGTAACAATTCGATACCCATATTTAACTTGCACTTGAAAAAAAATTATTCCAAAAACAAATGCTGAATGAGGATACTGCTTTTGCATCACCCAGGTCAGCATATATAAACTGAAGTCTCCCAGGTTCTGGAAATAGCTGCTGTAGGACCTTGATGGCACCAATATTTCCCCTTGAGAGATTATCCTGTGAAACAAAAATTCTGTCTCTTCTCAGGGGGTCATGTCTTATGGACAGTAATGATCACAGAGATGAACTATTCATGTCAGAAACATACCACTACTGTCACACGATATGAGTCCTTCAGAAGTCGCAATGTCGCATGTGAACCAATGTAGCCAGCACCTCCAGTAACCAAGACATGAACGACACCTGGTTCATGACGTGAGAACTGTACAAAGACGCAAGGGAAAAAACAAAAACGAGTCATTTGAAATTTCAAGAAGTGTCCAATGTTCGGCACGAGTTTTGAACAAAAGGTTACACATATGGATCCTTTATTTCTATTTCATTCCTATAAAACTGAATCTCTTTTGGTGAAATGGGATTTCTAAAGATATCTTCTAAATGCATAAATGTGCAAACAAAATTAATTAAAATATAACCTTTTCGTATTCTATTTGGACAGGACGATGTCTAATTTTAACATAATTAAGATCTACCACGCTGCACCTACCGAATCTGAAGACAAGTTTATAGAAAAGTCTAATTACATACTGCACTGGGACGACTGAACTTTAACAATTGCTCGAGACTTCAATGTATTCATAAAATAATTCCATTCCTAAATCATGAAGTGCTTCAAGTTAAATCCAACTCTATATATAATTACAACCTTTATCAGCAAAGCATACTACTATGCATAAACACCCAGGCAGGAAATGTGCTCAAAAATTCAAAATGCAGTTATTTACTAACATAGATAAGAAACTGTATTGTGAATGAACGAGACCTCCAGTTGACCACTTGACAGGATATCATAAGTCGCGGCCTGAATCTCTAACTATAAGGTCTTATATTAAACCCAAAATCAAAAAAGTTAAGAGAGAAGAGGAATAAACATAGTGATAACGGCTATGCAAATAAAGAAAAGGTAGTTTTATTTCTTTTTGTTTCGATTTTTTTCTTAAGAAGCTTAACAACAAAACTAAACATAGAAAAGATGAGAGTCTAGAGATTTACTTGGCTAGGGGAATTAAAATTTGGGGATTGCTTAAGCATAAGAATACACATTGCTGTGAGAGTAGCAGCCATTATAAGTTTCCCTACTATATTGTTCTTCTTCTTTGGGTCTGCACAATCCATGCCTGCAAATAGGGGGAATAAACGGTTGCGTAACTACAGTTGATTAAAAACTTACCAAACATCAAGCAGATCAACAGCAAAATACTCAGACTGCGTACTAAACAAATAAGTTAGCCAAATCCACCCAAGCATTAAAATAACTAGATAAAGATGGTAAAAACAAGAGAAGAAAACGCTCACCTCCTAAAGACATAGATCTATTAGATCTCTGCTGAGTTCTTGCCCTAGTAAAGCTTAGCATTTGAGAAGAATTAACTAAAAGGTTCAAGTCTCGAACATCAATTGCCAATTGAATCTCCTCCTACGATGTAGATGGAAAGTTCTCTAACTCTGATTCTACTACAAAGAAAATGAAAAATAATCCATGATCAGAAAAAAAATTAAGAAAGGTAACAATTTAAACTTAAGTGGAAACTAAAATTGGGCCGTGTGTAAAAACTGAACATAATTATACATCCTGAGAATCTAAATTTCGAACCAAAAGTTTAAGTAAATTGCAGAATCACACTCCAAACTGAAGAGGAGGAGAACAGACGGAAAAGAGAAAGGAATATAAAAATAAAGTATCCAAAGAAAACCCAAAAATTCAAGGTCAACCATACACCAATTAGAAATCCAGACTCCAATTACCCCAAGTATAAAGAAAAGAGACCAACAAAATTTAATACACGAATTATTGCAATTGAAGCCTAGCTTTACAAAAAAAAAATGATAGACCTCAAGAGAGAATCAAAAAGTTCTGAACTTCTCCACAAAACGGAAGAACCCATATAGCATTCTACCCCTTGCTTCAAAAACTATTGGTGAAAAACTGTCTTCTTGAAATGAAATTCCACTATATTGGTTAATCATTCATGCGATTGGAACAGAAGATCCGCAAAAGAAGAAAGGACAGAGCCCAGAAAATGTCCCCATAAAAGGACGACATCTTCAATGGTTTTTCGCAACATCCAATCGGATAACAAAAACATAAATGTTAACAGGAACTCACAACATCAACAGATTTAAAATGAAAACCCGAAAATTCCTTGAGAACATACATACATACATACATGAAGAAAGAAGGAGATGGTGTGTCGCAACTGCGTTGCTGAATTTCCTGCCAATGGGAAGCATGTGAAAAGGATTGAGAGAAGTCTAATTTGTATAAATAATATATAAACCAATGAGAGGGTAGACGCGGGGTTGCTCTGCCTTTATACATACAGTGTATAATTATAATTTCCTTCATGCCGACTCAATTGAGCTTTTCTTGTAAATTTATTTTATTTTTACTTCATTTTAGTAAAAGTTTGTAAATGTGTATATTTGATGAAATTCTGCCCATGGATAGGAATTAAAATCTAACTTTTAATTTAAGTTAATTTTAATCATATATTTTATGAAATTCACAACTTTTCAATCACATATTTCATCAACTTTTATCGAAATTTATCTAAAGTTTATCCCATCAAACATGGACTTTAACTTTATTTTTATTCTTCTTATCTTTTTCCTATCACAAAGTAGTAACCATTTCTTTGATTCTTGATTACTATAACTTTACGGTTACTTTGTTCGCGAGCATGAAATTTGCATGAAAATAAAATAAATTTTAGACAATTGTCTAAAACTTATTTGTATTGAAATTATTGATTAAATGTATTTCATTGATTTAGTTTTTAATTTAAAAATATTATACTTTTCTATTTTTTATTGGTATTAGAGAGGGAATAGATAAAAGAGAGAAAGATATAGTGAATTAACTGAAAAATCAAAATCCCTCCCTAAAGAAAATGTTTTCATTATTTTTTTTTAAGAAAATATGGTCATATAACCGAAAATTGAAAAATATTTTTTATGAAAAACAAATTGTCAATCAAACACCATAAAAGTGAAAAATTATATATTTCATGGTAAATAAATCCAATCAAACACACAAATCAAAAATGAAACCGTATAGATGGATTTTTCTATAATTGAAGATTATATTTATATTTAGTTTGTAATATGTATTGTAAATAATAATTTTTAGGAAATAATTTAAAATTAGATAAAAATGAGTGGTGTATATTATTTATGGATTTATTAAAATGTATAATTGAAAATAAAATTTGACAATTTATAAATTAGTCCTAAATATAAACTTTTTTTTTGGAGGGCATATGGGCGAAGAGGATTAGTTTAGAGGCGAGGCTCTAGCATGAATCGGGATGAAAAATAGTGTTATATGCCAAAATAATAATACATTACTTTTTATTTTTCAATATGTAATAAATACTACAAAATTCTTATCATGCATGAATTTCGTGTTACTAATTCTTAATTAATTAACATTATTCATGAATCCTGATCTACATGAATTTAGAGTTATTATAAATGAATTTATTTATATTCGTGTATCTAGAAATTTTAATAGTGCTTAAATTCATGTGTTAGTAATTAATTCTAACGTATCAAATGTAGTATACAAAAATTGCTCGTTTGTACTATTTTATATTCACAAAAAATTTGAATAATAAAAGTTGAGTTTTGAGAGTCTAATTTTCTTATCTTAAATTTTTATTTTCTTTAATTCGTTTGAAACTCATCAAATCATTCCAATAAATTGGTATCAAATATTATTTTTATGACACTTATAAAATATTTCATAATAACGTACAATACACGTTCAACTCTGACTAGTTGACCCAAATGTGTGTGTGTGCACGAGAGAGAGAGAGAGAGAGAGAGAGAGAACGTGTGTATGTAATTAGAAAGATTTGTTGTTTACATTGCACTATTGTCTAATAAATAAATCAATAAACTAAAAATCATTCTTCAATGAATTATATCTACAACTCAATATTACTATCTAAATATGTTTGGAAAATCATATCTATTGATGTATAGAAAATATAAATCTTGTCGAGTCACTTTGTTTGACGCTGCTTTTAAGTTTAGATGGAATTCTATAACATCAGCTTAATAGTCCTCGTCAATTTTTATTAGAGATTAACGACTTAAATTTGCTTATTTGAAAAATTGTTTTTAGAGAATGCAAGAGAATTACTGCACCAATATGTTTTATTATTATGAAATTATCGAATATTAATATTTATTCTAACATATTTTATTATTTAATTTAACGTCGTGGGTGTTAATGTGGTCTAGATTTTCAATCATGCTACAGTATCAAATGTCTTGATAATTGATATAATCCTTAACATAATGT
Source organism: Fraxinus americana (assembly GCA_035079005.1). NCBI lineage: Eukaryota > Viridiplantae > Streptophyta > Magnoliopsida > Lamiales > Oleaceae > Fraxinus > Fraxinus americana. The sequence goes on along the minus strand of CM068728.1, from coordinate 8,912,998 downwards.
CATATACATAACACAATTTAAAAGACAGTCAATTTTTTTATTTAATTATCTATGCCACATAAATATCTGTCAGCTTTTTGTCCTTTTCCTTTTAACAAAGTAGAATGATCCTTAGATATTTTTCCCGACATTAGAAAAGTGTAAAGACGGTGTCGTGTGGGAAACATCTGTAGTTTAGAATCTCATGTGGGCCCACACAAAAACTACGTGTCATGTAATGAGTGCAGAACCTTTGTTAATCCCAACCAAACTGATTTCACTGCCTCTTCGCCGACGGATTTTCTTTCATGCTCGCCTAATTTTTGGACCAAAAATGCCACAAATTGTACATAATGGGCTACACCCCTCTCACATGGGGTGTGGGACTCATTGCATAAATTATTTTTTAATCTAAGCGGACTCCACCCTCATGTGAGGGGGGGTGTACACCCCGATGTAGAATGTGATGTACAAGTAGCAAGACCGTGGTTGGACACGGGTCCACGATTTTAAATTTAGAAAGTTATTAATAGAATTAAAAAGATATGTAGTTAAAAAGTAGAAAAAAAATTAATTTACATATAAAATTATTTTATTAAGAGAATTTGTAATTAAAAATAAATTTTAAAAAATGAGGATCAAATAAGAATACTCTTGAAATAGGGGCTAAAATAAGAATTTTATTAATAAAAATAATTTAAAGTTTTTTAATTATTTAAAGGATGATCAATTATCTTTTATTCCCATATTTCATGAGGTTCACAACATCACTTATTTTAATCAATTGTTATTCACATATTTTGTGAGATTTATTGCTTAAATTTCAAATAAACACTCGCGAACAAGAACTGAGATTTGATGCTCCATTAGGAATGTCAATCTTGTTATAGGTAGTAATCCAACCTTTTGCAAGTTAATTAATATTTTTATTTTCATATTTAATCGATGTGAAATTTTATATTTAATAAAAAATGTTTTCAAAGAAATTTGCCTAAGTTATAGTTTCAAGATTAATTTTACATGACTAGTCATTATTAGAGGAAGAATGACCGAATAGAAGTACCCTTGGAGAAATACTCGGTTATTGTTATGATTCGCCACATAGGTTCCCACGTGGCTCAGTCGACTCACCGAAGCACCTTCCACTGAAGCCATGTGACATTCCACGTGAAGTAGGACCTATCGAGCGTGGCTCAGCTGACCCAGCGAAGCACCTTCTGTCGAAGTCATGTGACATCCCATGTGGAGTAGGATCTACTAGAGTCCAAACGAAGCTTCTTTGTCGAAGTGGCGAGTTTCAACGAAGTAGAATCTGAGGCTCAACTAAAGCTAGTGACGATCCACATTTGAAAATTTTGAATTTATGAAATCCTTTTAGAATGATTGGTTGGACTGTTGTAATGAGCACAAAGGTCGATATGTCAGCATAAATCATGGGTGGCTACCTCGTTTTTGAGACATCTAATACACTACATGCAAGTGGAGTCAAAATTGATATTTAGAATGTAACGCTTTGGTAAAGGAGATGAAGTCACGTGTCCTCCTATCCAATGATTACTATTTCATGTGTAACATTATAAATATTCCTCATTTGCATTTTGGGGTAATACAAAAATATTGACTACAAGCCATATATTCTCTTTCTTTTTATTTAATCTTGAATTTTTTAGTGTTTGAATCGTGACCTAGATTTTGAGTTCGGCTCTTCGTGGTCATTCATTATCGCATTATTTATCTCAAACATTTAAATGAAGCCCAAATATTTTTGTCTTCTGTTATAAAGTTTCTCCCACGTACAAATCTATTTTATAGTCGATCGACAATCATTCCACGCTTGTTGAAATTAGCTTAAGAGAACGCGAGTGGACCCGATATCTATTGTTCACGTTTATTGTACAAAGAACGAGATCAACAATTATATCTTTAATTAAAGTACATCAAATATGGTCGGTATTAGGACTGGATATGGTCTGATTCGATTCGTCCTCTTTAGTGCTGAATCAAACTCGAATTTTCAGGTATTTAGTAAATGAAACCATCTAGTCCAAATTTAATTGTGGAACCATTCGGATTTGGTTCCATTCGATTTAGTTGGTTCCCGAGTTCCGTACAATAATAATTATATATATATATATATATATATATATATATATACAACGCTAGAGGTGGCAACGAGCCGAGCCCGAGCCGGGAAAAAAAAGCTCGGGCCGAGCCCGAGCTTTTTTGGACCGAGCTTTTTTTGGCCCGAGCCGAGCCGGGCCCGGCCAAAAAAATGAGGCTCGGCCCGAGCTTTAGGCTCGAGCCTTAGCGGGCCGAGCCGGCTCGGTCTTTTTTTTTTTTTTTTAAATCTACATTAAAAAAAAATTGTACATTTTATGCGTAATACGTGTTATAAATTAAAGAGATTATGAAAGCTTCATTTTTACTTAAAGTATGTAACTATTATTTCTTGTAATGTCATGGTGAAATTTCCTTGAGGGTCGTAATTCCAATAATTCAAGGCAATAACTATTCTATTTATCATTGAAGAATAAAACCCTCCTCCTTTATCTAGGCTTGGGACCGGCTACAATTATCGTAGGCGGAGTTAAAATTGTACACGAATAAAATATTTCTTGTACAATTTTTTTTGAAACAAAAAAAAAATTAAAAATTACGTATTGAATTGAAACTAAACAATTTAAAAACTTACAATATCTTATGCTTTAATCTGTTGTAATTCATCGGCCATTATACTATCAACTTGTTCTTGAAGACGTAATTCCGCACATTCCCAGTCCTTCAAACATATTAAAGCCTCCAATATATCTTCTTTTAGTCTTGATCGTTCGTCACTTAAAACTCGACCACCTAAACTAAATGCAGCCTCCGATGTTACTCATAGACACCTGCGTGTTAGTAGATCGCAGCAATTTTTGATACAATTGGATATCGCCTTTCGTTACATCTCCACCATGATAAAAGACTAAAATCCCGTAATTCTTGTGGTTGTAACATACTACGAACGTCCACGCACATATACCTAGCTAACTCAAGGAATTTCAAGATTTGTACCATCGACATCTATTGCTCTAGATATTGACGAACTAGAACTAAATGAGGGAATACTAGTATTGGTCTCTAAATAACTCCATATATTATCTACATTTGTCGAAGTGTTCTTTGAAAAAGTATTTTGGGAAGAACTACACCGACCTTCTTTTTCGCGTAATAGTTATACATTTCGCATAACATTGATTCTATATTCGTATGTGAAAATTGTATATCCATGAAACGTGAAATCCCATTTATAATAGCTTTTGTGCCAGCTTAAATTAAGTCGATGGTCCATTACGTGAAGCTAATAAAAATAATGAGGGTATCTCTTCCCAATATTTACGAAACTTTAACTCCATAGAATGAACTACATCAACAAAAATTGGGAAATTCCTATGTCTTTGAAATGTTTGTGCAAAATAGAAAAAATGTTGTAAAAACAAGTGAAGATGTAGGGTAATAAATACCGCTACATTCCTTTGTGGCATTGAAAAAAGGTTTTAAAAATGTTTTAACGATAAATGCAAGATTCCATTCCCAATCTTCCAAATTATGTTCGGGTCCATATGTATGCCTACCATTATAATACATTGTAATAACTTTATCATAATTTTCACACGAGTGTAACATAAGATATGTAGAGTTCCATCTATGTGATACATCAAATGACAAATGATTTCTCTTCTAAGCCATACTCAACACATAAATCTGTTAAATGCTTGCTTTCTTGCAGTGATATAGTAATAAAATTAATTGCTTGCCTAATTTTATCTAACCGTGTTTTTATATGTTCTAATCCGTTTTTACAATCAAATTAATAATGTGGCATACACAACGTTGATGGAAAAATAAACCTCCAAATATAGGGTTCAAATCATCAATAAATTTATCGACAACAACTTTGTTTACACTAGCATTATCAAAAGTAAAACTTGAATCATTTCTTGCATACCATATTCTTGTATAATATCTTTTAAAACCATGTATATGTTAGTCGCATTATGAGGATATTCTACACATCTAAATGCAATAATTCTTTTATGCATAATCCATAGGTGATCAATGTAATGAGTCAGATAAAGAATATAACCTTTTTTATTAACACCGGTCCATAACCGAGGTAAATGATATAACACAATTAAAAGTTTTTAAACTTTCAATATTACTTTGTTTTCTTTTGTTATATAATTTTATAGCATCGAGTAACGAAAAGTATTTCTACAATAAGAATGATACCTGGGTTGAGATAATTCGCACAAGACGAGTAAAGTGTATTGACTTCGATCATCGTTAGCGGCATCTCTCGTGCAGCCCACGTATGTAACCATTCCTTCACGAAATCTTTCCTGTGAATATACAAAAGTGGAAAGAGTAGAACCTAACCGCAAATGTTAGTTCGATGCTTTCTGGTCAAGACCGATCGGTTTCGCTTTGCAACTTCTTAATATGTGTCTATTTAAATGACGATGCTCGAACTAGGCTTCCAACCGAGTTCTTTATCGCAATAATTGCAACATGCTTTCCAAATATCGACTCCATTTTGAACCCCAACTTTTTTCGAGTCATATGTTGCCAACAATCAGACTCTTTTTCACTTCTTAACCTCGACTACTTCCTCCTCTTCGATATCTTCCAAATCAATTGGAACATTTTGAGATGTATTGTACCCCAATGGAGTACTCGAACTACCTCTAAACTGATTAATCTCATCACTAGTAAAATCCATGTGTACGTATTATAAATTTATAATAGAGGGAAATTGAAGTAAAGAATTAAGAATATGATATGTAAAAAAATAGGAGAGGAGAAATGGAGAATATAGAATATCGTAGTAAAGAATATAGCAAAATGAGTAAATTGAAAATAATACTGAGTTAAGCGATTGAAGAATGAAGAGTGATATGAAATAGAAAAATTTTCTCGTATTTATAGACAGAAAAAAAATTTTCAATTTTTAAAATTTAAAAAAAAAATATAATTTTGCGTGCACGCAAGAAAAACTCTTGCGTGCACGTTAACGCCTAATGTGTCTGACAAACTATTTGTGATATGATTTTTCAGACAAAATTTTTGAAAACACGCAAATTTTTCAAATTTTTTGAATCGCTGATCGACAGATGAATCGCCGATTTCAGCAGACTGTGCCGCTCGCAAATTCTTGACGATTTGAATTTTAAATTTTTTTTTTTTTTTTGTACACCACGGACCATTTTGGCCCGTGGGGCTCGGCGAGCCACACGGGGCGGCCCGGGCTCGGCTCCTGAGTTCCCACATGGGGGCTGGGCCCGAGCCCGGCCTGCGACTCCGAGCCCGAGCCGGGCCCGGCTCGGGCTTTTTCCGAGCCGAGCCCGAGCCGTCCGAGCCGCCGAGCTTTTTTGCCTTCCCTACATTAATTCAACTATAGCATGTTCAATCTTATCTCTTACAAAATAGTGTAGTCAAATTTCATGATATCTTTTGTGTCTCTCTTTATTGAGTTATTCATTGATTTGATTGTTAAAATTACATGAAGAGGAAGATGACAAGCTCACAATAATATAACGGCAGAAACAACACTACAGTAGAATAAGAGATTTTGATAAAATTTAGGTCAATTCAATTTAGTTGAACTTGATTGGAAATTAAAAATAGTAAATCATATTTTGGATTTGGGGCCAAATTAATTAGTTAACAAATTTGTTTAGAAAAATAAAATAATTTGACTTATTTACGATTAAAAAAATTATGGAGATTATGTTCTTATTCTGTTATGCGGTTCTTGATCTAGAACTAAAAATCGAACCAAACCTCATCAATTCTCGATTTAGATACCTGTTCGGGCACTCGATTCGGTTCAATTCATTTCGGGTCTAGTTCGGTCGATTTTGTTCAGAAGTTTAGTTCTGCCATAATCACTACACTACTTTTCCAAGGTTCTATCGATTTCCCTGACATAACAAGGTAAGGCCACTCGAGTAAAAACTCACAACTGGAACTATATTCACCTCTATATTAGGTAGCTTACCAACTAAATTCAAGTAAAAGCCGGTTTGTATGTCCAGTGGCTTTCCTTAATCAAGTCACTGCCTATAAATCATTAGCTCGTTCTTCAACAGGTTCAAGATCGACACTTAGCTCATCCCACTCTTTGGGAGCCAACAATTTTATGTTCTATTCACACTCAATTTGGATTCTTTTTACCCTTCTCTTACGATACTACTTTATCGTTAATCACCCAATAGTATTTGAGCATTGCAAGGTGATCATAATCACATGGGATTCCACGTGTCCCATGTTATTATGGTCGGAGCATAAACTAGTAATATTTTCAAGTATTGGACTTCGCAATCTGAGGTGTAGAATTATGTTGCTTCCCTAGTAGCATAGTGTCTGTTTTCACGGTTAGGTAAAATTGGGGATTTGAGCATTAATAGCTCTTGCATGGATATTTATGCTATCAAAATTTGTACTCGGATGAGGTGAGGTCGAGAATCGAGATAGTGACCGAGCTTGAGATTTAGACTTGAGCTGATCGCGAATACTCTTGCACTTGAAATTAACCTGATGTGATATAGTAGCTGTTTCGACGTTTATGATGTGTAGAATGATGCTGAGGTGCCTCTACAGTGTATTAGGTAGTAGATGCCCTATAAAGGATGGGCCACCTAAAATCCTTGGAAGTCGTGTCCTTTTAGGACTATACTAAGATTTGTCTTATTTGGATAAGATAAGGTTAAGTACAAGTCTATTAGTAATTAGAGATCACTCATACCACATCACACCCAATTGTTTGAGGGATTGTGTATTCAAATCGGAAAGAGGCGTAGCATGATCCTCGGGACGAAAAGGTCAAGTGAATATGCATCCTAGATCGTTTCTTTGGTCGGGAACGAACCATTGTGAGGAGGGTGAAACACCGACCTCAGGGGATACAAAGGTTGGGAATATAGTGTGATGATACCAATCCTTGAAGAGTCTCCCGAGCAGTATATCCCGAGGAGTCAGTGCTGCTTCCAGGACAAATTAAGCTCGACCTCCTCGGGCTCATACTCCTCGAGGTCGATCTCTGCCTACCAAGCAGAGTCCTTGTGAGAATGTGTTTCATCATTCTTAGAGAATTCTACTACTAGAGTTCCATGTCCATACAGACACGTGGGTAATTCGAAGTCAACCACACTACAACTCCCAATTGCACCAAGAGTCCTAGACATCTCAACATTGCAGTCCTACTGGGAGTCTACCACTTACCTCAATAAATACCTCATTCACATTCATTATCAGGTACACAAAAATTTCACACAAGTTACAGCATATATTACTTTCATAAAATCTCTCTCTAACTTAAGCATCGGAGGGGCGACGAGAACACACCTCGACGCCTTTGTTTCAGGTACCAGAAGACCACGTTCGTGCTCATCCTCAGTCGTCAAACTCGGAAGTCGACAGGTGCGATTTTTGGTAGCATCATAGTGCAATATGTGTTTAAAGTTACGGACGAAGTCATATGAAAAGAGAAATAGTGGTCCTCAGAGACATGATAACATAGTTAGTCACAAGTGAATTTTATTGCATCGTTAGATATCTTTCCCCATTAAATTTTCTAAATTCGTGAACTATCATGTTTAATGATATACATGAATTTTTTCCAATCTAAAATCTTTTATATTGCGTAAATATTATAATATAAGTTGCATTAAGGCCTTCAACAAAGTGCCAACTGTGCACGAGTCAACGAGATTCCATGAAGCATGCCCCATGTCCCAATCATTCTCACCTTAAAAACACCTTTTTTTCACGGTTTTTTCCAATACAATTGTCACATTTGTTGCCCCCACTTGCCATTACTTTTCCTTTTCATCCCTTTTGAATGGGTAATTGTTATTTGACACAATGGTACTTGTAAATAATAAAATTATATAATGATTTATATATAGATGAACGTGAACTTGTAATTTTTCTCAATTTTTTAACGACATTTTATTTCAAAAAATTATTTTCATGCTGTTTGAATTTTATTATTTGAAAACTCATTTTTCATCAAACATATCTTTAAGAAAACAGTCTCTCAATTTTTTAACGACATATTATTCAATAAAATTATTTTAATGCTGTTTGAATTTTATTATTTGAAAACTCATTTTTCATCCAACTTATCTTTAAGGACACAGTCTTTCGATAGAATAATTTTACACGTAAACTCAAAAAAGTTTCATACTTTTTTATAACATATAGAGATGGCAAAAAAATCTGTTAAACTCGATACCCATGAGCCTCACCCCGATTAGGGCAGGACTATGATGATATGGCGATCATTGCCCCGAAGCGAGTACGGGCAACATGTTTCTCGTCCCGCTACCCGCCCGCCTTTAATTGGGTATGGGAGTGGGTTAATGTGATAAGAAAATACCCGACGAGAGAGGGAACGAGAATGATCGACCCATCCCGACTCACTCTATTGTCATCCCTAACCATACATTCCCAAAAATTACTAATTATAAAATGTATCTTTCACCAAAAATGAGGCTCAAACAGAGCCTTACTATACACTATGACAACCTGTAAAATAAATCCACATTATAAGATCAATAAGATGAAATTTCAAGTTGATTATCAAATTGTTGCGATTCTTCTTTCTTTGAGTTTAAAATCAACTTAAAAAAAATTTCATGCACTCAACTAAAATTTGTTGAGAATAATATTTATTTTTTGTCTTTAATGATTAATGCCCCTGTTTGGTAATAAAAAATAAATTTTTAGTAGATTTTGTTAAAAGTTAATAACTATATAGTTGAAAAGTTGATTAAAATTATGTATCCCACAAAATATATGGTTAAAATGAATTCGAGGAAAAATATATTTAAAAAATGGAGCCAAACAGGGGTGTATTATTATTGGAATTTGTTTTAAAAGAGATTAAAATTGGTTAAGTATAGAAACCTAAAAATGTGAAAAATGACTTTTGTGTCAACTTCAACCAAATATTTGGAATTGATCAAATAGTCAAATTATGAAAATAAATATACTAACTTGTTATACTCGTCGTGTAGATGATCATGGTATATTTGGAATCTTAAAACCAATTCTAGATGAATGAAAAATTGTAATCCAAAATTAAAGGAAAAAATCGATTATCCAGCACCTATGACCTTCGCTCGAGCGGTAGCCCAGTGCCATACGACCAACAGGGTTTCTGCTTTTGGTGCTCAAGCAGCGCGGCGCTATAGGTGAATGACAGATAGGGTTGCATCCCTTCTTTAAGGTTGTTGAATTTTGTGGGATGTCTTTCCATTCACAACCCTTCCTCTATAAATGGACTCGTTGGACGTTCTTTAGGCATCCCAATTTATATTGTTGAGTCTTACATCAAAAATTCTTACCAAAACTCTTCCAAACTTTGTATTCAAAATCATTATTTGGAGGGAGAATAATTCGTTCAAGTTTGTTGTTAACTTCTTGTTGCAAGTACTTCTACTATAAGAAAGTAATATGTTGTATCTTGGGAGACAATTGCAGACTTGCAGTTCCTCCGTTAGCACCATTGTGAGACAAATTTGTTTTAAGGAAATAGTGTTATGACTTGCATCATATCATTTAATCCTTATTTCTTCTTCTTATCTTTGGTTCCACCTTCTTTGTTTGTGGTTTAACAGTGCTAAAATATTGTCCACATACAAAAACAATATTTATACCAACAATTATTGCCGCACACTGCACACTAGTGACGTGTTTAATTACAAACTTTTCGAATGACAGGTTCAATAATTTTAATTCAATATTGTGGTTGGAGGAATTTTCTTTTCGACCACCTAATTTGAGTTAGTCATGTAGGTCAGGATAATAAGATGGAAATGAGGGAAAAGGAATGGAAGAAAAATTGGAAGATAGCTAATACTTTTCTTGGGTGGCCGCGTGAAATTTTGATTTTATCATTGTGTTTTTAGTCAATGTTGATATTTCTTCGAACAGGTCTGTACCCACAACATTGTCGACTTCTTAGCCGGCCAATGACCGAAATTTTAAATTAGGACCGTAATTTCCCCAACATCAATAATTGAAAAAACCTGCAAATGCTTTTACCCCAACTACACAATTAAGATTTGAGATCAAATTATTTTTAATTAGTATCATAAGACATAAGTTTTGATTCAAATTTTGGGCGATGCGACGAAAGTCGTTACAGACTCCATCAAAACGGACAATACGTATAATATAACGATTTGGACATTATGCCCCGATTCATTAAAATATCAAATTATTTAATGTATGTTTAGTTGATATGAGTATTTGTTCTCACTTTTTCAAAAGCATGGGCTCGATAGAGATAAAACCCCTCCCAATCGACAATATAAAAATTAAACATTTTACTAAACCATAGTTTGGGAAGAATTTATAAATAGATAAAAATAAGTTGTGAATTATACTGACGAGTCTCTTGAAATGTGTGATTAAAAATGAAGTTTAACAATTTATAAATGATTTATAAATTAACAAATGGAGGAATAGATATTTTTTATTATTACACTCAGTTCATTGCTAGATGAATCATTTTTGATTGATTCCTCTATTATTTGACAAATTCTACCAAGACCGTGCTAGAGTCAAGTCTTAGCAAAATATGTTCCTTCCACGTAAGGAGAGTTGGACATAACACGAACAAGATCGTGCCAAGAACGTAAAATATTGAACATTTATTTATGGATCTTTGTCAATTATTTATCATTCGAAATTTTCTATTCAAGGGTCGATTTAAAATTTTGTTTTGTCTGACCACGAGAATTGTTTTCGACTGAATTTCGATGTCATGCATCGAATTCAATTTTGAAATGGGAAAATTGAAATCATATCTATATGAGGCATTAGAAATAATGGATTCTACCTTCCTACATTTATTAATTTTAAGATATTTAACGGGGTTTTTTTTTTTTGGTATATTGTACCCAAAAAAATTGAATTTGTGAAGGCAATTTTAATTAAGAAAAAAAATTTAATGAATATCACAATTTAAGGACCAAATTTTTAGAGTTTGGCACTTTGGCTCTTCTGAAAATCTCATGTTTGAAGTTGTCATCATAGATTCATAATTATCAGACTTGATCCGAACATTGACATGAGCAAGTCACAGGGTCACTAGGTTTCTAGTTGAACTTTACGAGCGGGTCAATACTTTTAAATTATAAAAATTTCTTTTTAAGACAACTTTAAAGTTTTAAATTGTTGTAATCTAATTTTGTTATCATATTGTTTATATTTTTCTTATAATTTTGTAATAAGAAATTAAATTTATCTTTTGCCCTCTAAAGATATGTTATAGGAAGTAATAAAATGTATTCAATTTTATGTATAAAGTGAAATAGATAAAGATCCAACTTTATATAAATCATGTGCATGTCCAATAATTAAATTAATTTGTAATAAGATATTAGCATAATCTTAACTGCTCCCCATTAAAATGTTGGATCAACCAAAATGCACCGACGGATATTCCCTTCTTAATTATTTTATCCATTTGTATGGGAACGTGGGCAGCAATTACCTGAGTTGTGATTTATATTTATATTTTTCTTTTGGCAGGAATAAACAAACATCGATGTTTATGATCAACAATAAAAGAAATAAATACTTATATTGGTTGGAAATATTTATATTTTGGTATTCAAAATGGCTATAACTAGAAAAACAATTGAAATTTCATTATATTATTCATTGAGTTTTAAAGGATCTCAAAAAAAAAAAAAAAAAAAAAAATTTATCTTACGCATATCGCGATATTATTAATTTAGTACACTTGTCCAAGTCGGGAATCGAAGAATTTTATTATTTAATCAAAATTATTAATTTATCGAACATTCATTCATCGAAATTTTTTAGTAGCAGCCAAGGGTGTTGTTAGATGAGATGTTCTAAAAAAGTGTGCCACTTTACCAGCTAGTCCAACTATATCTTATTTTTCAATGTAGTACTGCCTCCCACTCAAAGGCACATTTAAAGAGCTTTATTAAAAGTTTTTCATAGAGCTTACTTGGCACATTTATTCTATGTTTGGTCAATTTATCTTAGGTCTTTTCCATTTGTACAAGAAGAAGTTGACAAACTTTCACAGTGGTGGGCCTCACTGTGATTTTAAAAAAAATAATAAAAAAAAACCCACCAGCCCATTCCATGTGCGAGAGATTGTCAATCAAACCACCCTCTCCCTCTTGTAGTACATCAAATAACAAGTTGTCATGTACTACGACTACTGTAGTCTCGACTATAAATAGTATTATTCAATTTAATGTAACTATTAATTAGATGTGGCACCTACCTAAAGAGAAATGATATTCATCCCCACTGGGGATGCATCCCCAGTCTATGTGGCGTTAAATGATATGTGAAATTAAATAAGTCATTTAATTTCACCTATCATTTAATCAATCATTTACATCTACATAGATTGGGGATGAATAGCATTTACATCCACATCCCCACCGGGGATTAATAGCATTTTTCCCTACCTAAAAGGTCCCTCAAAGGCTGATAATAAATTAGTTTCCAAACCTATTCAATACGCATTAAACCACCGATTTAATTCCAAAACGAAGAGTTTGAAGGCTTCAAGCAAGTGTTTGATTTAATTGCACTTTATAGCAGCTTAACGTATTTTATCATTTCGTGAGAATTGAAGTCTAGCCTTGAATTTAAGTGCAAAAAATATTCACCCAGAAAATTTATACATAGAAGCAAAAAAACTGCTAGCGCTGCGGGCTCTGATGTTTTTCAAGGACATTTGGATGCACACAAAATTACATTTAAATTTTAAAAAAATTGAAATATAGTTATTACGTTTGTTTCAACAAACTTGTTATTTAATTATAAACTATGAGTTATGCTGGCATTTGGAGTTAATCAAAAGTGAATATCAATTGCTACTTCTAACAATATTAAGGAAGGAATGTGCTCACGAGTTAATCGAAAATGACTCCCAGAAAGATACTATTAACAAAACTTGTTAATTTGTTACCAATTAACATTTATTAAATGGAAACTTACAAAAATACCTATAAAATTAAAAGTCTTTTAAAAAATCATATGAAAAGTATTTGAAAGTAAAAAATACTTTATAAAATTAAACGTCACTTTTTAATATAAAAAAAGTGACACAATGTCGTTTGAGCCACATTATTTTGGAAGAATGTATTTTGAAATAGTAGATTGATTGAGAATATATAGTTGAAAAAGAAGGAAAAATTATTGATGTGATGGAAAATATTATTTTATTGAAGAATGTGTGGTTGAAAATGAGTAGAAGAATAAGAATGAAAATTTTAATATGGCTAAAATAGGGGCTAATGTCATTTTTTTATTAAAAAAATAAAGTGACATACTATATCAGTTTTATTAAAAAGTGATGTTTGTCATTCAAGAAAGTAATGAAAATTTTCAAGAAAGTCAACAAAAAAAAAGTGAAAAGTATTATATAAAATTAAGTGTCACTTTTTTTTATATTAAAAAGTGACACAATGTCACTTTTCTAAGTTAAGTATTCATTATTTTATTAAATTGTCTATAAAAAAGAAAAAGTGACACAATTTCACTTTTTAAAATTAAGTGGTTCTTTTTTATACACTTTCACTAAGAAGTATTGTTTCTCACTCAAAAAAGTTGAATTAAAATTTTTTAAAAAATTCAAGAAAGTGAAGATTAAATGACACACACTCAAAAAGTGACCAAAAAAAAAAAAAAAACAAAAATAGTGACAAATACTAAAAAATGACAAAATTAAAAAAGTGATAAAATACTAATTAAAATAATGGAATCAGCTCCTCAAGCGACATAAAAAAAAAAAAAAAAGAAAAAAGAAAGAAAAGTGACACGACCACTATTCCTTCTCTTTCTTCGTTCACCCCCAAAGCATTGAAGTCAGTTCATCGACAAACACTAAACAAAACGTGAAACATTTTAAGTGAATTCACCACCACCACCACCACCTACCAACTCAGCCAACTTATTGTCCTCCACTTAAGTCAATCTTATAAGAATTCGATGCTTAATCCAGTAAGAAAAAAACAAAATTTCTAGTGAAAAGGAAAAAGATCCCCACCCCATCCATCCACTTTAATAAAAGGCCAAGCAGTGTGTGTATTGCAAAAGATGAAAGTTTATAGAGTTTTTTTTTTTTTTTCAATTCTATCCAGAAAGAAAATAACTCTAAATTCAAGAAGATTGTTTTACTGCTGAAATGCTGTAAAATGAATACAGAAACAAGAAAATAAATTATAATAATTAATGGCCTTATTGTTCAAACCCATCATCAAAATATAGCCCACAAAACAAGAACAAAAGTAGAATTAAGAAAATTAAACATGTGAGAAACAAATCCCTAGAATTGAAATTAAGGCCCTGTTTGGTCCACATTATTTTTTTCATTCTCATTCTTCTACTCATTTTCAACCACATATTCTTCAATAAAATAATATTTTTCATCACATCAATAACTTTTCCTTCTTTTTCAACCACATATTTCCCATCACATTAGCAGTAAAAATACATTCTTACCTTCAAAATGTGCACCAAATGGGGGCTAATAATAACAAAAAACTCCCGAGTAAGCAGAAGTCCCAAATTTGAAATAATAATCTTGCCCCATCTGCAAAATACTAGTACTTCTTGCATGATTGATGCTCCCAGCTCCCAAAGACTTGGAGGAGCCTTCCAATATCAAAAGCATTATTGCCGCCGTAGCAAGAAAGAGAGAGAGGAAATGTGTAAGAAAGTAGACAAGGAACTAGAAGGAGGAGTAATTGATGAAATTCAGGTCGAAGAAAAGAAATTGGAAGGTGATGTTATGAAAAATGGAGATGAGGGTGCGGTGGTTGAGGTTCCGGTGTCGACTGTGGTGGAATTTATGGATGCAGATTATGATATGGAAGGAGATGAACGTATTAAATACGGTGTGAGAATGTTTTAATCCTTTTAGGGTATAAATCTAATTTGCTATTTTTTAGTGTAATGAGCATAATTTCCTCTTTATTAAATGTTAAATAGTCCATATGAGCTGTGGGCCAAGATGTACGGGGCTTAACACAGTCCACAAGTTTTATTGGGCTAGCCCATTACACTGCTGGAGCCATGACAAGCTAGATGGAGTCAACCTCAACCCATTCTTTAATCGTAGCAAGCACGGCCCACATTAGCCCAATAACCATTTTCATCGTACTAGTGTTAATATGGGACGTGGCCATTCGGGGTTAGAGATGGCAAAAAAAACCGCCCCGCCCCGACGGTGCCCCGCCCCGAATGGGACGAAAAAAACCGCCCTGAGCGGGTTGGCGGGGCGGGGCGCCCCGTCTCGGGTCTCGGGTCTCGGGGTGGGGCGGGGATGCCCCGCCCCGAACCCGGCCCGTGAACAATTTTTTTTTTTTTTGGATATAACATTTTCTTTGTTTAATTGATTCAATGTTTAATAAGTAATAGAGACAGGAACATTTGGCAAAAAAAAAAAAGCTGGAATTGTGATGGATTGGAGTGTTAATAATGTATATAACAAGACCTTGAAAGTTAATTATCATTATATATGCTGACCAAATCTCCATTGGACATTGTTTTTGTGACTGGCATTGCAGGAGGATTGAAAATTTTATACTAGTTCACTAGCTACAGTTTTTATTTAACTTTCTAAAAAGATTATAAAGTTTACGATGTTAAAATGTTTATCCATCTGCTTTGAATATGAGAGTTTATGGATTTATATTCTTAAATTTGATGAACAAATGTTTTTTAAAAATAGAGTTATATGTTTCCTTAATAGTATAACTGAAAATTTTTTAGGGCAAAAAAAAAATAAAAAAAAAATAAAAAAAATAAAAAAAAATTAAACGGGGTAGGTAAACGGTTTTGGCGGGCGCCCCGCCCCGCCCCGTCTAAGGCGGGGCGGGGCACGGGGCTGGGTGAAGAGGAGAAGTGGCGGGGCGGGGCGGGGCGGGGCGGGGCGTGGCGGGGCGGGGCGGGGCACCCGTTGCCATCCCTATTCGGGGTGTACATTTTATTAGGGAAAAATTCATATTTAAGAGTTTAATTATGTACCATTTCAAAATTAAGAATTAAAGTTTAAAATTTCAAAAATAGGATATTATTAAATTTTATTTATGAAACAATTAATTTTCAAACATTTTATTAATTAAATATATTAAGGTCACAAGTTTATACTATTTGATTACAAATTATCGAATTAATTGTTCACAAGTTATTTTTCGATCACGAATAAAAAAATTTATAAGTCACAAATTATTTCGCAGTATAGGTCACAATTATTTATCGATCACAAATCAAAATTTTTATAGGTCATAAAATAAAATTTTTTATAGGTGTCACAATTTATTTATCGGTCACAAATCATAAATTTTATAGGTCACAATTTATTTATAGATCACAAATCACAAATTTTATAAATCACAACTTATTTTACGGTCACCAATTATCAAATTAATTAATTACAAATTATTTCCCAGTCGAATTAGTTGGTCACAACTTACTGAATTCCGAGTTACAATTTCAAATTTATTCACAATCACACATTCTTCTAGGTCACATATTATTTATTGACCACAAATTAATCAATTTATTTTTCACAATAATCAAATAATTGATTGCACTCTCCGTCCCACACTCCACCTGCCAACAACTACTTCCACCACCACCCACAAAAAATCACACACCCACTGGAAAAAAAAAACACCCATATGAACCTGCACTGCGATGGTGTCACTACCACCACCAAGGGCGGATCCAGCACCTAGCCAGCCCCCCTCGGCTGCCCGTGCTGGATCAGTTGGGAGCTCTGCCTCGCCGTTCGACCGTCGGGAAGATGAAGTGAAGAAGAAGACTGCTGTCGCCTGTATTTTTTTTCCCCCTTATCGTCTGTTTTGGCTTTTATTTTAAAAAATAAGGCCCAATGTAATCAAGAATGAGCCCAAAAACTTTTGCCCATTAAATTCCAAGTCCATTACCATACCAATTTACCATTAACCCACAACAAAATCACCGGCATAGGAGGGAGAGGCGATTCAGGCAAACTGCCAAGGAGCGGTCTGGAGTCTGGACAGTGGAAGAACTGGTAACTGATACCAGTGGCAGTGGGCCAGAATCTGGTCCCTGGAGAGTGGTGTGGAGCCTGGACTTGGAGGTGCGGTGGAGCTTCGTGACTTCGTCAATCGTCTGCCAAAGAGAAATCATCTGCTGCTGGGGAAAAAGGTATTTGCTCACTCACAGGCTTCTTCTTCATTTCAATATTGCTAGAGACTAGTAGTTGGCTTGGCTAGTTGGCACTTGGCAGTTGCTATAAATGCTATGAATAATGAATCTGTGATTTTAGGTTTTTTTTTGTTTTTAGTTTTTGTGAATTGTGAATTGCGATTTCTGAATTATGAGAAATGAGAATTTATGTTTTATTATTGTATGAGTTATGACTTATAATTTTGATTTGTGAATTGTGATTTGAGAATTTAGGTTTTTAGGAAACTTAGGGATAAGTAAAAAAAATTAATGGAGAAGATGTTTGTGTATTTTCATATGTATACTTTTTAAGTTTAAGTGCATTTACTTATGTATTGAATTTTATTTTCGGCTATTACGATTGTTGATCGGTCAACGGTCATGGGTCAACGGTCTCTGCCCTAATTGAATGAAAATGCTGGATCCACTCCTGACCACCACCACACCACACCACACCACACCACACCACAACCGCCATCTCTACCACCAACTATACAACCATTGCCATTACCACCCAGAAAAAGCTACCAACAACCACCTACAGAAACCTGCGCACAGTTGGTGTCATCGCGCTAAGCTGCGGCGGCGCTCACAGCGCGACCACCGAATCGCTGCCTTATAGCAGCTCTCAGCACGATCACCGGATCTGAATCGAAAATCTTATCGAACCTAAATTCTGACATTGTACAGTTGAACTCTAGTTGATTTTTAGATTAGGTTAGACTGGTTGGGAGTTTGAAATGGGTTGCTAATGTTGGGCTTGCCATCATCGTGAATTTCGCTCCATCACCTTACTTTACTCTAACTTCGTCGCCAAGCACCACAAGCAACACCACAACAAAGACCAATTCATCACCACTGACCACACCAAACACCAACACCGCAACCATAAACACCGCAACAAGATGTTATTTGTATACAAATTTTAAAATATACAAGAGATGGACATTAAACATGAACCTCATTACATTTTAAAAAAAGGAAACATTCCGGGAAACAGAACAAAAATCAATAGAAAGAACAATATTTTTTTAGAAAACGTTAGTAAAGACCATATAGCTACAATAATGAATCTCACTAATTGTAAACCTAAAGTAAAAGAAATACACACACACACACATATACCTTCTAAAGAAAGGTTTGCAAAGCCTGAAACATAAAGAGAGAAGAAATAGAACACCTAAACATAGACATACAAGAAATAAAGACACTATCCTTGTGTTGGTCACAATAATAATGATGCTCCGACCAACATCTTAAAATTAAAGCAGTATTAATTAGAGATCCTAGAGGAGCAACCATCATTTAGGTTTTCTTGACACTTCACCAAAATTTTAATCTGAATTTTACTATTTTGTTTTCTTTATTTTAGTTTATTTAAAAAAATTATTGTGTTTCCCCTTATTTTTTCGAGAACGTGTATGCGAAGTTCAAGAACAAGTAATCTTGCACAATTTGACCCGGAGATCGAACGAACATGACATTCGAAAAAGACAACAATTGGAAACACACCAAAAATATAAAGAGAAAGATATGGCAGAAGAAAATCCGCATCAAATGGCCATCGGGGCTAATCTGAGAATAGAGCAACCACAAGAAGTTGCAGCCAACGAAAACGCAAGGTTGATGGGAGAGTACATACTTCCATCAATTGTAGAAAGCCAATCCAGCATAGTATATCCGGAATTTGGTCAAGCGAACGTCCACCTAAGGACGGACGTGATCAACATGTTCCAGAATGCATTACAGTTCTTTAGGAGACTTACTGAAAATCTCACTGCTCATATCTCAAGATTCTTGGATATGTGTGCTACCATCGAATATCCGGGTGTTTCAAGCAAAGCAATCAGGATGAGGCTCTTCCCATACACTTTGAGAGATTCAGTTAGGAAATGGTTGGACACATTTCCTCCTCAAAGCATCACTAGTTAGAATAGCCTAAGTCAGAAATTCCTGAACAAATACTTCCCACCAAAACGAATTGCCAAATTAAGGGATGAAATCACTACATTTTCTCAACTTGACCCGGAGTGCTACTATGAAGCTTGGGAAAGATACAAGGGATTGCTCCGCCAGTGCCTACAACATGGACTGCAAAAATGGCTCCAAGTGCAATATTTCTACATTGCGCTAAATTCGACAAACAGAGCTAACGTTGACTCATCTTGCGATGGATCAGTTACGAAGAGAACTGAGGATCAAGTCTATCAAATCATGGAGGACTTGGCATTCACCAGTGGATTGTGTCCAACAGAGAGAAAAGGTATGCAGAAAGTAGCTGGGATATATGAGGTAGATCAATTAACAGCCATTTCAGCGCAACTGGCAGCCCTAGCTCGGAAAGTGGAACAGCTGAATGTAACTCAGACAGTGGGACCAAAATGCAACCATTGTGGAGGGAACCATGAGAATGTAGATTGTACCGTGGGTAGTCCATTTGTCCAATCAGTGGAAGATGTTAATTACACACAAAACTTCCAGATGCAGCAAAATAATCCCTACTCAAATACATACAATCCAGGGTGGAGAAATCATCCCAATTTCGCATGGAACAATAATCAGGAGGCTCAGACTGCACAACCAGGTTTCCAGCAACCTAAGAAGAAATCTTCATTAGAAGACCTTGTAACTAAATTGGCGGAGATATCTTCTCAACACATGCATGGGACAGACAAAACATTGCAAGTTCATGGAGCTGCCATCAAGAACTTGGAAAATCATATGGGACAAGTAGCGAAAGCACTTTCAGAGAGACCACTAGGAGCACTGCCTAGTAACGTTAAGATCAATCCCACATAGCAAGTAATGGGAGTGAAGGTTGTGGATGAAGAACAAATTGAGGTAATAATTACCCGCAGTGGAGTTCAACTACCAGAGATTAATGTAAAGAGACCAGCTGTTACACAAGAAAAAGTACCTACCACGGTTGATGAAAAATTAGAAGAGTCTGATTAGAACGAGGAATAAGAAAGAAAATCAGATGATCCAAAGGTTAAGGCAGCCACTTCTATTAAACCCTATGTGCCTCTATCCCATTTCCCCATATAGGAATTTAGGTTTGGAATAACTGAAGCATACTTCCATCTTCCTTCAACTGGAAGACTGATCAATTAAATACCTGCGAGGAGTGGTTGAAAATGTGCTCATTAAAGTGGGAAAATTAATATTTCCGATTGATTTCGTTGTCTTAGATATAGAGGAGCCATGGGAAGTAGCATTACTTATCCTGGGCAGATCATTCCTATCAACGAGCAGAGCTATCATGGACTTTGAAAGTGGCGAACTGACATTGAGAGTTGATGATAAGCAAGAGAAGTTCAAGATTTACATCAATGACGAGAATCCATTACATGAAGAGCTTAGTAAAAAGGCTAAGGAGGAGTTCCAGTATGTTGTTGATGAGGTGCAACAAGACTCAAGGGAGACCGAGCCTAAACTCCTAGGAAGCCTTAGTCGAAAGGAGAACAAAGTGTTCAAAGTTTGGAGGGCAAAAAGAGAATGTAAAGCCGGAAATTGCAAGGAGTGTAAGACTGCCAGAATCCAACGTGAACCACCATGATCTTTCCCTCCATACAGTCTAGCTAAAGACTATAAATCCAGTGCTTATTGGGAGGCAACCCAATTTCTTAATTTTTTTATTTATCTTATTTTTCATATTGCATTACATGTAGTTTTATTTTTGATTAATAGGTTGCATTAGTTGTAAGCATATTTTAAATTTGTAGGATATCATCATCATATCATGTTTTTCCTTAGGCTTTGAATTTATTGTTGGCTGTTTCAATTGTTTGGACTAAGTAACACATGTTCTAGGTTATTTAATCTTTATTATTTGATTTGACCGATATGTGCAAGAATATGACGTCATAGAATATTCAAATCAACATAGACCAAGGGAAAAGCATGATAGAAAAGATTATCTAGCCATCACACATAATGCCTCATGCCTTTAACAGAAAAATTCGGGGAGTACCTTCTTCCTTTTCTTCCCCGTCCCCCTTATAATCTTATTTATGTTTTATGACATTGAGGACAATGTCGATTTTAAGTTTGGGGGTGGGAAAATTTTGAATTTTTACTTTTCATGTATTTTTTGAGTGTTTGTGTGTTTTTCATTATTACTTTAGTATTTAATAAAAAATTCAAAAATTTTGAAAATTTTCAACACAAATAAAAAAAATAAAATAAATAAATAAATATATATATATATATATATATATATATATATATAGTGATGCTACGAGTTGACTCATATGATTGATGTTGATATAGTTGGACGTAAATGCTTTACTTAAACCATACTAACTTCCTTATTTTTAGACCAAATTTAGCATAGTTTGGGGGTGATTTTGCTGTTGTGAGAAGGTACGAATATGGATAGGGATTCCACGTGTGAAAAATTTTGTGTGGATTGTCTTAGATTAATGAGATAAAATTGGACGAAAATCTTAAGTTGGAGGTTGGTTTGCTTGAATATGTGTTTGATAAGGGGTAATGTTGTAACGCTCCAAATTTTAATGACTCAAATTCTGGGGTGTCACCAATATCGTTTCGCAATCATACATAAGGCGGAAATTTTAAATAAACTTTAATAAAATTCAAATTTTCATAACATCAAATTAAATCAATCCAAAACATTAAATCAGAGTTTTTAAGCATTCAATAGAAACTAAGGAAGACTAATCTCTAAACATAAAAAAAAAAAATTACTAATAGTTCCCTTGAAAATGTTTTCTTTGGCAATCTGTGCACCATCCACGTTGAACCGATCTAACCTGAAAAGTTAAAATTCTGAGGGAATGCGTCTATAACAATATAATAGTTCTTTAAACATAAATCTATAGCATTCCATACCATCATTTCATCAAGAGCAATCGAAAATCAATCGAAAACTCTAGCATTTGAGAAAACCACATTTCATTTCATTTCAGTGGGACCCGTAGGTCAATTAGCATTTCGTGAAATAAACCATGTAAAAGAAATTATAATATTGGAAAGACATATCCACTTGCACGTAGTATCCTACCTCGTTAGATCAAACGTATTCTTTGAAATAAGATGATTGAATGTTCCAAAACTTTTCTTAATTTCCTTGGCTGCAGATGGAGGATTTCTTTCTGTTTGAAATAATGTGTACCTCCAATCTGACTTTTTGCATGATATAAATAGGGCAGATTCCCTATTGAAAGTGGAATTATAAAAAGATACGTGCCTGGAGATTTGGGTTGATCTAGAATTTGTGATGTATGATAAAGTTTGCATTAGGTTTAAATAATTTGTTTATAGCCAAAAGTAAGGAAATCTTTACACTTGCAGCAAAAGAATTGGAACGACAGAGTCCGAAAAGAAAAGTGATAGAATTAGTATTTTATTCCAGCCCAAAACAGAATTTACTTCCAGTACGTACCTAGGATGGTGGGGTGATTTTAAGGGATGACACAATTTGGATATGATTAAACCTTTTCAAATTAAAGATAAACGTGATTACCTAATAAAATATTATATTCTATCACTAATTATCTTCAAAAGGTACATAAAAAAATTATTAAATTCATTTCTTTGGATTGAAATAACTTGGGCTAAACTCTTGCGAACTTACATTTTCTTGAGCTCAATTTACATTATTTAATGCGAGCTACCAAATGAGCCCAATATTGATATGTTTTTGGTCACTCTATAAAAAGTTAAATATTTGACCCATTCAAAATATAAGAATTTAAAACATACTTTATTTTAATCCCTTGATTTTCAAAAATCATAAAATAAAATTTATAAAACAAATAATTTTATTCCAAATTTTCGGGGTGTTACAATTGTACTGATCAAGACATAAATTATTAATGTGAATATTATCTTCGAAACCTTGTTGACTTGGTGATTACGCCCAAAGAATAACGGGGTAGTTGTAGTACAACTTTGGGGTATCGTATCCACAGAGAGATGGAAGAATATTTAAAGGATCAAAAAGATTAAATTGTTCTCTCAAATATGTAATAAAATTTAATGTTGAATAGTGAAATTAAAATCAATAATTTGAAGCAGTGAAATTTCGGAATTTCCTCAATTGGATTGGATCAATCATATCAATTATTCATTTTTATAACACAATTAGAGGCTTTCATCCTGATAGTCTAATCGGAAGATATATCGTGAAAATCAATTTAATTTACAAATGTAATCCTAGAATTTAGACTTAAGACATATTCGCACAATTTTATTGAAACAAGATCAAAGATCGACCATATACATCAAGCATAAGGCAGTAATCAATCCGCTAATAAAGTGAAATTGAGATTAAAATTCAACAACTAGTTTAATCTAACGATAGAAGAAGCATGACTAGATCTATGAAAGATATAATAATTGTTAAACCAATCTCAACAATAAATAATTGAAATTGAAACTCAATAAATAGTTTGATTGAACAATGGAAAAAGTATGACTGAATCCATGAAAAATCTTGTAAATATTAAACCGATTTCCATATAAATTCAAGAGAATGAAAATCTAAATTTTAGCATTTTTTGACAATGAAAAGATCAAATTAAATGAATAAAAGACATGAAATCACCAATTTCAATCGAGTTCCTTCGTAGCTTCACTAAGATCTTTAGTTCTCCATGAGTTTCTTGAGCCAAAGAGGAGAAGAATGGTGTATAGGGGCCTCCTCCATATGTATTCTGCTATTGAGTATTTGTAAGAGTCGGAAATTAGATGAAAATCATGTCCAAATTGGTTTCCAAAAGAGTTCTAATAGAATAAGGAAAGTTCCTTTCGCGCGCGGATTTTTTGTCTCTGCATAACAGTCAATAATTTGGTTATAACTTTCTCTTCCGATATCTGATTTAGACGATTCGAAATGTGTTAGAAAGATAACTTGAAGAGCTAAAACTTTTTTAGAAATAGATATTTTTCAATTCGAAATTTTACTATGCCAAAAATGGGTCTCAATCTTCAGCTAAAAATCTGAAATATATCTTGTGCGAATTGGAAATTGATTTTGATAATATTCCATTCCTTTTTGACTTCGAATTGCTTCCAATCAACCCTTACACTCTCGAACCTTCATCGTGAGCCCCGACAAAATTTTTGAGTATTTACATTTTAGTCCTTGAACTTTCACTTTCTTCCATTTTGATCATTTTTCACTTGTTTCTCCTTATTTCTGATGCATTCATCACTTGTCCTGCAAAACATGAATTGCATAGAATTAAGCTATATTCCAACATATTAATCAACAATTGCTCATGTTTTGACAGTAAAATAAGTATGTAAAAACGTACTTATCAAACTCCCCCAAACTTGAACTATTGTTTGTCCTCAAACAACAACAATATAACTTAACTCTACAAACAACATGCTTTAACAATATATCGTATATCAGGTTTGAAATTTGGTAGTCACACAAATGAACAATTACAACAGTGCAAAAATTAAATCAGTCTCCACCTGTTATATGCATAACCTGACAAGTGTGTGTGAAAACTCATGTCAACATATTAAGATTGTGATTGGTTCAATATGTACTTTCCTCGCTCAAGAGATACACACACCCCCAAACTTATACTTTTCATTCAATTTTCCCGGGGTGTATCCTAAGTTGAATCCATTCAATTCTGTTTCTTACCCTCTCTTAGTTTGGATAGACATTACTCCTACAAGTCCACACTTCAACAAGTCGGGATTCTCCTATATTTTTTATTACTTTAACCCTTAAGACTAGACTAAGTTACTTACTTCTCGTCAAATGTGTAGTTTTGTCAACTGAATGTTTGGGGCGTAATCAATGTATTTGAATATATTTTTTTCTTTCTTTTCATTTTTTTCTCCATTTCTTTTTCTCTTTTTATTTGAGTATCTTCTCATTTGCTTTCTATATAACCCATGTAGCGAGCTTTAGGCCGATAACTCCCAAGTCAGATGACCATAGGGTACCAGGTTTTAAATCACCCTCATAGGCTTAATCACCCGAGTTATATAGGCTCGAAAAGATGCTTTTTATGTACTCAAAGATTAGTGCAGTGCCCATTTTCTTTTAGACATCCAATTTTTAAAACTAACCTCTAACTTAAAGATTTCACCTCGTTTTTATCTCAATAAGTTTCAGACAATCCACACAAGGTTTTCATGCATGGAATCCCTACTTATCTCAGTGTTTTCCTGTAACCGTTTAATCATCTCCAAACTAGCATATATTTGGATTTATGAAATATGACACTAGAGGTTATTATGTTGTATCATTAAGTTCCACTATCCTCTACAAAATGAACCGCATCACTAACTCAATATACCAAACATAAGTAATGTGCATATAAAATGTCAAGTTCTACATAAACATGTTTAGACTAATCTCATACTGCACTATTTTCATCATTCACAGCTGACACATATTCTAATAATCACATCATAGCTAGCACATTTATTAAACCCACACAAGCACACAAAGCAATAATAAAAATTTAATGCTGAAAGATAAAAAACTGAATTTTTTTTACAAAAACACACAAATATGCGAAAATTGCAGTAAAGAGATGCATGAATAGATGAATGAAAGCTCATGCTCCACCTCCAGACGTAATTGAAACATTGTCCTCAATGTTTAAGCATAAATACGAAAGAAATAAGGGAAAGATGTCACCTGAGCATGGCAGTAAGTCAACAGAAACTTGAGGTATAAGAAACCTAAAAGTACTCAATTGAATGGTAAAGCAAAGAAAATGACAAAATTAACTAGAATAAAAATGTAAAAGTAAAAGTAAAAGACAGAAGAAAACAAACGAACTCTCATTGGGTTGCCTCCCAAGCAGCGTCTTTATTTATTGTCTTTGGCTCGACCCAATGTTTCCGCCCCAGCCTACATCCAGTAAGTGTGGTTTCAATTTTCTTTGCAATATATTAAGCTCCTTGGACATAAGCACTGGTGATGCTCATCCGCCTCCATCAAATACATACATGGGATAACCAGAGGAGAGCTCATAATCAGGAGTAGGGACCTGCAAGACAAAAGGTAAAGTTCTCTCATTAGAAACTGGCAATGTAAAATAAGAATTATTACCTGACTCTTGATCATCTATCTCAATATGTTTATTGATGATGAAGTCTACTCCATCCGATTCTAGAGTTTCCTGTGCTGGTCCAAGGAACATACTATCAGCAACCTCTTGAGTGAGTGCATCAATCATGTGTGTTTGATGACACTCGTCATCCTCCTCTAACTGCTTAGTGATATGGAAAATCTTGACTTCTAGAGTCATATTCCCAAATGATAGTTTCATAAGACCATTCCTACAATTAATCAGAGCATTAGCAGTAGCAATGAAAGGTCTACGAAGAATGATAGGAATTTTAAAGTCAACATTCACATTATCTTTTACATCCAACACCAAGAAATCCACGGGATAGTAAAATTTATCAATTTGAATCAAGACATCTTCAACTATTCCCCTAGGTCTAACAGTGGACCTATCAGCTAATTGTAAAACCACAGATGTAGGCTTCATCTCACCCAAACCTAATGACAGGTAAATAGCACAAGGCATGAGATTGACACTAGCCCCCAAATCTAGAAGAGTTTGTCCAAACTCATGACTCTCAGTGATACAAGACACGGTAGGACAACCAGGGTCCTTATACTTAGGTGGGACTCTTTGTTCAATCACTGCACTCACTTGCTCGGTCAAGAAAGCAGTTTTCTTGACATTGTGTTTCTTTTTGATAGTGCATAAATCCTTAAGGACTTTAGCATATGTAGGAATCTGTGAAATTACATGCAAAAAGGGCAAATTGATTTTTACCTGCTTTAGTGCTCTAAGATTTCACTATATTAACTAGCAGATTTTGAGGTGGACTTAAGAGTTAGTGGAAAAGGTGCTCTCACTGGATTTGTCATCACTTCCTCCCTAAGGCTGCTCTCTTCAGGCTCACTAGACTCTTTCTCAGTTTCTACAGGTCTAGGGGTTGGTTCTATGACTTTTCCTGACCTAGTGGTTATGGCATTTACCTCCCTAAGATTGTTTACATTAGATCCTGAGGTTTGTGCCATGTATTGTCCCTTAGGGTTAGGTTGAGGTTGAGCCGAAAATTTTCCACGTTCCTCTACAGCTAAGGCACTAGTTAGTTTGGAGATATGATTCTTGATTTCCTTATGATCCTCAACAATTTGGGTAATCATAGTCTCGAATTTTTGATTTGTTTTCCCTTGTGCCTCCATGAAATCATGTAAGGTATCTTCTAAGGAATTTCTAGATGACGTGGGTTGGTATGAGGGTGTATTAAAGACTCTAGGTGGCTAGGTAGGTTGCCGATTTTCAAATTTCCGGCTGAAGTTATGATGATTCCGCCACCCCTGATTATAGATATCAGAAAATCAAGCATAAGGCTTGTTATACGTGTCTAAGGTGTTGCAGTGTTCCTCATAAATCCCCCATATCTCAGCTAGAGTAGAACACTCATGTACCGGATGATCAATTCCACTACACACACCACATGGTCCATAAGACTTAACACGGGCAACAGTAGGTATAAGCTTTGAGTTCTTAGTACGTAGGGTTTCCATTTATCTAGTTAAAGCTTCTACTTTAGCTCTAAAACTATCTTCTTATCTAAGGTGATAAATGCCCGCACTAGAAATATTTCCTACGGGTCGAGACCTATTGGTGCTATCAGTGGCACTAAGGCCAATCCAAGTGTGAGCTTTTTCCGCTAGTTCATCTAAATATTCTATAGCCTCATCAGGATCTTTCTGTAAAAATTCACCATTACACATCATCTCTATAAATTGACGCTCCCTAGATGTTAACCCTTCATAAAAATAGCTCACGATACGTCACTCTCATAACCATGGTGCGGACAAAGAGCTTAGAGTTCTTTATACCTTTCTCACGCTTGATATAAAGTTTCACTCTCCTTTTGGATAAAAGAAGAGATTTGCTTTTTCAAAGCAGTAGTTTTGTGGTGGAGAAAGTATTTGCCAAAGAACGTTTGGGTCATTTCAGCCCAAGTTCCAATCGAACGTGGTCTCAATGAATACAACCAACTCTTAGCCCTTTCCTTAAGAGAAAATGGGAAGAATTTGAGCCTAATTGCATCCATTGTACCATGTTGATTGTGGAAGGTTGCTACAACCTCCTCGAATTCCCTAACATGCACATACGGGTTCTCATTTTCAAGTCCATAGAAATTAGGAAAAAGTTGAATCATTCCAGGTTTAAAATCTACACGTGGCATGTTGAGTGGAAACATAATACATGAAGGTGTAGATGTACGCGTGGGGTGCAGATAATCATGCAAAGTTCTATACTATACATCATGCTCACTGTCAGACATTGTGTTATGTGATGTGGTGTCAATTTTAACAGATGCAGAATCGAAAGCAGGGTTAAAAAACTGTTCAAACTCTATGTCGGGTCTGTCCACAGATCGTCCTCGTTCTCATTGATACCTACTCATAGAAAAAGTAAAAGAAAATAAAGTGAAAAAAAGAAAAATATAATAAAGAAAATTAAACAAACTAAAAACAAAATAAAAGGAACGATGTCACCTTTTTGTAGTCGTTCCTTGCGTACTTTGTACCGTCTCCCCGAAAACGGGGCCAAAATTTGATTACGCTCAAAGAATAACGCTGTAGTTGTAGCACAGCTTTGGGCTCTTGTATCCACAGGGAGATGGAAGAATATTTAAAGGATCAAAAAGGCTGAATTGTTCTCTCAAATATGTAATAAAATTTAATGTTGAAAGGTGAAATTAAAATCAATAATTTGAAGCAGTGAAGTTTCGGAATTCCCTCAATTGGATTGGATCAATCATATCAATTATTTATTTTTATAACACAATTAGAGGTTTTCATCCCGACACTCTAATCGGAAGATATATCGTGAAAATCAATTTAATTTACAAATGTAATCCTAGAATTTAGACTTAAGACATATTCGCACAATTTTATTGGAACAAGATCAAAGATCGACCATATACATCAAACATAAGGCAGTAATCAATCCGCTAATAAAGTGAAATTGAGATTAAAATTCAACAACTAGTTTAATCTAACGATAGAAAAAGCATGACTGGATCTATGAAAGATATAATAATTATTAAACCAATCTCAACAATAAATAATTGAAATTGAAACTCAATAAATAATTTGATTGAATAATGGAAAAAACATGACTGAATCCATGAAAAATCTTGTAAATATTAAACCGATTTCAATATAAATTCAAGAGAATGAAAATCTAAATTCTAGCATTGTTTGACAATGAAAAGATCAAATTAAATGAATAAAAGACATGAAATCACCAATTCCAATCGAGTTCCTTCGTAGCTTCACCAAGATCTTTAGTTCTCCATGAATTTTTTGAGTCAAAGAGGAGAAAAATGGTATATAGGAGCCTCCTCCATATGTATTCTGCTGTTAAGTATTTGTAAGAGTCGGAAATTAGATGAAAATCACGTCCAAATTGGTTTCCAAAAGAGTTCTAATCGAATAAGGAAAGTTCCTTTCGCGCTCGAATTTTTTGTCTCTGCACAGCAGTCAGTAATTTGGTTATAAATTTCTCTTCCAATATCCGATTTAGACGATTCAAAATGAGTTAGAAAATTAACTCGAAGAAATGCAACTTTGTTAGAAATAGATCTTTTCCAATTCGGACTTTTACTATGCCAAAAATGGGTCTCAATCTTTGGCTAAAAATCTGGAATATATATTGTGCGAATTGGAAATTGATTTTGATAATATTTCATTCCTTTTTGACTTCTAGTTGCTTCCAATCAACCCTTGGCACTCTCTAACCTTCATCGTGAGCCCCGACATAATTTTTGAGTATTTGCACTTTAATCCCTGAACTTTCACTTTCTTCTATTTTGGTCATTTTTTACTTGTTTTTCCTTATTTCCAATACATTGATCACTTGTCCTGTAAAATATGAATTGCATAAAATTAAGAGTGTGTTTGGTAGGGATTTTTAGGGGAAGAATTGATTTTTGAATAGTGATATGATGGGAAATGTGTGGTTGAAAAAGAAGAAAAAAGTATTGATGTGATGTAAAATATTATTTTATTGAAAATTGTGTGGTTGAAAATGAGAATTGATTTACTGTAGAAAATGAAAATTTCTACCAAACAGGCTCTAAGCTATATTCCAACACATTAATCAACAATTGCTCATATTTTGACAATAAAATAAGTATGTAAAAACGTACTTATCACTTGGGTTATTAAGCATAAAAGGGTGTTTAAATCCTAGTGCCCTAAAGTCATCTGACTAGGGAGTCATCGGCCTAAAACCCGTTACATGGGTCATTTAAAGTTTAAGGAATAGAATATAAAAAAAATACATTTGTTAAAAAAAAAGTGCATGAAAAAGAAAAAAAAGAACACTAAATGCTTTGATCAAGCTTCAAACACTTGTTTGAGGGAATTTGACTTTTGATGAAAGATAATTAGTCTAACTGAGTCTTGGATGTCGAAACAATCAAAGAATTGGAGAATCCTTATTTATTGATGTGTTGACTTACAATTGGTTAGTCCACCCGAACTAGAGTGGGTGAGGATAGTGATTAAAAATTCAGCCATAGATTACACACTAGGAAAAGAGTGAAAAAAAAAACAAGTTGGGGGGTGTGTGAATCATACGAGAGATGAAATGATATATTTGACCACAAAGGGTCGGGAACTGAAGCAACTTGTAAAGTCATGATTGTCTACTTAGTTCTTCACACACACACGTCGATTTTGCTTTGGAAGAGTAGATATTGGTTTGGTTTTGTGATTTTGAAACAGTTTGTAGATTTAGCACTATAATTTCAAATACTGAGATGAAAAGCTAGATTGTCTAACCAAATATTTTTGCATGATTGGATGTTTGTTATTATTTAGACTATAATTTTGTTTGGGGACAAACAAATGTTTAAATTTAGGGGTATTTGATAAGTGTAATTTTTACACTTATTTGGGACCTAAAATAACAACAATTGATAGTTCTTTTAACAAAATATATTCTAATTTTTTGTATTTTATGTTTAATAGGAAAAACTCTTTGAATGGAAAAAAAGAATTGAAGAAGGAAGCAAAAGGTGGCGAAAATTGACAAAATCCAATGTACAAGGATCAACTTGCATTATATGGAAGAATTGAGGACTTGGAAGCCAGCATTAATTTAATTGGACATTGGAATTAATTGGGCCTCAAGATGGACTTTTAGTTGTATTAAATTATTAGTGAATTAGGTTATATATATATATATATATATATATATATACACACTGGGGGACGAAAAGTCTTGGAGGGGCGAACAGAAGCCGAATCACGCAGCCGGAAGAGACAAAAACTATGCAGTCTTGGAGGAAAAAGTGTTGGCTAGTAATTATATACACATTCATACACAATAGACAACATGCAATGGAATAAAATTCTAAGTATATAGACATGCAAGGAAATCGAGATAGAGAACATAGCAATTGAATTGAAAATTCAATTAATTACAGATTTGTTCACGTTTGGTCAATTTCTGGTGATGTCCTTCGACTCTTGCGTGTTTAATTTCAATATTATGTTAGGCTAGATTTTTACATTGCTAAAAATATAGATGAACCCTTGTTTTGAAACTTTTAGTATGAATTAATTATTGACGTTAATTTGTTAGAATGCGTGGATATTTATTATGATTTAGTTTGCTTTTCAATTAATTAGCCACTAATTGAATTGTTTGTGGATTTTATTATCATCGAGAGAGGTAATAGAATCTTTAGCACATAGTAATAAATATTGTGAGGTTCGATAGAGGATAGAGATATATCTCTATGTCTTGCATGGTTCATAATGGTGTTCTAGTTTGTTAATGTATTTATCATGTTCTTATTTTTCATCGAGAGATAGGAAAGTCGCATGAGGAGAACGGATTTAATTGCTATCGAGAGAGGCTCTTAAATAAATTTGAAATTTTGACCAACTCGCATGATAACAAATTGTCAATTTAATTGTTATACTAAAAGTGGATTAACAAGGGAGATTCTAGATCTTAGCAATGTTTCTCAAAAATTTGATAAACTCTTACTTTAATTTCTTATACGTGATAAATTAGATATAGATTTATTATAAATATTATTGCTATTCGATTAAGGGTATTATTAACTTTAACTCAATCAAACATGTAGTTCTCGTGGGTTCGACACTTTACACACTACTATATTACTTGTTCATGACCCCGTTCACTTGCGGGAAATCAAACGATCAAGTACGGCATCATAGATTGGGAGATGGAGAGCAATTTTTAATAAATTCGAAATCCTAGCACGATTGAAAATCTTCTTAGTAGGCCATGATTTACCATACGTGCATGTCACAGGCAAAAAGTAGTATCAATTTTGGGCCAAGTGCGAATACTTTTCTCGCGAATTGGCTTTAGCGATAGAGAATTCAGAATATGAAGATCTTGAGTGTAAGGGAATAGCTGACCTACCGTCGCTTGCCCGACTGATTCAACATTATTAAATGATGGGCCTAGGTAGAATTCATGGAGGTCAGGGTTAGCTGGTGAAGGGAAAGCTAGGTTTATATACGGCTTGGTAAGGAGGTTTTTCAAGTCTTCGAAGATAAGGGAGTTGTCGGAAGGGATCTGTGAAGTCGACATTGGTTACAAATTATAGTCTAGGATTTGTGAGAAGTGTAGAAGAGAAGCAAGAAGATGAACAATGGGCTTTATAGAGAAGAATAAGCTCGAAATATAAATACGTTGGTGTAATGGCACGATGAAGTGGCGTGTTCTTTGGCTTATAGGAGTTGCGTGATATTACACTTTTTAGGATAAAGAGGATTACCGCCAAACGGAACTATTGATTGGGATTCTCCGCCCTTTTAGGATTCCAAGTATTGTCAGAAACTGCAAAGGAAGAATATGGCAAAGATTAATAAATTGATATTAATTTTATCATATTGGGGGGTAATTGTTGACATACAAAAAATGAGGCACAATTAAATGGTCCAAGGAATAAAGCCCAGTTAGAAAATTCGAAGGATGGACCCAAACGGGACCATATAAAAACCCAAGACGGAGTTATGTAATAGAGACTCATCCTCGCTTAAGCTTGCGAGACGCCCAAACACACAAGATCTGGGCAAGCCTATCATCGCTCAAGCCTGTGTGAAGCCCATGATTTGGGCGTATATAGTGTTTTGGTTACTATTCGGAGCAATGATTATTGAAGTTGTTAATGGGTAATCTTATCACATTCCATGATCCAAGAATCTCGGTTGCAAGGAGTTAAATGATGGGAGTAATGGCAACAGTTGAAAATGGTAGTTTCTTGACAAGTCATCAATGATGGAGAAAGTGGGTAGTTACAGGACGATGGGCATTTTCCGAGAGTTTTCAAATGGTTTTTACAAGAGAAACTTTCAATTATTTTCTTCTAGAATTCGTGCGCTTGCGCCCTTTGGAGGCATTTCATTTTGTCCATATTATAATCTTCATCAATAAAACACCTCTCGTTAGGAATTTGTCTCGAAAGTTGTTGTTCTTTACATAATCGTCTAAACCATCTTTTAATTGTTAGCAAGACTTGATTTCCGCGCGAAACACTTTGATCATCTATTTGTCTTCGTAGGCTCCCTGGATACCTCTTACATTTGGGTGGTAAGTTCCATTGTCCATGATCACCAATGGGAACAATGATTCCGAAGCAAGTGTTATTAAGTCTCCTACTTCTGGAATCGGGAACAGTATTTGTAAAGTTGCTCATTTATCCACGATGATGGCCAAAGCATGTTCACATGGAATTCCATCAATCTCAAACCTGTTGCACGTGCATTTAATTTCCATCATATCAACCAGGTTCTAAGTGATATCGTCTTATACTCAGTGGCGGATTCAGCACCCGACGAGCTCCAGCGGCGCCCGTGCTGGATCCGCCGGTATTAAAAAATTTTTGTATCAGTGTACATATATTTTTGTTATATATATATCTATAATTTTATTTGTTCTCAAACAATTCTAGTAGATCAATTGGTTGGAGCGCCTATCAAGTAAGTGGAGGTCTTGAGTTCATTCTCCACAAGATCAATCATTTATTTTTATTTTTTATATTTTTCACTATTATAAAAAGTTTAGTTTTATTAGAAATGTGCAATAATATAGATTCGAACATGTGCATTCCTTTGGAATTGTTGGAAGTTTCACCACTGTGGCATTTAGTTGATGGCAATGCTTAATGTAACAAAAATATATACAATTAGTTTGAGCAAAGTAATTGATATATTGTCTCTTCATTTTAATTTTTTTTAAACTACAATTCGACATTCTAATGACTCAACGGTTAAAGCACTAACTCGATGACCCGATAAATTGTCCGGTTCAACAATCGAATCGAATATAATAACTATGTTTTGAAACATGAAAGAATAACGAAGAAGAAAACTAAATTGACAGTTGACATTTATTAAAGCAAAAAAATTTATTTGTTTTAATCTTATCATTGGAGACTATTTAATCGGTAAAAAAATTTGGATGAGCATTGACACAATTTTTTCTTCACACATTCAACAACAAAATCTTTGTCATCTTTAAAACTATGAAATAGTCTCCTTTTTTTTTTTTTTTTTTTGGTAGACTAGGATTATTAACAAATCGAACCAAGAAAGTAAGTAATTTGACCAATTTTTCAAACTTGAAATTTTTACTCATTAAATATTATTAGACTGGTAGACAACGTACATCTATACTTGCAATTCGAACTACGGTACAAGTAATTTCAATTTACGGTATTGGTTTTCATTGTCGTCGTTAATTGTCAACAATCAACAACCGCCCATGCTCACTCGAAATCCTATATCTGCCACTGCCTATACTTGGTATTAGGATTCAACTTAAGTCTCTCATATGATGGAGGTCTTGGGTTCGAATCTTGGGGGACATATCAGAAATCCGTTAGGGGTAAGATGGGCCCAGGCCCTCCAAAAGATGATACTACATAAGATATGATACGA
Organism: Fraxinus americana; assembly: GCA_035079005.1. NCBI lineage: Eukaryota > Viridiplantae > Streptophyta > Magnoliopsida > Lamiales > Oleaceae > Fraxinus > Fraxinus americana. The sequence goes on along the minus strand of CM068728.1, from coordinate 8,877,777 downwards.
TTCTAGTGCAAGCCGGGTCATTACAAAATACCAAGATTCAACTTAAGTCTCCTATATGATGGAGGTATTGGGTTCGAATCCTGGGAGACGCGTTGGTACCAGGATTCAACTTAAATCTCTCATATGATGGAGATCTTGGGTTCGAATCCTGGGGGACGTGTTAGAAATCCGTAAGGGGTAAGATGGGTCCAGGCCCTCCCGAAGCGGATAGTACGTACAATATGATGACGACTCCGACGCGAGGTTGGGTCGTTACAAAAAATGCGCACATTTGGTACCAGGATTCAACTTAAGTCTCACATGTGATGGAGGTCTTGGGTTCGAATCTTAGGGGACGCGATGGGCCCGAGCCCTCCCAAAGCAGACAGTACGTACGATATGATGACGGCTCCGGTGCGAGGTCGGGTCGTTACGTTGGATGCAGACACCTAATGTTTTGGAATGTAATATTAGCAATCTGAAAATAATAAATCGTGTATCCATTGCTTATGTGGAAGCAAGGCATTTCACAGCTTAAAACAAAATGATAGATCATGTATAATGCCTCATCAAATAATGTGATAAACTAGTAAGTTTAAAAAACATAAATGTGGGTTTATGTTACCTTCAGTTTAAATGATCGTTTAGCTTTCAACCTCAAAAAATTTTCAAGTCTACCAGCCAAACGCTTGAATGTCCCTTGTGCCGTACTTCTATTCTTTGACAACTAAGATTGTAATATGTACCTCGAAGATTTGAATGAGAGGTCCAAATGTATCGACATCATGCATTTTGAATACTTTTAAGAGCAATACTACGTGTACAAAATTGAATTACAAAATGGTTAACAAAATACGTGTTGGTAAGATCTGAGTCAATAATATAAAAAACAATTTTTGAATCATTGGTTCAGATCTTGCTAACACATATTTTGTCAACCATTTTTGTAACTCAATTTTGTACAAGTAGGTTACTCTACTTTTAATGATCCCACACCTGCATCCACGCAAATATATCAAGTCACGGTTGTTGTTTTCATGTTAAATTAAATTGTAATTACTATCACTCGTTATTGGGACGACCTACTAACCAGCAAATGATGCATTGTCACAGCTATACTTCCTTGTGCAACAAAATGATATAGACAGGTTCAGAATTGAAACACATGCAAATCACATGATACAAACCCATCTTTTGGTAGGCTTTTAGCATCCATTTGCACCAATCTATTGGATATAATTCCATCAAATTATTACGCAATGTTGGTTGTGTCCATCTGCAATAACCATTCTTAACAAACATTCTTGGAATGATATATGTATTAATTTTGTCACACCATCACAACTCCCAGTAATATGAGGAAATTTCTTCATAAAAATAGTTATATGGAAAGGTGTAAAATTAAAAACATATTATCCAGAACAAATTTTTTTTTTTTTTTTTTTGGCACATTTCAATGATGATAATACTGGAAATCAGATACGCAGTGATATATAAAATTTGGTTTTATTCAAATTAATTTTTTCTCAAGTACATAATGTGCCATTTTTTATGAGTTTCGAAATGAGTCCAATATGGATAGAGTAATTCTCGATTCTCAGTAATACAAATTTGGTCCAAATACATTATTAACCTTGAAACTTAATTTCCTCAAAATCTCACATTTATTAAAAGGTTCTCGAATCAAAATAGTTAGAATCTAGTTATCTTTCTCTTCACTAAATAATCATACCTCATCAATTATTGTCTAAAATATGTATATTTCTCACTATTTTGCAATCTAGTTCCTAAAATTTGTATTCTCTGTAACTAAAAATCACTCTTTTCTTTACTAATCATCCTTACAATAATTTCTGAATTTCAAATCATGGTTCTTCAAATTTTCTCATGATTCTAAATTGCATCTTACTCGGGGTTTTTTCCAATTAATAATTTTAAAAATTATTATTTTACACTTTGATAATATTTTTTTTCATCAACTAGATAATTCCACTAAATATTATGTTACCTAATCTCTCGATTTGTCGAGATAATTTTTTTTACTACTCTATATTTTGAATTGTACCAAGTCTTCGTTTATAATATGAATACATTATTTATTTAAATATTTAAGTATTTTTATGATTTTAAAAAAATTACGTTTAAGGACCTTATAAATTTATAAAAATGAGTTGTTTGAGCTGGCCCTGGTACTAGACCAGATATATTAGCTGGTATGGTTAGCAAATATATGGCTAATCTTGGGAGACGGCATTAGGATGCAATCAGGTAGATTTTCAGATACTTGAGAGGTGCTATGGTATCATGTTTGGGAGAACAAGATGAGTTTCTAGTTGTGGGATATGTAGATTCACAAAATCATAGAGTTGGTTACTTCATGCGACGAAGGTACACACATCTGATAATGTAATGAACATGTTGACATAGGCATTGCTGCAAACAAGTTCAAGCATTGCTTTGATTTGATTAACGTCTCTAGGTGCTAGAAAGAAGACGTAACCAATTTATTTACTGTCCGGAGAAGCTTTTCATGAATGGCTACAATCTTCAAAGGGATCATATTCGCTAATATGGAGATCGTTGATTAGTGTAGCTAATGAATAATTTTGTGTTGTACAGTATACGTAGGCAAATTGTCGAACCACTTATTCTCTGTGTCTATCTTATTATTCTTCTTCTTTTTGATTGATTACTGTTCAATTTGTACAACATGGATAATTACATTTGGAGTCCTCTACTTATACCGATGTATTTAACATATTGATTTACATGTATTGAGTTGGCAACATTTCATAGACTGTTTAAAAAAAAAAGGTCAAGCACAATAAGATATCTTGTAAAATAAATTTTTAATTTTATCTCCTAATTATTCTGAAAATTTTAAATGATATTTCTTTTAGGAAAAAGAAATGCTCCCATTTACAATAAAGATCTTCGGAAATAAATGAAAGAAAAACAAGAGGAGAAAAATATAGTCCCTTTAATTATAATTTCAAATATATTATAAATACATAATGAGAAAATAAAAATAAATTAATTTACTTTTGGACAATGGAAAAAATTCTATTATGCAAAATAAAAATTTTAAAACGAGATAAAACGTCTCTATAATTAATTAATTAATTATTACAATATATGGTACGACAAATTTTGAATGAGCGTGATAGACTGGCTTTCTAGTTAGAGTTTGTAATTCAGATTTCAATACATTTTGCGACTCACGCCATAAAATGGGGGTTCTGATTGATTGTGCAGTTGGGTTGGGATCAGATTTCCTACATTTTCTCGTATCTAAATCCAATTAAACACATTTCCGAAAATCGTGAAATCTTCAGTCGACATTTTTCATCTGGAAAAGTCAATTTTGATACCTGACTTTTAGTGAGCCCTTGTTTCGTAAAAATTAAAATCGGATTTTTTAGATTTTGATAAAAGTTGATGAAATTTGTGGTTAAAATTAATTATTAACTTTGACTTGAGATTTTAAGTGAATTTAAATCCAAACCAAACGGGGCCTGAATTTATAATAGGTAAAATTTCACCTTGAATATCCTAGTGGCAACTCAGTCGTACCTTCTTCTTTTTATTGTTGAATAATCAAGTCAGTTATTAACTTTTAATTATAACTGCACAATCAATTCTCAATAACGAAAACAATCTAATTTTCTTTAAATTATGAAAAATTAGGAATGTGCTCTCCAACATTTTAGATAGTGTAGTTTTGAGCTCCTAGTTTTAAATTTATATCTAAAATTTTCCTTATATTATCACATAACGTTGATAATACTCATAGAAAGATATAAATTTTTGGGTGTGAGTCCAGTGAAGCAAGATTTATCTTTGCCCTAGTTTCATTTGCGTAAAAAATAGACTTTTAGTATACTTTGATAAAAAAAGGATGAAATATGATATTGAAAAATTGATAAAAGCTGTTAATTCGATAAAGTGTGTTAATTTTAAAAATTGAGGCCAAATATGAACTACATAAAGTTGGGCGGGCCATACTACATATATATAAATGTTGACATTGATTTACGCACATGTGAGTTGACAGATTTTAGTACATTAATCTTAACAACACACTTTTTCAATCAATAGTTAGATTTTTTAATACATAAGAGAGTGTCAATCAAGGTGTACACTTTGTGTGTACAAATAGTTTAATCCAAGTTGAACATATAAACTTCATTTAATAATTTCACACAGTTACGATTGTTTTTTTTCATTTTCTGTAATTAAAATAAAAGATTGAGGGACTAATTTGCTCGTTTTGAAAATTGAGAATGCTCCAAAACAATACAATCATACAACGTATACAATTTTCTTTACACCTTTATAATATTTACCAAATCAATTCCCATGTGTTTAAATTGCATCTTCAAACCCAAAAAAAAAAAATCAATCTCCCTCTTAGAGATGTCAATTCGGGTGGTCCGGGTCGGGTTGGGTTGGCCAACCAACATATGAGCATGGTAACGGCCCGCGTGAAAAAAAAAACCCGTCCGCTACGGGTTCCGGGTTTGTGCCGGGTCAGCCCACAAATTTTGGACTACAACCCATGCCCGCCCGCTGACCCATCCGAGTCGTGCGGGTCGCGGTTTGTTTCGATTTGACCTGTATTATTGTATAAATAAAATTATAAAAATATAGAAATTTTCATATTTATAACACAAAAATATTTTTTTTGATAAATGTAAATTAAGAATTGAACAAAATGATAAATTCATATTTATACAACAAAATGTTTATATAGAACTCAAATGTAATGTTACATGAATTATTTATAACTTTGCAAAGTTAAATTTAACTTAAACAAATAACAACTAAATGCAATTCTAATTACTATTATCAAATATTTATAGTATAAGTAAATCTCAATTAGGTTGGCACCTACTTTTATTATAATTTATAGTTTAAGTACATCTCAACAGGTTGACATCTACTTAAGTCTTAACTATAATTTAGTTGTTCAAAAATTAAATATTTTAATATTTGTTTTCCAATCAATTTTCAGGAACTGCAAGATTTTTGAAGTCTTCACCAATATTATCAATAATTTTATCTTGCATCATTCGATCCGCGAATATCGAATCTTTCACGCATATGAGAGCTTTCAAAATATTTTCTTTAAATCTAGATCTTATTCGTCCAATACCCTGTTACCTGCACTAAAAGTAGACTCGGATGCCACTGTTGAGACTGGAACTGTTAGTATATCTCGTGCCATTTTAGATAATACATGGTGTGTCCGCTCATTTAATTTCCACCATCGTAAAATATCTAAATTATCTACTTCATCTTCAGGTATTAAACTATAATGATCAAATTGATAATATCTTTCTAATTCAACAAGTGTGGTATTTGGATTTGCAGTTGAAGTTGTAGATGAAAAACCAAGAACATTACGTTTCTTAGCTATTATGGAGAAAAAAGAAGATTTACCTTTAGAAATTGTACTAGAGTTTGTAGAAAAAGAAATATTTTCATTGTTACTATATTTAATAAAATAGTTGTTATACATTTCATTAATAAAAATATCCAATTATCGATTTGTAATATTTATGTTAAAAGTTAATGTTTCAGAAAGTGATTCTAAAGTACAATGAACTCCAAACAACGTAATGCAAGGATCCATTACAACTGCCACTGGAAAAATTATTGGCATGTTTTCATAATATTTTTTAAACTTTTCCTCCATTGAGTGAATAATTTGAAAGAAAAATGGATCGTCTCTAAATGATGAAAACTGTCTAGCAATTTCTACTAATTGTAAAAGTATAAGATTACTAGTTGGATAATAAACTTCAGAACTAACTTTTGTTACCTTATAGAAATGTTTCAAAATTTCATAACTTTAAATGCTTTTTCTCAGTCTGAATAAGTTATATAAAATTGATTTTGTTTTGAATTAACAAAGACATTAATAACATTAGTATAGCCAACACACGATTTTAACATTAAAAAAGTTGAATTACATCTATTAGGAATATCATCAACAAATTTTCTTCTTCTCAATTCAAGATTTTTACAAATTTTTGTAAATTCTTGTTGTCTAAAATCTGAAGAAGAAATATAATTAATAGATTCTCTAATTATACTTATTTGTGGTGTTATTAATTTCAAATCATTTTGCACAACTAAATTATATATATGACAAACAACAACGCATGTGAAATAATTTAGAATCATATAAGGGTGTAACTGTTCTAATTAAAAGCTTAATGCATGCATTATTAGCACTTGCATTATCAAAGATAACACTAAATAGTTTATTTAACACATCAAATTCATTAAAAACTTGTAATAAATTTTCACACAAATTTTCAGCATTATGTGGATATGCAAGTAAACGAAAAGTAATAATTCTCTTATGCAATAACCAATTATTATCAATGAAATGTGTCGTAATACAAGCAAAACCGTTATGATTTCGTCCAAACCAACAATCAGACGTGAAACACATAATTTCATCGATTTTTTTAAGTTCATTTTTTAAATTCTCAGCCATTGTATGAAATAATTTCATAGAATCAGAACGAGCAGTATTTCTACTTATACTCCTGTAAGAAGGTTTGATGTACTTTTGCAAGAACTCTTCAAAATACTAATCTTCTGCAAATGTAAAGGGCATCTCACGAGCTGCTAAAAATTCCGACATCCCAACTCGCATTCGTTCCTGCAAATAAAAAAAATTAGTAAAACCAGTGATTTAAGTTTGTCTAGGATTCAAATGTCCTGTTTTATTTAAATGTTTCTCTTTGTGTCTCCGTAGTGTGCCGGTGTCTTGACCATATCTTCAGACATAATCTTTTTTGCAGATATTGCATACTGTTTTTCATACTTTTTATTTACTGTAAAATTTGTCACACCTCTGATATTTGTTTTTTTCCTTGAATTTTGAGATGATCCAACTTCTACAAAATTATCATTTTCTAATTTTATTGGGGAGCAACTATCATTGAAAATAGGATTTTCAGAAGAAAAATTGCAAGAATCCATAATATAGTAGTATTAAACAGTTTAGTAGTGAGAAGAAAGAAATATAATAGAGATGATGATGATACTTACAATTGAATAATTGTAATTGCAGTAACAAAATTAATTTTTTGGAAGGCAGTAACAAGTATAATTTTTTGGAAAGCTACAAGTGAGATAAATATTACCAATTAACTGAAATTTATAGATGAAATAGAGATTATTACAATTAGAAATTATTACCGTCAGAAAAATAATAAAAATAAAAATAAAATTATAGGATGTAGGCTACGCATGTTGTGGGCGTAGCCTGCATGCATGCACAGGGGCAAACCCAGCTAAGGCCCAGATGCCTGCACTGAGATTGAGGTCGTCCCTAATTTTTCAGAAACCCAATACTTATAAAAAATAGGGTAGCCAAATTAATTGGCCCAAATGTATGATAAAAGCCCTTCAAATTGCAACCCAGGCCATAACCAATTAACCATTACAATACATTCATTATTTACGACCACATCCTCTGCATATATTGAGTCTGAGACCGTGACTCCTTCACCGTGAGATGCCCCTGTAGCCATGCTTCTACCCCACCGCACCTACACGCCCATGCAGCCACACGCCGCACTCCCTTGTAGCCTGTAGGTGAGTTTTCTATAATTTCTATTGGTATTCATCTGCCCCTCATGCCTGTTTGTTTGACTGTTTCAATGTTTCATGTTTGGGGAAAGTTTTGAACTGGTGGGCGGTGGCTGATGGCTGGGGCTGGGACTGGGACTGGGACTGGGAGGAAATAGGAAAAAAATAAGTAAATAACCACAAGTTTGGGGACGGGCCAGAAGGCAAATTTAGGCACTTGTTGGGTTGCCAGTTGCCGTTGCCTGTTAGATATTTGTGTAATTGTGTTTGGGGAAACTGGCAAAATGGCAAATAAATAGGCAATAACCAAAGCCCAAATAGGAATAACTAATAACTTGTTGGTTTGTTGACATGTTGCCTGTTTGGAGGAATAAGAAGAATAAGTGAATCAATAATGCTAATTTACGAAAGCACTAACCACTAACCAGTCATGAGTGATGAGTCACCAGTGCACTATGGTCTATGAGTCACCGGTAAACTAGTAATGCTATTTAATAAATAGGTAATTATCTTGCTATATATTTCATATTTTATTTTGTTTATTTATATTCTAATTCATATTTATTACAGTCAGTCATTGAAAGATTTTATAAAAGAAAAGGTCTTGAGGTTGCGAAAAATATTAATGAGGAGACGTATTGTTTATGTGGAGAAAGATATATTCTTAAAGATTGATAATGAGATGATTGTACAAAGATATCAAAGTATGAAAACTCGTAAAGAACAATTGTAAAGTATTTCATTTTAGTATAATGTATTATAATTTTATTTTTTTTAATACCGTCCACACTGGAAAATTTTCCTGAGTCCGCCCCTGTGCATGCAGGCTGGCTGCAAGCTGGCACCTGCCTGGCAACTTGCAGCTAGCTGGGGGAGAAAACCGACCTCCCTTTTTTCAATTTTTTTTTTCACGGGGCACTGACCGTGAAGTTACAACCCGCAAAGCCCGTAGGTCACACCTCCTTGACCCGTGAACCGTCCATTCGGGTCATGGGTCAGCCCGCAGTCCTGAGTCGATCCGGGCCGATTTTCACGGGTTTGACCGATCCGTCCATCTTGACATCTCTACTCCCTCTCTAGGAAATATGAAATTCTAAAAGTTAGTTATGATAAAAAATAAAATTATGATAATTTTTAAAGGATAAAATTCTCACTGTTTTGACTTTTTAGTGCTTGTTTGGTAGGAATTTTTGGAGGAAGAATTGATTTTTGAATAGTGATATAATGGAAAATGTGTGGTTGAAAAAGAAGAAAAAATTATTAATGTAATAAAAAATATTATTTTATTAAAAAATGTGTGATTAGAAATGAGAATCAATTCTCAAATAAAAAACAAACACTCCCTTATCTTATTAATTATTCCTTCAAAGGCGGCACTCAAAGTCATCAGCATTATAACATGGGGTACTTGTCAAAATGACCTAGTCAAAGGTCCCTAATTCCATTTTGACTTTTCCAATTGACAATAATCCCAAAATGACCCATTTGCTATAAAAAGACAAAAACACCCTTAAGTGACTAAAACAATTACAAAACATGTTTGTGTTAAAAAGACAATACTACCCTTTTAGTTAACAAATAAAACTACTATTACGAAAAAATAATCAAAGAAAAACAATTTGAAAATTCGATGTTAATGGTAAAAATCAACAATCAGAATTTTGATCGTTATAGCCGACTTTTTCAAATTGTTAACAGCTGAAATCTCGTTAGCAATGTTAATGATCGAATCTCAGTAATGGTAGCTGAAAAAGTCATTTGTTAAAAAATTTAAAAAGCTTGAGTATTTTTATCATAACTTTTGTTTCCGATATCCAATTAAGCCGATTTAAAAGGCGTTGGAAAGATAATTCAAAAGGCTACAATTTTGCTAGAAATAGCTCTTTTTCAATTCGAACGTTTACTGCGCCAAAAATGGATTTCAATCTCCAACTAAAAATTTGGACATCCTTTTACAGTGGAAAATTGATTTGTTTTCACTCCTTTTGATCTTTAGTTATATCTATTTGACCCTTAACATGCTCGAATCTTCATTGTGAGTTTCGACACAACTTTTGAGTACATTGATATATAGAACAAGCTAAACGTTGATTCATCTCGATAAGATATGGTACTAAAAATTCAATTCAAAGATCATTTGTCATTTTCAATTCAACATATGAACGTTACGTCTGATATTAAAGTGAATTATTTGTTTAAGTTGAACAAAACGTAAATGACACTGATTTGCGTCACTTTAGTGAGGATGGACAACGCGTAAGATAGAAATTTGCTAATAAAAATATTAAAAAGAATAAGAATAAGAATTTGCTAACAGTTAAAAAATAATATATATTGTTTACTTAATTTAAAATTTTCATTTCGTTTTAATTTTTGTATAAAAAAAAATAAATAATTTTAAATTGATAATTATGAAAATAAAATATTATTTTTTAACGTGTTAGCAAATTTTTATTTTTTTTTCCTTTTAATATAATTTGTAAACTAATCTTTCATTTTTCAAATGTAATTAAATAAATATATATTGTTTACATAATTTAAAATTTTCCTTTTGTTTTAATTTTTTTACAAAATTGAAATAAATAATTTTAAATTGATAATTACGAAAATGAAATATTATTTTTTAACGGGTTAGTAGATTCTTATTTTTTCCTTTTAATATTTTCATTAATATAAAATTCTTTAATTAAATATAATTTGTAAACTAATCTTTTATTTTCAAATGTAATTAAATAAATATATATTTTAATTAATTTAAAAAAATTCTTTTCTTTTAATTTGATATAAAAAGTGAAATATATCATTTTAAATTGATAATTATGAAAATGAAATATTATTTTTTAATGTAAAATATTTAAATCTAATAATATTAATTGATAATTATATAATTTTTTTCGATTATGTAAAATATTTAAATCTATAAATAAAGTATTTCATATTCGATTTATTCAATTATTAATAAAACTAAAAGGAAAAATAAGAAGTTGCTAATATGTTAAAACATAATATTTAATAGTTAAAATTATTAATTTCATTATTTTACTAATTATGAAATTAAAATTAATTATTTAATTATACAAATTTTTTTTCGATTACGTAAAATATTTATTTCATATTCGATTTATTCAATTATTAATAACATTTTTAGGAACGAATAAGAAGTTGCTAATATGTTAAAAGATAATATTTAATATTTGAAATTAATTATTTAATTATATAAAAAAATTCGTTAACGTAAAATAATTTTAAATTATCAATTTTAAATTGTTTATTTCATTTTTTATATAAAAATTAAAACAAAAGGAAATTTTTAAATTAAGTAAACAATATATATTTATTTATTTAAATTTGAAAAATGAAAGATTAGTTTACAAATTATATTTAATTAAAGAATTTTATATTAATGAAAATATTAAAAAGAAAAAAAATAAGAATTTGTTAACATGTTAAAAAATAATATTTCATTTTCATAATTATCAATTTAAAATTATTTATTTCATTTTTAATACAAAAATTAAAACAAAAGGAAATTTTTCAATTTAAGTAAACAATATATATTTATTTAATTGTATTTGAAAAATTAAAGATTAGCTTACAAATTATATTTAACGTGTTTGAAATTATATTAAAGTTAAATAAAGAATATAGATATTATTTAATTAAATTTGAAAAATTAATATTTGTTTACAATGAACATTTAATTAAAGAATTTAAAATTAAAAGAAATAAATATTTAATTTTCGTAATTATAAATTGAAATTAATTATTTAATTATACATATTAAAAATTAAAACAACAGGAAAATATGAAAGTTAAATAAACGATATAAAAAAATTAAAAATTAATTTACAAAGAATATTTAATTAATTTTTTTAAATTAATTAAAAAATAGGAAAAAAAATAAGAATTTGCTAATTTGTTAAAAAATAATATTTCATTTTCATAATTATCAATTTAAATATTTTATTTCATTTTACTTTTAAAAAATAAAACAAAAGAAAATATTAAAATAAAAAAGAATACAAATATTATTTAATTACATTTGAAAAAATATAAGATTAATTTATTAATAATTTTAAATTAAATAATTTTAAATTAATTAAAATATTAAAAGGAGAAAAATAAGAATTTTGCTAATTTGTTAAAAAATAACATTTCATTTTCATAATTATCAATTTAAAATTGTTTATTTCATTTGATATTTAAAAATTAAAATAAAAAAGAATAAAATATTATTTAATTACACCTGAAAAATTAAAGATTAGTTTACAAATAATATTTAATTAAAGAATTTTAAATTAATTAAAATATTAAAAGGAAAAAATTAGAATTTGCTAATTTGTTAAAAAAACAATATTTAATTTTCGTAATTATCAATTTAAAATTATTTATTCCATTTTATATTTAAAAATTAAAACAAAATGATTTTTTTTTTAAGTTTAACAAACAATATATATTTATTTAATTACATTTGAAAAATGAAAGATTAATTTACAAATTATATTTAATTAAAAAATTTTAAACTAATTAATGTATTAAAAGGAAAATAATAAGAATTTTTTAACGCGTTAAAAATAATATTTTGATATGTTAACGAGACCAATAGCTATTATGTACCAATAGCTATTAAATAGACCAAATGCAAATGGTTTGTTAACGCATCCATATTAAATAGATCGTTAAGACCTGAGTAACGCACCATATTAAATAAGCCCATTTAACGTGGCTCAATGTGCCTTAACAGAATTTAATATGGTACGTTAGCAATTATTAAATATGGCACATTAGACCATATTAAATGGTCATATCAGCCATATTTAATATGGCCTCGATTAACGACCATATTTGGTCTGGCTAACGAGACCATTTAATATGGTAATGATTACCATTTGGTGCAAATGGTCGATTAACGGACCTTAACACCTTAAAAATGGTCTGTTAATAGAATGACTTGATTAATAAAAAAAAAAAAAAAATCGTCAATTTTCTTGTGAAGATAAAGTGGGGGTATTTTTGATTTTTTACTTCTCTAAAGTTCTACTTTTAAATTTTTCTTTTTTATTTTAACATATTTACCGGTCAAAGGTCATTTTGGAATTACAAATGAATAAGAAGGTCATTTCCTCCTATTTCCTCATTATAACATCCTGTAGCGTTGTTCTTTCACTTTAATTAAAAACGTTTGTTTAATAATCTCATTCCCCAAATTAAATTCTCTTTCTGTTTCATCTCCTTCTCCACGGCCCCTCTCCTCAATTGCTCTCCATATACAAACTGCAACAAATTTTGTTATTTCGATTCAATTCCTAACCCTAAACCCCGTTTGATCCTTCACGTACTCGTACATTTCGCGCAGAGAAAATAAAAACCTGAGAATGTCGGCGACGTGGAGTAAGCTGAAGAAAACGCTGTCGTTTAAGAGTTCTGGTGGACAGTCTTTGCAGAATCCGCCTTCTTCGTCACCCAATCAAGTGGATTCGGGATCCGCTGTGTGTCACTCTCCATCCTCCGTCACCTCGTCTTCTTCCTTCTCATCCCGTCTCTCCCGTAGCCTCAGTTCCAACCATCGTTCATCCAAGGTTTGTTTATTGTTTTTTCAAATTTTTATATTATTTCCTTTTTTTTCTATGTTATCTGCTCTGTTATGGGGTTAGGATTTGCATTTCCGGTGATTTAACCGAATTTCATGTTTTGCATCCCCCCCTTCCCGCGAAATGACGTCATCGAATGTGACAACTATTTAGCTGTTAACCCGAGAGACTGGCAAAAAATTTCTCATTCTAAATTGAAACAGATGTATGTTAATGTGACAGAAATACCCTTAGGGTTGCTCGCATTTGTCATACGTGTTGGACTATTTAAGGGTTCTTTCGGCGTTTCTGTTGCTAAACATCAAGTTTGCTTTTAGTCAATTGAATAAATAATTAATTACTATTTGATTATGGAATCGGGCTTATGCTGACAAATAGAGTTGGTTAAATGACAGTATTAATCTTTACCTTTGTATACAGTGTACTGAAGTCCAAGGTTTAAATAGTCATGCAGTCCTGTCGTCTCCTGTCCAAATAAGTGAAAAGCTTCTTTGTTAACGCTTTTTACTACTCTTTTTGTAAAAGTTACAGCAATATATTCTTTTAGGGTTATTGGCGCAAAACGTCCCTACCTATGACGGGTTGTGTGGAAAACGTCCCTACGTTTGATTTTTTGGTGCAGAACGTCCCTACCTATGCATTTTCTTGCGCAAAACGTCCTTTTCCCTAATTTTTAACTTAAAAAATGACCTATATACCCTCCAATTGAAATAAAAGGAAAAAGGAAAAGGAAAAAAAATAAAAAATAAATTACAATTTGCTCCTAAACTTTTTTAAAATGTAAATCAGTCCAAAACTTATGAAAATATTAAAAATAACCATAAAAATTAGTCCAAAAAACTAATTTAATTTCACCCAAACTTTACATTTTAAATTTAAAATAATTATAAAAAAAATAAAAAAATAAAAAATCTATTATCTTCCCCCAAATACCCCACGCCACACCACACCACCCCACTCAAAATCATCACAGCCACCAACTGTCATCGCCGATAGCCACCACTAACGGCACCACCACATCGTCGATCGCCACCACTAACGCCAAAGATAGGAGCAACAGTGACGCAACCATCTTATAATTCCTATCAATTTTATGGTTTTGGTTCCTTTGGCTTCCTTGTTTCGAATCAACCCTGCAAGAATCCTCTCTTGTATCAACTTTCTTACAAAACCCAGAGCCAAAACACAAACCCATTTCTCGTAATAGCCTTAGTCTGTAAAATTTCGATGAGGTTATATTATGGCAAAACAGAGTTCTGTTGAACCACCGGCAGAGGCGATTTGCGGGGGGCTGAGGAACCACTATTGGGGCGAGGTGAGGCGGTAGTTTTGGAGGAAGAAGTTTGAACTTTGCCTTGTCCAACCAAGAAATTACCTCTTAGCCTCCTCTTTCTATTGCTTGATGTTGTTCGGTCTTCTTTGCGTAGTTCTTCACACCATATTTTTCCCTTTCTGATTTTTCCCTTTTCAATGAGCCACCTCGACAGATTGACAACGAGCAATTAGGGAGGTATTCTGCTGAATCATTTCCCCCAAGATTAGGCTGTTTGGGTCTTACTTATTTGGGGAAGGCAGAGGTGAAATTTGGGCAATTTCATAAGCTGTGCAGCGATGAAATTGAATCAGAAAATGTTTTGATTCTGTGATTTGTTGAGGGCTTCAGCTTAGGTGGGTGATGGGTGGTGGCTGTGGAGGTGCGACGGCGTGTTGGTAGCCGTGGGTGGTGACTATGGGTGATGGGTGGTGGCCGTGGGTGGTGGTGTGAGGTGAAGAAGGAAGTCGTGGAGAAGAGAACTGGGGTGGGTGGGTGGGTGGGTGGGTGGGATGGGTTGGTCTTTTTATTTTTTTCCTTTTTTATAATTATTTTAAATTTAAAATGTAAAGTTTGGGTGAAATTAAATTAGTTTTTTGGACTAATTTTTTTTGGTTATTTTTAATATTTTCATAAGTTTTGGACTGATTTACATTTTAAAAAAGTTTATAAGCAAATTGTAATTTATTCTTTATTTTTTTTCATTTTCCTTTTTCCTTTTATTTCAATTGGAGGGTATATAGGTCATTTTAAGTTAAAAATTAGGGAAAAGGACGTTTTGCGCAAGAAAATGTATAGGTAGGGACGTTCTGCACCAAAAAATCAAATGTAGGGACGTTTTCCACACAACCCGTCATAGGTAGGGACGTTTTGCGCCAATAACCCATTCTTTTACTTGTATCTACCTGTTGTTGAATTCCATTTGAAGTTTTTTGTGCCACAACCCACCTTCAATCCATTATGATTGGCTACAAAAAATAATAGATAACTACGTATTTATTCTATGGTTCATTTATAATAATAATAACATATTAAATATAACGAGAATCATTTTTTGGACGATTCTAACCCTACTATAATTCAATTATTTCAATAATATTTTGCTTTTCGTTTTTCAATATGTATTTAGTTACCATCAATGTACATGTACATTTGATATATTTATTTCACTTGTATGCTTTCATTAATGTATGGATTCCCTATTATTAATTTTAAATTAGTTAACATTCACATTTATTTAATTAATACTCATCTTTATTTATGTATTTCAGAATTACTAATTCTAATTATAAGTTAATTAGAATTTCATATTTTCTTGCATTTCATTATTCTCGCCCATGTATGCTAATTAACATCCAGTTTTACTTAATTGAAAATTAAATAAATGGTTTAACATTCATTGTCACGTATATATTCCCTGATATTAATTATAAATTAACTAACATTCACACATATTCAAATATTACTTTTACAGTACTTATAAAACATTTCAACGTTGACCAGTTGTATTAAATGCTATTTAATGCTTTGTCTTTAGAGCCTGTTTGGTGTGGATTAAAATCTGATTTTAATCTAAGTTAAAGTCAGACAATTTATATTAACCACATCTTTTATGGTCCCACAATTTTTCAACCACACATTTCAAAAACTTCTATCACAATCTACTAAAAATCTAATTTTAATCCTCACCAAACACCCTCTTAATCTTATTAAACTATCTGGTAGGAATTAAATTGCCATTGGTCACTTTGATATGGCTAACAATCAATTGTTACCTGTAAGAGAATATGTACGTCACAAATGCAATACTTGACATATGCCCGACATCATGATAAGGGCTTCTTGTTATCGACGAGCTGATGATATTTTTGAAATTTTGACTTTATGAAAATTTTGGCAGATTCATCTATATGAAATGTGGTCAATCTTTCATCTGTTGTTGCTTTCAGCATATTTTGCTCTGTGGAAAAGCTGCTGATTTTAGTTATTCTTTTTGGTGAAGTCAAATCAGCTAGTTTTAGAGTTCTTTTGTGTTTATTTTGAACCATTTAAATTGCTCCATTGCAAGTGATCATTTAACCAGTTAAAATTTTTCTTGTTTACCAGTTTTGGAAACACAATTTCTTGATATAATAGCACAATACGTAGTTGCATTACTGATTTACTGTTATATGTATGTTTGGCTAAATATTTTACGAAGTTACGATTTTAGTTTCTACAGTTTTTACTGTTACTAACATTTTCTTTGATTATCTTGTCATGGTTGCAGAAAACTTGTGCCATTTGCTTGGGAAATGTTAAAGCGGGGCAGGGTCAGGCCATCTTCACTGCTGAGTGCTCCCACACTTTCCACTTTAGGTGCATTGCCAACAGTGTGAGACATGGAAATTACCTTTGCCCCATCTGCCGTTCTAAATGGAAAGAAATTCCTTTCCAACTGCCCGATGTTAGTAGTGACCCCTTTCGTAATGCTGCTGGACAAGCCCGAGTCTCTCCCCATCATGTCCCATTTGAATATTACCCACCCAACTTCTCTCGTGTTCTTCAGCCTCCATTAACAACCTTCTCTGAGCCCCATCAGTACTCTGATGATGAGCCTCTACTTGTCGTCTCTGCAGATCTGTCATCACTAACTTCACGCGCTCATCCAAATACTATAACTGTTAAGGCTTTTCCAGAATTTCCTGCTGTAGCTGCTTCAGAGTCTGTTTCTGGGTTTGCAGTTCTTGTTGGCGTGCGAGCGCCGCCAATCTTAGATGATGCTCATTACATTGAACGTGCACCGATTGACCTTGTCATGGTCCTTGATGTTAGTGGCAGCATGTCTGGCTCAAAGTTGGACCTTCTTAAGAGTGCGGTTTGTTTTGTCATTGAAAACTTGGGGCCTTCTGACCGGCTTTCTATAGTTTCTTTCTCTGAAAGTGCTCACAGAATCTTCCCTCTGTGCAGAATGTCTTGCACGGGTCGTGAAGATGCTACACTGGCTGTTAGTTTACTTTCAGCAGATGGTGAGACTAACATTGTGGAAGGACTCAAGAAGGGAGCACGGGTTCTTGAAGAAAGGAGTGAAAGAAATCCAGTATCAAGTATTGTTCTCTTATCTGATGGAAAAGATACTTATAATGATATGAACAACAACCGCCGTCCTCAGAACCAGACTTCCTCAGATCCGACACATGTTCTAGAATATTTGAACCTGTTGCCTGTATCCATCTGTCCCACTGGAGCGAATCAGAATGAGGGTCATTCAACTACTTTCCCTGTCCACACATTTGGGTTTGGTTCAGACCACGATTCTTCTGCTATGCATTCTATATCTAATGCATCAGGTGGAACCTTTTCCTTTGTTGAATCCGTTGGCATGGTGCAAGATGCTTTTGCTAGGTGTATTGGTGGTCTCCTTAGTGTTGTGGCTCAGGAGCTTCGGCTCACTGTTAGGCCAGCATCACCCGGGGTTCAAATTGGAACGATTCCTTCCGGGAGATATGCGAATGTTGTTTCTGAGGGAGGAAGAAAAGGTGTGATTACTGTTGGAGACTTGTATGCAGGTGAAGAGAAAGAATTCCTTGTCAACTTGTCAATTCCAGCATTTGCGGGTGTTGAACGTGACGACGGTGTGGGGCAGACCCCACTTCTGCAAATCAAATGCTCTTACAGGGACGCTGTATCAAAGGAGATGGAACACGTGGAAGGCGAGAGAGTTGAGATACGCAGACCTACGACTTTGTCTCCTACAGATGTGATAGTGAGCGTCGAGGTTGATCGGCAGAGAAATCGCCTGTGGGTGGCAGAGGGCATTGCAGAAGCACAACAGATGGCTGAAATGGGAAATCTGGAGGGTGCACAGGCAGTGCTGACAAACAGGAGAGCAACCCTTCAATCTTCTGCATCAGCTCAAGCTGGCGATGGCCTCTGTAGTTGGCTCGAATCTGAGCTGACAGAAATTAGAGAGAGGATGGCAAACATGGAAATGTACGAGAGTACAGGGCGAGCATATATCTTCTCGGGAATAAGCTCCCATTCTTGGCAGAGAGCCACAACTCGGGGTGACTCGACTGGACATTCAAGAGTGCTGACAGAAGGTGGGAGTTCGAGCCACTCTGGAGCAGTCGGCTATAATACCCCAGCAATGGTTAGTATGCTTTCAAAATCACAGAATCTGACTTCTCTGAATCCACCCGAGCATCTTCCGCGACATAAAAAGTCAGGAAGCCTGACCCGAATATAAAAAAAACTTTAAAATTCATAATTAGTTTTGCATCTATGAAATAGTCTGTGTAGAAGACTAGAAGTATAGCCTTTTTGCATAAGGTGAGAATTGTTCCAGTTTTAACCCACTACCTTTTGCTAATGAGTCGGTGTTGTGGGTTTTAATTGATTCTTTTCAGGAAAGTGTTCATTATTGAATTCCTGAAGGTTAAATAAAAGATGTTTTTGGAGTTTTTCCATGTGGTTATATTCATTTTTGTATTAGGGTCGAGATGCAATGTTGCTCACTGTGTGGAGGTTGGATTTTTTTACCGACGGTTACGACTTACCTGCGTGAGCATTATGTCAAAAAATTTCTTGACGAGATGCAATGTTGCTCACTGTGTGGAGGTTGGATTTTATTACCGACGGTTACGACTTACCTGCGCGAGCATTATTTCAAAAAATTTCTTGTTTAATGAGGAAGTGTTCCATTGTGCCCTTCCCTCGAGTAATTTTCTGTCTACATGAACGACGATGTCACTCTTACAATACACAAACCGTAGCATTAGTTAACATTTTTTGTCCATTGATGAGAAGGTGTTTCACTAACACGCGTCTTTCAAAACTTTCTATCTACAATAACGAAGATGTCATACATGGATCAGGGAAATATATAGAAATAGCCTAAGTTTGAAGTCATAATTCAAGAATGGCCTTTTGACCATTTTAAAGTTCTTAAAATACCCTCAAAATAAAAAATTGTTTAACAAGTCATTCAAAGATATAATGAATTTCATTTTAGTCTCTAAAATTTTAATCTTTTATAAAATTTGACAAATTGCTTCCCTTTTGAAATTAAAATTTAACGTTTCTTCACCATTAACTCTTTCCACCTATTAAACCCAAGAATTTGAAGATTTTGTTTACTATTGAAATTGTATTTTTGTTTTATTGAAAATTCCCCACAAAATGGTATCAGAGCTATAAGAAAATGGCAGATAATGAATTAATTTGTGTAGGATGGTTTGAAAATGATTATACTGAATACTTAGATACCGATTGTTATATTTAACATTTTGTTAATATTTCAAGAAATTTGATTAGAAAAATAAAAGACTCAAATGGTCTTAAAATAAAGAAAAAATTTGAAAAGAAAATTACTTTTCTTTTAATAGATTTTGATGAAATTTTAGATGAAGACTTAGGATATTTTGTTAAAATACATATTCAAAATGAAATAAGAACTTTGAAAAGAATTCAAAATGTTCTTAATAATGAAATCAAGAGAATTGAAGAATCAGAGCCCTAGAGATCATGGAAATTGAAAATTTAGAGGATTTAGAAACTGAAGTTTACGAAAGAGTAGAAAGATATACTTTAAAAGAAAAATTTTATTGGGAGAAATTTAGAAAAATCAATAGAGTGGAATTAAATCTTAAACCATCTGGAGAAAATAGATTATTTAATATTATAGGATCAGCTTTTAGAAAAAAAAGAAGTTAATTATTAATGAATATCACAAGTTAGAAAAAGCTATAGATATTAAACATACACAAGGAAAAATAAAATTAAATCTAATAATAAAAAGAAATGTTAATGAACTTCTTGGAAAATTAAAACAAGAAAATATCATATGTCTATCTTGCCGGAATATAAATAAATATAATAATAAAATCATATTTTAAATAAGGAATTAATAGCCCTATAATACTTAACTTACAAGATGAAAGATGTATAACCGCAAAAAATGAAAATTTTGGAATAGTTAAAGGAAATTTAGATTATGGAAAATTAAAATTTACTTGTTATCCAAGATATTGTGTGCATATAAATGATAAAAATTTAGATGAATGTCTTAGTTTATATTTTAAGATGACTAATAAAATATTGAAATATGATAATTAAGTTTTTACTATACATTAAGGATTATATTGTTATACAAATAGAAATTATGGAAATATATATAAAGAAAAACTCTTTATAGAGATTGAAAAAGAATTTAGAGATATATGATAAGCAATTCTACTTAGAGAACAAAATATAGAGGAAATAAAAAATTTTGAGATAGGACATGATGATGCTATAAGTATAGATCAACCTATTATACCAAAACAAATAACTTACAAAGAAAATAAGATAATTATTGGAAATAATACATCAAAACACAATATTTCAAAAATAAAACAAAATAGTAGTGCATATAGAATTAAAGGAAAGTTTTTTAATGGAAATAAATTGATAAATGAAAGTAAAATACTTATTGATACTGGAACAAGTCAAAATCATATTTGCTCTCTTATAGATGAAGGAATTAAAAAGAAAAAAGTAGAACTTTATAGATATAGAGATTTTGAAGGAAACATAAACTTTTGTGATATCATGGACAAGTTCAAATAAAACTAGGAAATTTATTATTAAGTATAGAATGTTATATTTATAATAATATGAATTTTGATGGACATCCAATACTATTAGGAAATTCTTTCTTAAATAGTCTTGATAATTATAAAATAGATAAGGAAAAAAATTCTTATTACACATCAAGGAATAACTACCTATTACCCAAAAGAAAAATGAGTAGAGAAATAAAATTTTCAATAAGTGTATATATACAAATAATTGTATTCTAATAAAAAATAATTATTTGTGCTTTAATAAATACAGGAACTGAAACTGTCTTTCAAGAATTCTTATTAACAAAATGGATTGAAAATAAACAACTCTTAACTCTATAAGGAATAACTGGAACAAAATAATCCTTAAAATACAAAAATGAAAATATAGAAGTTATCATAGAATCTAAAATAGTAATTATAAGAAATGTTTACCAATATAATATAAATGATTGTGATATTATTTTAGGAAATGACTTTTTACAACAGTTTAGCCAATATAGTCAAAATATTTATACAATTCAATTAAAAACACCACGTGGACATTTAATGAAAATTGCTAGAGAATTTGAGTCATTTAGAGTTCAGTCAGCTCAGCGTCTCAGCGTGGTGAAAAGATAGAATTTATACCAAAATTACTCAATTATTCAATCAAAACAATAACTCTTGATCAAATAAAATATCTTTTAGCCAAAAATTATAATGAAAATCCACTTGAAAAATGGGAAAAATAAAAAACTACGGCTAAAATGGAATTATTAGAACCAACAATCATTATTAGAATTAAACATATGCTCTATAATTAAGAAGATAAAGAAAAATGTCAAGTACAAATTCAAGAATTTCTTAATCAAAAACTTATAAGAAAAAGTAATAGTTATCATAGTAGCACAGCTTGGTTAGAAATCATTCAAAAATAAAAAAATGAAAACTTAGGATGGTTGTAAATTATAAAAAACTTAATAAAAATACTAGATTTGATGGAAATTATCTACCAAATAAAGAAGATTTAATAAATATAGTTAAGAATAAAAAATATTATTCAAAATTTGATTGTAAATTTGGATTTTGACAAATCAAGCTTGAAGAAAATAGTATACCATTAACAGTATTTAGTACCCCTCAAGGACATTATGAATGGATATTTATGTCATTTGGATTAAAAATGCACCATAAATTTATCAAAGAAGAATGGATGAAGTCTTTAGAACTTATAATTTTCTTATTGTTTATGTTGATAACATAATTGTTTGTTCAGAAACATATGAACACCATATTAAACATTTTAAAAGTTTTGCTACACTTTGTTCAAAAGAAAGTATAATACTTAGTCAGAAAAAGGCAGAAATAGCAAAAAATGAAATGAAATTCTTAGGAATGATAATAAATTATGATGAAATAAAATTACAACCTCATATTTCAGAAAAAATAATTTTATTTCCTGATAAACTTGAAAATAAGTAACAAATTCAAAAATTTTTAGAATGTCTTAATTATGTTGAAAGATTTATAGAAAAAAACTTGTATGAAAAAGAAATAAATTTCAAAAACTATTAAAAAAGTCAAATAAGTTAGAATGTAATGAAGAACATACTCTTTGTGTTAAAATTTTAAAAGAAAATTGTAAAAATTTACTTAAACTTAGACTCCCAGATGAAAAAGATAAATTAATTGTTCAAACAAATGCGTCAGATTTATATTTGAGTGCTTTATTAAAAACCGATTTAAATGAAATTTGTAGATATATTAGTGGAACATTTAATAATGCTGAAATAAATTATTCAACAAATGAAAAAAATTACTAGTAGTAGTGAAAGGAATAAATAAATTCAAAATGTTCTTATTACTTAAGGAATCTATTGTTCAAACTGATAATACTCAACTTCACGGACTTGTAAATAATAGATTATTAAATTCACCTCAACATAGGATATTGCACAGATGGCAAGTATTATTATTTTTTTATAATTTTAAATTCGAATATGTTAGAGAAAAAGATAACTTATTTACTGATATCTTGAGCAGAAATTATGAGTATGGAAAAAAATTGAAGTATTCACAGAGGAATTTCAGGAACTTTTAACAAGTTTTAACACTAATTATCTTACAGTTCAGGAGGATCATCTGGACATAAGGCAAAATTTGTGTGATTTATCAAACAAAGTTGTTGAAAATGGGAATAAGATTGAAAAATTAAATGAGACAAAAGAAAAAATAGTTGAAAAGTTATCAGATTGTCTTGATTATTTTGCAGCTTATTGCCGGACTTCCCTCTTTTGGAGAAATACGAATATAACAAAAAGGTTAGTCATAATCCATATAGAGAAATTAATACATCCACTCAAAGTGGAGAATCGAAATTCAAGAGAATTGACTCTCTTGCCTCTGAAGAGGAAAAAATCATTAACAAAGGCCCACAATAGTTGCCAGTCCCTTTGGACAAACTGTTGGAAAGATTTGGAAACGGAAAAGGAACCGTTGAAACTAGTTCTTAAATTTCCTTAACAAAAGGGCTATTGCAACCACCTTCTCTTTCGAGTAAATTGCAAGATAATAAAAGTAGAAAATAAGCCACTCACCTTTAAGGTGAAACATCCTTATCAAATGGTCCACTGGAACAACCCATTGTAATCAGTGAATTCCAGGAAAATAAAAAATCTTTTGGAGACAAAAAATCACCAAGAGGAATAATTACAACTCATTATGTTCGAACCAATCTTCATCCCATGGATAAAGATTATTATGAATTTTCAAAATCGGTGTATAATTTTAGAGAATGAGTTTCTTTTTATCTCACTGCCCTTCCTACAATGATTTACCCAATGATAAGTGCTATTCAAGGAGCAGATACAACCATTGTTAGAAAATTAGCAACATTTGAATTCTTAGATCGACTCTTTCCAGGAACCAATTTTAAGGAAATTGAACAATTTGATAAAAAAATTTATCAATTGTGTAAAAAAATATAGTGATAAACAACCAGTGGAGTTGAGATTCTACACCATCAATCCAGAGCATAAAGAACCAGAATGGTATGGAGAACATCATCTTATCACTATCAGAAAAAATAATGGGAATCCATTGAAGGAGATTCAAATTTT
This sequence comes from Fraxinus americana, assembly GCA_035079005.1. Taxonomy (NCBI): domain Eukaryota; kingdom Viridiplantae; phylum Streptophyta; class Magnoliopsida; order Lamiales; family Oleaceae; genus Fraxinus; species Fraxinus americana. The sequence continues at coordinate 8,853,599 of CM068728.1, read as the reverse complement.
CAAAGAATTGCCAACAATTAATAAAAAATGGATGGTTTACAGGTGAGGCCTTGGAATCAAATCAATTTGTTCAACCATGCAATTTTTCTATGGAGAAAAATATATGGTGTATGGAATGAGTAATAATTAGATTATTATCTGCCAAGGAGATAAATAATCAAAAATCCTTGAAAATAAGATTTGTGAAATCTTAAATGACAAATTCATTGGAAGCAATGAATGTATCAAAGAAGCTTGTAGATTGATGGGACACGTCCACAAGTAAAGGACGATAAGAAGAGACCAAGACAACACAATGTGAGTTGTAAAGAAGAAGACATCAGTTAAAGTTCGAATAAAGTAGCCGACAAGTGATTTAATTATTTCAACCACTTTGAAGAAATTATTGTATTTTTACTTTTGTGTTGTAAAAATTTGATTGATCAGAAGTTTCTCGGTGATGTGCGAGCCTCTCTATAAATCAAGACTGTTCTCATTTGAAGAGGTATGACCACTTAAATGACCAAAAAACCAGTCTATGAAAGTCATGATATTTGTAATCTCTTTTATTAAATAGTAGAAACCACTCTTTGAAGTATCAATCTTTGTATAATAACTTTCATGCTATCATCAGATTAATAAAATCTTTGAGTTTGAAATAAATCTTTTATTACACTTTGAGTGTTGTTCGACACAGTGAGTCTATTCGAGAGTTTTGAGTGCCCTCGTGTCTATTTTGTTGTGATGCTGTCGGACTTTGACCAACTCTTGTGACGAAAGTGACCAGGAACATTTAACATTCTTACTATTTGGCGAAGCGTCGTAAGACCCTTATTTTAAGTTACAAGGAAATTTATTATTTGAAAATTTGCATGAAAATTATTATATAAGAATTTTTATAAGATTGTATACTTTGAAGAACTTTTATTATGGAAAATTACGAATTTTATTATAGAATTGTACTTTTTAGATATACCAATAGTATTGATTATAGTCACATAATAGAAATTCCAGAAATTTATGATAGTTATACTAGAGGAATAAATTTTATAAAAAGAGATATTAGATATTATAGAAGATGTCTTACAATTGCATCATTGGGATTAAAAGAAATATTACCAAAAGAAATAATAAAAATGATTGTATTTTTCAGGTTAAATAGTGAAAATAGTGAAAGAGCTTTTGAAACTATAGAAGAAGAATATGTGAGTTATAATGAAATTGCTGAATTATATGATTTTGATCTTAGTTTTGATGATAGAGAATAAAAAATGAGAAGACCTATTTCGAATAGATTACCATAAGAATATAAGAAATTAAAATTTAATTTAACTTTAAGATTTTATATATCTATAATAAATGATGGATTATATCTTTCTAAATAAAAAGAATATATAGAATACACAAAAAAAAAAAAAAAAAAAAATTAGAATTTTAAGATTTTAGTTTACCACAAAAAGTAGAGAGTTATAAGAATATAAAGTAAAAGTTTTAGAAGAACAAATAATAACTAGTGATAATAGTAGAGAAATCGAAAATGAAATTATTAGTTGGTATAAAATTAGAAGAGAATTATTGAGAAATAAAATTATAAAAGAATTAAGAAGAGAAGAACAATTAAGAAGAGAAATAGAACAGATGATAAATAATATATTAATAAATCCCTTAAACTTACCAAACTAATATGAGTTTACCAACAAAAATAAGATTTGATAAACAAAAAATAGAAAATATTAAACTACCAATAGGAAGTTATCAAACTAGAGGATGTAATAGAACATTGTTTCAACCCTAAAGTTCATGGGGAAATACAGTTGAATGGTTGAATATGACTACAAATTGGACTAATGCATTTTTATGGCAACAATTAGAACAATTAAAATCTAAATACATAGATGCAATAGATGGAATAAATAATATAGATCTAAAAGATGAAATAGCTAAAGAAAAATTAGAAGTTTTACGTAAAAATATGTATAAACAATTTAATAAAATAAATGAACAAATTAATAATTTAGAAATGTTTGATGAAACTAAATTTGAAAAAATTCAAAATCAAATATAAAAAATTGCACAGAAAAATAATATTAATAAAATTGCAACCTTAGAAGAAAAAATAAATATTATTAATTATAAAATTGATATTCTATTAAATAAATTAGAATTTGAAATTGACAAACCACCTTATAAAAGACTTAAAGTATGAGTATGAATGATAAAATCAATTTAATCGAAAAAAGTATAAAAATGATTGATGAAAAAATAACTAAAGTCGAAATAAGCTATGAAGAAGAAAAAGAAAAATTACAAAATAATTTTTTAAGAATAGAAAATCTTTTAAATAGAATAATAGAAAACTTAAACAAATAAAAACCATTTAAACCTGCTTACACCAAAGGATTTAAACAAGTTAGAAAGAAAATTGAAAAATATGAACAATTAATAAAAGTTAACGGAGGATTAAAAGAAAACATTGAAAAATTATTAATTCATCTAAGAAAACAAGAAGAAAATTTTATAGAAAAAGTAGAGGAAAAAAGAGAAGGAAAATTAGTTATAGAAGAATAATGAACGAAAATATGAAAAATTTAATATGTGTTTCAACCCTTGAGTTCATGGGGAAATACAGATGGATGGTTAAATATAACTACAAATTGGACTAATGCATTTTTATGGCAACAATTAGGACAATTAAAATCTAAATATATAGATGCTATAGATGGAATAAATAATATAGACCCAAAAGATGAAATAGCTAAAGAAAGATTAGAAATTTTAAGTAAAAATATATCTAAACAATTTAATAAAATAAATGAACAAATTAATAATTTAGAAATGTTTGATGAAACTAAACTTGAAAAAATTCAAAATCAAATATCAAAAATTGCATAAAAAAATAATATTAATAAAATTGCAACTTTAGAAGAAAAATAGATATTATTAATTATAAAATTGATATTCTATTAAATAAATTAGGATTTGAAATTGACAAACCACCTTATAAAAGACCTAAAGTATGAGTATGAATGATAAAATCAAATTAATTGAAAAAAGTGTAAAAACAATTGATGAAAAAATAACTAAAGTCGAAATAAGTAATGAAGAAGAAAAAGAAAAATTACAAAATAATTTTTTAAGAATAGAAAATCTTTTAAATAGAATAATAGAAAACTTAAATAAAGAAAAACCATTTAAACTTGATTACACCAAAGAACTTAAAGAAGTTAGAAAGAAAATTGAAAAATATGAAAAATTAATAAAAGTTAATGGAGGATTAAAAGAAGACATTGAAAGATTATTAATTCATCTAAGAAAACGAGAAGAAAATTTTATAGAAAAAGAAGAGGAAAAAAGAGAAGGAAAATTAATTATAGAAGAATAATGAACGAAAATATGAAAAATTTAATATTTGTTTCAACCTTTGAGTTCATGGGGAAATACGGATGGATGGTTAAATATGACTACAAATTGAACTAATGCATTTTTATGGCAACAATTAGGACAATTAAAATCTAAATACATAGATGCTATAGATAGAATAAATAGTATAGATCCAAAAAATGAAATAGCTAAAGAAAGATTAGAAATTTTAAGTAAAAATATGTCTAAACAATTTAATAAAATAAATGAACAAATTAATAATTTAGAAATACTTGATGAAACTAAACTTTAAAAAAAATTCAAAATCAAATATCAAAAATTGCACAAAAAATAATATTAATAAAATTGTAATTTTAGAAGAAAAAAATAGATATTATTAATTATAAAATAGATATTCTATTAAATAAATTAGGATTTGAAATTGACAAACCACTTTATAAAAGACATAAAGTATGAGTATGAATGATAAAATCAATTTAATTGAAAAAAGTGTAAAAACAATTGATGAAAAAATAACTAAAGTCAAAATAAGCTATGAAGAAGAAGAAAAATTACAAAATAATTTTTTAAGAATATAAAATCTTTTAAATAGAATAATAGAAAACTTAAATAAAGAAAAACCATTTAAATCTGATTACACCAAATGATTTAAAGAAGTTAAAAAGAAAATTGAAAAATATGAAGAATTAATAAAAGTTAACAGAGCATTAAAAGAAGACATTGAAAGATTATTAATTTATCTAAGAAAACAAGAAGAAAATTTTATAGAAAAAGAAGAGAAAAAATGAGAAGGAAAATTAGTTATAAAAAAATAATGAACGAAAATATGAAAAATTTAATATTTGACTTAGAAAATTTAAAAATTTGTGAAGAAATAACTAAAAATTATATGGTAGGAAGAACAGGAGGATCACGAGCAGTTAAACAAGAAGAATATGGAGAAACCAGCACAGCTAGATATGAAGCAGAAATAGATCGTAGAAGATATGTTAATACAAAAGTTGATTTTAAAATTAGTAAAGAAAAAATATATGGAGATCAATTCAAACCAATATTAAGAGAATCAAACCCATTGAAAATTGAAAAATAGAACTGAATATTTATTATCAACTTTTAAAGGAAATGTAGTTAAATGGTATCAAGGATTAGAAGAAACAACAAAAGGTGTTTGGAAAAATAGTATTGAAGTAAGATTTGGAATTAGCATAATTGAAGGTATAAATAGAGTCACTATAAGAATTTATAGAGAATTCGCAGGAGAAGATTGGATAAATGAAAGTACTAAATCTAGAATAGAAGAAATAGAAGATAATAAAAATATGATACAACATTTACAAATTTGTAATATGTGTTACCTTAATGAATATTGTTGTGAATATAGTAAATATTATTATATGATGTTTGAAAGTGGACCCAATAACAATTATTATAAGGAAATTTTTATTAGAAAATTACCCTCACCATGGAATAATTATTTTTAAAATAAGATTAAAGAAAAACAATTTGAAAGAAATAAAGAAGACTATACATTAGGATTTATAATAAAAACTATAAAAAGTGAAATAAGTACTATGTGTAGTAATCAAATGATTTATAAAATAATTATGATTTATACAAAATAGGATTTGTTGTAGAGATACTGAAGTACCAGAAAATTGGGGAAACTATGATTATAAACGAAAAAGAAAAATAAAACTCAAGAAATTTAAAAAATATAATAAGTTAAAAAAATATATTTTAAACCAAAAAAGAGATATTTTAAAAGAACATATAAATTTTATAATAAAAAATCATTAGATAAAAAACGATGTAAATGTTGGAATTGTAATAAAAAGGACATATAAGTACCGAATGTCCAAAAAAGAAAGTTAAGATATTAATTATAGATTTTGAACTGATTAGAGATGAATGTGAAGAAGTTAATTTTGAAGAAATAGAAACCGATGAAGAAATTTTTGAGGAAGAAATATTTAGTGAAGATGAGTAAAAATAATTAAAAAGCCTGTCTGGCCAAGCTTTTTGGCTGAATTTTCATCAGAAATCCTACCGTTGGGCCGCACTTTTTGACTTCCACTCTCTCACGCCGGGCCCACTAACGTTCTCTTTTCTGATTTTAATCCCAGGAAAATCAGGAACAGACACGCTTAAAAATTAGTTTTTAAAACTGTTCTAAAACTTGAGAATATGTTTTGCAAATAAAAACTCATTTCATTAAAGGTAAAATTGACTTTTTAACAAAAAAAATCCTAAAATCTTTAAGTTGACCGACCATTTATGAAAACCTCCCCATTGATCATTTACTACAATATTATTACATTTAATTGTGTTTTACCCATTGTATTATGATACACTCGGAAGCAACAATTGTATTCTATCGAAAATAATATTTTCTTTGTTTTTGTTAAAAAAATAATAAAATCAAACTTCTATCAAAATAAATAATTTTTTTTTTTCAAGTTTTCAACTTAAAATATTAAAAATAATATTTATATGTAATTAAAATTTATTAAGAAATAACCTCATAAGATGCTTAAAGAGTTATGTTGGGCAAACACGCCACCAACTGTAATATTCTACTTTTTATGAGCATTTATTTGTCTTGTTCGATAGAAATGCTTTAAAACTTATTATTATTATTTTTAAATTCATATTCAATCATACGTTCTCTCAACAAAATAATTTTATACGAGATTACCCATAACTTTTTATACTTTTTAACCACACATCCTTAAAAAAAAAAAAAATCACTTTTCACAAAATTTACATAAAAAAAGCTCTTAATATAAGTAAATATAAGAAAACAAATAATTTCCAACTATTTAAATATGTTTAAAATAAATGATTAGTGTAACATTAGTTTTTTTTTTCAACCATCGTAAATTTTATGATCGAACAAACGTAGGCATCATTGTTCGATTTTGTTGGAGTTTGTTAAAATTATTTTAAATACTGATGTAGGCATCATTGCTCTTGTAATGATACACTAGTTTACTGCCCATGCAATGCACGTGCTATGTTATTTTTGAGGTAATATTAGCGTGCTGAATATTGAAAATTGATGGGAGATATGTGCGTACTAAATAGAACTAAACAGAAGTACATGACTGGACAAATGAAGACAAAGTTAATGCTACTATGAAGTAAGAATTGAACGAGTCATATGTATACTGCACGTATACAAATGTTTAATAGAAAATAGAGCAACTATACTGTAGAATGATTCAACTTGATGGCATCACGTATGGCACGAGAACGCTTGTAGAAATGTCCTACCACAAAGTCCTCGAAAGGCTACGAGCAACAGAGTACAAAACTTAAATCAGTATATAAAGAAATCGTCACCGAAAAGGAAAGAATAAATATATATTAAGAATCAAAATATGCAAGGATTGAAAGGTCTAATAATAACAGTAGTATATAGAGAGGATCTCAATTTCACCTTACCTTCGGTGGCTGCCTCATACTGTACACTATTGTTTGGAGAGAATGGATAAGAGTATTCTCATTGTATGTTAAAGAATACTTTTCTCCACTTGTTGAACCACTTATATTTGCATGTCTGGGCTCATTAAAATAGAGCGTAGCATTCAAAATTATGCCTTGTATAGAGACCAAAAATTGTAGCATAGTTAATACACCATAGATCCACTTCTCCTTCTGACTACCACTACAAGTGTTGAAAAAGCTCAGGCATACTTTGCCATAATTGTACAAGTTTGGATTCATGCGAATTCCACAGTAGTAATGGACTTGCTGCAACAACAAGTGAGTTAGCATCAATGGAAGATAATATATTGACATATTTAGAGGTGTATGAGGGGTTGGTCACAAAAATATTTGAAACATACAGGTGGAACATTAGAATAGCTTCAAGGAAAGAAGACGTTGAAGCAAAAGAGATCATCATGGTACGGAGTTCCTTCTGCTCCTACTATTATAGCCCTCAAAAGATCCATTCTGGATTCATAGATGCGTCATAAATATGGTATCTGATAGAGGGACAACAAAAATATAGAAGGTGAGGAATGGATTCATTCTAACAAGTTCAGCAAAATGATGGTAACGTCATTAGTTTTAACAAAATGGATGGGAACTATAACTAAATTTACTCAGATATCATCATAAATTGATTCTGAAAGTTCAGATAGTGTACCAAGAAAATGAGGTAATATCTTGAAGTGGAAAAGTTACAGAGTTCATAAGTATGATTATAAGCTCATAAATAAAATGGAAATGACAGAAATTAAAATGACTTATGGTTAATGAGAAAATTTATACCATGCATTAATAACGATTAGAACAAAAAGAAATAATAATTAACCTGTTATGAAGAGTATAGGCACGAGATTTTTCGAAGCTGTCTTAGCTATAGTTACTTCCATCATGTTTGTTACTTTAGAGTACCATGTTGCAGTGTGAAAAATATATACAAATATCATAAAGTCTGAAATATTCAAAAGCTAAATTAGTTATAGAAAAAAGAAATAACAGAAATCAACAATATAATTATAATAATGAGCGACTAAGATATGTGACAAATACTTACAAAGAAGTTATACTTCTACAAATGAATGAATGAAAGAATTTCTCTGTAGACAACATTCTTCGTACATGTACTGTGTAAATTGTCAGTGCTTGATGGTTTTAGTAAAACCTTTAAAGTTTTGCTTGTTTTATCTCTTGACAATGCTACATAAAGCTGACTATGACAGAAAACTGGTTCAGGAAGATACAAACCAACGTAATCAAGTGTCTGGCCTTGTGCTTTATTTATCGTCATTGTAAAACATGGTCTAATTGGGAATTGAGTTCTTTTAAAATGAATTGAAGTTTGATCATTTTTCAGAGGTACAAAGGAATTCTTGGTAAGAAAACATGTTTTCCACAATATTCACCAGTAGTAATTTCAGCAAGAATTACATTCTTATCAAATTTTTTACAAGGAGTGTTCCATTGCATAACCCTTCAGAAGGATTTATGTTCCGCAATAACATCACATGACAGTTTATCTTAAGTTTCAATTCATGTGGTGGAATACCATTTGGAGTCAAAGTATTCAAAAAATCTCCTTGTAGGCTCTGTTCTGATTTGTCAATTGTTTCATCAAAACTATAATATGTGACAATCTCACCAGGAATCTGATCAAGTAAAATTCTGTTAATATGATCAACACATTCATTTCTGGGCGTAAGAATTACTCAATTTCCGATTGCATGTAAATTATCAACATATGCTTCTATATTTGGAAAAACATGATTTATCAAAATTTTCAGAGATGTAATTTCATCCTCAAATGGTACAATTATATTGCTTGGAAGTTGAATACAATTACAACTGTGTTCTTCCTCTGTTCCATTTCCAACTCTAAGCAAATAATCACAAAATATGGGATCCAATTTTGCTCACATGTTTTCAACCAACGGTAGATGTGAATACAAAGGCCATAAGTCAGAGAAGACTAAGCTAGCATTCATTATGTCTTCTTTTTTTTCTCTCGGTATTACTGGTAAAACTTGTCTGAAATCTCCTCCTAGAACGACCACTTTTCCACCGAAAGGCAAATTACAATAACTAATATCTCTGAGCATTTTATCAACGGCTTCAACGGCAGAACGATTCACTATTGGTGCTTCATCCCAAATTATTAATGTAGACATTTTTAATAAAGTCCCTAGAGCAGATTGTTTACTAACAGAACAGATAACTTCACCAACTGTTTCTAGAGGAATTTTAAATCTTGAATGAGCTGTTCGACCTCCATGTAAAAGAGATGCAGATACTCCAGAAGATGCTGTAGCTAAAACAATTAAATTTTGAGACCTTACACCTGTTAGGAGAGCTTTATATAAAAAAGTTTTGCCCGTTCCTCCTGGACCGTCGATGAAATAGATCCCACTCGATTTGGAATTTACTTTTTCCATAATTGTATTGTACGCAGATTGTTGCTCATTATTTAAGCTTGATGTACAAGTATAGCCTCCTTTTATATCCAAATTTGTTGTCTCTTCTGCAATCATTCTTCTCAACCTTTCATTTTCATCTATATTTACACTGAATGATACTATTTCATAGTTATTTATGTTTTTACCCGATGATTCTAAAATAGAATTGATGTCTTCTAAAGCCTGTAGTTTAGCAGCCCTTGAAGGTATATTTTCATATACATAATCATCGATCATATAAACTTTAAATTTATCCCACAGTAAATTTGGATGATCAGGATTGCAAAGCGTGAGAAGTGTAGCAAAAAGACGTCTTAAAAAGGTAGCCATTTTATAAATAATAGTTTCAGACAGACATTCTTCACAATGATTGTCTCCGCCTAACAAACTATGTAAAAGTGCTCCTTCTCGATATGTACTAACAGTTACCCTGTTCAAAGTTCGTAAATCATGAAATGATGTTGGACCTCGAATATGATTGAGAAGAACGCGTAGGAAATATCGTTCTCCTTCAGATGGATTCACTGCGACAATTTGTCCTACAACAACGTGTTTTCTTCTGGTAGTCCAAATTTTCTTATTTGAGTTCCAAACAAAATGTGTTGGAAAATCTAGATACAACAATGTACGAGCAAATTCATTTACTTTATTTATCTCAAAAAATTCTGTCAACATTGTTCTTTTCGTATTTTCTTTGTCAATAATAGTAGACAAATCATCTTCGGCATCATATCTTACTTGTTGATGATTTTCGATATGAAGCTGTAAAGAATAAACAGTTGGATAAATTTCAGCTAAATTAAATGAGAAAATCCTCCACATAGCTTCAGGTAGAGATATCCATCTAGCAGATTGATAAGCTGAGATTTCGTCGGTTTCTGTTGCTGTTTCGTTTGTGGAAACTGAAAAATGAATACGATCATATCCTTTATACACATATTTGTACAAATATTTTACAGCTTTAATAGAAGAACATACTTCAACATTAATGTGACAGTCAAATTTTACGCTCAAATAAGGATTATACGGTATAACCCATCGGTTGTCTAACATTTGATCTCTAACTTTGATAGAAATACCATTATTACGACGTTTATACAAAGGGTATGAGTTATTACCAAATATAGTAGTATTACAATAATCCGTAGGGTATTTATTTTTGCAACTTTTGTTTGCTTCCATACATACATTTTTTGGATTAAGCTGTCCACAAGGGCCATGCATATTGTGTTTAACAATAACAGAATGAAGATAAGGATATTTATTTTCATTAGGAATTTCACAACAAACTATCTTATCAACATCTACAGCAGAACAGATTTTGGGGCTATAGTTGAAAATTAACAATAGATGTGTATGAGGAAGTCCCCTTTTTGAAATTCAATAACATATATATGCGCAACAACTGATCCTAAGATATTTTTTTTGTATAAATCATTTTTCAACTCTTCTAATTTTGCTCTAAATATACGTACAATTAGATCAGGTCGATTTTGAATCTCATCATTGTGTTTTAGTTCTTGCTTAATCTCTGGCCAATTTGGATTGCATGTTTTAGTCAAAAAGATATCCGATTTTCCATAGCGCTGTACAATAGCCATTGCATCCATATATCTCCTTAACATATCTCTAGGCCCACATGTAAAAGACTGAGGTAAAACAATTTTTCTTCCAATTTTGCACCCTCTTGTCTCTCCATTTTGAACGCTATCTACAATACCTTGGTAAAGTTCACCTGGAATTTGATTCTAGTTGTTACGAAAATAGTCTAATCATGCAGTTTCAATCTTAACATACATATCTACAACATATTGTTGGAGCAATCGACCACTGTGAAGTAAAATAGACTTACCGGAAGACCTAATTTGCAATTTATATGAATAATATTCCCGACAAGAAACCTGTGATCGCTTCTTCATTCCGGTAAGCACTGCAAAAAGGAATTCATCATTCGATTAGAACATTGACCATGCAAAACTTTGGTGAATGTACAATAACAGAGATTTGCAAATCTTGATTTTCTTTTTCAATAAATTCAGTTGCAGAGGTAACTGTAATAGGAAATTGAACAACTTCAGACAAATGTTCAGCCCTTCTACACCTTCCAATGCCTTCATGCCAACCAGATTCTCCGTATGGAAAAAGTAAAGAATATTGCAAAGGATCATAGCAACCGTAGTAATAATGAACTCCATGTAAATCACCAGAATGGCCATATATAGTAATATCACGAAAGCGAATATTAGCATTTTCATTGTTTTCGACCCATACAGTAGCTACTTTAGATGAGGTGGGAGCATTAAATACTCTTTGATCAAGTCCTGGGTCGCATTTTATATGTATTTGATGATCTTGTAAGTTAGTCATATTACTTAAAGACCTAAAGAATCTACTATATGGATTTACCTTTAGGATTTCAATTAAAATAATTAAAGTACATTCATCAAAGTTTTTTGAAATTTTCATACGATTTTGAATTTCATTATCTGTATCATAAAAATATAACTGCATATAAGAAGGCTTATTGTTCTGTGGGATAAGTTCGTTTACATAATGATATACTTGTCCTTGAACTCTAAATGTGTAAATACCTCGATATGTTTTAAAGAGCTCTTTGTCGTATTTGACACCAAATGAAGTGAAAGCAAAGTGGTTATTATATTCAGGTGCAATTTTTTTAAATTCCATACATTTAGATTCTTTAGAAGTAAACAAGTTATACAATTCAGTGGGTGAATCAGGTATAGAAATATGAACTTTTCCATCAGAACAATAGAAACCTTTACTTTCTCTATAAATTTTTCTTGCACCATAATATGTACAGCTATTGCATGTCGGTAATACGTATGCACTCGTTGGTATGTTCCATACATTAAAACCACTTGGTAATGTAGAATTGGAAATATGAGGTGTCTCTTGGTTTGAAGTGGAAGCCTCAAAATCATGATGCATTATAGATTGTTGCATTTGTACATCATTCGAATTATTATGTTCACATGATATAGGATTACCTATCCTCCTACGACGATCATTGCAGCCACTTCGAAGTCGTTTTCGTCGATACTTATTCCTCTGATTTTCTTGTTGACGGTGAGACATTGTTTCAAAATTAAGATAACTATTTGAAGTATCCATATCGAATAGTTGGAGCCCAAGATAACCAATAGGAACTAAAAGAATTAAAGAATGTTAGTAAAATATTTATACTTTCAAGTAACATATGTTAAAACATACGTAAAATAAAATTGAAATTTAAAGCATCAAAATTTGCAAACAATGACTGAAATATACTTTAAAATGAAAAAAATTAGTATACACAAAGAAAGTTTAAGAACCAGCAATTTATTACAAATGTACAAGTTCCTGTAAATAAATAACCAAAATACTACATAAACTTATAAAAAAAGCTTGAATAGTTCAATTGGGAAAATTTACAGAAGATAGAGTGCACTACTGTAGCCAATTACAACCGTCGGGAAAAATAATTGGACACTGTATAGAAGAGAACAGTAAATACAAATTAGAGTCTACAATTTGCCAATAGTAAGTGAATGATAAATACTGGAACTGAAACTTTACAGAAAAAAATACAAAGATTAAATAAAAATTGAACTGTACAAAATTTATAAAAGGAATAAAAAAATATCGTATTCGAAGATAGCACAGTTCAATTGATGTTGGAATTTTTAATATTTTTAATTTGAGAATGATATCTTGCAACTTAGAAATAAATTGGAAACAAATTAAATATTGATATAATCAGAAATGACTAAAAATATAACAAATAAAGGAAACCGTAATAATAAAAATTAAAAATCGAAGTATATGAAGTAAATTGAAGTTGACACATTTTTTTACTGGATTGACGAGTGGTGCCCCTCGATAGGGTTCAGGGGCAACGCCCTCGACGGGAATCGACCTAACCGGTCAGGTCGCGGGGGTTTGGGGGCAATGCCCCCGACGGGGATCGACCTGACCGGTCAGGTCGCGGGGGTCGAGGGGGCAGCGCCCCTCGTGAGGGCTCGGGGGCAATGCCCCCGAAAGCTCTTTTGATTTTTATGTATGTATTGCATTGAATATTTTTGTGTATGTGGTAAAGAGTTTATACTTTTTTGTTAAAGACACACCATTCTATTTTAAAAAAAAAAAACCCTCCCCATGCGCGCACGGGGAGAGCACTTCTCCCCGCGCGTGCGAGGACTTGGTGTCTCCCTGTGCGCGCGCGACGACTTCGGATTTTTTTTTTTTTAGATATCTAAAATTGAGCAAAACAGAAGAATTCTAACTAAACATTTATATAATTACAACACTTTATTATTCCAATTGAATAAAATCACAACAGAATTAACTAAATATCATGAATTTGTGCGGGGTGTTGAAATCATCATGCTAAACAAAAATCCAAATTACATCAATGATGGGTAAAATGTTTAGCATAATGAGTAAACCACCGAATTATACACTCTAGTGAAATGATATAACCATTACAACATTTTTATTCTCCATTTCCGGTTATGGAAAAATATATTCTCCCTACAATGACTATTAAACAGAATTCTATAATGAAAGATACCTCAAGTTTAAAACATCTGGACTGTTCAGCAGCAAGTTGGTCTCGCACAAATTGGAGTTCCTGCAAAATTATGTTTGCTTTGTAATCAAAATAATCACAATGGTCTGAACAAGCAATTTTTGTTTCCCTCTTCTATTAATAATCACTTTTAACAAATATATTGATGTAGGACAATTAGCTTTAGAGTTTGAAGAGGAATTGGACCGGAAATCACTTTTAACAAATTTTTTTTTGGCGTTTCAATTGTTTTAATTAAGTGGATGTTTATTTTGTTCTTCTTACTTAAACATTTGGAATGCTACTTGTTTCATGAATAATAGAATTTCTTCTTACTTAAACATTTGGAACGCTCATTGTTTCATGAATAATAGAATTTCATTTTTTGAGGTTATTAAAAAAAACCGAATTAACCGGGAAAAAATAACTCACTGGGAAAATACTAAACAAAAATGGAAAAACCTAAACCATGCTGAAAAAAAAAAAAAAAATTTGAAATGAAAAAGCAAAAATATAGCAACAATGAATAGAAATCTACCTTGAAGAGATTGTTTTGCCACTTGACAGCGCTGTGTGATTGCAATTGCATTTAGTGCATTTGCATGTTATATCTATAGTGTAGAAAGTGGCAAAATACATACAGTGTGAGTAAGTCGGTTGTAGATTTTGTTTTTTTTAATTAAGTCAGCAAATTTCACCGCCAAAGATTGAAGAAATTTATACAGGAGATGTTTATGCAACGGTTCCTTTAGTCAACAATTGTGGCGTGAGAATGAGATATTTATGAACAGTGAAAATCTATATTAGCTACAGGGTTAAACTAGTTTCAATGTGAAATGGCATGTGAAAAAATGAACAGTGATCCTGGGATTCACTCTTTTAAGGAGAGGAGTGATGATAAGTCGGCGACTAATTAATGGGGACGAAATGAGGATGAAAGTGGGAGAGAAAAGTGGGGATAAAATGGGAAATGAAAATACGTCCTGAATGAATAGTAACCAATAGATTCCCTCTTTTAATAGAAGAGGGATATGTTATATACAAACGGTTTAGAGGAAAGTTGTAAAATTGATTGATTTTATGCTTATGATATCCTTAACAAAATAAAAGAGCCAGTTGGGGAGGCACTGTTCATGCCAGATGTCAAGAATTTGAATCGTCAACCAACACGAGTAACCACCTTTTCCTACTACTTCACACCCACGCCCTATTTTGTCTGCTTACCATTTTCAATCACCGTCTTCTCCTTCAGATTTCAGTACTACCGCCAAGAAATCGTAGGAAATTGGGCTGATCAATAATTAGAGAACAATATTTACAAATAATTAAGAACAATAATTAAGAATAATATTTACCAGTAACGATTTTGAACAATAATTAGAGAAATTCAGCAAGGAATTGAGTCGGTGAGCACCCAAGACTAATTTTCTTGACGACGTTGATCTGGGAGGCTTTCGAGTGATATAGTTCACGATGATAATTCGGCTCCCAAAAAGCCCGGCTGTGAGAATGATTTTGTGCTGGAAAGTCTATCATTTTCTTGCTCTTCCTTTTCGTATTTAATTTTCTCTGAAAAATCTATCATTTCCTGCTGGCTCCAAAGTTAAAATTTGGATCGCAGATTGGGTGTACGATGTTAGGCACGGCGGTGCCTCGGTGCGCAGCTTGCCTCCGTGCACACGGACGGAGGCAAGTCGTGCCTCCGTTCAAGTGCACGGAGGCCTCTGTCACGAGAACGGAGGCACGTCCCGTGCGCAGCGTGCCTCCGTGCACTCGGACGGAGACAAGACGTGCCTCCGTACGCGTGCACGGAGGCACAGCGTGCCTCCGTGCACACGGACGGAGACAAGACGTGCCTCCGTACGCGTGCACGGACGCACAGTGTGCACAGCGTGCCTCCATGCACGCGGACGGAGGCTTGACGTGCCTCCGTCCGCGTTCACGGAGGCATGTCGTGTCTCCGTATTAGAGGATTTCCCCAATTCTTTTCTACTCCGTCTAAAAGATTTCCCCAATTCATTTCTTCTTTTCACTCTTTCAGAGGTAGAAGAATGCCTTGTAAACAACCAAAAAACCCAAGCTGCATTCTCCAGATTTCTTGTTGGCTTAAGCATCCAATCTCCACAAAAAATCATGGTATCTCCTTCTCGAAACTATTCTATTTCCATCTTTTGTAGAATCAGGGACAACGGTGAATTCTGTTAGTAGGCTGCACTAAAATTAAGTTCTGTGAAATTAGACGTGCTATCATGTTTTTGTGAACTGCTTTGCTTTTTGGTTTTGATAAAGTTATTTGCTTTTATTTATTATTGTATGGTGTGGGAGAGGCCGAAAATGTGATGATTATGATTACTCAATCATGTCAATTTGTCTTAGTTTGACCTTGGGTGATATTCTATTTTGATTTTAAATTAAAATATAATCTTTTTTTACATATAGATTAATAAATAGAAATTTACTTCCGTGTTTAATTGTATTGCTTTATCCTTGTTTTCCCCATTTTTTCATTTCCTTCCTATTTCCTCAGTTGGGTGGGAAGAGATGATATTTTTTTATTTATAAATACTATAAAGTTGTTAGATTTTGATGAACAGAGAAAGGATGATTTTGCTTTTTGACTATTTTGATGAACACGTGGTTCTTTGTACTAGGATAATTTACCTCATTTGAGAGTTTAAGCATTCTGAAATAATTACAGTAGAAGGATTAGTGACTAAAAGGTTTCTTGGATGAAGTCATAATTTTGAAGAGCATTTGTTCAAGAAAGTTTTCTTCATTTGATAGAATGAAACAATTTTTTAGGGTGATTTTTCATTACGTGTTGGTATGCTTCCTATCTTCTTTTCTTGCTATCTCCTATTTTATTAGATCCATTTTCCATCCTTTTTACTTCTAAAATGAACTCTGTTTCACTTTAAAGAAGGTGTGATAAAGGGCAGTTATCTGTTGCAATAGCCTTTGAATGTTCAATAGGTTTGTGTAACTGGTTACTGCATGGGGGGTGTTCTTGCTATTGCAAGTTCTGTGTTGGTCCCAAGGGTTGATGCTGTGGTAGCCTTCTATGGTGTGCTTCACCAGAACTTGCAGATCCTCTCCATGCTAAGGCACCAGTGCAAACACATTTTGGTGAGCTTGACAATTTTGTTGGATTTTCTGATGTAAAGGTATGGTCTGGAGATTCCTGTAATACTTGTATCCTTTTACTTAAACTCCATTTTTCTAGGTATGTTTATTCATTCTTTTTGGACAGGTTGTTTCTTCAGTGCCAAAAAAGCATATTGTAGCTAATACATAAACTGAGTGAGTATTGTAGCTAAAACTTCTGATATTTCCTAGCTCCACCATTTAAATTGATTAATTTACCTGGGGTAGAGAGGAAATCTCGATGATTCATTAGTGAGTAGCTTCTAAACATATTCTTTTATATTTCAACCATATTAATTCACTTCTAACAAAAAGCAAATGGAAGAAAGAAAGAGCTTTCTCTTTATTTTCATGTTGCTAATGGTGGTAATATGTCGTTCTGTGTCCCACCTGCAGAGGAGTTGAAGAAATTGCCTGCACCTATAATTGCTGTTAAATATTACACCGAAGGTGATTTGTACTTATTTGGTAAGTTTTAGTTTTATTGTCTTATATGCACTTTTACATTGCATTACAGCCTATCAAGGTCCAACAATTTAAAGTTGCTTCACTATTTCAGATGAATTTCAAACAGCAAGACCCCCCGATACTCGACGGCCAAAAATTGGTAAGAATAATATTTTGAATATTTAAAGCATTGTAATGTTAAGGCATCTTGGGCCATTTAAGGAAACCTAGAGTGAGTATGTCCAATTGAAATGTTTCAGTTTTCTGGCTTCTAAGTTCTAACACACTTCTTTACAATTCAAGCAGTGTAGATATACAAATTTGAATTTAAATTTGTAGAAGGAAATTGTGGCCGAGTTCTTGAGAAGTTTAATCAAACCATAGGACAAGCTTGTGGACTGAGAAAATGCTTAAAAATATCTGATTTTAACACTTGCTATAAAATTCTACTGTCTAAAATATTAAAGGAATGATATATTTTATTTGGCTTTTATCAGTTTTTTGTTTCTTCATTGCTTTGAGAACAATATTTACAAATAATTAAGAAGAATAATTAAGAATAATATTTACCAGTGACGATTCTGAACAATAATTAGAGAAATTCGGCAAGGAATTGAGTCGGTGAGCACCCAAGACTAATTTTCTTGGCGACGTTGATCTGGGCGGTTTTCGGGTCATGATTTTGACTGGATGCAAGTGACAATTGAACTTCAAACTCCCTTTGCAAAACCTATTTTTGTTTAGTCTTGCTTATTCTACTCATTTTGGGGATTCTGTTAAGCTCCACCACATCTTGCTCCGGCGTCTAAACCGTATTAAGATTCCACAGTGAGAGTTGTATTGTATTGTTCAATTTTGTTTTGCCAATTAATTTTGGGCACCATTCTATTTCACATACATGCTATTATTTCTTTCTCTCTCTGATCACAAAAATTCAGATGAGACCCAGATATTGGATACATTTTAAAAGGACAGGAAAATCCAAATGTTAACCTGGAAGGTCTCCAAAATTGAGGCAGATACTGTTTTCTCAATAGAGGGAGTAATTGTGCGTGCCACAGCTTGTCCGACTGCATTTAATTCTTTCTTAGAAGCTTTCTCCAAAATAGCAGGCAAGTCCTTGTTTAAGCAATTGCTGATCATATTAGATAGTTGCTGGGTACGCTCCCATGATGCCTTTTCCAGTTTTGCATTCTCCTCGTGAAAATGAGCCCACAAAGCATCCGCATTAGCCTTGACAGCTTTCTCCATAATCCGTCCCAAGGATGCTTCAAGTCTTCTGCCTTCTTTGGTAACACGGACAGCAACCATCATGGCCACCTGCTTCTGCATATCTTTTTGCATGGCTACAACCTGCAGGTAAAAACATGTGGTGAGGGATGTGCAAGTCAATATTATGCCTGCAGATGGTATAATATACTCTTGGATGCCAGTAGTCATTGACCTATCTTGGATCAACAGAATAATATGAAAAGTACTGGTATGCAAATTTGACAAGCAAAAAGTTACCCAGTTACCTAAACACAAGTGAATATAACATATTTGGAATGCCTAACACGAAGTACGATATCTACACCTAGCATTAAGCTTTACTATTTGAATATGTTATTGGCAATAACATAATAATCTGGGGACTTCGAAACTACTCTAAATAGTCACTCAACTTTTTCAAAACTACCATAATTAGTCACTCAACTTTGCAAAAAATTCCTAGGGGATCACTAAATCATTGATGTATGGGGTCACAATTTGCAAAGTTTGATGACCTCCTAGGAAGTTTTAGCAAAGTTCAGTAACTATTTAGGGTAGGTTTGAAGTTCAGTGACCTCCTATGAACTTTTTGCAAAGTTCAGTGACTAATTAGAAAAATTTTGAAATTCGGTGACCTCCTGAGAACTTTTGGCAAAATTTGATAACTATTTAGGGTATTAACTCTTTCACTCTAGATCCGGACACCGACCTGAGAAGGACAAAGAACCGAAGAGTTGATTCTTTGTTAAATGGAGATCGAAAAGAATTAAGGGTGCGTTTGATTGTCAATATTTTTTATTGAAATGTGTTTTCTACCCAATTTCCTACTTTTATGCTGTTTAAAAGAAAATTGTCAATATTTTTTTATTGAAATGTGTTTTCTACCCAATTTCCTACTTTTATGCTGTTTAATTGACAATTTTCTTTAAGAAAAATATTTTTCTGCTTTTGATTACGTCATCATATTTTCCTTGAAAATAAGGAAAATATTTTCTTTAGGGAGACTTAGTTTTTATTTTTTAAGTAATTCACTTTCTTTCTCTTTTTCTTCTAAACACCAATAAAAAATGGACATATATAATATTTTTTAGATTGAAAACTAAATCAATCAAAAACATTTAATTAATAATTGTCATACAAATAATTTTTAGGCAATTGTTTAGAATTTATTTTCTTTGCACGTAAATTTTATGCTCTTAATCAAATGCAACCTAATTGGTTTTGTACGTGTATATATACTATAAAAGGATGCCGAACAAAAGTTAAATTTTCATCAATATAAAAACAAAGTGAAAAAGTAATCTGTAAGGGGATTAAGATGTACAAATGTTTGATTGCGCCTTAACGAAAATGATTTCCTTTTCCTTTTAAATGCAACCGAAAAAATCCAGTCAACCTGTAGCCACGTTCAACAGGTTCTGGTGAAGTGTGTAGTTTCATCTTAATTTTCTAATACACAGAAACTCAGTACTTTTTTCAACATATAGCCGGACTGTGTCTTATAACGCCGTTCACAACTCTTCCAGACCACGACTATTCTGTAATCATCCACCTTCCAGCCTGAATGATATTTATTATTCCCTACATGAAATGTAACTTTGCATATGAGAACAAATATTACAGAATACAGAGATTATGCAAGATTCTCGCCATCGCAAGACCGTTTTCAAAAAGGTAAATTCACTTCATATCCAATGCTGAGGAAGATACTATCTTAGAGAGGTAAAGCTGTTGCCTCAGTTACTCGAAACAATGTCTAAATATTGCGATCTCAGCACTGCCTCTGAGAGTCTCGGTGAACTAAGACGTGTCTGTGAAGATGCAGACTTGTACAGATAGACCAAATAAAGTCGAGAGACTAGGCCAACTTACTGATTAATGCTATCCCATGGTTCAAGCTTTAGGCTCCATAGACTGAATTACGTAGTAGGTATTAGGGAAGAGAGGACACCACATTTCCACTGGAACCATCAAACTGCCCAGCTTCCTCCACATTATAAGTTTCGGTAGTAAGGCTCGAGAATCTCCAGCCATCTCCATCCCTAGGTCAGAAGCTTGAGAGCAAAAGTAATTCTTGTTTTCAGACACAAAATTGTGAAGTTCATCTTGACTGACCACATCGTTATTGTAACTAAATCTTGTTTCACCCACAACCTTGACCCCCACCTCAACATGTCTTGTATCAGAGTGCGTGCCTCCGTGTACGCGGACGGAGGCACGTCGTGCCTCAGCCCGAGTGCACGGAGGCACGCTGTGTATGGGCACCAGCGTGCGTGCCTCCGTGCACACGGATGGAGACACGACGTGCCTCCATCCACGTGCAAGGAGGCACACCGTGCACAGCGTGCTTCCGTGCACACGGATGGAGGCTTGACGTGCCTCCGCCCACGTGCACGGAGGCACGCTACTAAGCTGTCTCCATGCCACACATTCCTGTCTCTGTCTAAATTTCAGTGACTTTCATATCAGATGTTCATTTGTCTATGCTAATTTTCTTGATTCCGTTCTCCCTGTCTTGTTGTGGTCAATTACTTTTATTTGTTATACCTGCTTGTATCTTTTGTGTTTTCACTTCATAAATATTGTTGGTTTTGAATTATTTGCTCTTGCCAGATATGAAGCTTGGGTCATTTATAATTTCCTATCACTCTGCTTGGCATGGGTAGGTGGCCCAGGGGATGTTGTTTTAAGTCTGAGTGGCAAAGTTCTAAAGCCAAATTGGTGTTTGATGACATGTTGCTTTCCCCCTATTCCTTTGGATGGGTAAGTGATCTACTCTAGAAACTACATTTGCTTGAATGGTTTAATGCATGTCCGCCATAACACTTGTAATATTCTAATAGAATAACGCTATTCATAATTAATGACTGTAGTAGTCATTCTATGCTTCAGTTTGTTATTGATACATTTAGGCACCGTTTGGTAACCATTATTCTAGAAAAAAATGCATTCTTTGTGTCAAATCACACCTTTTTTGTGGTTGAAAATGAAGGAAAAGTTATTGATGTGATGGAAAATATTATTTTATTGATGAATGTGTGGTTGAAAATTGGTAGAAGAATGAGAATGAAAAAAAAATGGATACCAAACAGAGGCTAACTTCTTATTTGAAACAACAAAATTTTAGAAAATTAATGTCTCAAATAACAAATTACTACATATAATTTCACGAAGGCGATTACTGATGACATTAATATTTGAAATCCATAGCTTATAACTATAACTAGTCGACGCACGTGCAATGCACGTGTTTCAGTTCAGTTGGCTACTTAATGGCGTTGAGTGATTTTTAGTTATTTTTGGTAATGTTTGTAATCCTAATTATATTGAAAACCCGATTTTATGTTATACTGCATGTCATGGTATTAGAAAGAGGATCTGAAATTCTTACGGTATCCTAATACTTTCATCAGTAATTTAAAGCAGAAAAATTGGCAGGCACATTTAGCAAAATTATTAACATCACAATTTATCTCTAATTTGTTCATCACATTGAAGCAGAATTGAACAAAATTAGTAAGCAAAACACAAAATTAAGCACAACTTATTTGACATAACATCTCTGCACCTCCTCTTCTCCACTTAAAGTTACAAATTTCAACAAGAAAACAGGTAAATTTTATTACATCAATCCTTCAAATTTTCTAAGTGCAAGAAACAGTGGCACGCTGCACAAGGATCCGTGCGCGCGGGCGGAGGCACGGCGTGCCTTCGCCAGCATACACAGATGCGCGCTACCATGCGTGCCTCCGTGCACGGGCATAGAGAATCTTGAAGAATTAACTAAAGGAAAGAATCAGTTGATGGTTGCTCTAAAGTGTCTTCTACATCCATTGGTCCTTGTGAAGTCCTAGGAACAGAGCTGTGACTTTCCATTGGTTTCTGCTAGTGGTGTCAGGCTCGGCTCGGCCCATTGTCGCACGAGCTCGGCTCGTGCGAGCACGAGCCGAGCTCGTGGCTCGATGGCAACGAGCCAGCTTGAGCTCGGCTCGTTGCCATTTGGGCGAGCTCGGCTCGTGCCCGAGCTTGCCCAAAGCGAGAGGCTCGGCTCGCCGACTCGCTTTTTTTTTTTTAAACGCTACTGCAAGTCTACAACGAAATCTTAAATTTAGTTAGATATAATATATATGCACATTTTCTATTTTTTTTAAAAATATATATTTTTCAAAACATTTATTGGGGCTCGTCAAAACATTTATAATTTTTAAAATAGTAAATATAAATTTATTTTTTTTTTTTAAAAGATAAACCCTCCTCCTTTATCCGGGTTTGGGACCGGCTACTTCAATTTCGTGTAGGCGGAGTTAAAATTGTACAATTTTTTAAAAAAATTATAAATGTATGAAAATAAAATTTTGTAATGAATGTAATGAAATTAAATATCACTTACTTGATTATATGCAATTTCGACATATTTATGTTGAATTCGATAATTAGCGTCTTCCCAATCCTTCACGCACATTAATGCTTCCAAAATATTTTCTTTTAATCGAATTCGAATATCAGAGAGAACCCTCTTCCCTGCACTAAAAGCAGACTCCGAAGTTACAATGCTAACCGAAGGTGTTAGTAGATCTTTTGCAATTGCAGAAACAATTAGCCATCGACGTTCGTTATTTCGCCAGAATTCGATTACATCTTCTGAACTTTTCTTAACTGATTTGTTACTAGGCATAGTATAACGAAAGTAATCAACTAATTTAGATGGCAATGCATTTGGACTACTACTCGAAGTTTGAGTACATGCAGTGGAAGACATACTACTACTACTAGAAGAACCATATGCATATGCAGTTGAATCATATCTAATTGAGTCTATGTTTTCTAATAAATTAATTATTTCAGCGTCGTCATCGTTTATATTAGTGGGAGGAGTAGTAGGTATACGAGTAACTTATGTACCTATTCTTGAAGCATATAATTCATACATTTCAATTAATGTTTGTTCCAAATTCTTATAAGTAATAGGCATATTAAAAGTTAAAGCATTTGAAATTTGATCAATTATAAATTTAGTACCCGATAAATTATATCGGGGGTCCATGATGTATGCTAAAGGAAATAACATAGGTAATTCTTCTCAATATTTTCTAAATTTTAATTCCATGACATATATAACCTCATAAAAATCAGGGTCATTTTGATGTCTCTTAAAAACTCTAACAGTTATATAAAGACGTTCAAGAACCATGCAACTAGTTGGATAATAAATACCAGACAATATATTCGTAGACGTTTAAAAACTATATTCCAATCGAATTCATTTAAGATAGCATCGTCTTCGTCTCTAATATGCCTACTGTTATAAAATTCAGTGATAAACGGTTCAAAACCTTCACAGGATTTTAATAATAAGTAAGTTGAATTCCACATATGACCTACATCAGTAATAAAAGTTTTTGTATTAGAGTTCCCAACTTGTTCACAAAATTCTTCAAATGCTTGTTTTCTACTAGGTGTAATCGTGATATACGTAAGTGCATTCCTAATTCGACTAATTTCGTCCTTCACATGTTTTAAATCGTCTTGTACAATTAAATTAAAAATATGGCACACACGTCGAATATGGAATAAATAACCACCAAAATCGGGTTGAAATACTCTATGCAATTTATCGATAACTACTTTATTTACAGAAGTATTGTCAAAAGTAAAAGAACGAATTTTACTCTCACATTTATATTCTTTAATTATTAACATAATTGCATTAAATATAGTGTTAGCATTATGAGGATACTCAACAATTTTAAAAGTAATAATTTTTTTTATGCATAACCCAAAGTGGGTCTATATAGTGTGCAGTTGCAGCTATATAATATCTCTTATTAATTCATTTCCATAAATCCAAAGTTAAAGATATTACACCCCCATATTTTTCTAAATCTCCAATCAATAATTGCTTTACATTAAGAAAATATTCAATTGAATAGAACGAAGAGTATTTCGACTTACCCCAACGTACCTTGGTTGAAGATATTGTTTGACGTAGTTTACGAAATGTTCGTTGTCCACTATTGCTAGTGGCAGCTCCGCCGTGGCAACGAACTTCACCATTCCTTTTCGTGCTTCCTCATGCGAATACATCCACGTAGAAAGTGGCGCAGTAGTATCACCGGCTCTACTAGTACCAAACTGTAGTTGCGTTTGTCCACGTTCAAGAAGCCCATGTTTGGCCGCACATGCTTTGTAATGACAGTTGAGGTGAGTGGTTCCAATGCCTTTTTGCCATGCCAGTCGTTGTTGACAGTATTTACATACTGTTTTGGTTTCTGGAAGTCTATCGATTACACGACCAGTGTTAACCAATTTGAAATGGTCCCAACATTTTGCCTGCTTCTTCCCCTTTCTCTTCCATCTTGCATCGGAAATATTTAATGCAGGTTCTTCATCTTGTTCCAAATCAATAGGAACACTAGGATCAACATCAACGTCATCCAAATCAATTGGATCGGCTTCACGAACGTCGAAATCTTCAATGTCTTCTGGAATTGGTAGTTCATTGAGACCGGCAAATTCATTCCCAAATTGATTTTGGGCAGGTGTTTCGCCTTCCATACCGAACAAGTTTTCAACAAATACTCGTGGATCCATTTGTAAATTGTTGAAATAGAATGTAGAAATGTAGAAATGAGAAGTGAATAAAGATTATGTACTAGTGACTAGTGTATAAAATGTGTTGTAAAATTAAGATAATAATGTAAAAAAAATGTAAAAGAGAATTATAAAATAAATGAATGATATTGTTGATAATGATTTGTAAATTGTAGAGAGAAGAGGGTATAGAATGAAAGTTTGGTGGGAAAAAAATGTTGTAATGGGTTGGGTATTTATAGGAGAAGAAAAATAAATTTTTTTTTTTAAAAAATAAGTGACCAAGCGGCCACTGAAAAATCAGTGACCGTTTGGCCACTTTGGTGATCGGAACGGTCATTCATCAGTGACCGTTCTGGTCACCTAATTTTTTATTTTATTTTTATTTTTTTTTATTTTTTTGTTTGGGTGCGTCCACGAGCCGAGCGGCTCGTGGGCTCGTCTCATGAGCGGCTCGGCGAGCCGCTCGTGAATAGTGACGAGCCGAGAGGGCTCGGCTCGTCTAGCCCACTTGCCCGCTCGGCTCGTGCTCAGGCTCTTTTTTTACGAGCTCGAGCGGCTCGTGGGCGTGAACAATACGAGCCGAGTGGGCGAGCCGACGAGCCGCTTGGCTCATTTGACACCACTAGTTTTTGCACCACTTATTGGCAGTTGGGCAGTGGGAATCGTGTTTCCAAAGTTATTCGGTGGGCTAGATTTAGATGGCAAATAATTTGGCTTAGAAGCAAGTTTATTCCTGCATATCACAGAGAAGAGAAGTTCATCTTTCTGACTGGAGAGAAAAATCTTGTGTAATCGGATTAAAACGAATAGTGTATAAACACGTCATTTACCTGAATGATTGGCTTTGCTGCAACTGAGAAAGATAGGAGTGGTTGAAAAATTCTTCAAATGTCAACAGCTCCCCTATGTAGCATTGAAAAAAAAAAATTTAAACAAACTCAAGTTTAGATAAAATAAATAGTATTGTTAAATAATGGAAACTAAAACAGATTGTTTGAATAAAAGCCTTTAGATTAATTAGTCCATGATGTTGATATATAAGAATCAAAAGCGAAAATATGTGGCGACATTGCCAGATAAATGCATCAGAGCATATTCTCATTTCTAAAAGGATTGTTCCCTAATAATGAATTTCCTATAAACAACATAGTTAAGAAGTTAATAGGTTGCAAAACAAATTTATTTGAACAAAAATGTTATATAGAAATTTTTGCCAATCCCATTGGGTAACTTAGGGCGCAAATAATGAAAGATAATGGATTAATGTCTAAATTCCAAGAATAGCTATAGCGAAGAGAGGTGAAAAATCTTCTTTGACTAAGGAAAAACAATCATAGCATTTTCATGGAAGGGCCATGGACTTCACGTTTCTTATGTCCCTCAAAAGTAAAATATGAAATTAAAATATTTATTTATACTTATATATAGTCATCATTTAGTGAACATTCTGTGACGATCATGAGAAATTTCAAGAAAGTTTGTGTATTCTGTGGAAGTAATTCCGGGACAAAAAGATATTTGGCGACGCAGCACTTGAGCTTGGAAGAGAACTGGTTTTTCCTCTCCTCTCGTGTTTATCCTATATATTACAGTAAACAAGAAGACAAAGGATTAAAAGAAAGCAAAAGTTGAAAAGATAAAGGGAAAGCTAAATAGGTCGCTGGTGGTGGGTGCCGACGTTTCAGTGGTTTTGGTTTTGAGCAGGGAAGGGCAGGGCGGGGCGAGGGCGGGGCGGGTTACTTCTTTTATTTTAGTTTTTCATATGAAAAAATGTAAAGTTGCCTCTTTTGGTTTGGGGCGGGAGGGGGGGGGGGGAGGTGTTAATTAGTTCTTTTATTTTAGCTTTTTATATGAAAAAATTTAAAGTTGTCTTTCTGTCTTTTAAAAATTAGTCAACATTGGTTAGATCTTTGATTTTTGGTCAACTAACAAAGAAAGTAATGATTTCTGTCAATTTGAACGTTAGATGCGAGTTTTTGAAAGGTTTGGTACCATGAGTGCAATAAATTAAAGGTTTGGATCAAATCTGCATAAAAGTGAAAAGTTTGGTACCGTAACTACAATTTTCCCTATACTAAATAGGAAAAGTATTTCTAAACCACAAAATGCTTTAAACATATAGCCAATAACAAGGCATAAATAATAATACCTAATTCTTGTGCCGTTGAACTATCGAACATTGTTCAATAGGGTGCCAGAAAAAGTTTGGGAAGCATAATCGCCTTAAAACTCCTTAAACAACTAACAGAAACAATGAATGTTGTGAATAGAGTAAAATATAGGAAAATTCCCTGAGTACAGGGAATTTTACCAGAAAATGTTCCTAGCCTTTGATTTTTTTTTCCCGGCTTTTTGTATAAATCCTGGCCTTTGATTTCAAAAATCTGGCAATTGTCTGGAAAATCTTTTTGTACCTATAGCACGGTTCTAAAATATAATGTCCCTCGACCCTTAGTGAGTATAAAACCTATTAACTGTATCCACTAATGATGTTTAAAACAATGTTAAGCTATTAAAGTATTATAAAACAATCAGTTGAGGCCCTAAAACACCCCAGACTGTTCATAAGGCTTGAAAACTTTCAGGTAACAGTGTCCCAAATTGAGGATAACCATGAACCTGTAAGACACTTTACATTGAACGTATAACATGAGAGGAAAATGCTAGACGTACTCCAGCCCCTACTACACGGTTTACTTCCTGGCTGACGTGGCAGTGAATTTTGAAAATGGTCAACAAAGCAATAAAAAAAAAAAGTCAGAAAAACCCAATTAAAAGGCGCCTCTCCTCAACCCTTCGCCATTTTTCCCTCCCCTCCGCAGTGAAGACGAAATCGGCGAAAATGGAGCCACCTGAAAACTCATTCGACCTGACCGGCGACTTGGACGACGGCGACCACCACACGTCGGCGAACCATTTAATTTTCCCCCTCCACACTGACGCCGCGAAGTTAGTTGACGGAGATGCAGGGGAAGCCGGCCAGTCCCACTCCAACAAATGAGACGCCGGCGACTACATGGGTAAGTTATCAATTTAATCGTCCTTATATGGCCATGAGTGGGGAGCTTAACTTGTGGATTGGGCTGATTATTGAATGTGTTGTGAAGTGCACTGTGGCGATGGTTGTTGCGGTGGGGTGGGCTGGAGGTGGTGATGGTGATGGTTGTTGCGGTGGGGTAGGCTGGAGGTTTTAATCACCAATACTACTAATAGGTGGCAGGACTGGGAATTTCTACCTGTCACAAGTTGGTTCTTGAGGTTTGTTCTGCAATAAGGAGTGTGCTAATGCCAAGGTTCTTGCAGTGGCCTGATGAGAATGGAATGGAGGAGATTAAAAGGGAGTTCGAATTTGTTTCGGGGATACCAAGTGTGGGTGGTGCAATTTACACAACACATGTTCCGATCATTACTCCAAAGGATAACGTGGCAGCTTATTTTAACAAGAGGCATACAGAGAGGAATCAGAAGACTTGTTACACGATTACAGTTCAAGGTGCAGTTGATCCTAGGGGAGTTTTTACCGACATTTGTATTGGTTGGCCTGGTTCATTGACTAATGATCAGGTGTTGGAAAAGTTGGCCTGCTTCTAAACTGCTGTGGCTTTGCAGAGATTGCTGTGGCTTCGTTCAGTGGTATCTCATTTACTATGGCAATGGGAAGAAAACATCGCAAAGACATTTGTATTGGTTGGCCTGGTTCATTAAGTGCTGTTGGTGTTGGTACTCCTATAAAGCTCGTTCTATTGTGAACAAGCATTTCAATTTGGAGTAGAGTGCCTGGATTAAATCACTTGTGTATTGTGATTGGTTGCTTTGGACCACTCCCATGGTCTCGGTGGGTGAAGTGAAGACAATCAATAGATGCCTTACTGCTTTGTGTTGTTTAGTTTAAAATGTGACTTTTAGTAGCTTTTGAAGTTCGAAAATATTCAGCTTGTACAGTTGTATTGAATCAGTTTTGCATTTATTCTTCATGTAAATTTGTTAGGAAGAAAGTTAGATAATGATTCCATTTTTCTGTATTTATGGAACTTTCATTGTACAATTCTTTTACACGGTTGAATGAATATTTTTCTCAGCCTCATCTTAATTGTTCAATATCAAAATTTTGTCATTACGAATCTAATAATAACTGTATTCCAGGAGACACCATCTCCAATAACTTGCATACAAGCTTTTTGATCAACACTTGCAATTATAACACCCATGCACAACTCAAAGCCAAGTTTGATCTAATGTTTCAAAAACAATAAAACAAAAGCGAATGTTCCAAAAACAAGTGCGAGTCTACTTGTTCGAACTTGTTAATATAACATATAAGTCATGATCAAATAACACATCATGATTACAATGAAGTTCTTACACCACAAACAATTACTGTCAACAATGTCTTAAGAAATAACAGAGGATGATCTGGCTGGTTTTGCTGGGAACGTGAGTTGCGGAAGTTAACTGATCTGGTGCCTTTGCTGGTCTTGCTGGTTTTGGTAAGTGGAGATTAATATTCCAACAAGTACCAACACCAACAGCAATTAGCTTAACACCGGCTGAGTCAAATCCTTCTGTTGATTCTTCAAGGGACTCCACAAGTTCCCAGCTAAAAGATGCAATGAAAACAAGCATATCAGAACATTGAAAATCTTGAATTTATTTATTATAAGGAAGTTAATAGGGTGAAATGATTCGTGGTTTACCAGCAAAAAATCCAAAATGTTGCAACAGTGCAACAAAAGCCATTCTCTGAAATATCCAAAATAGCTGGAGTGGATGCTCGATTCCAGAAATGGTTCTTGGACTAGGAAGATCGATTTATTCAGCTCAACCTTCAACGTTATCATTTTCAGAATCCACAAACAAAACATCTTCCATGTTCTCCTCCTGCAAAACATAAACACTCACGCATTATTTATGAACAAAAAAAAATGAACTGATGATAAAACAAAAAAAATGGCATTCATATAGCTTTCATATATTTTTAACTTTGGCAGATACAATGTGAAGATATCAACAATTGGAGACAAATCAAAACTTCCAAAGTCATTGCAGTAACTTATATAGAAAGCAGAGGAGACAAAAAGGGGCAACACTGGACTCCATCTTCTGGAAGGAACTGAAAACAAACAGTGTCGAATTTCCTAACCCGGATTTGCTTATACGGACGAGTAGTGAGCAAAGAATCAGCAA
The DNA here is from genome assembly GCA_035079005.1 of Fraxinus americana. Taxonomy (NCBI): domain Eukaryota; kingdom Viridiplantae; phylum Streptophyta; class Magnoliopsida; order Lamiales; family Oleaceae; genus Fraxinus; species Fraxinus americana. The sequence goes on along the minus strand of CM068728.1, from coordinate 8,823,107 downwards.
TTTCTACTTATGGTAACGAAGTTCCTAACCTAGATTTGCCTAGCACCGTGTTTACACAGAACCCATTTACGATACCATTTCAAACGTAAGGCAAAAATAAGCAGCCCATAGTGTTGAGAAAGTACCTAAAGTCATAGCGATCGAATCTGTAGAGTTTCCATCTTCCATTGTTCTTGCGCCGGCGAATGAGAAACAAAAATGAGAAAAGAGATAGTGTCGTGCTTGAAGAACTTCTAATCGCCTGGAAGTGCTATTCGCCGGGAAGTCGCCGGCCAGGTCGCCTGAGTTTTCACCTGCACCCATTGAATCGCCTGGAATGAGCTTCGCTGTGGAGGAGACGGAAATGGACGAGATTTGAAGAAAGGCGCCTTCTTTTGGGTTTTTGTCCTTTTTTATTTTTTTATTTTTTTTTAATTGCTGTGTTGACCAATTCAAACTCCACGCCACGTCAGCAGAAAGTCATCCTTGTAGTAAGGCGTGGAGTACTTCTAGCATTTCCCAACATGAGAACCATAACATATAATGCCTGTTTGGTAAAAATTCTCATTTTCTACAGTAAATCAATTCTCATTTTCAACCACACATTCTTCAATAAAATAATATTTTCCATCACATCAATACTTTTTTCTTCTTTTTCAATCACACATTTCCCATCATATCACTATTCAAAAATCAATTCTTTCCCCAAAAATCCCTACCAAACATACTCATACTCTTTTTCTTGTTTGACCACATTGAATTGGTTGATGATCCATTAGCACACTTCAAACTCGACGAATAACATTTTTACGGCAAAGAAGTTGAGAATCAAATGATATCTTAGTGAACCCATAAACTGTAATTTACAATCTAAATCGGAAATACATATATTTTGCTAATATTAGCATTACAAACTTAAAAATGTATTATAGTTTCAGCCCTTGTTTGAACACATTTTAAGAGAAAATATATTTTTTTGAATATTGATTTTCTGCTAATGTATGGTTTAAAATGAAGAATTTTTTTTCGATTTACGTGTAATATTATTTTATTGAAAAATGTGTGTTTAAAAATGAATTTTAAAAAAATGAACATTTGTTAAAATGGGGTTCAAACACGTGCTTAATTTCAATAATTAGATCTTTAGTAGCCTCATATTTTTCATACATGTTTTTCATATCTCTATTATTTTTATTCAAAGAAAAATTCAATTGTCGATACTAAAAGGCCTGTTCGTTTTTTATTCTCAAATTTTACAGTAAATCAATTTTCATTTTCAATCACACATTTTTCAATAAAATAATATTTTCCATCACATCAATAATTTCTCCTTCTTTTTCAACCACACATTTTCCATCATATCACTATTTAAAAATCAATTCTTCCTCCAAAAATCTCTACCAAACAAACACTTACCAAACAAACGTTTAAGGTCTGTTTGGTACAGATTTTCATTTTCTACAGTAAATCAATTCTCATTTTCAACTACACATTTTTCAATAAAATAATATTTTCCATCACATCACTACTTTTTTCTTCTTTTTCAATAATATCTTTCCCACTGTTCAAATATCAATTCTTGGCCCCAAAATTCCTGCCAAACACATGCGAATAATGAATACTATTTTACACGATTTTAGTTGAATTGAACAAACTACTTCGAGAAAAACGATAAATTTAGAGCAGAAGTTTGGGAATCGGAATTCAAAAATCCATTCCGGATAATTTCAGTATCGCGATCAGAGTAGGGAACGAGAAGGCGGTCCGGTTAGCGGCTGGTGTTTGATAATTTTTCCGGCGACGGATAGTTTGGGGCTTTTTCCAATTTTCCCTAAATCCTAAAAATCCCAATGGCTGCAAAACCCAAGTCCCGCTCAGTTCTTGAACCCCTCGCAGATTCCGCAATAGATACTAGCAACTCTCCGATCAAATCTGTGTCACTCTCAAAACTCTCCGACACCGAAACACTAATTTATCTCGGTACCCTCTCCGGCACTCTGTTGTTATATTCTCTCAAGTATTCGCAGGATTCCCCTCCCGGAATTTCTTTTCTCAGACGCGTTTCCGTATCAGGTACTGGTAACCCTGTAAATTCGATCCACCCACTCGTCCACATCGGTAAAGTTGTAGTACTCTGCGATGGCTTTCTCTTTTTGCTCGATGATAAATTACTCCAACCTGCTAAAAGAATTAGTCTTATCAAAGGCGTTACTGCATTTTGTCGTAAATTCCGAAGCCAAAAGTTTGGTTATAACCCTTTTCCACAAAGATCTAACGGTGGAAGTTATACTAATCATAACTATGATAATGCTAATAATAGCAATAGCAATAGTTTATTTGCGATTGGAATGGGAAAAAAGTTGGTATTGGCGGAGTTGATTTTAAGTGGGTCTTTGGTGATTTTGAAGGAGATTCAGGGCATTTTCGATGGGATTATAATGAATCTGGTGTGGATTGATGATTCTTTAGTTGTTGGTTCTAAGACGGGCTATTATGTGTATAATTGTGTAAATAGACAATGTGTCTTGATTTTTTCCCTACCGGATTCTTCTAGTTCTCCACAGCTGAAGTTGTTGGCTAGGGAGTGTAGGGTGTTATTGATGGTCGACAACGTGGGTATTATTGTGGATACTGAGGGGCAACCAGTGAGTGGAAGCTTGGTGTTTAAGGAGGTTCCTGATTCCATTGGGGAAATTGGGTCTTATGTGGTTGGTGTGAGGAATGCTATGGCAGAATTGTATCATAAGAAGACAGGAGATTGTGTTCAGAGGTTTAGGGTTGTAGGGGATGGAGGTGGAGGGTTATGCATTGTGAAGGATGAGGAAAATGAAAGTGGCAAGCTGCTTGTCATCACAACATGTTCAAAGGTATGTGATTATTTATCTTGAACTCTTTTTTTGAAGTTTGTTAATATTATATCACCAAAGTGTTGCATCCATTTTTAATTTGATATATTTCACACTAGGAAAGATGTGTTTCAAAAAGTCCACAGCTTCTGATGGATTTGCTTGGATAAAAGATGGAGGAGTCAAGGAAAACAATATGTTTTTTAGTTTAGTAATTATACTATATTCTAATAGTTGAAGGCTTGCTGTAAGATGACCTACTGCTACAATTTAGAGTAAAAGGAATTGTGCGAATCAAAACCATTGATTAAACATCTGGGTGTGACTTACATATCTGGACATGATTCTGGTCAATATATTCGTTGTACTTGTTATTTTATGATTTGAGCTAGGAAAGATTTTGTAATTCTAGGTTCACCTCTGGGCCCTACACTGGGAATTGAATTGAATATATATATGAGCTTAAACTTAGTACTTTTGGAGTGAGACGTGATTGATATGTTAAATAGACAGTTATTGAGACGACCTGACATAATATGTAATTCGTTTCAATGCAAGGTTATGTGCTACAGAAAGGTTTCTGGAGAAGAACAAATCAAGGATCTGCTACGAAAGAAGAACTTCAAAGAAACCATTTCCTTGGTTGAAGAGCTACAGAGTGAAGGTGAACTGACAAAAGAAATGCTTTCTTTTGTCCACGCCCAGGTCGGCTTTCTCTTGTTGTTTGACTTGCATTTTGAGGAAGCAGTAGATCACTTTTTGCTTTCAGAAACAATGCAGCCTTCTGAGCTTTTCCCATTCATCATGCGGGACCCAAATCGCTGGACCTTGCTGGTATATCTAAATGCTAGTGATCTAACATTCACACGTCGTTTCCTATTCTTATAATTTATAGCCAAACCATGAATGTTACTCCCGAAAAAAGTGATTTAGCATTCGGTACGCTTTTTTTTTCTTTCGAGCTGTTGAAAAGGACTGTTTTATATAGGTCGTGTTTAACTGGGTATGTGTTTGATCTTTCTACAGTTGTGTTCGACTGAATAAGAATTGCCATTGCCTCAAAACATATGAATTTATGATAGAAGGGGTAAGGGAAGGGTTTCATTGTCGAGAACTCTAGTGCTGGACATGATAAGATTTTGCATGCATTTTGTAGTCAATTATCTATTGATTGCTTACACTCCCTTTCTTGTCAGTGGAGCATCCTGTGGATGTCATGTAAAACAACCTATCCTCAATAAACACTAACATGTTGTGGTTGTATGCACCACCAAAAATTAAACTGTTGGTTACATGAATATTTCTCGGAAGGATTCATGTGATAAGATTTATCAAAGTTTTATGTTAGCTGTCAACCTAATAGCATTGTGGTTGTCTAATTAATAAAATTAATATTACTGAGTTTTTAGCTATCTTCTTCTAAAGGATCTTGCTTTCAGAAGAGAGATGCTATCTCACTAGAACAGTAGAGAGAGAGAGAGAGAGAGAGAGAGAGTTTGATATGTGCCTGATGTGGTTGAAAAATATTCGATTTGACTGAACCATTCATAAGAGGTATCCGACACCAAGTTTATCGTTACAAAGCTTAGCTTTTGGTTCTTTGATTTATAGTTGTCTGTTGAGTTATATTATCTGGCCACTTGTCAGATAGGAGAAATAAAGTAAAACATAAAACGAAGATGCTGTAGCTTCTGTATTTATTGTTGATACTACAAGCAGATTGGAGGAATGTGGATTTGATAAATGAAAAAAATAGAGTATTTCTCTCCGTCGATCTCCCTTCTCTCTGCACATGCATACTTGCACATCATTTCATTGTGTGTATCGCGTATAGTACCTTCCCTGTTTTTCATTGTATTTTTCTTGTTTTTGAATTGTCTGAGAACTCAATGAAATGTCTATTTTCAGGTTCCAAGGAAGCGATATTGGGGATTGCATCCTCCACCAGCACCTCTTGAAAATGTTATAGATGATGGGTTGACAGCTATTCAAAGAGCTGTTTTTCTTAAGAAAGCAGGTGTGGAGACTGCTGTAGATGATGAGTTTCATCTAAATCCACCTAGTAGAGCTGATTTGTTAGAGTCTGCAATACAAAACATGATAAGGTGATTTTTGGTTTTTGTTGGTAAATAATTGACTTCCGGGTGATAAAGAAAGGATGTGTCTTATGTGTCGATAAAGCATTCTATATTTTCACTGTCTAATATTTATATCTTATCTTCTCACTCTAACTACGCTCATTTGTTGTAGATATTTACAAGCTTGTCGTGATAGAGATTTGACCCAATCAGTTGGGGAAGGAGTTGACACCCTTCTAATGTATCTGTATAGAGCCCTCAATCGTGTAGATGATATGGAAAGACTTGCATCTAGTGAGAACAGCTGCGTAGTGGTATGAATTATCGTACTTTTTTCCTTGCTCAACTGAAAATTTCATTTATGGACTGGCTTTAACTTGTTTGTATGCTTCGTTTATCTGAAATATTCTTTTGTTTGTACACCGGCGGTCAAGTTTCCAGTAGAGTGATGAATGTTAATTTCATTTTATGTCAATGCTGTTCTTTAGCTTGCAGAAAAAAAATCAGTTAGAGGTTCCACTCTTAGAAGTTGTGAGCCCTTTTGAACTCCCCCACCCCCCGTCTCTCTACTGGAATTACAAATTGTATGGTTCTTCCCGTTCTCCTAAGCTTTGACTTTTGTTGAATGGATTGCCATTTGGACATTGAGGTCTCAAAGTTGATTTTTGACGATGTTGATTATAAGGTTTCCTACTCTGAAGCTTACAATCTTTAGTAGGGTTTTAGGTTTCATACTATTGTCTTGGATTTATTATAGAGTTGGCATTAATTTCTTGTATACACCTCACTGAATTGCAGTTTGTTGTTTGTCGATAAGCAGCCTAATTAATAATTCTGTTGGGATTGTTGAGCAACTTAAACGTTAACTATGAAAATCAATGGGCAGTGCAGGAGGAGTTGGAAACATTATTGAATGACTCTGGTCACCTAAGGACACTTGCTTTTCTGTATGCTCGGAAGGGGATGAGTGCTAAAGCTCTGGGTATTTGGCGCATACTTGCAAGAAATTATTCACAGGGAAGCTATTATAGAGGACCAGAGGAAACTGGTTCAACAACAGAGAATGAAGATTCGACTGCTGATTTAAAAGTTTCTTCTAGAAATGTTATATTTGGCCGAGAAACAGCTGCATTAGAGGCATCAAGGATTCTTGAGGAGTCTTCCGACCAGGAACTGGTACTTCAGCATCTTGGGTGGGTAAGTAACAATAGTTTTGAAATTATAAGCTTTGTGCTTGACATATGACGTATCTGATTACTGATGGGTTATTGATTTTTCGCCTTAGATTGCAGATATCAACCAGATGCTTGCTGTTCAAGTACTGATATCAGAAAAAAGAACTGATCAGCTATCACCAGGTAAGGCTTTTAATAAGCGCATGTTCTGGAATATTGGCTTCAAAGGCTGTATAAGAATCAAGCTTGCAATTATAATATCTTTTTCGCTCTTACATCCTTCATTGATTAATTTCTGTTTTTGGTTAACATAAACTCCAAATTGCAGATGAAGTTATTGCTGCAATTGATCTCAAAAAAGTGGAAATTCTTCAAAGGTATAGCCTGGTAATTTTTGCAGTATTTTACGTGCTCAATAATTTTTTTTTTTTTGATTGTTGCTATTAGCTATTACTAACTTCTGAGAGGGGGTGGGTGCTGCAATAGAAGGAAAGAAAAAGTTTATGATGTTCCGAGGGCATAGTGCTTCAACTTTGTATTTTCTTCTGTACAGTAGGCTTGTGCCTCCTTATCTGTCTCTGTGGTTTTTGAATTCGTACGATAATTTTCCTTGAGATTTGTCTCTCATCATATTTTTGATAATGTTATTTGGTTTAAAATGATCATGTAATATTATATGCACTTGCGATCTGATTTGGTTAGGAAACTCCTCACCTATTTAATAAGCTTTCTATAAACTGAATCGTTCTTCGTTTTAATTTTATCTGCTAATTAACTCCTTGAATTTGAGAGTAAACTTAATAATACTTGACTAAGTATTATGAAAATGGTTAAGATCTGTCAAATTGGCCTATATGTATAAAAGTATGGATTAATTAATCCAGGATAATCTGTAAATAAGGTACTTACATATGAACAGTGCATCTTTCCGTCTCTTTTTTGTCACGGACATCCATGTCAGGTATCATATTAGTTACTGCAAATTAAACTCTAATGCTTATCACCTTATTATTGCAGATATCTCCAGTGGTTGATTGAGGAACAATACTCTGATGACACTCGATTTCATACTACGTATGCACTTTTGCTTGCCAAGTCAGCACTAGAAACTTATGAGATGGAACTATCAACTCAAAATTCTGTTGCTGGCATGCTAAAAAATGAGATGTATGTTTCTGAATTTGGAGAAGACTCGATCTTTGAAACTTCTGTTAGGGAGAGATTGCAGATCTTTTTGGAGTCATCAGACTTGTATGATGCAGAAGACGTCCTTGATTTGATAGAAGAATCTGAATTATGGCTGGAAAAGGTTTTCTATGATTCTTTAAGTCATCTTAGGTTTTGCTTGTTGCTGTGCGTCCTGATCCCTTGAGGCACTTGAGCAGTTGAAAATGATTTCCTTTCAAATATTTTACTGTTAAGCTACTGAAGATGATTTCAATTCTCATATTTTTATGACTGACGTAGCATCATGATTTTTGACAGGCTATTCTTTACCGGAAGCTTGGTCATGAGACATTAGTGCTTCAGATTTTGGCCTTGTAAGTTACAGTTAGTTGTCAAAGTGATTGTATACACTCCCTCTCCGTTCTCAGTCCCTGAAATTGCTAATAGACAATTCCAATCTTGTCCGTTCTATCAAGTGCCCATGGTTCGATTTTGGTACATTTGATTTCTAAATGGCTAAATAGCAACATGCTGTCATTTATAATTATAATGCACTCTGTATGTGTCAGTAGAGTATAGCATGTGAAATAAATGATTATTCTATCACCTATCAAGATAAATGATGAAGGTGACAAGTTAGTATTTTGAACTATAATGTACTCTTTAATTATAGAAGAGTTGAGGGTTATAATTGCTCAGCTAGCATGTATACTAAATGACTATTTATCAGGACTTAAAATGATAATGGGCATTTACTTTATCTCAGGAAACTGGAGGACTGTGAAGCTGCTGAACGATATTGTGTGGAGATTGGTAGACCAGATGCTTATATGCAGTTAGTTCACCTGTCTCACTTTCCAGTTCAAAAGAATGCCGTTAAAAGAACTTTCCTCGTATATTACTTTAATGTTTATGTTATATCATCAGGTTACTTGAGATGTATTTGGATCCTAAGGATGGTAGAGAGCCCATGTTTAAAGCTGCAGTTCGCCTTCTCCACAACCATGGAGAAATGCTGGATCCGTTGCAAGTCCTGGAGGTACAAGCTCTATTTCTCCTGCTTCCACTTTACACTTTACGGAGGATGCTTGGAATGAAATCGTTTCTGTTACATATACTGGAAACGATTTAGTATCACAGCTATTGCCTTTGTACTTTAATGTAATGCATTTAGTTTTGGGTCAAGGAGTCCACCCCCTGTCATACAGGCAGAAATCCTGCTTTCAATTGCATGCTGAGCATATTCCCTTATTTATTTTATGATTGTTGTGTAGAAAAAATCAATTAAATGAAGGAGAATAAGTAGGATAAACTTCATTTTGTAAACGTCATAATTGCAAAATTCCACTGAAACTAATAATTATTGTTCTTCTCTGCCTAACCAACAATGAATGGTTGCACAATGACCGCTTCAAATTGCATGCTGAGCATATTTCTCTTATTGTGCAGACAAAACAATTAAATGAAGGAAAATTGTTAGAATATAGATTAATTTATTGAACACAAGAATTACAAAGTTCTGCTGAAACTAATAATTTTTATTCTTTAGGCCTAACAAACAATGAATGGTTAAACAAAGCCTAACACAAGAAAATTTATTCTTGTCTTAAGGGGTCATCTTTTCAAAAACTACGATTTCAGCAGGGTAAAGAGGAAGTGACTCAAATTTAAGAAAGGTTGTTTGCATGAACAATATTTTTGTCACTAATATCTTTACTTGGTTTTTTGGTTGACTCTTCATTTCTTGCTGAATTGAACTTTTCTTTTGCAGAGATTGTCTCCTAACATGCCACTCCAGCTTGCCTCGGATACAATATTAAAAATGCTGAGAGCTCGACTCCATCATCATCGTCAAGGACAAGTATGTTTTGGATGTGTTGCTGCCAATAGTTTATTTAATGTTACCATAAGCTTCACATCTCTTCTAGTGTGATATAGAAACATACATTCTTTGTAAAAAGTTGGTTTCTGGCCATTTCAATTCGTCTTTTAAAATTTATCATTATTGCTTTTGGATTAATTATTTCTTTTGAATCATATTGTTGGATATTAAGTGAGTTGGCTGGTCGTTGGAATATCTAATCTAGGATATTTTACCTTCGAATTTTTGTGGTTAAAATGATTCCGTTATCTCCTTTACTCATGGAGATATCTTTGGTGAATTTCCAGCCTTAAATTTTGTTCAATGTACACTGTACTATTTCTAGCCTTGACCTTCTGTAACTTTTTACGTTTTCAGATTGTGCACAATTTGTCCCGTGCTTTGGATGTTGATGCGAGCTTGGCAAGATTGGAAGAAAGGTCGCGTCATGTTCTGATTAATGATGAGAGCGTCTGCAATTCTTGTCATGCTCGTCTTGGAACTAAACTATTTGCAATGTACCCTGATGATACCATTGTTTGTTACAAGGTTTGTGATGTTGGGGCCATTTGTCCCTTTTTTTGTATTGCATAATAGTTTGTGCGCCAGTTTAGCTATACATATAACCTTAGTTCCTTCATCTCAAAATAAAAATACCTGTATATTTTATTATAGGCTTGGTTTCCTTTTTCGTTTGTCCCAAAGTATAGACCACTTTCTTTGTAGAAAGTATAGATCTTTTTTCATTTTCTAATATGCCCCTATTTAGTCCCTATTTGACTTCCATTAAAACATAACTCTTTATTTCTCATATTCATTTTCAACAACACACTCACATAATGAAATTTTCTGAACGTAAAACCAAAACTTTTCCCTGCTTTTTAACCACATATTCACAAAAAATCACTATTCAAAATATCATTCTCTCAATCTCTCTTTATAATGGTCATCAAACAGAGGCTTAATGTACCTTGTTATCAACAAATATAAACTAATCATATTTAAACAATTATTTAATGTATGGGCATATTAGGAAAAATGTAGAAAAATTTATATTCCCAATTATATCTTAATCTGTGTGAAAATAAAAATAAGCCTATCTTTATGAGATGGATGTACTATTGATAATGAATAAACATAAATATTGAAGGTTAACCATTTTTTGTTTTAATAAACATTTATTTCTGTGGAACCTACTTTTATTGTTACATCTATTTTAATTTATTTAATAAGGGTGGTGCAAAAACACTTGTTTATAATCTTTTTATTTTTTAATGAGCAGTTATTTTCAAAGCACAAGTAAGAGCCATTCTTTTTCTTAAATAGTGAATCTATGAATTATTTTAATTAATGAATAATCTAATGCCTGTCTTAATATCAGCTGATTAAGACAGTTTTCTTGCAGTGTTTTCGTCGCCAAGGCGAGTCTACATCTGTCATAGGTCGCAATTTTGAGAAAGATCCTTTGCCGAAGCCTGGTTGGTTGGTGACTCGGTGATCATGCGAAACGCGTACTTTTGAAATTTACACTCAGTGGATGGTGTCAAGGTACGAGATGATTTTAGGCCCCTAACAGAGCGGAGTTGTTGATGAGAGGAGCTTTTATTTTTGAGCAAGTCATCCGTGTTCAATGTTTTTTTTATCAGCAGTTGGCTTTGTTACTACCCTTTTCCTGATTTGATGGAGTCCATTAGATTAGCTCTCTGGATGTTATGGAATAATTGTGTAAATTAGTTGGTAGTTTCACATGCTGGAGGTGCAGCATTTGGCCCGTAAGTTGTAAGTTGACAGCAACATATTGCTGCAGATGCATGCTTGAACCTATTTGCCGAGTTATTAAATTCGAAGGGAAGGAAATCAGTTTTGGGTCTTTACACTATGATGTGTAGATGTTGTAACATGTTGAATTGGCTGGCAGATTTGTGTTTAAATGATGATCCTGTATAATTCCCTTCAATATTCGGAAATGTAAAAGGCAATGGGATCTCTTAACAGGTCCCCGTTTTCTCTTTCAACAAGTGCACAGTTGCTATTCATCTTCTGTAATGAAGTATTGTTCTTTTATCTATTATTCACAATAAGCATTGTCATTCAATTATTGTTATTGTTCTTTTGTTGGTTTGTAGAACTTTATGTGACTAGTTGTGACAATCTTACATCTGCCATTCTCTCTTTTATGTTCCTTGTTTACAGATTGAAGAGAGAGAATCCAAGGAAAAAGCCAAATCCTAGAGCTCACATACAATAACAGCCATCCAACTCAGCTTTTTTGCTAAATCTTTCTTATCCTCTCTCACTACCACTACTACTTCCTGCCCCAAATCTAAAACTCATATCTCCAAATTTAGCATTTCCACAAAATCCCTTTTACCCTTCGCTTTACCTTTCATTCTACACCAAACTGTATAAAATCAAGAAAAAAATGTCACAATTCCTCCAAGCCTCTCCAAGCCCATTTTAACACCAGAATCAGGAAATCAATACGCCACAAGACCAAGGGTTGCCACCATTTAATGCCTATCAAATTCTCCTTCAGAGCACTCTTCTTCACTAACGGCCTTTTCTGCTGAACTTTGTACTCTCATCCATTTATCTTCTCCGGTACTCCCGGCATCAGCTGACATCTCAGGTCTCACCCCATGCAAGGAGTCGAAGCAGCTTGCCAAGTGTGAGAAACAGGAACTCAAGAAGCTTTAGTCTTCTTGAAACTTCTTTAGTCTTCTTGAAACTCCATGCTCCTGATAGTGCTCCTGCTCTTGCCATCAAGGCCACCACGGAGAAGACCAAGCACAGGTACTTCACATTCTTCTTCCACTTTTAAATCATTATGAACAGAATTGAGTTAAAACAACTGAATTGGCCTGTATACATATAAACTTCGATGATTTTAGAAATAAGTATTCGAGCACCACAGGCAGACTGACTCTCGATTTGAGTCGACTTGGTTGTGCACCAGTGTTTGCCTCCTCATTCAGTCCTCGTACTTGACTGTACTGTCTCTTTTAACATAGGTAGTTTACTGACTGACCAGTTCTCAAACAAGATCAAATTCATAGTCAAATAATGCAATTAACTACATGATAGAATCCTGAATTTGTGTTCATAATGCACAGGTTTTAGAATTATTGTAAGCAAGGACTTTAGTGTGGATCAGACGGTTTGCCTCACTTGATCGTGAGTGGGGATCAGAGACATGGGGTGAGTTCATCACCCCAGGAATTCTTTTCCAATACATTGCTGGATTGCTTGGGTGGGTTGGGAGGAGTTACTTGATTGTGATCAGGAATGACGAAACCGACTCAGAAGGAGATTATCATTGACGTTCCATTGGCCAACAAGCTTATCTGGAGAGGCTTCAGCTGGCCTGTGGGGAACTCATTGATCCTAATGTCTAATTTTATTTTCAGGTGACAATCTCTTGTTACGTTTACATTGTGCTACTCAAGATTGTTTACATGCTAAACCTCTGGACATTTGTTTCTGGTACTTGATCTACTTATACAATTTGTTTTGTACGTAGTATTAGATAGGTCTTACTAGGGCAATGGATAAGATTTTAACTTGTTTTTCTTCTCCTCTCGTGTCGAGTCTACCATTCTAATCAAGTTAAATATGTAATTACATTGTAGGGATGGGTTGGGGGAGATGGGTGTTACAACCAGATATTGTATATAATGGCTAAGGTAGCTTGTTCCACTACCATATCCAAGTCAAAAAATGGCTTGGTAAGTAGCATGGTGTTTGATAAAGTAGAGCCACTGTTAGAAAGCTTGTCAGAGGTGCACTACCTTGGCGTGGGCTGCTGCCAACTGGGTTTGAAGCACATTAATCTGTTGTTGCAGAAAGGAAACCGTCCCAAAGCAACCGTACATAGGGTCGCGCATTTGCTTTATAGTCTATGCTACTGACTGCATCTTCTGGCTGGTGCTCTGCTAACTCCTGCAATTAATTCCCTCACAATTTGGAAATTACGTCATGGTATAAATAAAAACTAAAAAGACTCGGCTGTAGAGATAAAATATAGATTACAATGATTTGTTACAACCCACAATGAGGAATAGTATCACTCGAAGTGATAAATCTTTTCGAAGCTTCTTCAATACCATCAACAATGAAGTCTTTGATGTTGGGTTCAAATTTGTGCCCGCACCTGATAAAAGCACTGTGATACAAAGGGAATGACCGAGAAAAATCCACAGGAGATACAACCAACGGCAAGTATTTTAGTTCCAACATGATTACTATCAATTGCAATTTTAAGAAGGGTAATTAGCGCAAAACGTCCCTACCTATGACGGGTTGTGTGGAAAACGTCCATACGTTTGATTTTTTGGTGTAGAACGTCCCTACCTATGCATTTTCTTGCGCAAAACGTCATTTTCCCTAATTTTTAACTTAAAATGACCTATATACCCTCTAATTGAAATAAAACAAAAACAAAAAGAAAAAAAAATAAAGAATAAATTACAATTTGCTCATAAACTTTTTTAAAATGCAAATCAGTCCAGCAAACGTATTAAACCCTAAAATAATTATAAAAAAAGAAAAGGAAAGGAAAAAAGTCACTGTTCATCGCCCGCCCGCCCGCCCCGCCCCAACCCAACCCAACCCAAAAATCAGAAATGCCTCCACCACTGTCTCCACCATCTTCTCCTCCTTCTCCTCGCTCCGTTTCACCCCACCCTAAAAATCCGAAATGTGTTCTTTTGTTAGTCTTTTATTTCTTACTTGTGAACTTCATGATCACCTCTTCTCTTTGTCATCTGCCAAGTCAATCCTCGACTGGGCTTCAAATCAGGCTGCGAAATTTCTAACCCATGTTTCCTCACAAGTTTGATGAAGGCGAAACGGAGCGGAGAGAGGGAAAAGAAGATGGTGGAGACAGTGGTGGAGGCGTTTCTGATTTTTGGGTTGAGTTGGGGCGGGGCGGGTGAAGAAGGTGATGAACAATAACTTTTTTCCTTTCCTTTTCTTTTTTTATAATTATTTTAGGTTTTAATACGTTTGCTGCAATTATCCCTTAGTTTTTTGGACTGATTTGCATTTTAAAAAAGTTTAGGAGCAAATTGTAATTTATTCTTTATTTTTTTTTCTTTTCCTTTTTGTTTTATTTCAATTGGAGGGTATATAGGTTATTTTAAGTTAAAAATTAGGGAAAATGATGTTTTGCGCAAGAAAATGCATAGGTAGGGACGTTCTGCACCAAAAAATCAAACGTAGGGACGTTTTCCACACAACCCGTCATAGGTAGGGACATTTTGCGCCAATTACCCTTTTAAGAAGTATAAATTCACCAGAAGCTGAATTCTCCCTAATGAAGTCATACTTCCACCTCGACATGTTTTTATCTTTCATGATACACAGGGTTTTTAGACAAGATCAACACACTTTGACTACTGGTAAAGATTATAGTATTTGCATTCAAGAAATTCAATTCACATAATAGGCTTTTCAACCAAATGCATTCTTTTATAACTTGAGTTAATGCAACATATTTTACTTCAGTGCGGAAGAGTGTGACTATAGATTGCAACTGTGATTTTTCAGTGTTAAATTATCATCTAATAAAGTACAGAAGTATGAAGTAGTATATTTCCTCTTATCTTTATCCCCTACAAAGTTGGAATCTACATAGCCTTATAACTATCACTTTTTTTTCAAACGTTGATCCCTTTTTAATAGTTCCAACTAGGTATCTCAATAGTCATGTAAATGCAATCCAATGAGGTTTACCTGGATAAGACATAAACCTGATCAAGAGACTACCTGCATATGCAAGGTCCGGTCTCATGGTAATCTAACTGCATATCACTGAATCAATGACAGTAGCATAAGGAACAATACTTATTTCATGCTTTTCTTCTTCATTTTAGGGTATTGTGCATGATTACGCCCAAAAAATAATGCGGTAGTTGTAGTGCAGTTTTGGGTGTTGTATCCACAAGGAGATAGAAAATGTTTAAGGGTTCCAAAATGATGAATTATTCGTCTTCAATGTTGAAAGGTGAAATTAAAATCAATAATTTGAGGCAGTCAAGTGTTAGAATTCCCTCGATTGGATTGGATCATTCACATCAATTATTCCATTTTTATAACACAATTAGAGGCTTTCATCTCGACATTCTAATCGGAAGATATATCGTGAAAACCAATTTAATTTACAAATATAGTCCTAGAATCTAGACTTAACACATATTAGCACAATTTTATTGGAACAAGATCAAAGATTGACTAAATACATCAAGCATAAGGCAGTAATCAATCCGTTAATAAAGTGAAATTAAGATTAAAATTCAACAATTAGTCCAATCTAATGATAGAAGAGGTATGACTGGATCTATAAAGAATTTATTAAAAGTTAAATTAATCTCAACAATAAGTAATTGAAATTGAAACTCAATAAATAGTTTAATTAAATAATGGAAAAAATATGATTGAATTCAGGAAAAGTTTAGTAATTATTAAACCGATTTCCATATAAATTTATGAAAAGAAAAGTCTAAATCCTAATAGTAATCAGCAATAAAAGACAAATTACATGAAATAATAGATGTGAAATCATCATATCCAATTAAGTTCCTTCCTAATTTCACCAAAAGATTTACTTCTTCATGCGTTTCTTGAGCAAAACGAGATGAAAGGATGATGAATAATGAGAAGTGGCCATTTTAGGGTGTTCTGGGTTGTATTTAGGGTTGAAAAGTCGTGCAAGATATGTTACCAAAGGAGCTTGAGTCGTAGAAAGGAAGCAGAAAATTCGCGTCCTAAAACAACCATGCGGATAGTTTTCAGTATTTTAGTTGTATATTTCTCTCCCGATATCCGATTGAGGTGATTCAAGATGGGTCGGAAATATGACTCAAAGGCATACACCTTTGCTGCAGATATCATCTTCGAATTTCATTTTTTCCATGTTAGAAATCGGTCTCAATATGAAGCTGAAAATCGGTGCAAAGATTTCAACTTGAAAGTTGATATGTGATAATGTTTTGGCTATATTTCATCATTTTGACTCCTATCTTCATCTAATTGATTTCTAGCACTCTCAAATACTCATCACACGATTAGAAACAAGTTTAAAGTATTTTCACTTTAGCCCCTAAACTTTCACTTTCTTCCATTTTGGTTCTTTTTCACTTGTTTCTCCTTATTTCCGCTACATTCATCACTTTGTCCTGCAAAACGTAAATTACATAAAATTAAGCTATATTCCAACATATTAATCAACATTTTTTCATGTTTTGACAGTGAAATAAGTGTGTAAAAACGCACTTATTAGTGCAGAAGATAAATTTATTTGTGTTACCATGCCAATAATTTTTCATGCTTCTCCTAAATCTTTTATGTCAAATTTCGATTTTAAAAGGTTTTTCATTTTTATGATTTCAACTTTACTAGGATTATTAAGCAACATGTCATGAACATATAACAATAAATAAATCTCATAGCCTATTTTTGAGTTATTATAAAACCAACATAAATCAAATTCATTTTCTTTTAAAACCAATTTTAAGAATGTAAGCATCAAACCTTTTACACCATTATCTAGGACCATGCTTAAGACCATTCAAGGGCTTTCTAAACAAACACACGAGTTCAGACTTACCCTTCACCTCAAACCCATGAGTTGAGATATATAAATCACTTTATCCAACTCCCCATGAAGAAAAGTTGTCTTAACATCTAGTTGCTCCAACTTCCAATCATACTCAATAACTAAGGCTAAGACTAATTTGATAGTTTTATACTTAATGACACGTGAGAACACTTTATTATAGTCTATCCCCCTCTTTGAGTAAATCTCTTAGCAACCAACCTAACTTTGTATGTTACAAGGTCATTAGGTCATACTCCTTCCTTTAGCCTGTAGATTAATTTACAATGAACTATCTTTTGATTTTTTGGGTTTTCAACAAACTTCCAAGTCTCATTTTTGTTTAGAGATTGGATCTCCTCTCTCAACCTTTTTCAATTCTCAGAATTTTTACATTTAAGCCTTTCCTAAAATGAAACAGGTTCAACTGACTTCAAGATTTCACCTAAAACTAAGACAACTCCATCAAATATGAAGAGATGTATTTCAAATTGGGTCTCACTTTTCTTCTCTCCCTCTCTCACTAATGGGTAATCTTCCAATTTAGTACATATAGATGGATTTTGATTAGGGAAAACACTTTCAGGAATGTCAAAAATTTCAAGTTCAGGTTGTTCTACTACTAGTTTTTTATCAGATTCTACTTGAGATTGAGTTTCACAATCCTCTATGTTAGAATTAGGGTGTGACCCAAATTCTATTTGAAATATCATTTGGAATCATATTCGAAATTTATTTGGCAAATTCTAATTGAAATTCTATTTGGAAACCCAAATGGAAGTTGAAATTTGTATTGGACTTGAATATGTTAAGATATGGACTAGGGAGAAATTTTTGGCGCTTTTTTGGTAGTGGGCACTAGCCTATCGCTTGAACGACGTTGTCGAGATTCTGTGCAGATAGCTAGCGCTCGCTTGGCCTGGCGCTCGAGCGGTGGCTAGTCCGGCTCAGGCCCCGTTTTCGCGTTTTGATGTGTTTTGAGCATTTCTTCCATCTAAAACTCTACTTTTATGGTTTGAAACATCTCCTATATATATTTAGCTCTTCATTGTATTTTAGATTAGTTGGACAAAGTTGTAAACAAAAAATCTTTGTATTTTTTCTCCATGTTTTAATGAAATCTCTTTTACTCTGCAAATTATTTTGTTCTTTTAATCAATTACTTCATATTGTATCTATAATATCGTATTTTCTTCAACAAATTGGTATTAGGGCAATCTAATATCATCATCTTTTTTTCAATAAACTAGTATCAGAGCCAAAGGATTGGAAATTCTTGGGAAGCAAGGTTTGATCAAGTCAGTAGACCGACTTGTTCTTTTGTGATGGCAATCATGAAGTATGATATTCTACTTTTGGATTATAGTACTAAATTTTCATTATGGCAGGTAAAGATGTGAGTAGTACTCGCTCAGGTGGATTTGGACTATGCGTTATTGGGTTTTGACAAGATGCCCACAACTTGAAAGCCAGCGGAGAAACAATAGAGGGAACAAAAGGCTCTATCTCAGATTCATCCTCATCTTTCAAATAATATTTTTAAGACGTTTTGAAGGAGAAGTCTACTGCTACATTATGGCCAAAATTGGAGTAATTATGCATGAAGAAGAGTCTAACTAGCAAATTGCATCGGAAACATTGTCTATAATCTCATCGTATGATATAATATACATCCATTGAAAATCACCTAGCTATTTTTAAGGAAATTGTCGCTGATTTAGAAACCTTGATGTTCAAATATGATGAAGATTTGTGTTTGATTTCGTTGTGTTCGTTGTCCACTAGACACGATATTATATAGTTGTGATATTCTCACCATTAAAGAAGTCTATGATGCTCTATATTTAAGGGAGAAGACGAATCATCTTGTTGGATCTGAGATTCATGGAGATGATCTCGTTGTTGATGGTGGTTGTGCAAGGGACAAATTAAAGTCTAACTTCAATTTTACTTGATAAAGGATTGCTATAAATTGTAGAATAAAGAAAAATTGGCAACAAATCAACAATCAGAAACTTCGGGGAGCCAGAATTGCAGAAAATTGTCACAGTAATGGAGAACTTTTACTTATTTCTGACTTCAACCACAAACCAACGAGGATTGAATTCTTGATACAACTTGCACTTTTCATATGTATCCCAATCGGAATTTATTTTCAATATATGAAATAATTTCGAAAGGTGTTGTGGTAAGGGAAAATAATGCACAATATAGGATAGTTGGTATTGGTCGGGTTAGAATAAAGATGTTTGATGGAACGATTAGAACACTTGATGCAGTGAGGCACATTCCAAATTTGAAGAGAAATCTTATTTTCTTAGTATTCTTGATTCAAAATGGTACACTGTTGAAGGTGGAGTTCTAAAGGTTAGTAAAGAAGCACATGTTTTGTTGAAGGAACATAGAAAATCCCAGTTATAAGTCTTGCAGTATTACACATTATCTTTGATCAATCAGCATATTTTAAGAACTCAGGTGGATTTGGAGTTGGATTATGTACCGTCTAATTTGAGATCTTCTTTAAAGAATATATCTCAATTGAATTTAGAAGTTATGGGTAATGTCGCTTTGCCACCATTATCGGTGGTGCCATTGTATTCAGCTACTAGTAATAAAATAGTGATGGAATGACTGAATATCCAATAAGTTATTGAAAAATATTTCCATTTGCACTTCGACCTATCTATGTAGAAGAATTTCCATAGAAATGACATTTAGTAATGTACTTGCTAGCCTTACACGACAACTGAAAGGTTATGGACAAATTATCTCACAAATGATGAGAAAAATGAAATAACAAATGAAATTAAATCAAATTATCAAAATGATAGCTTATATGTATTTTTATTTGTTATCATCAAACATTTCATGGGAAGTCCTACTTCATATCACGAAAGTTCCTCTGAAGTTTTGATTAATTTAACATGTCCAAAGCTTTATAATTTTCGATGGTACAAAGACATATTCCTTACCAAAGTAATAGAGAAGACCACTTTCAATCATTCTGGAAAGAGAAATTCATTTCTAAACTTCCAAAACTCTTTGCTGAAAGAGTTGGAACTTCAATTAAAAATCAAATAATGATGCCATTCCATATACTATCTTAACTTATAGTGCAATTAATTATAAATTACATAGATAAGAAAGGATTAGCATTATGCAATGATATGAAACTCAAATCAAAACTCAAAAATGAAAGAGTTGAAAGTCGACGTGAACTCGGATCATTTTGCGAATAATACAGTTTCAAGAAAGTCGTAGCTCATTCATAAGATTAAAAAAAAAAGGAAAATCCTATCCAAACCTTTCGGGAAAAGTTTTATTAAAGAGAAGAAAAATATTGAAAGCCACAAAAAATAAAATTTTGTTAAAGAAAATTTAAAAGACTAGCAAAAATATAACTTGTTGGAAATGTAAACAAACATGTCATTATTCAAATAAGTGTCATATGAAAGGAAAAATCAATAATCTTAAAATAAGTGAAAATATCAAGAATGAACTTTTAAATTTAATAAATTCAAGTTTTGAAGGAAATTTAGAATCGGACTATAAACAAGTTTATCAAAATCAAGAAGATTCGAATTTTGAAGAAAGTTCAAAGTCATCAAGCTCTAGTAATGACAAAGAAATTTGAGAATGCAATGGAAATTATTGCTATTTGAAAAACAAATCAATCAATGCCATTACTAAGGAAAAAGAAATAATTCAAGACATAATTGAGAAAATAGAAGACCCTCAATTAAAAAAAATAAAATTCAATCAATTGTTAAAACCTCAATTACAACTAAGAGAACAATTTAACACGTCTCAATTGATGAATAGATTTAAGCAAAAATCTATATCAAAAGAAACAAGTTTTGATTAAAAATCAGAAATCAATAAAATGAAAATTTAAATATCATGATTTGAACTTCAAAAGAAAGATGTTAAAATGGAAATGGTCATTCTAAGAACAAAATCTTTAGAAAATGAAGTTCCAAAAACAAGTAACATAGAAGAAGAATTTGTTGAAGAATCTAAAGATTTTGAATAAGAAGAAGAAATTCCTAAAAAGGAAGAAGAACATATCAATGTAATTAATAGAACTCAACTTCAAAAATAATATTGTCAAATGACAATTATCATCCTAAAGAATTCAAATAAAAATCTCGAGTCCATATTGATTAAGAAGCAAATCAAAATTGAATTAGGAAATGATTAATCCCTACAAAATATATTGAAAAAAATCACTGAGTGTCTATATGGAGTTGGTAAAAAGAAACTCAATATTTAATATAAACTTTCAAAAGCTCATGTTTGTAATTCAAACATTTGTTTCAAAAATATTTTCGATTTGGCAAAAAATTTGGATCAAGAAGTAATCTTGGAATACCTTTTATCGTTCAAATTTATCATTTTCAAGCAAACAAAGAAGAATTAAGAACTACATTTTTAGTCAAAAAATTATTTTCAAATTTAGAAATCCTCCTAACAAAGATGTGAATGCCTTTAAAAAAGCTTCAATCTCAAAAATAAATAAATTAATTGAAAAAAGCATATTTAAATTTCTCAAAGGAGAAATCAAGTATAAAAGAATAAAATATTAAATTCAAGAATCCAAAAATCAAGAAAAAATTAGACAAATAAAAAAAATAAATTGAATTAGAAATATGTTGTACTATTCCAAATGCAATAGAAAGAAACAAATTGTTTCTTTACCATATGTTTCTAATTTTAACAAATCAAGAATTTCCACAAAATCAAGGCCAATTCGAATGAATAAAGAATTACTTGATTTTTGTGTTAAGGAAATCAATGATTTACTAGGAAATAATTTAATTTGTCTAAGTCACCTTGAAGTTTTTCAATTTTCTATGTCAATAGGAGCTCCAAGATTAGTTACCAATTAGAAGTCTTTAAACAAAGTCCTTCAATGAATTAGATATCTCTTATCTGAAAAGAAATATCTATTAAATAGACTTTTTAAGTTAGCGACATTTTTAAAATTTGATTCGAAATCTGATTTATGACAAATCCAGATTGTCGAATAAGATAAATATAAAATTGCATTTATTGGTCAATATGAATGGAACATGATGCTGTTTGGATTAAAAAAAATGCTCATTCTGAATTTCAGAAAATTATGAATTACTTTTTCAATCGATGGCAAAACTTTTCAAGTGTCCATGTAGATGATGTTCTAATCTATTCAGAAAGTTTAAAATAACATTTTAAACACTTAAGTATTTTCTTCAAGATAATCTAATCAAATGGATTAGCTATTTTTCTAAAAAATAATTTTATGTCAAACTAGTATTAAATTTCAAGGTTACCACAATTTTCAAAAAGTGATCACACCAGTTCAAGAGGTCTGGCGTAATCAAGCAAGTTTTCAAATGAAATAACAGATAACAAGTCTTCAAAGTTTCTTAGGATGTGACAATTATGTATCAGATTTGGTTTAAAACATTAGGCAAATCTATAAACCTCTTTATCTAAGACTAAGGAAATAT
The DNA here is from genome assembly GCA_035079005.1 of Fraxinus americana. NCBI lineage: Eukaryota > Viridiplantae > Streptophyta > Magnoliopsida > Lamiales > Oleaceae > Fraxinus > Fraxinus americana. Next base: position 8,800,915 of record CM068728.1, on the reverse strand, counting down.
CTTCCTAAACGTAGTCAACAAGATACTAGGGCTGCCAAAACTATTAAAGAAGCAGTTGAAACTTGAAAGTCTCCCTTGTCTTGTAGAAATAGATGCTTCAGATATAGGATATGTGTTACATCTCATTTTGTACTAGTCAAAAGTCAGATTTTATTTCAAAATCAAATGTTCGACTAGTCAAAGTCAAATAAGGACTTATATGGAATAAATTATTTTTTTGGAGTTTATTTTACAATTGACAATACTTGACGGTTTAAGATGTACATCATTTAAAGTTGGAGATGTACTTATCTATTATTGGAAGTTAATGACTTAATGTTATATCAAATGGAAGATAAGGGACTTCCTTTGCAAATCGTGACTTAGTGCTTCGCTAACTAGTACTAGTTGAACCCATTTTACTCATTTCTATACACAAGAGAAGCAGAGAAATGGTGAGAGACAGAAAACTTAAAAAAAGAAAGGAGAAAGAAAAGAAGAAAAGAAAGAAAGAGGGGGAGGAGGAGAAGGAGATGAAGGGAAACAAGGTAGTTCAAGCTTGATTTTCATTTTCCCTTCTCTTTATTTTCTTGAAGAGGTAGAGGAAAATTTTATGCTTCACTTGCTAGGATTTAATTTGTTGATTTAATTTTCAGATTAAGTGGAATGTGTATAATTTCTTGCTCAAGTTGCTTGATTGATAAATTTTCAGTTAAATTAAGGTAAGTGTTGACCCCAAAAAATGAGCTCAACAGAATCCCCACCAAGTCCCCTCCACGTGGACATCACCTGCACACGGAGCATCCCGTTAGGAGGCAAAGGCCGCCGGTGGAGAAAAAGGTCCGGCGACCGTTCGCACTCCGCGGTCAAGTCAATGGCCGGAAAATAGATATAAAGAGAGTGCAAGAGACGCGAGAGAGGGGATTTGGTTAGGGTTAGAGAACATACCTTAATTATGAAGTGGATTCACATATATATAGAAAATGGAAATGTAAATGGGTCACTGTTAATGGATCAAGTTTAGACCCATAAGACATCATTCATGAGGAGCCTCAGTAGGCACTTCAAATAGCCTTTGGGGAGCCTCGGTTAGGCACTTCAAAGAGCCTTTGGGAAGCCTCGGTTAGGCACTTCAAAGAGCCTCGGCTAAGCACTTAAGGAGCCTCGATTAGGCACTTGTTAAGCACTTTGGCTTAGCCACTTGGGGAGGCTCGGTTAGGCACTCTTTAGGCACCTCGTCTAGCCACTTAAGGAGCCTCGGTTAGGCACTCTTTAGGCACCTCGTCTAGCCACTTAATGAGCCTCGGTTAGGCCTCTTTAGGCACCTCGGTTAGGCACTAAGGAGCCTCGGTTAGGCACTCTTAGGCACCTCGTCTAGCCACTTAAGGAGCCTCGGTTAGGCCTCTTTAGGCACCTCGGCTAGGCTCATTTTCATGGGATAACAGTAAGTAATACCAATTGAGCAAACCTTAGAATTTTTAATTGGGCTATTGAGTAAAAATAGTTTGTGAAAATGTTATGTTGATGTAATTACTTACATGAAAACATGAATTTATAGAACAAGATGAAAGTTAAATTGGTTGAGTTGTTGGGTGCTAGTCTTAACTAGATTGGAATGTATGATTATTTCTATGATTAGGATGAAGATGAATTTGGGTATAGTAAATATTGGTGAAGCTTAGAATTAGCTCCAATTGATTAAAGTAAATTTGAGAAATTTATTCAAGTATCGAGAAATCAAGTTTTAGTATTTGATTATTATATTCAAAGCTACTTAGTATGATAGAAGTTAAATTGGCGATTTTGTATCATATTTTAGGTGGTGACGAAAATATTGAGAAATTTTATCGACCTACATATCATGTAGCTTGTCTTGAGTGAGTAGAAAAATATTTTTTTTTAGAAATAAGTATTTATTAAATTTATGTTAGATCAGAAAGTTACTTATTTCTTGTAGTTCAATTGACAACATAATTTTCAGAATAAAATGGATTTTATAATTAGTTCTTTTAAAAGTTAGATTCAGTTAAGATAAATCATTTTGTTTGTATGTTATATTAGTATGTTTCAATGTATCTAATATTATTTTTAAAACCATTAAAAAGTACCCAGGCGATTTTACCCGTTCTACACTGGTGTAAATGTATTTCCACAATATATGACCATTATGGTCATTGATGTAGTTCGAAACTACAAACCCAACAATAATAAGGTGAAAACGGATTGCTCTCTAAGAAACTCACGCCCTTTTCTTATTTCTTGAACAACCAAAAAACTACAAACGTTTGGAGAGTTTTAAATATGAAAGAAAACAGTTAACCTACTGGGCCAACAGTCCCTAAATGGGTTGGGCTACAAAGCAAAACAAATAAAGATTAAAATTAACGAACTACGAAACTTAAAATGCTGTTTTGACTAGGAAGACGACGTCAAATGCCCAAAATCCATCATACGTCACATAGCAGTGAGTTCAATCCGAATTGTCGCAAGCTTTCCGAAATGGGGTTATGGGCCCAAAACGGACATCGTATGCAAAAGTTATGCCACTTTCTTTGAGCGCCGACAATCCAAGCGCTCCAAATATGCAATCGCCCGTTCCTTGACATCAGCCTCATCAGTCATTTACCAACTCTACACTATTATGAATGTATTTTCATAGTGTATGACCAGATTATAGCCTTCGGGCAGCTCTACGCGCGTATGACCAGAATTTTAGAATTGCAGAATTTCAGAATTAAATAGCTTTGCCATGTATATCGGTATTAGTCGATACACGAGTATTGTTATTTAGGGTACCTTTTTGATGTGATTTTTTAATATTATACAGATTATTAGATTTCAGACTAAATGATTTAGTTTATTCAGTTTACAGAGTAAAGATTTCAGCTTGTAGTACCGTGAAAGAATATTTTCACTCATATTTACTGATATATAATTTCTTATATCCGTTTTACCTTGTGGTTGTTTATTCAGAATAAAGAGTAAAAAATTTTATGATTCCATTATCCTTTTGTCTTAAAAGTATTATCAAATTTCTGACTTTCTTAAAGTTGTAATAGCACAAGTAGTTTTCAGAAAGTTTGCATAAATAGAAAAAGTATACTTATTTGTGGAATATCCACTCACTGAGTTACAAGTTCACATATTTTTTCACTATTTTCCTTATCAGATAGTAGTTGAGTTGAGCAGCGTTGGAGCCAATTGAACCACTGAGTTGAGCCACACATTGTCTTTAGTTGTATCACTCATTTTTCAGTTTATATAGTTCATATTTCTTTTGGGAAACATGCATATTTTGTCAAAAATGTTAATATGTAATTTATGTATCCATATCATGGGCTCATTGCATACTTGGTATTTTTAGAAATGTCAATTTACCAGTATTGGATAGTTTGAATAGTTTGTGTTTTGAGGCGCTAGTGTACATAGGTTTGAGGAAATTGATTATTGTTTAGGTGATTTTAGTTTATATTACAAGGAAAACTTTGTCAAAAATTTTATAAAAATATGTCATAATCAAAGTAGGTCAAAGTTGCATTGGTGGTAGGTCGGCACGTAGCTGGTATCTACCATCGGCGTACGCCACATGTTAGGTCAACTAGGATGATTCGAGATGGGTCGTGTCAATTGATATCAGAGCATGGTCATAGAGTCAGTAGACTTGCATACATATTTGTAGGAAGGTCATGGCTTATGGTGGTAAGACTCACAGGCTCCAGGATGTGCCACCTCAACCCTAAGTTATTCCTGATACAAAGAATATTAGAGAAGATTGTAGGGTTGAAGAATTAGTTTATCAGACTCATGAACAGTTACGATAGTGGAATCTAGCTTAAAAATGATCCTATAGTTGATAGGATTGCTACAAATGTTGCTTCTGCTTTACGCAGCTCAGATAGAAATAGCAGAGAACGAGCAACTAAATTGGGGCTAAAGTATTTATAGGTACGACTGATCCAGAATAGCTAAATTGAAAAAGTGTTTGATATTATGGGTTGTCCCGATGAAGAAAACTACGCATTTCTACTTTATTGTTAAAAGGGAGTCATACGACTGGTCGAGATCAGTGCAGAGCAAATATATCGATCATTCTATGATATCGTGGGATGATTTTAAAAAGGATTTCAACGAGTATTATTGGCCTCGTTCCTATAAGAAAGAAAAATATAATGAATTTTTTTTGGCTAGTATAGACGTCCACGGTGGCTGAATATCAGAAAAGGATTGTGAAGTTCTTGTAGCTTATGAAGTTGATAAATATAGAAGGTTTGAACAGGGTTTAAAGGAAGAAATCAAATCGATGGTGACTACAATAGGATATGAAAATTTTCGAAAACTTGTAGGAGCAGTGTAGAGAGTTGAAAAAAGTTTTTCAGAACTACAAAGAGGTCAAGATCAAATGAGGCCTAGAGTTGGTAGTGATAATCAGACATGGGCAGGAGCCTCTATCAATAGACCATCGAGGAGGGATCACAGAGGAGGTAGTTTAGGTGTTTCCACTTCTAGTAGCTTCAAATCCAAATCTCGTAGAAGTCAAAGCTCGAGATTGGGCTAAAGGTCAATACAACAGCTAGGGTATAGTCGTACTCAGACCCAGGAATCTTCCCAGAGATCATTTACTCCTAGATAGGGTGATAGTTCCAGTGTTGCCAGGCTTCCTCAGTGTCAGTTATGTGAAATATTTCATCTTGGTGAGTGCCTTAAGGGCATGGGTGTTTGTTATCATTATCGTTAGACAGGTCATATGAGAAGAGTGTCCAGTTCACTTTCAGCAGGGTGGTCTATCACATGGAACATTTTCACAACCAGGTGGTGGTATTTCTAAGCAGAAATAGAACCAGGACACGCTCGCAAGTAAACAGGTGCTATGACTTTTGTTCAGTCCTATGTCGTTGGCAACAATGGCAATAGATAGAAGGGCCAACATGACGTCACAAAACTCAAGAGAGAGTTTTTGCTGTGACTCAACATGATGCCAAGGAATCGCCAGATGTAGTCATGGGTACATTATCTATTTTTGGCAAAAATGCTCATTCTTTAATTTATTTAGATGCTACACATTCATTTATATCATATGCATTTGCTATGTATATGGACCATATGTTGAAATCGTTAAACAGTGACTTGGTAGTAACGACTCATGTAGGAGATTAACATTTAGCTACCAATGTGTACAAAGATTGTGTGATTAGAGTGAATGATTGGGAGTTGAAGGATAATTTGATTTCATTTGATATTCACAATTTTGATGTTATACTAGGCATGGATTTTTTAGCTGCAAATCATACTTCAGTTGATTGTTTTCGCAAAGAGGTGGTGTTCAGAAGGCCAATAGAGCTTGATATTACTCTTAGTAATGAACGAAGAATATTACCTTCATGTATCATATTCGCGCTAAATGCGGAACATTGCTTAGAAAATGTTGTCATGCATATTTGGCCAATGTGATTGACACCCAAATTACTAAGTTGAAACTTGAAAATATACATGTGGTAAGAGATTTCCCTGATATTTTTCTTGAAGATCTTCCACGTTTACCTCCAGATAGGGAAGTTAAGTATACCATTGACTTGATCTCAGGGACTATACCAATCTTGCAAACACCTTACAGAATGGCTTCGATAGAGCTGAAGGAATTGAAGGTTCAGTTGCAAAATTTAGTTGATAAGGGCTTCATTAGACCCAGTATATCTTCTTGGGGAGCACCAATATTATTTGTGAAGAAGAATGGCATGATGAGATTGTGTATTGTCTACACACAACTGAATAAAGTGACTATTCGCAATAAGTATCTTTTGCTTCATATTCATGATTTGTTTGACCAACTTCGAGGTGCTACTGTATTTTCTAAGGTTGATATGCACTCAAGGTAGTATCAACTCAAAATTAGGGATGCTCATGTACAAAAAACTACTTTTAAGTTGCGGTATGGCCAATATGAATTTTTGCTAATGCCATTTAAGTTGACTAATGTCCCAGCAACATTTATGGATATGATGAATAGGGTGCTTCACCCATATTTAGAAAAAATTTTGATTGTTTTTATTGATCATATATTGGTTTTTTCTCGCAGTCGTATGAGCATACAGCACTTGAGGATTATTTTGTAGACTTTGCTATATAAGCAACTATATGCTAAGTTTAGCAAATGTGAATTTTGGTTTGACGAAGTTGTGTTTTTGGGCCATGTCATCTCAGCAGAAGACATTTATGTAGATCCCTAGAAAGTTAAGACAGTACTGAAATGGGAACGCCCTATTAATGTGACAAAATATGGAGTTTACTTGGATTAGCAGGTTATTATTGTCGGTTTGTAGATGATTTTTTCTAAAATTGCCCTTTTCCTGACTAGTTTGACTCGAAAAAACTCTAAATTTATATGGACTGATGAATGTGAAAAGGGTTTTCAAGAGTTGAGGAAAAGATTAGCTTCTATTCCTATACTTACTCTTCCATCTCTTGGTGAAGAGTTTGTGATTTATAGTGATGGTTCATGACAAGGACTAGGATGTGTTCTAATGCAGAATGGAAAAGTTATAGCTTATGATTCAAGACAACTGAAGAATCATGAGTTAAACTATTCAACACATATTGTTTATCTTTGTTGTTTTATTTTTTAAAGGAATCTTGACCTTATTGGTCATCCACCAATTCATCTATGCCATAACAGCCATCATCGTGTATCTTGAGCACAATCTTCGATTTCTTATTCAAGTAAACTGCTTGATGTTTTTGATGCATTTGAAGCTGATTTTACTAAGGAGGTAGAACGTTGAGCTAAAAGTGCAAATTCTTAAGGGTCTCTGCGCTGAGCCATCATGGCCATCAACTACTTTTCTCAATCGAAAAATCAGCTTGTTGTTCATGAATCTTTGAAGTTCTTTGAGAATTCTTTGATTTTTGAAGTTCTCAACTTTCAATCCAAGCTTGGACCACTTTTGGGGAAAAGTTAGTTTCGGTAAACTTCTCGCACCATTTTATCTTTGGATCTTCTGATAATATACTTTGTAGAGTATTTTGAATTAATATGAAAATCCTAACAAAGCATCTATGAAACTTTGAATATTTTTGAAAATTGAAAAAGTAAGCATTCTCGTTGTTGAAGAAATTTGGTTCATTGTGCCTTGAAATGTTGAAAATCTTGGGAAACAAAACTGTGAAGCATTTGTTCCTCATTTCCAAAATACAATATCCAACGTTGAAACCATGTTAGAAAGGAAGAATTGCATTTATGATCAAACATAATAAACTAGGAATGAGAAACTGTCCTAATATATAAAATCATATACCATGCATTTTGATAATCAAAATAATTGAAATTCGAAGGAGAAATTTGTTCTCAAATATTAATTTTTTTTTATTCCCATGGATGTTGTCCTCATTCTTCATAATAGAGGACTTTTAAAATTTTTAATTCTGAAAACACTATTTTGATAGAGCCTGGCTTATAAGTTATTTTCTCGAAATGAGTATTTCGAAGAATAAACTCATTATAGGCTTGTCTTATTGATATCATCTAGCAAAAATTAGAATCCTTCTGAAAGACATTTTGAAGACATTCTTTTTTTGAAGAACATTGAGTTATCAACTATCTTTCAAGACCAACAACTGGCAGAGTGATCTCTTTAGTAAACTATTGAGATTTTGAGAGTTTTGACTGTGACTGATTTAATATTGGCAATTTACCATATGCAATTTCAACAACTTTTTTGTAATTGGTTGGGTTTGATGTATATTGAGATTTTTGAAGAATTCGTGGATGTTTTGGAGGGCAAATATCAAAAGGTTTGACTGGCTTGAAAGGAGATCTAAATTGATTTTTAAATCGATTGCTTGGCTTGGGAATATTTCCTAGAATTTGAAAAGTATTTGAGGTTTGTACTTGACTAGAAAGAGCTTAGGATTTTGCTTGACTAGGTTTTGAAGCTTGAGTTATTTTTTGAGATGAAGAACTTTATTCAATACTTAACAGATATTGATCAATTGATTTGTCTTCGTTTTCTTTTCTTTTTCCTTGTTTACACTCATTTTTTCCCTTTTTCGATAGGTTTCTTCTCTCTTTTGATTTCTCTCTCAATTTCACTCTATTTGTAGAACTCTCACACTTTCCTTGTAAGAATTCTCTTGAAATGAAATCTAGTAATACGTTAGAATTTCCTTCTATATATTGAATTTTGAAATCAAAATAGGACAAAATAGCTTGTCACCTAGCAATGATTTCTTTTGAAATAAAATCCTTGACATCTTTTGAAACTTTACAGTCTGCTTTGACAAGAAAAATTTTATTAATTAAGTCATCTTGAAACTTTGTAATACAAAGGACTATTGATAAAATTTATTTTTTAATAGTTGAACAATTTTTCTCTGATCCTATGCATATTTCTGAATGGTATTGCACTAATTGTTCTCGACTTTGAAATTTCTGCTTGAGAATTGCCCTGTATCCTATGTTTGAATAATCAAATCAACTATAAGAAAAGCTTTTGGATTTACTATGTTGAGACAAGGAAGGGCTTTGATAACTTGGATAGTTTTGACAGTTAACATATACCAGGGGCGGATTCAAGGGTGGGCTGCACTGGGCTGTAGCCAAGTGCAGTCCAAGCCCAGATGTAATAAATGTGAACTCAATAGTCCAGATGTAATAAATATTAACCTAGTAGCCCATTAGCACAAATAAAAACCCATTACCCAATTAATTCCCAATTAGGCAATTACCGTAATCGAATTCTTCCCAAAGACCCAAACCCTTTCCCTCTGGTTTGAGCATAAGCCACCAGCAGCCAGAGCAGAGTCCGTCTGGCGAAGTAGCAAACTGGAACAGGCAAACAGCCGAAGCTCGAAGTCTTCTCCTTCAAGGCTTCAACCAGTCGGCAGTCAACAGAATTCGACAGAGGCTTCACTGCTTCAGCATTCGGTTTCGACTTTCGAACCTAGAAGTTCTTCTCTTCCGACTTCACCGCTTCTGCGCTTCAACCTTCGCACTTCAGACTTCGGCTTCTTCAAGAATCAGCAGCCAGCAGGAGCAACCGAGCAGTGGAGCAGCCTAGCAGGTCATTTTATTTTCTAGTAAAAACACTTTCATTTTTATGATTTTCATTTATGATTTATGAATGATTTTCTTGGTGATAAACTGGGAATGATTATGATTTATGAATGATTTATAAATTGGGGATGAAAGTTAGTTATAAATTGATTATAAATTGGGGATAAAAGTTGGGGATAAATTGGGATTCACTCACAACATCGAATTACAAATGATTTGTGAATGATTTTATCCAATTTAATGATTTGTATTTAGCTGTGAATCTGTGCTTAAGTGAAATTTGGGGATAAAAGTTGTGATAGTCATTTATATTTACAGATTACTCATTTAGGCTTTAGCTGTGAATTGATTTTTATTTGTTCACATGTGATGTGACGCTGTGGATTGTGATGATAGACATTTGGAATTGTGAATTGTCAAGAATAGGCTATGGATTGTGATGATAGAATGTGATGTGATGCTGTGGATTTGTTCACATGTGATGTTCAGTCTTGGTGAAGTATTACATATGATATAATGATAAAAATTTATAGGATATTGAAGGATTTTGCTATTTATGCTTTTAGGTTTAATATGGAAGAAAATCGACCTTCTTCTAAGAAAGGAAGAACGTTGTTATCTTTTTTTTTTTTCAAAGAGCAACAAACATCGGGGTACTTCAATTCCTACGACGTCCACTCCAAATCCAATTTTATCTCCTGAAGTTGAACGGCCTTCGTCTTCTAATTTTAATTTGAAAACATCTGATTCTATTGAACGGGACCCAAGAAAAAGAAAGCAAATATTTGAACAGCCATTTAATGAACGCGATCAGATTAGGCGAGCCTATCTAAATGTTGGACCTATCAACCAAAACTTTTGGATTATCAGAGTAAAGAATGTGGAAAGCAGAAACGTCGATTTCAGGAGCGTTGGTATAATCAGTTTCCTTGGTTGGAATATTCTCCTTCAACACATGAGTCATATTATTTTTATTGCTTCATTTTTCTCAATGATAGTGCTCCACCTAATATTTCATCGTTGGGTACCGTTGGATTTTATAGTTGGAAGAGGGTTAACCAAAGAAGTAAATGTGCATTTCTTATTCATATTGGTACAACATCTTCATCATATCATAATGGTTGTAAGAGAAGAGCTGAAGATCTAATGGTACCAACTCAACATATTGACAAAATAATGCATTCTGTATCAACTGAGAAAAAACAGAAAAATCGTTTGCGTATAAAGACCACTATAATGAGTGTTTAGTTGTTAGCACTTCAAGGTTTATCCTTTAGAGGCCATAATGAATCTTCATCTTCAATGAATCGTGGGAATTTTATTGAAATAGTGGATGCATTTGGAAAAATGAATATGAAAGTAGGAAAAGTTGTGTTGGGTAATGCTCCCAAAAATGCTACGTACATGTCTCCAGACATTCAAAAAGAGGTATGGCCAATAAAGTACGACAAAGAATTCGTGACGAAGTTGGGGATGCAAAGTTTTGTATTCTTGTTGACAAAACACGGGATGAATCTTCACAAGAACAAATGGCCATTGTCTTGAGGTTTGTAAGTAGTAATGGAATTTTGACAGAACGTTTTTTTGGAATCAAAAGTATTAGTGACACTACCTCATTAAATCTTAAGAATCAGATTTCTGATGTTCTTGTCCGTTTCAACCTTCAAGTGCAAAACATGAGAGGTTAAGGGTATGATGGTGCTAATAACATGCGTGGTTCTTGGAATGGATTACAGGCATTATTTCTTAGAGATTGTCCATATGCATACTATGTCCATTGTTTTGCCCACCGTTTACAACTCACATTGGTTTCTGCAGTTAGGGATGTCTCAGATATTCTCATTTGGACGGTGTTATTAATATGATTACATCATCTCCTAAGCGTATCAATGAGTTGAAAAGTGCCCAAAGAAAATAAATTGAGCATTTATTAGAAATTGGAGAATGAGAGTCAGGAAGTGGGGCTAATCAGATTGGTAATTTGCAATGAGTAGGAAGTACTCGTTGGTCTTCTCATTATAGCTCTGTGAAGAGTTTGATTGATATGTATGCTACAACTTGCTTGAGTATCTTAGTGAGCATTCTCCAAATATGAGATCTCGGTCCGAAGTTAGTGGTGTATACAAAAACATGACAACATTTGAATTTGTATTTATCTTGCATTTAATGTGCAAAATAAATGCTCATATTATTAAACATACCGTTACCTTTTTTTTTCAGACCTATATAAAATTTTACATAATAACTACGTTTTAAAGTTGTCTTCATTTATTTTCAGTTTGAAACTTATAAAACACATAATATCAACAATTCTAATTTGTATTTGCATAAACCAATTTTGTACTTGTAACTTCAAAATAGTTTTACCCAAAAAAAAAAAAAAAAAATAGAATCTCACATTGATTTATTAAATACTACTACGATTTATTCATTATACTTATTTTTAACTTAAATCAACTGTTTTTTTTATCATAGTTTATATACGTTTAATATAGATGTTCATCTATAAATTCAAATATTACTCTGTTACTTACATTTCTTACTACCGAATATTCGTTCGCTTATTTATAGAGTAATTTATTAATTTAATTGAAACTTATAAACCATATAATATTGACAATTCTAATTTGTATTTGCATAAACCAATTTTGTACTTGTAACTTCAAAATATTTTTACCAAAAAAAATAATAATAATAATCCTACATTGATTTATTAAATATACTATTACGATTTATTCATTATACCTATTTTTAATTTAAATCAACCATTTTTTAATCTTAGTTTATATATGTTTAATATAGGCGTACATATATAAGTTGTATTAAATATTTAACAATTCATCATTTCCCTTTTTTTTAATCTCCTCCTCTTCTTGTTTTTTTTTTCTTTTAAATATTTTATTTATTACATCCTTACCTACTTCACCACCACACAATCATATCCTTATCTTCATTTCTGTCATTCTCCTCAATCACTTTCCCTTCATTTCAATTAACATATTTCTCCATCACTTCTTATATCTACAACACCACCACCAACAAAACAATCAACACCGTCATAAAGTATTTTATTTCCATAACAAAGAACTTCTATAATTACCTTTTATACAAACAAAGGTAAAAAGTAATTATTATTTATTTTCGAAGTTAATTAATGAAGATAGAGACAAACTTAAAGAAGCAATTAGTATTGATCTTACTTTGTTATTATTTTAGGCATTAGTGTTGACTCATTCTTATTTTATTCACCTAATGACATGTTCTTTTAGTTTGATATTAATTGTCTAATAACTAAAAGCCAATTAACATTTCCTTTTTATAAAAGTATTTCATTTTCATAAAAATAACTTCTATGATTACCTTCCATAGAAAACAAGGTAAAAATTAATTATTATTTATTTTTGAAGTTAATTAATCTGGATAAAGACAAACTTAACGAAACTTAAAGTATTGATCTTACTTTGGTATCATTCAAATATAAGACACCATTAACATAAATGCACTTATGTGATCTAAAAAATATAAATTAACAGCTACTCAGCTTCAGAAATCTCAAAGTTCATTAGTTTTTTATACTTGCAAGATTGAGTTCACATTTGACAATCAATGCTATTTTAAGTAAACAATTTTTCCACACGATCTATTATATTACTAATGTTGTAGGTAGCCCACAGTGGCTATATGCTGCATAAATTTTTAACAGCCTAATCATAGAATTGAGTTTTTCACACTTATTTAATGTCACAATGTTATGTTTTGGAGTGGAGAGAAATAACCATAAAACAATCATAGAATTACAGAACATGCGTATTCTATAAAGCATTTAGCCAAATGCGATTGATTCATATATTATGCGTTTCTTTTTTACTAGCATTTGGGCTTTTCTTAGTGGATTTGGCAATTGGGTTTTCGATTATTGGGTGAGGTTTATTCATGGATTTTGATGTCTGTGGATTGGTTGGTGATTTGGTGAATGAATAATGTTTGGGCAGTGTTGGAATGGTTGGAACTTGGACTTGGTTGGATTTGGTGAATCTGGAGCTCATGTCTTTGCTTTGTATGATTGTATCTCAAATGTGAATTCCACAAATCTGCTTCTCTCTATTAACCATTATATTCGATCCATGATTTCTTATTTCTCAAATTCAAAATATATGTACATCTTTTTTATTCACAACTCTCATTTTCTACCGTTGGTTTTTTTCTATAGATGTCTTTACAATATATATTGTCTCCAAATCAATGGTTCTCTGCTACAATAACTCAGTATCTGAATATTCAGTACATGAAAGATTTCATTGAACTTCTGAATGCAAATGACCAAGCATTTATGATGTCTACCAATTTCAATGGCTTTATATATGGAATTATTTATAGAAAAGAAGCTGAGCAACAGTTTAGCAGCAAATTAATTCACGAGTTTATAATGAGACTCTTGAATTGTGGTAAAGACAATGAACTATGGGTAAAACTTGATGACCATTTGGCCCGCTTCAGTCTTCAAGAGTTTTGTCTTATCACTGGTTTACCTTGCCATAAAGCAACTATAAATCTTGATTTCAGCAGTAATCGACTTTGGAATCAATAGTCCAATGGTACAAAAAGAATTACAATGCGAATGCGTCTCGACACATTCCATTCATACGATCATCACGAGGACAAATTTAAGCTTGGACTTGTGATGTTGATTGAATGTATTCTGAAACCTACTGAAAGATATATTGATTATAGAACTCTAAATATGGTCGAAAACCTTCAAGACTTCCTTCAATATTCATGGGGTCGTAGAGCATATTTTGTTTTGTTAAACTCCTTGGGACAACCCCACCTAGAACGAATACAAAGAATGCAAGAAAATGGCCAAAATGAATGTAAATACTCATTACATGGATATCCTCTTGCATTCCAGGTACTTTTCTCCCATTTTTTTTATTACTCGTCAATTTATATATTATTTTATTACTTATACAAATCATCTATAGCTAATATTTATTTTTAATTATCTTTTAGTATTGGATATATGAAGCATTTCCACAGATTGGTCGAAAATTTGGACGCAATAGACACACAGCATTACAATGTCCAAGAATGCACAAATGGAGGCCAAAGACAATATTATCAGAAAAAACAATTACACGAGAGGTAATTTTATTATTTACTTATATTCATTTACTACATAACATTAATCACTTAATTATATGTTTGGTTTTCACGAAGAAAAATTATAGTAATTTATTAAATTGTTTCATTATAATTACAGATTGAAGTACTTGCAATACTAAAGCCTACGGAAGAAGAATTACAGACACTGTGGTATACAATTCTTTCGTTGCCACAAGATAACTACCACAATATACTTAATGACATTCTTTCCGGGGAATTAGACATGTGGCTCCACAAACCCAGGAATATACCGATAACATGCCAGCCGGGCCGGTACTTCAAGAACAACTATTGAGACTGAAGCTGGCCTAAGTTCTACCTACATTGGTTCTAATTATGTCACAAAAGAACTGGAACAGATGCTAAATATACAAAAATAGCATATAGTGCCAGATGTCTCGGGTATGTGTGATACTTTATTGGCCTCACGCATTTCGGAACAATCAAGAATACAAGAAATTCAGTATCAAACACTTCTTCACAACGAACAACAGTTCTTCCAACAACAACAACAATGGAAAGAAGAATATTACCGAAAACTACAACAATGGCAAGAAGAACATTATCGAAACATACAATCTAGCATGCAACGTTATGTGGATGACAGTTTCAATTCAGTACAATCTCACATCAACGAACAAAATAACAACGTACTGAACGAATTATTGGAAATCAAATATGGAAGCTGCTATAGGTTCCCTTCAGCAAGACGTTCCTGTTCATACAAGCCCTATTGCAGCACATACCTCGACATCTCATCAAACTGAAGATGTTACAAGATTGTCAACAGAACATAAAACTAAAGGAAAAAAGACATAGCCACCAACAAACTATCTTTTAGAAGACTACTCTATCGCCGAATATAAAATAATTAGAGATTGGGTACCTCTATTCCATTACCTTAATTATTATTATTTTCCTTTCATTTTTGTCAAACTAAATTACATTATTTTCTACAGTGCACTTTGGGAAGTTCGACCCAATAATTACCAAGGAAGAGAATTCATAAAATCCACGACGGACATAACACAAAATATCAGTGTTCCGGTAAGTAAAATTCATTCATCATAATATATTACATTCTCACATTTAATTTACGTCTATTTTTTTATTAGAGTCTTGAATTGGAATTGGAATTGTTACGCTGACTCATCAACGACGACTCTTCTCCTGTATCAAAAGATTACGCAATTCTAAACTTCAACTACGAGAATGAATGTAATAATCATATGTTGTTGCACGTTGAAATCTACAAGGAAGGCACTATTAGAACTTCTGGGAATCTAGCCACTATACAAAACTATGTAAATGGCACTCTTCCAATTGATGGCCGTCCGTGGATACGATGCAAACATCTATTAATTCCATGTTCATTACCGGGCAACAATTGGTACCTCATCGCGTAAATATCCCCGAATGGAAATTCGAAATCTATGACTGTAGCAACAACGTTCATACGCCAGACCTGATCAGAGCCCATTTAAATATAGTCAAAGACTTAACTGTACTCTTGCTAAATGCACCAGAATTTTTTGCTTACAGACGCTACGTGAAGAAAACTGCAAACACATCTATAGACGTTGACATTATACCATATCAACCCTATGTAAATAATGGGTAATCATTTTAATTATTTCTTATTCTTACTAACATTTCACTTCCAAATTTTTATTTATCACACTAATCTCGTTTAACATAAACCAATTTTTCCCACAGGCCAAATTGCGGCGTTTTTGTGCTCAAGTACATAGAATGCTTCGTGTTTGGATATCCAATAGAGTCAGTTTCAGCAGACAGGATGACTATATATAGACGAAAAATTACAACTGATATTTGTTTCGATCGATACTTTTTAAACTGAGAAAGGAATCTCATCATTACATGCATAAAGGTACATACAAATTTATTGTCCTTTACACTTAATCGCATGTTACAACATTTTCCTCTGCCTATATTTAACAGAAATAATTTTTCTATTATCTTACAATAACATAAAATAAGTCTTCATAATATTGACAAAATATGTTGCTCCAAATGCCTCTTAATTATTCAATGTTTTCTCATATTTAAACTTTCTACACTATTCAATGGAGATTCTATATCCAATACTAACGAAACCTTCAAAATTAGAAATTCCATGCATTGCATGGACCTAGTATATATAAAATTACGTAATTATGATAATTATATAATTTAAATCAATTAATCATAATTATAAATAATTAATTTGATAGTAGATTCCTAGTGTGAGTCCACATTCACTGTTCCTTTTTTTGACACCTTAAAGTTGTAATGATATTTTTTAGATATATATATATATATATATCAAATATAGCCCATGTTTGAGCCTCAATTTCTTTTCAAAAAAAATATATTTTTGAATAGTGTGTTGAGCTCATTTCAACCACACATTTTTCAATAAAATAATATTATACAAAAATTCAAATTTTTTCTTATTTTTAACAACATTTCTCATTAATACGCTATTCAAAAATGCTTTTTTTTTTTTTTTTTACAAAAATGAAACTCAAACAAGCCCTACTATTTGAAAAAAATAATAATTAAATCAGATAAGATGATCGCATGGTAAAATGTGTGGAATTAAATCACATATGTTTTGGACTTTTGGGCTTCTTTGTTAAAAAATAATTATTTTATTTTATTTTAATCATTTTCGTAAATACTTGATCAAATAAATCATAAAAGCCTCATAAAAAATCAGTTTTATTTTATTAAATTATGGAAAAAAAAAAGTTATGATTCTTGGACTATATAAACCCCATAATTCTTCTGAAAAAGTACACTGAAATCATTCTTCAATTTTGTAATTTCTAAAAACTCATTTGTAGTATTATTTTATTTTTGAGATATTGCTTTATAGTGCCATTGAGAGTTTTGAAAATCGCTTATGAGTACTTTTCAAGTGATTCAATAGTTACATTCTGAAAGTTATTGTCCAAAGAGGTCGCAACATTTAATAGTGGGCAATTTCACTTTAGTCTTCGCGCTGTCACGAGTCTCAATCGGTTAATAAATCTTCTTGCTTTCTGCATTTTAATTGCAATTCTTGAAATGTATCTGCAACTTATTTTTCTTCAACAATGTCAAAATTCATTAGACTACTAAGAGAGAAACCTTACAAGAAAAATAGATCTAGACTCTTCTTAGTTTGCATACGAGGCTAGAATCATGTTACAGTGACATAATGGTTGACATAATGTCACATGTCACTTCATTTTTGAACTGTTTTGAACACATTCAACTTTTCATCCAATTACATCTTGCCAACTAACATTATGTTACTTCATCTGTCAACCGATTTCTATCAAAGTGGCATAAGGCTGGCACTCAGCCAGTGCGATAAACTTCTATACAGAAGGAATTGATATATGTACGGTGAATTGTATAATGTAATAAGAGAACAAAAAGATTAAGTCGTCCGTCTTAAAACCTTATTAGGTATTAATGTGGACTTGTTTCCCTACGCATCATAGATTTATATATAGGGCTATTTGTCAAAGAGAAATACACTGATTTCCTCTTCTGATGCATTTGCTCCTTCAAATTGACAATCTTTGCATCCACTCGTGCAGAAAATCCAATTTGTGTCATCTTTTTCGATTTCTCCTGCTCCCTCAGCCATGATGAACTGTCCCTTATATCCCGCCTGTACTGCTTGATTTCTTGGATCACGTGATCATCCATCGGATAGAATGACCGTTGAATGGTGATGTGAATGAAGTACGGAAGTAGAGAAACGACTACCACAAGCAATGTAACAATCCAATACATAGATGCAGGCCCAATCGCTTCAGTGAAGATGTGAAATACATTTCTTGAGTATTCTGGAGGGAGCAAGCCGTACATATAGAGAAAGACGTACCAACAAAAAATGCTCCCCCAGATCAGGAAATGGCTAATCCAAGTGAAGTGTGAAATCATGAGAAAAATTTGACAGTTTACTGTCCAGATTATGCACGTATACGTAATCGTACCAATATGTTCAATGTCTGCCACATTCCCATCTTGATCAAAAGCAGCTGGGGACAATATATAGATGTTCAGTGTGAAGATAGCCAGAGAAGCCAAAATACCATTTAATATCCAACCAACAATGCGCTTCCAACTGAAACAGATATTCTTTTGTCCCTGCTGATAAAGGGCTGGAAACTTCACGAGGCATAAGGAAAATAGAATCGAGTCAGAATATTGTCAGAACATATTCTCATTGTGTTTTGAGGAAATCTGTGTTGTACTTTGTGTTTTACCTGCAAACAGACATCGGATGAAACATCCTGCTCTAGGACACCTAGAGATATAACTGGCAAAGACGTCAATAGTACATTGAACATGACCATATACCAATCATCGTATAAATCCTGCCCTGAGAAACCAGTGTAAATGTCGTAATAGAACAGTGCAAGCCCAAATGCGATGTTTTTATACACGAAGTAGAGGATCTGTGCAGAAAACAAAAAAAATCTTACATAAACTTTCAGGTAATGGTGAACTAAAATTTGTAGTTCAGATTTAGAAGAATAAAATTCTCACCATCTTGGAGATCCTCCTGTAGCACCAATGCCCGTGAACTATTAGTAAGCGCTCCAAGAAATGAAATTGAGGCAATGAAAAGTCGCTTGCCATTACAGCCTGAAATTAAGTTCAAAGGTACTTCTGTAAGACATTCTTTTCACAATGAACTTCAGAGAAAAAATGACACAGAAAATTCCATCAGCAGCTGACCAAAGAAAAAGCTATTACCTGCATTCCTTCCATGCCGCTGATTCCAACTCCAATATCAGCTTCCTGGATCATGCCAACATCATTAGCTCCATCACCGATTGCCAAGATTGTCTTTCCAGAATGCTGTTTTGCCAATCGAGTAATCTAAACATTTCTCAGTGAACAAAACAGATTAATAAGTGGTTTTTTGTAAGAAAAATCTATCCAATGAAACCAGAAGACTCAATCCTACCAAGGCTTTCTGTTTGGGAGAAACTCGGCAGCATATGACCACATCGCAGTTCATAGCCAAGGAGAAGAACTGGTGTTTCAGATTGCTACTCAAACTTATCTCCAAAGCTTGGCCATCAACAACTAAAGCGAAAGGGGCGTCTTTTCTGTCTTCTTGAATAATCATTTGGTTATAAATTTCTACTTGCAGTAAAATTTCTTCTTTGACATCCTGAAAAACTAAAAATGAGGAAAACTTGATCCCATTTCAGCAGTTTCTTTAGTATTTCACTTTTTTGTGTAAAGAAATTTTCTGAAACAAAACCATGCTGAGTTCATTAATTAGAACTGGTGTTCACCTTCACTTGATGGTTAGATTCCAATTTTGTGCTCAACTTCAAATGAAGCTGTTTCATATCCTGCCGAAGTAAACTGCAAGCATATCTGCCACAACAAATAGAAACTGTCCAGATTAAGAGAAAACACAGATATCCTTGCTGTACTCTACAAAAATTTTCATAATACTTTTGAGTAATAATTTTTTTTTTTGATAACCATGGATGTCCGGGCCAACTTGCGCGCACCTCGACTAATTCCACCGGGTCTTGAAGTTTACGGTCACGTACTCACCTCAGTGGCCCTAGGGGGACTCGAACTTGAGTAATAATAAAATTGAGATAGATGAAAATCTCACCCTATGTTTATTGCTGTTTCTTTTTTATCACCAGTTAGTAGCCAGATCTTTAGGCCTGCTTGCGCAAGTTTATCAATGCATTCAGGAACCTGGTATCAGTGTTAAAACAAAAAATGTTATTATACATGCAAATCCTGTTGCAAAGTATTTAGTGAAACAGAAATTGTCTCTGCTTAAGTGAACCTGTGGAAGAAAGAAAGAACACTAACCCCCTTCTGCAACTTATCTTCCACTGCTACGGCACCTAGTAAAAGCAAATCTTTCTCGATCATCTCAGAGGCATTCTCTAGTATTTCTACTCTTTCTGAACTTATCGTAGCCTTAGCCTTTGTAAATATTGAGTTCCAATCTTCATAGTCAGACAACCCAATTCTTTTATATGCAAACACCATAGTGCGCAAGCCATCTTCTGCATAATTTGAAAGGTGCATAGTTGTTGCCTGCTGATATGTTCTACCATTGTCTGCAAGCCTCTCAAAGATGACACTTAGAGCCAAAAAAAATGGAATCATCAAACAATAGGAACCTCAACGGATAATAGATACTTAAAATCTGTATGCAGAAAAATTTCGCAACACTTGAAATGCCGAAGTTTAGTGAAAATGATGGGAAAGATAGCATGCAACTGAAAATATACAGAATCAGATATAAACAAATTTTTCAAGCAGGCACCTGAACTAAAGAACTCAGAATAACTTACTCGTCAGCTCCTTTGCAGAACAAAAAGACCTCCCCATCTTCATTGCGTACTATCACAGACATCCTCTTTCTGGAGCTATTGAACTCCAATAGATTCAAAAGCTTGTATTCTCTGAATATGATCTTGATGTGTTGGTAAGAAAAATCTAGAAGCTGTAAGAAAACAACTAAAAGAGAAAAAAGAAGAAGAAAGGATAACTAACACAGAGGTCTCACCTCTTCACCACCAATCCTGATGAAGGATCAAGCTCTTGAAGAACCATAGTAGACTGAGTTCTTTCACAAAATTTGAATCCAAACTCTTGTGCTGCAATCAGGAAGGCAACTTCCTCAGGAGACTCTGCCTCATACATCATTCTATCGCTCTGGTCGTTTTCAACTGGAATGCCTGTGTGGCACAAAGCCATGACTCTGAAAAAAGTGACCATGTCAGTTATATTAGACTTATAGATCCACATTTTGTCCATGAGACGATCATCTCTGAAATTGAAACCCTTGAAAATGGATTCTTTCCCTGTAATGGAAATTCTTGAATTTTGAGCCTTTGGATCATCCGAGCCATGATTACAATGTAAAATCTCCTTCTCTATGCTAGCATCAGCTGTAGAAAGGTCAAACATCTCAATACTTCGACCAGTAGAATCAGATCCATCCAAGCTGAACCTATATCTCTCCACATCAATGTTCATTCTTTGAGAAGCTGCAAGATCCACTTCATTCACTTCACCCCCATATGAAATACCTTCAATCGAACACTTCCTAAATTCCATTTGATTGCAAGTTAAGGTCCCAGTTTTATCTGACAGAATCATTTCTACTTGTCCAAGCTCCTCATTTAAGTTAGACGTTCGGGCTTTAACTGTCTTGCCTGTCATTTCATCATACATACCTAGATCTTTGTTAATAAGCATAGCTTGTAGAACTTTGACAATTTCAATGGAGACATAGAGAGAGATAGGAATCAAGTAACCATACAAAATGAGGGACCTTAGAAATTGCAAAAAACAAGAGAGAACTGGATCTGATGGATCAAACAAATTATCAACATTTTCATGCAAACGAAGATACCACCTTTTTTCCTTTTCAGATTCTGTATATAGTGCAGAGCCAGCGGCGGAGATTGATGAAATTAACACCATCATAGCAAAAAGTACATAAATCACATGGTCCATCTTTCTTTCAACCTTGCTACGTTTAGATGGAGCTCTCATGGAATTTCGCACAGCTTTGGCATCTGGACCACTGAAGATCACAACTCCATAAATATATTCTGTATTTCGAAGTTTGGAGTCTCTTAGAAGAATTTGGGTTGGGGACAAGGGATAGGATTCATTTATGAACTCTAAATTTCCCACAAAAGTGTAAAGGCTTGGATTTGGATCCTCACAACGTATTGTGGCTTTAAATCTGCTAAATTCTTCATTATCATCCAGACAAAGTGTGGCTTCCAAGCTTCTTTTGGCCTTCAGATTTGTCTCCCCATCAAGATTCATGGTCTCAACATAGCAAACACCGTCCTCATAGCTAGAAGACAGCAAAAGAAGATCACTAGGAAAATATTCATTCTTGCTAACTTTGACAACATCTCCTACACACAGTGATTCCCAGGATTTCTGCACAAATAAGCCATTGCCTACATGAACCTTCACTTTCCGGGAGTTTACATTCCTGTCCTGCAACAAAGTGGTTAATCAAATATGAAATGCAAATCATAACCAATCTTGAAAAGAAAAATATCTATGTAGTTTTCTTATTCTACCTGTAAAAACCTATGCCAATCTTCAACTGCCTCTTTGAGCATGCTAATTCCCATAACAAACACGAGGGGTGCAATTAAACTTATGGGAGTAAAGGGAGTCAATGGAGTAATAGACAGCACTGCTGCTAAGAGGAAGTACAAATTGGCAACCCTGCAAAATTGCTCTAAAATCGCTCTTGGCAGAAAGGTCAGAAGATTGTACTTGGTTGTGGATACATAATTATTTGGATACCTATGTGGTTTGATCTTGTGAAGCTGAGATTCATTGCAGAAAACCACCCTAGAAAATCCCGGCTGTCCAAGAAGACTTTGAATAGGTGCAGAATCAGTAGTGCTTGGCCGCAAGCATGCAAAAGTATACAGTTTGCTCCATTTCACTTTCTGCTTCCTTCTTCCTGATGGTCCAGACATTTTTGTTAGTATTGATTTTCTTGGAGCTCCACAATATTCATTAACATAACATAATAGTACGACCTATATTCTTAAAAATAGACCTTAGTGAATCTTTCTATTATGATCTGTCTAATGACGACTATTTCTAAGATATACGAGAACAGAAAAGGGAATAAAATATTCTCGACCTTTAATAGATAACTTCAAAGTTTTGTCTCATGTTCTAGAAAGTCATTCTTGGTTTATTCACAAACTGTTTTTAAAAATGAAAGAGAAACTTCCAAAATCAGAATCCAAGCTTTCTTGGATCAAGCAGGCAGGCCCTGCATAATGCATTGAAAACCAAGTCTCTTTGCCCTATGCATTTCCATTGATGCATCCAAAGTCTACCACTTTTCATTGAAATTAACCTTAAAATACTCAAACCTACATGTGATAACTCTCCACTAATTAATACTGAAATTGACCACTTAATGAGGAAGTCTAAATTCATTTCACCACAATGATAAACTATGCATAAAATGGCCACAATTCATGGTGACTCCACAATTAAACCTAATATTACTAATCCTTTAAGTATAGTTTCTTACGCCTCTAGATTTGTGAACCGAATCATTCCTGTGATTCGAAATGCAGTATTTAAATCCGTACTAATTATTTGAAGGCAAATGGCACCATCTCTGTCGACATTGAATTTTTTTTAAAAAATTGATAGTTCCAATAGTTGGGTCAAATTTTTGGAATGCCGGCCAATGCCGAATATTAATTAGAGAAACAAAGCTTAATATTAATTTCATACCAATGAACTCATTGAAATGGCAATGATCTATATGCAGGCCAGGATGAGTATGCCCTAGATGTGAATTCAGTGCTCCATGGACAATTGAGTCGAAGGGGGAAGAAGGAAATTAAATCAACATTATTCACTTTATTTATTTATTTATTTTTTAATTCTCAACAATTATTTAATTATATATTCTATTTCCTATTTTATTTATTAATAAATTAAATATATTATATTTAATATTAAAAAAATATTACATTTAACGGCACAAAAAAAACATATAGAGCTTGTTTGGGAGGGATTAAAATCAGATTAAAATTGAAAATGTAGCCGTTATTGTTGACTTTTATTAGACGGGTGGGACCCAATAACGGCCATATTTTCAATTTTAATTGGATTTTAAGCCCTCCCGAACGGGGCCATAATATTGTGCCCCTGTTTGTCTCCCATTATTGGGAGAAAATTATTGTAATGAATAGTATTTTTTGGAGAATGTGTGGTTGAAAATTAAAATAATTTTATTGGTTTGTGTATAGAATATTTTATTGGGTAAATGTGTGGTAGAGAATCTTACTGTAGCAAACAATTTTTTGGATTAATGGTAGACAAATAGGGGCATAATAACTTCACAAAATAAACATAAAGTCTAACTAGTTTTGTCCTTTAATTCTTAAAATTAATATATTTATCCTACAAATGATCATTCAATGGAATTCAAATTTATTTTTAATTTGTAATTATCAAATTTGTAACTTTTGAATTTTAATGTATTAAATAGTTACTATTTATTACTTGATTACAATTTATTATAAATTTTAATAAAAATAATAATCAAATTAAAATAAATATAAATAAAACTAAACCATTAGGTAATAAAATGATATAATAGAAATTAAAATTTATTGTAATATAAAATGAAGGACAAAATGAAAAATAATATAAACTTCCAATATTACTCCAAATCAACAATCTTGCACCAAATTCATTATACCAATTTTGTGTCAAGATTTGAAGTTGAGTTGGAGGTTAAATTTCACACCAAAATGGTGTTGGATTGAAAATGTCAGAACTAATCTATGTTTATGGGTTCACAACTGATTGGACACGCTTAAATTTAAAGTGTGTTCTATTAAGCATAGTTGTTACAATTCATATAAATAAGGCATTTTGAGAACCCTTCACTTACAAAAATATCATATTTTTAACTGGGCGACTTCACTAAATTACAGCTCATAGTACTCTCCAAGTCTCCTAGTCACCATAGGGGTTGTACTAGGCCCAACTCACTAGATTTTTTTTTTTTTGTTAACATATTAGTGTGGCTTGTAATTCGATCCTGAATCTGTTCCTGGGTTGTACCATGTATATTAACCACGATGGGTAGAATTTGGTCATCATATGGTAATATATCCTAGAGCCAAGTCTTGAAATTAATGACGTGGAATGCAATTGTAGTCATTATATCATTTTCTCCTTGTATAAGCACTTTGGACACTATCCCATTTATAAACTGACGAGTACTAAAAAATGATTGTAACAATTGATACCAAAGCAAGCATTCCATTTTTGGGACCCTTTACAATGGGGGAGACATGAAGAGGATTACTTTTAGAAAAAGAATGGGTTACCGTGTTGAGGGGAGGGGACGACCCCGGGGTCGAAATGTAACACGAAGGTGGAATTATAAAAAAACTCAAGCTCACCAGCTCCATTAAATATACGTGCATGTTTAGACACTTAAAACAAGAAATTAATACAGAAAATGTGTGAGTAATTTAACGCTATGTACCAAATATGTCATATACGTTCAACTCGAAAAGTAGATGATACTGCAGATATTAATCAGAACGCAACGAATGCAACAGAATAATGAGAAGAAATTTCCAGCATTATATTAGTATACACACAGCTGCTGTTGAAGTTTGCTGATTACGCCCAAAGAATAACGCGATAGTTGTAGCACAGTTTTGGGGTGTCGTATCCACAGGGAGATGGAAGAATATTTAAAGGATCAAAAATGTTGAATTGTTCTCTCAAATGTGTAATAAAATTCAATGTTGAAACGTGAAATTAAAATCAATAATTCGAAGCGGTGAAGAGTCGGAATTCCCTCAATTGGATTGGATCAATCATATCAATTATTCATTTTTATAACACAATTAGAGGCTTTCATCCCGACACTCTAATCGGAAGATATATCATGAAAATCAATTTAATTTACAAATGTAATTCTAAAATTTAGACTTAAGACATATTCACACAATTTTATTGGAACAAGATCAAAGATCGATCATATACATCAAGCATAAGACAGTAATCAATCCGCCAATAAAGTGAAATTGAGATTAAAATTCAACAATTAGTTTAATCTAACGATAGAAGAAGCATGACTGGAACTATGAAAGACATAATAATTGTTAAACCAATCTCAACAATAAATAATTGAAATTGAAACTCAATAAATAGTTTGATTGAACAATGGAAAAAGTATGATTGAATCCATGAAAAATCTTGTAAATATTAAACCGATTTCAATATAAATTCAAGAGAATGAAAATCTAAATTCTATCATTATTTGACAATGAAACGATCAAATTAAATGAATAAAAGATATGAAATCACCAATTCCAATCGAGTTCCTTTGTAACTTCACCAAGGGTTTTAGTTCTTCATGAGTTTCTTGAGCCAAAGAGGAGAAGAATGGTATATAGGGGCCTCCTCCATATGTATTTTGCTGTTAAGTATTTGTAAGAGTCGGAAATTAGATGAAAATCACGTCCAAATTGGTTTCCAAAAGAGTTCTAATCGAATAAGGAAAGTTCCTTTCGCGCGCGGATTTTTTTGTCTTTGCATAGTAGTCAGTAATTTGGTTGTAAATTTCTCTTCTGATATCCGATTTAGATAATTCAAGATGCATTGGAAAGGAAACTTGAAGAGCTAAAACTTTGTTAGAAATACATCTTTTCCAATTCGGACTTTTATTATACCAAAAATGGGTCTCAATTTTCGGCTAAAAATCTGGAATATATCTTGTGCGAATTGGAAATTGATTTTGATAATATTCCATTCCTTTTTGACTTCTAATTGCTTCCAATCGACCCTTTGTACTCTCGAACCTTCATCGTGAGTCCTGACATAATTTTTGAGTATTTGCACTTTAGTCCTTGAACTTTCACTTTCTTCCATTCTGGTTATTTTTCACTTATTTCTCATTATTACCGCCACATTCATCACTTGTCCTGCAAAACATGAATTGTATAGAATTAAACTATATTCCAACATATTAATCAATAATTACTCATATTTTGACAGTAAAATAAGTATGTAAAACGTACTTATCATTTTCTTTTCATTGATCAAACTTTCTACTAGCCGCCATGTTTAAATCTTCATTTCCCTCCAAGATCCATTGATTTGAAATGAAATCATTTATCATTTCTGATGAGTATAAGTGTATTAAGCCCGAGCTAGACTTAGACCCCCGAACTTAACTCCCTTTAAATATCCCAACTCCAAGGTCGAGGTTGGTGATTGGAGGTCGGGGTTGTGCTATGCGGTCGGGCTAGTTGTGCCTTTTGCTCGATTCTCTTGTCCTCATCTCACACCTTCTACAAACAGCAGTTCTATTTGAATATAAACTCCCCAACTATTACAAATTTAACTCTAACTAAAACTGTGCACTTCTAGCATAACACAAACACCTTGTACGACAAGGATAAGGACTACATGAAGTTGGATCATTTTAGGACTCCATCTCCAAACACCTATAAATACACGACCTAGCCTTATTATTCAGGTACGCTTTTTACATAATTTTCGGCATACAGTCATTCCCATAAATTTCCTTTTCTGATTTAAGTATCGGAGGGGTGACGAAAACACATCTCAATGCCTTTGTTTCAAGTATTGAAAATCAGATTGTGCGGAGTTCAACCATCCAATTCGAGTTCATTCAGGAACAAATTTTTGGTAGCATCAATTTCAATAAAGGATTTTGCTATTTGTAAAACGGGGTTAACACTTCGGTGTACATACCCCTCACAATAAGGGGGTCAACGACCAATAAAAAAATCATTGTTCCCCGTTTGTGAAGGGGCAGTACACCAAAGTGTTGTCAATAAAGTTGTCAGTGAGAAGTGTAAAATAATTTTTTTTCTTTTAATCTTAGAGGAGTTCAATGAAAAAAAAAAAGCATCAACCACTAGTTGCTCGTTGGAATGCGGAAATAGAATTACCTGAAAATTAGAAAAAATCTTTAATTCAATAAGCCACCGTTTGACACACATTAAAATTTTCATTTTCATTCTTCTACTCATTTTCAACTACACATTCTTCAATAAAATAATACTTTCCATCACATCAATAACTTTTCTTTCTTTTTCAATCACACATTCTCCATCAATCTATTATTCCAAAATACATTATTCCAAAATAATGTGACTCAAACACACCCTAAATAAAATCATCTAGATGTTCACGTGCGTGTTATATCAAGAATAAAATATTCGAATTTTTACCTAAATTCAACGATTGATTCTTGAATTAATTTTGAATCATGAACTTCCAATTTTTTAACTTCAAAAATTTGATGCTTTAAACATCTAAGTCCTCTATAGGATTCTCCAAGGTCGAGACTATACCGGTGGGTGAATGCCTTCTTTTAATTAAATCAATAAATTAATTCTTGGATTGCACATATGAAAAATAAGAAAATAATTATTTTATCTCTTTTTCTCTCTCCAAATTTGAACATTGTGGAATAATTGTATTATGATTGTTCTAGGATTTTTATGTCCATTTAATCTATATTGATAGAGATAAAGATATTTCAATCCTTGTACAATAATAATTCTAGTTTCAATTATGAGTCTTAATTAAAATCCAAATATGTTTTTTAATTAAAGTCCACATCCAATTAGTTTAAATTTAATTACACTTATAGTCCTAAAACTTCAATTACAATTATAATTAAGTTTACACTTTTATAACAATTAGAACTAAGTACAAACTTTTATTATAATTACAATTAAGTTTAAAAGTTTTATTATAATTATAATTAAGTTCCAATAATTTATAAAGCTACTATAGGGACTGATCGAATATATATTATTCAAATTCCAATAATTAGATCATGTCTACTCGACCTTAGACCACCCAATCTAATTATTAATCTTTGTTTTTTCACTAAAAACAAAAGACTAAACTTTTGGATTATATAGGATCACATAAGTCAATAAATCTATAATATTTTCCTTTGATCATATATGTATTTTATCTCCATCCAAGATCTGATAATTAGGTATGAGCATAAATGACCGTTTTGCTCTTCAAATTATTCTCATTAATTTAAATATCATTTTCTTTAACAGTCCTTTTAACTAATGACAGATGTCGAAGTCTAGCTGTTGCTAAACATTGAGCGCAGATTTTAACCGTTCAATAAAAAATATTTAAATAGTCACTCTACCTATTTTTCAGGACGACGATTCCCTATACGAATTCATGTTTTCTACTTCACTCATTCTCAAATTCCCAATCATTGAGATATTTGATCAATCAAATTGATCTCACCCATTAGTGAATCAAAAAGTCATTAAAATCACGAAAATATATATATAACCATATCAAGGGATTTAAATGAAATACATGGCGATCAAGTAAAATTTAATTCTCTATACGGGAATTAAACTCGATTTATAGTCCGTTCAATACAGTCTAAGTGTACTAGTATCGTCTTTAACTATTTCTGTGATAAGAACAAATCATTAATCCAAATAGTTAATCGATCAAACTACAACCATGAAGTACAAGATGTGAATCAAATACATTGGTTGTGAATAAATTATTTATAATCAAAATATAAGTCATGTCATACTGTATTTCTCAACGCAAGTACACAATTTACATTATTACAATTGATTATAGACAATTTAATTCGCATGTTCATTAATAAATAAATGCAATAAATAATACCACAATTTATTTATTATAAATTATTATTTTACTATAGCAAAATATACTATATTGGCACACAAATCAACATCTCTCAACTCTCATAGTTTCATTTCATATCTAGTAACTAAAGTGGGACATACTTTTCGTCTGCAGTACGAAAATGCATCAGCAGTTTTACCAAAAATGCCCGACCAGCATCAGAAATCTCGAAAAATATACAAAATTGGAACTCTCCAACTTAATGTCATAACGAACAGAAACCGGAAGATTAATTGTACATGTTGTATCAATGTGAAATGGCCAAATGGAAACATTTCAATACTACATTCTACAAAACTTTTATAAAGTTGCGGCAAATATTGACGACCTCGACTCCCTAGCTATTAGAGAATTTCATTAGATTTATGGCTTGTAAGAGCATTGGCCAAGCAACTATTACAAACAATAACAACATGAAATAATTCAAGAAATGAGAAGTGTATAAAAAACTAAACTTTATTCATGGGTGGGGATTTCCCAAAAATGATGATCCTATAAAAACAAACAGTAGCAACACTATTAAAGAAATAAAACGGTTATTGAAAATATGCCATTCTAAAATAGCTTTAAAACAACCACAAGTTCACACTATAGTGAATTCCCTCCAGCGTCCTGTTGGGAATTTACTTAATTATGCACAGCGGAAATAAAACAATTTTCAATTCCCAAACGAGGATCTGCAATGTGTTTAGATAGAAATTGTGACGAGAATGATATCTTTGATGAATTCCACAAACTCTTTTACTTTTCCTTGAACTCCAATGATCACGATCTGCAATCCAAGTTGTCAATTGTCCAGCCTCCAATGGTGATCCACACAGAGAACAAGAATGACGGCTAGAGTTTTCTTTTCTTGTACTAGCACGAATAATGAAAAATTTCATACTGTTTTCAAACCCTAGTAGCCTATTAATATAAGTCCAAATGTGCTCGACCCATCTGTTAAACTTAACCCAGTCCAATATTTAATTAATCAAATTAATTAAATCTGGTCCATGAATTAATTGATCCAATTAATTAATTCGGGCATATTAATAAACAACTCAATTAATTAATTATCCAACACTTGTCAATTAATTAATTGGTAAAACTCATTCTTATGATTCTCTTTTGTGTGTGACCCATTAGGTTCCCGATTACGATGCCTAACGACGTGAATTATTATTTTGATCTTATCAAAATCAATAAATTAAAACACCCCTTTAATTTATCACTAATTCACTTTCGTTGTCCCAAATTGACATCTAGCAATGTGTCAGGGCAATACATGTGACGGGAAATATCACGTAGTATGATAAAATCAAACTTGTTCGTTTACCGTGAAACTATAATCCTTTCGTCAATATGATCCGATCAATTATGAGATATGGATATGTGTCAATCTCAATTATCGATCATATCTTTTATCCCACTGTTAAGTCAATGCACGTCGAAAACTCTTTTCCGACTTATAAGTTCACCTTGGCCAAGGATTTCATTATCAACTTAATTGGATAAAATGTAGATCATAATCTCTTACTATCTAAGAGTGACGAATCCTTTATTGGTCATTCACAACCTTCATATGATTCTTGACATACCCGAACGATGTTGTATTAGCGACCCTTGGCAGAGCAACATCCAACACCACTAAAGTATGACCGTCCTCATATAAGGTACCATGATGACCTCAAGTCAAAGGACCAATTCCACTACCGAACGTTAGAGATTAACCACTAACACTCAAATAGTTATCCATGTGGAATCTCTCAGCGGGTCTCCAATGTTTTATTCTATAACAAAACATCCACGTGTTCATTCAAGTGTCACCACACTTTAGCTTATGAGATCAGCTACTTACTTCACAAGTAAGAATGCCACACGCGATAGTCTATCCGTAATAACGATATCCGTATCTCGTTATTACTTTGACCACGGACGATTTAAGATTCAGTCATATGTAATTTGTATCTCACAATCACAACTCCTTGTGATTAACAAATCACCAAGACTTGAATCTACGGATTCTATTATTTAATTTATTAGAATATTAATTCAATTAAATAATAGATATTGCCATAGATATGCATTGATTATATATATATATTCAAAGTGTTTATATCCAAAGTTGATTGGACCTAGGGTATAACACTTACAAACTCCCACTTGCACTAGATCCAATCACTTATGTATCTTATACCATAAGAGTCTACATGACGATCATGCTTATGCTGCGACAACTCTTTGTCAGTGGATCTACAATTTAATAACTTGTGGAAATTCGTTCTTTATTTACGTCATTTCATTGTATTATCTTTCCAATGAGATAACACTGCCTTAACATATGTTTGGATCATTGATGAGACCTTAGTTCATTCGCTTGCACGATGGCTCCATTGTTATCACAATACATAAGCGTATAATCAAGAATGTTAGGAAATACTCCAAGTTTATTAATGAACTTCTTGATCCAGATCACAACTTTTGTTGCTTTCTAAAGCAATGATGTATAAGGCTTCTATTATTGAATCAACGGTTATTTTAGATTTGGAACATTTCCAACACACCCCTTAAGAGTAAATCAATGTCTTATTTGAGATATACTATTATTCTAGTCTGACTAGAAGTTAGCATTAGTGTATCCATGAACTATCAGTTCATTTTCTCCATATAAAATCTTCTTGAGATTTTATTTGGGATGAGTTAAGCAATCTTCTAAATCTATCTTTATAGATCAATTTGCTTCTATCATATCTATCACAGAGAAATTACTTGACAACCATAATTTCAATAATTGAAATATAGAGACGTCGTTTCCTATAATATGTCTCATACATATAATATTAGGAATGCGACAATTCTCACACTATCTTCTTGTAAACGCACAATTCGTCTTCATTTTTGATAAAATCAAACATTTTGACTTTTTGCATCAAATCGAAGATTACAGCTCCAAGAGGCTCGTTTCAATCTATATTGACATTTTCTTGTAAACTCATTTACAACCTATGGGTTCTAATTCATTAGGCAAGTCGACCAAAGTCAAACCTTGGTTACATACAACAAGTCCATCTCTTTAAGTCAACACTTGACTTCATTTCTGCGTAATTAGTAGGTTCATTATCCTTTATTAGTAATCATGGATTCGTACCTTCTAGGAGGTCAAATGATCCTACAAGATTTACACAGAGCTAACGTGTCCTCAAAAGTGTCCACTTCCTGATCAAGAGTATGTCCCTCAACAGGTGTGGGGTAAGACTCAGGTTCATCTATTCGATCAATTATATATGTGGACTCTTGAACTCCTTCAAGATTTATTCTGCTCCCACTGTCTCTCTTAGAATAAACACTTTCTCTAGGAGTATGACATGTCTTGAGATGAACATCTTCTTTTCAACGAGATATATAATTGATATCCAATTATCTCTTGGATATCCACAAATATATATTTATCGAATCTAGTCTCGAACTTATTCGATCCAATATGCTTCACATAAGCATTATAGCCCAAACTTTCATATGAGATAAGTTGGGCATTTCCATAACTCGTATGAAGTTTTGTCAACCGATATAGATGAGACAGGATTTAGTGTGCAGTACGTGGCAATCAGTGCATGATCTCAAAACGATTTTTGAATGCTTGCATGGCTTGTTCTCAATTGCACTATATCTAATAGTGTACGATTCCTCATTTCAGATGCACCATTATGTTGCAATGTATGTGGAGGAATCCTCTGCATGAGAATCTAATTCTCTTTTAGATAATATAAAATTCTCCATTTTAGATATTCTTTACCTCGAAGAAGTTTTAGTGTAAGAATATATTTACCTATTTGTTTCTCTATTTCTAGCTTGAATCTTCTGAACATTTCAAGAGTTTCATGCTTGAATTTCATCAAATATACATAATCATTTCTGAAATGGTTATTAGTAAATGTGATGAGATAAGATAAATTTCACCTGACATTAAATCATTTGACTCAAATATACATCTCCATGTATGTTTGGAATTGCATTCTCATTTATGTGACCAAATCTGCAATGTCAGATATAAGTGTTATTCAGATTATCATTTTTATACCTTTCAATTTCTATACTCATTATAGAATACTCAACATTTAGAATATAAATGTCATTTTGTAATTTACCATAACCATTAAGATCTTATCAAGATGAAAGGGAACAATAATTGTCCTTAACATTAAAATAATTCATGTCAAAACATGAAATTTATTTAATGCTCTTGGTAATGGTGAGAACAAAATTAACATTTCTCTAATTCTAATATCGAGCCTAAAGGCAATGGCAAGAAATATGCTTCTACAAGTAATGCAACAATTTTTGCTCATTTTCAACGTGTAGGTCAACTTCTCCCTTCTGCAGTGATCTACTTTTATTTAATTTCTGCATATTTATACAAATATGAGATCTATATCTAGTATCTAATACCCATGAAACTAATGAAGTAGATTTAAGCCTTGCAATTTCATTTCCAATGACCCATCATTCCAAAATGATAACAAGGATCATCAGATTTGGTATTGTCCTTATTCTCTTTAACTATCTTAGTTATCTTGGTTGCTTTCCTAAAGCATTCTTTAGACTTCCCTATAGGAATCTATAACTAAGATTTGTCCACTATAAACACAGATATTGGACTTAACAGTTTTAAGCATGTTCAGCAACTCAATGAGCGTGCTTCGAGTTTATTCATGTTAAATTCATAATTAGTTATGAATAACTCTCTGACAGAGGTTGCAGAACCAAGTCTATACTTAATTCATTATTTATGACTGAACGCAATCAAGATAACTTTTCAAAGTAGTCAGCATTTTCAGCACACGAGCACCGACTGAAGATTCTTCTGCCATTATGCACCGGTATAGTTGTTAGGAAATATCATATATTTTCTCGTATGATTGTTCATCATTCAACACATTGAGATGAAAAATCATGTGTTTAGCATCTATACTTTTATATTGCTTTGTAACTCAGGTGATATAGTCACAAACATCACATATGTTGAAGTACTATCGTCATCACTGTGTTTATTATAGTTGCCACCTCTTCCTTTGTCGAGTCATCAGCAAGTATCTCTGAAAAGGGCTACTCAAGGACACAACCAATTTTTCATGCTTGAGAACAATTCTCATATTGCGATGCCAATCAAGAAAATTTCGTTTGGTTGTTGGCATTCAGTATGCCTCTTAAATACATATGGTTACTCATGATTCAATAAATGTAAACGACGAAAGTAAAGAAATAATATATATAGTGCATGAATTAATTTAACATGGTCTTTTATGAAATTAATTTCGCTCCCACTGTTTAACTCAAATTTATGACCCTCTCACATAAATTTATAGAATCCGTACTTGATTCCCAGTGGGCTGAAATCTCATTTGTTATATTAAAACCTTGAGTGTACTCAACAAGCCCTAATAAAACATTTGGGTAGGTACTATTATCAATGTATCTCCATACAACTCCCAAATCATTAAATTGACAACTCTTTATCTTCACACATCTTATGTGTTAGCTTAACATGCCTCTAAGATTTATCTCATTGAGTGTACTCAATAAGAGATAAATATTAGTTAAATCAAACCCATCATTCAGAAATATCTAATATTTCATAATGTCAAACATATCCCTAATAGACCAGCCTTGAGTGTACTCAACAAGGTAAGATCGATTTAGGACTCTCGTTTTTCACTATAATGGTGGAAGGCGAATGTAAATATGACTTAATATTTTAACATGCCTCTACAATTCATCTTCTTGAGTATGCTCAACAAAAGATAAATTTTAGTTAAGTCAAACCCATCATTCAGAAATATCTAATATTTCATAGTGTCAAACATATTCCTAATAGACCAGCTTTGAGTAGGGATGTCAATCGAGCCGAGCGGCTCGTCGGCTCGGCTCGTACTATTCATGCCCAGAGCCGCTCGAGCTCGTCAAAAAACGAGCCCGAGCACGAGCCGAGCGGGCTGGCTCACTGACGAGCAGAGCCGGCTCGACTAGTACTATTCACGAGTAGTTCGTGGGGCGAGCCCACGAGCTGCTCGGCTCGTGGGCTCGTATATAAAAAAAATTAAAAAAAAAACAGCAAAAATGACCAGAACGGTCACTGATTTTTCAATGACCGTTTGGTCACATTTTTATTTATTTTTTCTATTTTTCTTCTCCTATAAATACCTACCTATTACAACAATTTTTTCTCACCAAACTTTCACAATTTCATTCTCTAATCTCTACTCTATTCTACTCTACTTTCTACTCTCTACAATTTACAAATCATTATCAACCATTTCATTCATTTATTCTATAATCCTCTTCTACATTTTTTTACATTATTATCTTGATTTTACAATTCAATTTCTACTATCACAAATGGATCCACGAGTATTTGTTGAAAATTTGTTCGGTATGGAAGACGAAACACATGCCCAAAATCAATTTGGGAATGAATCCGCCGGTCTAAATGAATTACCAATTCCAGAAAACATTGAAGATTTCGACGTTCGTGAATGTAGTCATCCAAATCCAATTGATTTGGATGACATTGATGTTAATTCTAGTGTTCCGATTGATTTGGAACAAGATGAAGAACCTACATTAAATATTCCCGATGCAAGAGGGAAGAGAAAGGGGAAGAAGTAGGCAAAATGTTGGGACCATTTCAAATTGGTTCAAACTGGTCGTGTGGTTGATGGAATTTCAGAAACCAAAGCAGTATGTAAATACTGCCAACAACGACAGCATGGCAAAGAGGCATTGGAACCACCCACCTCAACCGTCACTACAAAACATGTGCGGCCAAACATGGGCTTCTTCCAGCTGGTCAAACGCAACTACAGTTTGGCACTCCAAGCGCCGGTGCTACAACTACGCCACTTTCTACGTGGATGTATTCGGAGGAGGAAGCTCGAACGGGAATGGTGAAGTTCATTACCGCGGTGAAGTTGCCACTAGCAATAGCTGACAACCAACATTTCGTCAACTATGTCAAACAATATCTTCAAACGAGGTACGTTGGGGTAAGTCGAAATACTCTTCGGCCTGATACAATTGAATATTTTATGAATTCAAAGAAACTATTAATTTCAGATTTAGAAAAATATGGGGGTGTGATATCGTTAACTTCAGATATGTGGGAAGGGATTAATAAGAGATGTTATATAACTGCAACTGCACACTATATAGACCCACTTTGGGTCATGCATAAAAAAATTATTGCTTTTAAAATTGTTGAGTACCCGCACAACGCTCAAACAATATTTAACGCTATTATGTTCATAATTAAAGAATATAAATGTGAGAGTAAAATTCGTTCTTTTACGTTCGACAACGTTACTGTAAATAAGGTTGTTATCGATAAATTGCATAGAGTACTTCAACCTGATTTCGGTGGTTATTTATTTCATATTCGATGTGTGTGCCACATTTTTAATTTAATAGTACAAGACGGGTTAAAACATGTGAAAGATGAAATTAACCGAATTAGGAATGCACTTATATATATCACAATTACACCTAGTAGGAAACAAGCATTTGAGGAATTTTGTGATGAAGGTGGGAATGCACATACTAAAACATTTATTACTGACGTAGGCCATAGATGGAACTCAACTTACTTATTATTAAAATCATGTGAAGGTTATGAAGCGTTTGTTACCGAATTTTATAACAATAGGCATGTTAGAAACGAAGACGATACCATCTTGAATGAATCCAATTGGAATGTAGTTTTTAAAATTAAAAATTTCTTGACAAGTTTTTATGACTCTACAAATATATTGTCTGGTGTTTATTATCTCACTAGTTGTATGGTTCTTGAACGTCTTTATATAACTGTTAGGGCTTTTAAAAGATTTCAAAATGATCCCGATTTTGAAGCGGTTATATATTCGAT
Organism: Fraxinus americana; assembly: GCA_035079005.1. Classification (NCBI taxonomy): domain Eukaryota; kingdom Viridiplantae; phylum Streptophyta; class Magnoliopsida; order Lamiales; family Oleaceae; genus Fraxinus; species Fraxinus americana. The sequence continues at coordinate 8,763,554 of CM068728.1, read as the reverse complement.
GGAAGTAAAGTTTAGAAAATATTGGGAAGAATTGCCTATGTTATTTCCTTTAGCATGCGTCATGAACCCCCGATATAATTTATCGGGTACTAAATTTGTAATTGATCAAATTTCAAATACTTTAACTTTTAATATGTCTATTACTTATAAGAATTTGAAACAAATGTTAACTGAAATGTATGAATTATATGCTTCACGAATGGGTACACATATTACTCGTGTACCTCCAACTGTTCATCCCACTAATATAACAGATGACGATGCTAAAGTTTTAAATTTGTTCGAAAACATGAACTCATATGGATATGATTCAACTGCATATGCATGTGGTTCCTCTAGTAGTAGTAGTAGTTTGATTTCCACTGCATGTACTCAAACTTCGAGTACTAATCCGTCTAATCCAAATGCGTTGCCATCTGAATTAATTGATTACTTTAGTCATACTTTGCCTAGTAATAAATCAGTTAGGAAAAGTTCAGAAGAGGTCATTGAATTTTGGCAACGCCGATGGCCAATAGTTTCTGCAATGGCAAAAGATCTATTAACACCTCCGGTTAGCACTGTAGCTTCGGAGTCTGCTTTTAGTGCAGGGAAGAGGGTTCTTTCCGAGTTCAGGAATCGACTAAAAGAAGATATTTTGGAAGCGTTAATGTGCGTGAAGGATTGTGAAGACGCTAATTATCGAATTCAATATAAATATACCGAAATTGCATGTAATCAAGTAAGTGATATTTAATTTCACCGCATTTATCACAAAATTTTTTTTTCATTATTTCATACCTTTATAATTTTTTTTAAAAAAATTGTACACGTAACAAGTTGTTCGTGTACAATTTTTAACTCCACCTACTCGAAATTGAAGTAGCCGGTCCCAAACCCGGATAAAGGAGGAGGGTTTATTTTTTAAAAAAATTGTTTATTAAATTTGTATATTTTATGTTTAATAAAATATAAAAGGTAAACAAAAAACAAAACTCAACAAATAAAATTTTTTTCCTATTATTTTAAAAAAAATGTAGGAGGGGATTATAGAATGTTAGGAGAAGAAAATTAGAAAAAAAAATTAAATTTAGACGAGCCCATGAGCCGAGCGGCTCGTGGGCTCGTCTAGGACGAGCCACGAGACGAGCCGAACTCGCCCAAAATCCAACGAGCCGAGCTTAAGCTCGGCTCGTGGGCACGAGCCCACGAGTTGCTCGGCGAGCTGCTCGCCGAGTGGCTCGCCTTGGGCGAGCTCGAGCACGAGCCGAGCTCGCCCAAAATCAACGAGCGGAGCTTAAGCTCGGCTCATTGGAAACGAGCCACGAGCACGAGCCGAGCTCGTGTGGGTATGGGCCGAGCCGAGCCCATTGACATCCCTAGCCTTGAGTGTACTCAACAAGTTAAGATCGATTTAGGACTCTCGTTTTTCATTATAATGATGGAAGGCAAATAACAATTGACTTAATATTTTTAACGAGGGATTTTGCATGTAAAAGGTCTCATCGTAATAATTATATATATATATTATTATACATCTAACATGCAAATAAACATACATATAATAGTGTGGACGATTATGGACTTATACTATCTAGTCTTCCCGAGCCATAAAGAAGACTAGTCGGTCAGTTCCTAGGGGTATAGCATTGATTCATACAATGCTCCATCTCTATGGTTTCCTCCTTTTCTTGTATCTCCAATTAGTCTAGCTGCAACTTGTATCCTATACTAGTTGGTACGCAAGCCTAAATAATATTGGACACACATGCCCATAATAATAACAATAGTAACGGACTCGCAGGTCCAAAATGAATTAGAGCTCGCGGCCCCATAAAACAACAAGAATAAAACTAACCATTCAACACATTCACGTGGTCGAGTCCATAATCATCCACTAATAAAACATTCATCATATAAATGCATTCCTATATAATATCTAATATTATATGCAAACATGTTTCAAGTTTCTAGCAATTAAAGTCGTCTAAACTAATTTAGATTAATGGATCGGAACAATTAAATAATTAATTAATTAATCAAATTAATTAATTAATTTAATTAGCGGACTTATTTAATTAAAATCAAATTTTAATTAAATATCAAATTAGAGTCCAACTCTAATTCTACAATTATAGGGCGGCACTATTTAATTAAAATCAAATTTTAATTAAATACCAAATTAGAGTCCAATTCTAATTCCAATAAAATTTTAGGGTAAGACAATTTAATTAAAAACAAATTTTAAATTAAATGTCAAATTAAAGTGCAACTCTAATAATCAAATTAATACGGTTGAATTTAATTAAAATCAAATTTTAATTAAATACAAAATAACAGTCAAACTCTAATTCCAAAATATTAGGGCGAACTTATTTAATTAAAATCAAATCTTAATTAAATACCAAATTAGAGTCAAACTCTAATTTCAAGAAAAATTTAGGGTGAGACAATTTAATTAAAATCAAATTTCAATTAAATGTCATATTAGAGTCCAACTCTAATTTCAACAACATACTAGGGTGGATAATGTAATCAAAATCAAAATTTAATTAAATATTAAATTAAAGTCTAACTCTAATTTAAAATGAATTAACATTTTAATTTAGGATAAAACTCCTAAATAAAATAAAATTCAATTTAGGGTCAAAATTTAATATTTAAGTTAAAATCCAATTTTAACGAAAATATAAAAATCGTTAATTTTTAAATAAAATTTTAAACGGGTCAATATTGAAATTTTAGGTCAAACCATTTGAAAAATCAAATTAACAACCATTTTAATATTTAAATTCAAAACTATTTTGAAAATTGCAAATTGACCCAATTTTAAAATTAAAAAACAAGTCCTTCAATTAACTTAATTGCATGGTAGGTCCTTAATCAAAATATTGCAAACTTGACCCCTTTTCCATTATTGCAGATGGGAGCCTGAAATTTCGAAAATTGCACAAGAGGCCCCCGCCTCCACCTCTCACCCGTTTTTCTGAAAACCCTAAAAACTTACCCTTTTTTTTTCTTCTTTTCACAGCTGCGCCGGCTAACCTGACGCCACACACGGGAAAAATGGTGGTGGCGCACCACCGGTACTGCAGCGTCGTCGTCGCTCTTTTCAGTAGCGACGGACAAGGCTGCCGCAGCGCCGGCGAGCGATGCCGCTGCTTCCGGCTCTCCACCGCAGAATAAGCCGATTTGCCGCCGCCGTCCGGTCGCCATCGCAGCTAGCCGATCGATCACCGCAGCTAGCCGATTTGCCGCGCGTGGCGGTGTCTCGCCCGTGCCGCCATGGTCCGGTGCCATCGCCTCCGACAGATCCATATATATATATATATATATTTTTTTTTTTCTTCAATCAAAATTAATTTTCGTTTCCAAATCAAATTTAGAACCAGAAATCAATTTTCTTTAAAAGTTAGAAACGAGAAAATAATAACAATCAACTTTTGATTGTTATATGATGCAAAACAATTTCTAACAAACACAAAGTAGGCTCTGATACCACTGTTGGGAATTTACTTAATCATGCACAATGGAAATAAAACAATTTTCAATTCTCAAACGAGGATCTGCAATGTGTTTAGATAGAAACTGTGATGAGAATGATACCTTTGATGAATTCCACAAACTCTTTTGCTTTTCCTTGAACTCCAATGATCACGATCTGCAATCCAAGCTGTCCAATTGTCTAGCCTCCAATGGTGATCCACACAGAGAACAAGAATGACGGCTAGGGTTTTCTTTTCTTGTGTTAGCAAGAATAATGAAAAAATCCATACTATTTTCAAACCCTAGTAGCCTATTAATATAAGTCCAAATGGGCTCGGCCCATCTGTTAAACTTAACCCGGTCCAATATTTAATTAATCAAATTAATTAAATCTGGTCCATGAATTAATTAATCCAATTAATTAATTCGGGCCTATTAATAAACAACCCAATTAATTAATTATCCAACACTTGTCAATTAATTAATTGGTAAATCTTATTCTTCTGATTCTCTTTTGTGTGTGACCCAGTTCCCGATCACGATGCCTAACGACTTGAATTATTATTTTGATCTTATCAAAATCAATAAATTAAAACGCCCCTTTTAATTTATCACTAATTCACTTTCGTTGTCCCAAATTGACATCTAGCAATATGTCAGGGCAATACAAGTGACGGGAAATATCACATAGTATGACAAAACCAAACTTGTTCGTTTACCGTGAAACTATAATCCTTTCGTCAATATGATTCGATCAATTATGAGATATGGATATGTTTCCCAACCATTCTCTCTTTCTGGTGCTTATTAAGAAACTTATGCCAGAGCCAACTGTTCCACAAAGCAGGGTGCTCTTACATTTACATAAATTATGTCTCTCCATGTATATCGATTTGCTAACAGAAAGCTGCACATTTTGCATATTCCTTGTCGAATAACCTGAGATTGTAGTTTGAACCCTTCAACTCTGGAAGCCCTTTGCCTCCTTTTGACCCATTGACAAAGGAGCTAATGTGGGTAAAGGAACAACCGAGGCTCTGTCTTCGTTGGATTGTTCTGGTCAGTTTACACTTAGAAATGAAGATAGTGTCTGAATAATTCAGACTGCAGAGCTTTAAAAGCGCAGCAGCACGTTGAAAGCATAAAGGAAATGATAAACCTCAAATAAAATACTGGATGAACAACTTATTGCCGATGGAAAACGTCCCATTGGGCACTACAAGAATTATATTTCCTCACATATCTTCACTAGAGTAAGAGCTTTCTATATCTTCGGCAAGAAAAATACTCATCAATATCTTCAGATTTCTCAATAGTTCCATACCAAATTATTGATTCCTCATAATCAGATTCACTGTCAAGAGGCATATTTTCTTCTTCAACACTTGGTGCACGGCCCTTTACTGAATCAATGGAGTAGATACCATTTTGTATGAGAATCCTATCTTTAAAAAAAGGCCTGCATGCCAAATTAACCATTATCTTCACTCTGCATAGGTGACTTCCCTTTCTGATCACTATAATTACATGTTGACTTCCCATAAGGATCTAGAATATTGTACTTTTGCATTAAACTTTCAATCTTAATAATTTGTTCTTAGGAGATTGGAATATCTGTAGCATGAACGAGAATAATATCTTGGACTGAAAAGAAAACAGAATTAGAATTAGGCCATATTTGATTGCAACGAATTCTATGAAAAATGTCACATCTGAGAAAAACGAATTTCACAGTGGCCGTTTGTCTGCAACATGAAATTGGAATTCCTTTCCACCTTTGCGTATCAAACGAACCCTTAGCTATTTTCAGGTGCTCTAGCTCTCACCTCCAATTCTTGGAAAAATTATGCAAGTTCTCCACCCAATAAAATCGATCCCTCTGTGAACAATAAATTCGAATCTTCTCTGTATTTGTATACATAGATACTGGTATATATCTATGTGTGTTAAAGCAAGAGCTTTGACATTGACACAAGAAAATTTATGGGTGGAGGCAGAGATGGTGGAGAAATTGGCTGGGTCAGTTTGATCAATTTGAGGTTTTATCAACGTAATAAATACGGTGTTAGAAGGGTTTTTTTTTTTTTTTTTAGGGTATTAATCTAATTTGGTTATTTTTTTTATAGTGATCGGTCTAATTTCCTCAATTTAAAGTGCGTTCCACTAAGCATAGTTGTTACAATTCATATAAGGCATTCGGGCACCCTTCCCTTACAAAAATATCATATTCTTAACTAGGCGACTTCACTACATTACTACTCTCTCCAAGTCCCCTAGTCACTATTGGGGTTGTACCAGGGGACGGATGTAGGGGGACTAGGCCAAGCTACAGCCCACAGAATTTTTTTTGGTAGAAAAAAAAATTTGTATATTTTTAATTTTTTTTTTTTTTGTATTAGTCCAGCTTGTAATTCGATCATGGATCAGTTCTACAGTTGTACCCTATATATTAACCACAATGGCCGGAATTCGGTCATCAAATGGTAATATATCCAAGAGCCAATTCTTGAAATTAATGATGTAGAATGCAATTATAGTCATTATATCATTTTTTTCCTTGTATAAGCACATTGGACACTATCCCCTTCACAAACTGACGAGTACTACTCAAAATGATTGTAACAATTGATACCAAGGCAAGTATTCCATTTTTGGGACCCTTTACAATGGGGAGACATGAAGAGGATTACTTTTAGAAAAAGACTGATTTTGTGGGTTGCCGATTGGGTAAAATGGGCCATCATGTTTAGGGGAGGGGACGAGCCTCGGGGTTGAGATGTAACACGTTGAAGGTGGAATTATAGAAAACTCAAACTCCCCAGCTCCATCAAATCTACGTCCATGTTTAGACACTTAAACAAGAAATTAATGCAGTAAAATGTGTGAGTAATTTAACGCTATGTACCAAATACTTCATATATGTTCAACTCCAAAAGTAGATGATACTACAAATATTAATCAAAACTCAACGACTGCAACGGAATAATGAAAATAAATCTTCTGCATTACATTAGTATACACACTGCTGCTGTTGAAGTTTGCCTCTCATTGATCAAACTTTCTTCTTGCCGCCATGTTTAGATCTTCATTTCCCTCCAAGATCCATTGATTTGAAATGAAATCTTTTATCATTCCAATAAAGGGTTTTGCTATTTGTAAACTCAGATTAATATTTCTATGTACACCCCCACACAATAGGGGTCCCACGACAATAAAAAAATCGTTGGCCCCCTATTGTGAGGGAACTAGACACTGGGGCGTCATAATAAAATTGTCAGTGAGAAGTGTATAATAATATTTTGCTTTTAATTTAACCTTAGAAGAGTTCAATGAAGAAAATGCATCAACCAGTAATTGCTCTTGTTGGAATGCGGAAATAGAATTACCTAAAAATTAAAAAAATATATCTTTAATTGAATAAACAAAAGCATCTAGATGTTCGCGTACGTGTTATATCGATAATAAAATATTTGAATTTTTACCTAAATTTGACGATTGATTCTTGAGTCATGAACTTCCAACTTTTTGGATCGTGAACTTCCATTTTTTTTATTTTCAAAAAATTGATGCTTCAAACCTCTAAGTCCTCTATAGTATTTTCCAAAGTCAAGACTATACCGGTGGATGGGCACCTTCTTTTAATTAAATCAAAAAACTAATTCTTGGACAGCACATATGAAAAATAAGAAAATAATTATTCTCTCTTTTTCTCTCTCCAAATTTGAAGACTATGGAATTATTGTATTATGATTGTTTTAGGATTTTTACGTCCGTCTAGTCTTTATTTATCGGTGTAAAGATGTTTCAATCCTCGTACAATAATAATTCTAGTTTCAAATACGAGTCTTAATTAAAATTCAAATAGGAGTTTTAATTAAGGTCCACATCCAATTAGTTTACATTTATTTACACATGTAGTCCTACAACTTCAATTACAATTATAATTAAGTTTACATTTTTATAACAATTACAACTAAATATAAAACTTTATTGTAATTACAATTAAGTCCAAAACTTTTGTTATAATTATAATTAAGTTTCAATACTTTATAAAGCTACCACGGAGACTGAGGGACCTGATCAGACATATATTATTCAAACTCCAATAATTAGTTCATGTTTAGTCGATCCTAGACCACCTAATCTAATTATTAATCTTTGATTTTTTCATTAAAGGCAAAAGACTGAACTTTTGGATTATATAGGATCACATAAGTCAATAAAGATATAATACTTTTATTTGACGTGCTATATATGTATTTCATCTCCGTCCAAGATCCGATAATTAGGTATGAGCATAAATGACCGTTTTGCTCATTTAGTTATTCTCATTAACTTAAGTACTATTTTTTTCAACGATCATTTTAACTAATGACAGATGTCGAAGTTTGGATATTGCTCAATATTGAGCTCAAAGTTTAATCGTTCAACAAAAAATATTTAAATAGTCACTCTATCCATTTTTCAGGACGATGGTTCCAGAGACGAATTCATGTTTTCTATTTCACTCATTCTCAAATTCTCAATTATTGAGATATTTTATCAATCAAATTGATCTCACCCATTAGTGAATCAAAAAAATCATTACAAAACCACGAAAAGTTATATATATATATATATATATATATATATATATATATATATAGACACACAAACACATACACACATAACCGTAACAAGGGATTTAAATGAAATATATGGCGATCAAGTGAAATTTATTTCTTTATACGGTCATGCTATGGAATTAAACTCGACTCGAGGTCCATTCAATACACTCCAAGTGTACTATTATGACCTTTTACTATTTATGTAATAAGAACAAATCACAAATTGAAATAGTTAATCGGTCAACTCTACAACCTTCCGGTACAAGATGCCAACCTAATACATCGATTGTGAATAAATTACTTATGATCAAACTATTAGTTGTGTCATACTGTACTTCTCAACGTAAGTAACCAATTTATATTATTAAAATTGATCATAGACAATTTAGTTCGCATGCTCATTAATAAATAAATGCAATAAATAATACCACAATTTAGTTATTATAAATTATTATTTTACTATAGCGAAATGTACTATATTGGCACACAAATCAACATCTCTCAAATCTCATAGTTTCATTTCATATCTAGTAACTGAAGTGGGACATGCTACGAAAATGCATCAAATAGCTTTACGAAAAATGCCGGACCAGCATCAGAAATCTCGAAAAATATACAAAATTGGAACTCTCCAACTTAATGTCATAATGAACAGAAACCGGAAGATTAATTGTACATGTTGTATCAATGTGAAAAGGCCAAATGGAAACCTTTCAATAGTACATCCTACAAAACTTTTACAAAGTTGCGGGAAATATTGTGGACCTCGACTCCCTAGCTATTAGAGAATTTCATTAGATTTATGGCTTGTAAGAGCATTGGCCAAGCAACTATTACAAACAATAACGACATGAAATAATTCAAGAAATGAGAAGTGTATAAAAAACTAAACTTTATTCATGGGTGGGGATTTCCCAAAAACCCTGATCCTATAAAAACAAACAGTAGCAACACGACTAAAGAAATAAAACTGTTATTAAAATTATGTCATTCTAAAATAGCTTTAAAACAACCACAAGTTCACACTACAGTGAATTCCTCCAGCATCCAGTGGGAGCAACTGCCCCCACTGGACTCATACCGGCTCCTCTACTGCTCGAGACAATGCGCAAACATGGTTACTTCTGGATCAAACTGTCAGAAGTAACCTTGACCATGTAGCATAGGAGCTTGAATTCGTCGTTTTCGTAATCCATATGGGCCGGGTCGACTAGATCCTTCTTGAAAGCATTTCTGCACCTCATCACTTCCTGTAGAGCATCATTTATTTCGACAGGAATGGACCTGTAACGATTATCATCCAAATATTTCTTCACCGTTTGAAGATCACGAATAGCATCGTTGTAATTCTTGGAGCAAGTAATATATTTTTCCTGCAATTCAGAATCCTTGGCGTCTCTGTCAAGTTGATTATACTGGTCGTGGACTGTATTGGCTTTGTTCAACGCCAGGTCGACTGAAATTTCTGCTAGGCCCTTCATATCTGTGTTCAAGCTTCTGGGATCTGATTTAAACTGATTCAAACACTCAACAGCATTATAGGTTTTGGAGCAAATGTTCTGAAGATTCACTTCCCCCGGTAAGTAGCACATTGAAGATGGAATCACGTTTGCAGGAAAGAAAAAGTGGACCATGGAAATCACCGTACACGTGAAGTTGTTGAAGAAAAAAGCCATCTCTCTCTTATTTTTTCCTGCGCTTTTTGCTTTTCTTGTTTGTTCGTGATTGAGGAAGCATACGACCCTCTTTATATAATAATTCTCATGTTTCAGTTATGAAGATTCAAGTGACTAATTAATATCATCTTCATTGCACAACGTTAATTATTTTCTGTTACATTACATTGCACTCTAACAGAATTCAATAAATGGCCCCTGCAGTTATACACAGCTTGCTGAATTGCAGCATTTTAATTGAAGCATCTGATCGAAATAAATATTAGAAATTGTCAGAAAATATTGGGGAGCAGATAACACAAAAATTTGGAACTGTGCAATATTATCATAATGAACAGAAATTGGAAATTAATTGTGCATATTGAATGGACGTTAAACGGCCAAATGGCAACATTTTTCTACACGCTACAAGGTCAAAACAGAACTTATAGTCGAAACGAAATATCAAGGACCTCGAATCCATAGGACTAGAGATTCGCATGAGATTCCTGAAGCGGCTGCTGAACGATTACAACAGAAATTGCAAGCTCGATTCAATGTCATGCTTTACACAAGTACAGTCTGGCTACAAGTGACTTGCACCTTTCCAGGCTTTTCTTTCTCTTTACAACTGAAACCTTTTTTAGAGCTCGGTTTCGCAACCGTTCTCTCTTTCCGGTGCTTATTAAGAAAGTTATGCCCGAGCCAACTGTTCCACAAAGCAGGGTGCTCTTACATTTACATAAATTATGTCTCTCCATGTATATCGATTTGCTAACAGAAAGCTGCACATTTTGCATATTCCTTGTCGAATAACCTGAGATTGTAGTTTGAACCCTTCAACTCTGGAAGCCTTTTGCCTCCTTTTGACCCATTAACAAAGGAGCTGATGTGGGTAAAGGAACAACCGAGGCTCTGTCTTCGTGGGATTGTTCTGGTCAGTTTACACTTAGAAATGAAGATAGTGTCTGAATAATTCAGACTGCAGAGCTTCAAAAGCTCAGCAGCACGTTGCTTCAATAATGCACTGCAACCACTCTGGATGACAAGAAGATGCTTTGCTGCAAGACCAGCATCCACATCTATTAATGAGCATTCATGGGGGGATAGTTTGCTCACAGACCACAAGATCGAAAGTGCATATTCTGTACAGCTTTCAGAAACTCTCATAAGTAGTTTGACCATCATCGGTACAGTGTACGAACAATCCTTCAAAGCTTGTCTACCATCAGGGACAGACGACGGGACATCCAAAATGAAAAGAGCTAATTCCAAGCTATCTGGACTCGAGCCAGATAACAGTTCCATCAGTTGAGGAATAGCACCAATGCTCACAATCTAACTCCTAACTTTATCGTGTAAGCAAATTGAGTTGAGAAGGCCAAGCCTGGATAAGTGTTCAATAGGATGTCTCTTATCTCGCACCAGTCTTATCAAAGCAACCAACAAGCTATGGCTAGAGAAAATTTCCACTTAAAAATCCTTCTCTTCCATCCAGGCCCGGTTTTGGGCCGAGGCAAGTGAGGCCCGCGCCTCAGGCCCAAAATCATGGAGGGCCTCAGATTTTTTGCACAAAAAAAAAAACTTTTTTTCTACTTTATAAGTGAAAAAATAAGCCCTAAATCTTATTCTTTTGTTTCTTCTCTTAATTCTCTAAACAACACCATGAGATTTGTTCCAAAAGATCTTCAAGGTTTTCTTAACTAAGTTGAGTTCAAGTACATGAAGTTCAACGTAGTTTTATGTTTTCGAAATTCAAATTTATTGCTGGTATTATTCATATTTCAATTTCTAGTTTTCTTTTCTTTTATTTATTTGATGATTGCAATGTAAAATCTTAGATTAAATATTTTAATTTTATTACTAACATATAAATAAGATCGGGAAATCTCAAAATTTAGGTGGAGGCCTAAAAATCACTATTACGTTGAAAAAATCTTACACTTCAAATATTTTTCAATTATTTACCTTGAATTTGAAAATATATTTCTATTTTTTTTCTCTGACTCATATTTCTTTCATTTTTTGGTGATTATTATAAATCTAATTTGATTTCAATTTTTTTTTTATTTTTTTTTTTTGTGTATCTAAATATTTAAACTTTTGTTATTATTTACGTTCTATAATGTGAGATTTTGAAATATGTTCCAAAGTATTTTGTTGAATTTTTTTGTATTGAATTTCTACACCTTCATATTTCTTTCGTTTTTCGTGATTTTTTTTTTCACTTAAATCAGAATTTACAAATTGTATGACATTTTTATTGATCTAATTTGTATTCAATATCATTCAGATGTGTAGACTTTTTATACTATATGATTGATGTTTACATAAGTTTATAATTCTAATTGTTTTGTCATCTCTTAGTCATAAATTTTTAGTGAGTAATTAATTGATAAGTGTATTTTCACTCTTCTACTGCTCTCATTGCCGCAAGGCTCTAACATGACTCCACATTTGCGAACATATTAAATTAAAATCAAATTTTAATTAAATACTAAATTAGAGTCCTACTCTAATTTTAGGCCGAGACAATTTAATTAAAATCAAATTTCAATTAAATGTCAAATTAGAGTCCAACTCTAATTTCAACAATATACTAGGGTGGATAATTTAATTAAAATCAAATTTTAATTAAATATTATATTAGAGTCCAACTCTAATTTAATTGAATTAAAATTTTAATTTAGGATAAAACTCCTAAATAAAATAAAATTCAATTTAGGGTCAAAGTTTAATGTTGAAGTTAAAATCCAATTTTAACTAAAATATAAAAGTCGTCAATTTTTAAATAAAATTTTTAAACTGGTCAATATTGAAATTTTAGGTCAAACCATTTGAAAATCAACTTAAAAACCATTTTAATATTTAAATTCAAAACCATTTTGAAAATTGCAAATTGACCCCTAATCATAATTGGAGACAGGGGCTCGCAATTTCACAAATTGCATGACAAGCCCCCGTCCCCAAAAAAAAAAAAAAAATTCTCCAACCCGTTTTTTTTGCAGAAACCCTAAATCGCCCCCCCCCTTCCCTTCCGTCAGCCGAGCGGCGGATCGTCGCTGTCATTATACAATGCGGCTCAAGTTCATTGTTGCGCATGCAGCCGCGAAGCGCCGCAGAGTCTGTCGCAGCCAATGGCGACAATCGCTGTCGCAATTTGTAGCCAAGCGAGTCGCCGCTTTCTCCCAAAGCAAGAAATGGTGGTCGCCGCTAGCAAGAAGACTGGCGACGGCGTCGCCAGAGGCAGCGCGCCGTCGCCACCCTCCCCGCGCGCAAGTAGCAAATGCTGGCTTTCGGTGGCGCCGGGCCGGTGGTGCCACGCTTTTCAGATCCAAATTTTTTTTTTTTTATTAATTACGAAAAAAAATTATTTTCATTTTCAAAACAGATTTTTGAAGATGAAAAATAATTTTCTAAATTGCTAGATTCAAGAAACAAAATAAACAATTAACTTTTAATTGTTCAATCATGAAAAACAATTTCTAACAAACACAAAGTAGGCTCTGATACCACTGTTGGGAATTTACTTAACATGCACAAATGGAAATTAAACAATTTTCAATTCCCAAACGAGGATCTGCAATGTGCTTAGATAGAAACTGTGATGAGAATGATACCTTTGATGAATTCCACAAACTCTTTTGCTTTTTCTTGAACTCCAGTGATCACGATCTGCAATCCAAGCTGTCCAATTGTCCAGCCTCCAATAGTGATCCACACGTAGAATAAGAATGACGGCTAGGGTTTTCTTTTCTTGTGCTAGCAAGAATAATGAAAATTCTCTACGCTTTACAAACCCTAACAAATTATTAATACAAGCCCAAGTGGGCTTGGCCCATCTCTAAACTTAACCCTATCCGATATTTAACTAATCAAATTAATTAAATCCCGTCCATGAATTAATTAATCCAATTAATTAATTCGGGCCTATTAATAAACAACCCAATTAATTAATTATCCAACACTTGTCAATTAATTAATTGGTAAATCTCATTCTTCCGATTCTCTTTTGTGTGTGACCCATTAGGTTCCCGATCACGATGCCTAACGACGTGAATTATTATTTTGATCTAATCAAAATCGATAAATTAAAACGCCTCCTTTTAATTTATCACTAATTCATTTTCGTTGTCCCGCATTGACATCTAGCAATGTATCGTGGCAATACATGTGACAGAAATATCACGTAGCATGACAAAAACCAAACTTGTTCATTTACCGTGAAACTATAATCCTTTCGTCAATATGGTCCGATCAATTATGAGATATGGATATGTGTCAATCTCAATTGTCGATCATATCTTTTATCCCACCGTTGTCAATGTACGTCGAAAACTCTTTTCCGACTTATGAGTTCACCTTGGCCAAGGATTTCATTATTAACTTAATCGGATAAAATGTAGATCATAATCTCTTACTATCTAAGAGTGACGAATCCTCTATTGATCATTCACAACCTTCATATGATTCTTGACATACCCGAACGATGTTGTATTAGCGACCCTTGACAGAGCAACATCCAACATCACCAAAGTATGACTGCCCTCATATAAGGTACTATGATGACCTCAAGTCAAAGGACCAATTCCACTACCGAACGTTAGAGATTAACCACTAACACTTAGATAGTTATCCATGTGGAATCTCTCAGGGGTCTCCAATGTTTTGTTCTATAACAAAACATCCACGTGTTCATTCAAGTGTCACCACACTTTAGCTTGTGAGATCAGCTACTTACTTTACAAGTAAGAATACCACACGCGATAGTCTATCCGTAATAACGATATCCGTATCTCGTTATTACCTCGACCACGGACGATTTAAGATTCACTCATATGTAATTTGTATCTCACAATCACAACTCCTTGTGATTAACAAATCACCAAGACTTGAATCTACGGATTCTATCATTTAATTTATTAGAATATTAATTCAATTAAATAATAGATATTGCCACATATATGCATTGATTATATATATTCAAAGTGTTTATGTCCGAAGTTGATTGGACCTATGGCATAACACTTACATGGACTGTATTGGCTTTGTTCAACGCCAGGTCGACTGAAATTTCTGCTAGGCCCTTCATATCTGTGTTCAAGCTTCTGGGATCTGATTTAAACTGATTCAAACACTCAACAGCATTATAGGTTTTGGAGCAAATGTTCTGAAGATTCACTTCCCCCGGTAAGTAGCACATTGAAGATGGAATCACGTTTGCAGGAAAGAAAAAGTGGACCATGGAAATCACCGTACACGTGAAGTTGTTGAAGAAAAAAGCCATCTTTCTCTTATTTTTTCCTGCGCTTTTTGCTTTTCTTGTTTGTTCGTGATTGAGGAAGCATACGACCCTCTTTATATAATAATTCTCATGTTTCAGTTATGAAGATTCAAGTGACTAATTAATATCATCTTCATTGCACAACGTTAATTATTTTCTGTTACATTACATTGCACTCTAACAGAATTCAATAAATGGCCCCTGCAGTTATACACAGCTTGCTGAATTGCAGCATTTTAATTGAAGCATCTGATCGAAATAAATATTAGAAATTGTCAGAAAATATTGGGGAGCAGATAACACAAAAATTTGGAACTGTGCAATATTATCATAATGAACAGAAATTGGAAATTAATTGTGCATATTGAATGGACGTTAAACGGCCAAATGGCAACATTTTTCTACACGCTACAAGGTCAAAACAGAACTTATAGTCGAAACGAAATATCAAGGACCTCGAATCCATAGGACTAGAGATTCGCATGAGATTCCTGAAGCGGCTGCTGAACGATTACAACAGAAATTGCAAGCTCGATTCAATGTCATGCTTTACACAAGTACAGTCTGGCTACAAGTGACTTGCACCTTTCCAGGCTTTTCTTTCTCTTTACAACTGAAACCTTTTTTAGAGCTCGGTTTCGCAACCGTTCTCTCTTTCCGGTGCTTATTAAGAAAGTTATGCCCGAGCCAACTGTTCCACAAAGCAGGGTGCTCTTACATTTACATAAATTATGTCTCTCCATGTATATCGATTTGCTAACAGAAAGCTGCACATTTTGCATATTCCTTGTCGAATAACCTGAGATTGTAGTTTGAACCCTTCAACTCTGGAAGCCTTTTGCCTCCTTTTGACCCATTAACAAAGGAGCTGATGTGGGTAAAGGAACAACCGAGGCTCTGTCTTCGTGGGATTGTTCTGGTCAGTTTACACTTAGAAATGAAGATAGTGTCTGAATAATTCAGACTGCAGAGCTTCAAAAGCTCAGCAGCACGTTGCTTCAATAATGCACTGCAACCACTCTGATGACAAGAAGATGCTTTGCTGCAAGACCAGCATCCACATCTATTAATGAGCATTCATGGGGATAGTTTGCTCACAGACCACAAGATCGAAAGTGCATATTCTGTACAGCTTTCAGAAACTCTCATAAGTAGTTTGACCATCATCGGTACAGTGTACGAACAATCCTTCAAAGCTTGTCTACCATCAGGGACAGACGACGGGACATCCAAAATGAAAAGAGCTAATTCCAAGCTATCTGGACTCGAGCCAGATAACAGTTCCATCAGTTGAGGAATAGCACCAATGCTCACAATCTAACTCCTAACTTTATCGTGTAAGCAAATTGATTTGAGAAGGCCAAGCCTGGATAAGTGTTCAATAGGATGTCTCTTATCTCGCACCAGTCTTATCAAAGCAACCAACAAGCTATGGCTAGAGAAAATTTCCACTTAAAAATCCTTCTCTTCCATCAGTCCTTCAAAAGTGTTTTGAAAGTAAAAAATACTTCATAAAATTAAGTGTATTGTGTCACTTCTAAAAAAAAAAAGTGACATGTTACTTTTCATTAAAATGAGATATACAACTTTTATTAAAAAGTGATGTTTCTTACTCAAAAGAGTGACAGGAAAAAAGTGATATACATTAAAAAGAAAAAAAAAAGTGACACAAATTCAAAAAGAAGTAACAAACATTAAAAAATGGACAAAGGTTAAAAAAAGGTGAAAAGCATTATAAAATAAAAAGGTGACAGAGATTAAAAAAGTGATAAAAATTCAAAATCGTGACAAAACACTAATTAAAACATACTTTTACTAAAATATTCTAATTAATCCGAATACAAAAACAAAAAAAAATGTATCTACAAAACTCAATTGCTGGAAAGCATAAAGGAAATGATAAATCTCAAATAAAATACTGGATGAACAACTTATTGCAGATGGAAAACGTCCCACTGGGCACTACAAGAATTATTTCCTTACTTATCTTCACTAGAATAAGAGCTTTCTATATCTTCGGCAAGAAAAATACTCATCAATGTCCTCATATTTCTCAATAGTTCCGTAGAAATTATTGATTCCTCGTAATCGGATTCACTGTCAAGAGACATATTTTCATCTTCAACACTTAGTGCATGGCCTTTTACTGAATCAGTGGAGTAGATACCATTTTGTATGAGAATCCTATCTTTAAAAAAGGCCAGCTAGCCTAATTAACCATTATCTCCACTCTGCATAGGTGACTTCCCTTTCTGATCACTACAATTGCATGTTGACTTCCCATGAGGATCTAGAATACTGTGCTTTTGCATCAAACTTTCAATCTTAATAATTTGTTCTTAGGAGATTGGAATATCTGCTGCATGAGCGAGAATATTAACTTGGACCGAAAAGAAAACATAATTAGAATTAGGTCATATTTGATTGCAATGAATTCCATAAAAAATGTCACATGCGAGGAAAACGAATTCCACTTTGACCGTTTGTTTACAACATGGAAATGGAAACCGAATTCAAAGGTAAAACCACTTTAAGCTGCATTTTCTTTGTTTTCATGAAAAATGAATTTATATGGGTTTGGTCGGTTTTTATTTTCTTACTAACGTGAAATTGGAATTTCTTTCCACCTTTGCCTATCAAAAGGAACCTTCGCTATTTTCGGGTGCTCTAGCTCTCACCTCCATTTCTTGGAAAAATTATGCAGGTTCTCCACCCGATAAAATCGATCCCCCTGTGAACAATAAATTCGAATCTTCTCTGTATCTATATATATAGATAGATACTGGTATATATCTACGTGTGTTAAACCAAGAGCTTTGACATTGACACAAGAAAATTTATGGGTGGAGGCAGAGATGGTGGAGAACTTGGCTGGGTCAGTTTGATCAATTTGAGGTTTTATCAACGTAATAAATACGGTGTTGGAAGGGTTTTTTTTTCCTAGGGTATAAATCTAATTTGGTTATTTTTTATAGTAATTGGTCTAATTTCCTCAATTTAAAGTGCGTTCCACTAAGCATAGTTGTTACAATTCATGTAAGGCATTCGGGCACCCTTCCTTTACAAAAATATCATATTTTTAACACTACATTACTGCTCATAGTACTCTCCAAATCTCCTAGTCACTATTGTGGTTGTACCAGGGGACGGATGTAGGGGGACTAGGCCAAGCTACAGCCCACTGAATTTTTTTTTGGTAGAAAAAAAAAATTTGTATATATACATTTTTTTTTGTATTAGTCCAGCTTGTAATCCGATCATGGATCTGTTCCTAAGTTGTACCCTGTATATTAACCATAATGGCCGGAATTTGGTCATTACATGGTAATATATCCAAGAGTCAAGTCTTGAAATTAATGATGTAGAATGCAATTATAGTCATTATATCATTTTTTCCTTGTATAAGTACATTGGACTCTATCCCCTTCACAAACTGACAAGTGCTACTCAAAATGATTGTAACAATTGATACCAAAGCAAGTATTCCATTTTTGGGACCCTTTACAAAGGGGAGACATGAAAAGGATTACTTTTAGAAAAAGATTGATTTTGTGGGTTGCCGATTGGGTAAAATGGGCCATCATGTTTAGGGGAGGGGACGAGCCTCGGGGTTGAGATGTAGCACGTTGAAGGTGGAATTATAGAAAACTCAAACTCACCAGCTCCATCAAATCTACGTGCAAGTTTAGACACTTAAACGAGAAATTAATGCAATAAAATGTGTGAGTAATTTAACGCTATATACCAAATACGTCATATATGTTCAACTCCAAAAGTAGATGATACTACAAATATTAATCAAAACTCAACGAATGCAACGGACAATGAAATTAAAATTTCAGCATTACATTCGTATACACACTGCTGCTGCTGAAGTTTGCCTCTCATTGATCAAACTTTCTTCTTGCCACCATGTTTAGATCTTCATTTCCCTCCAAGATCCATTGATTTGAAATGAAATCTTTTATAATTCCAATAAAGGGTTTTGCTATTTGTAAACTAGGATTAATATTTCAATGTACACACCCTCACAATAGATATCCCACGACAATAAAAAAATCGTGAGCCCCCTATTGTGAGGGAACTAGCACACGGGGGCGTCATAATAAAATTGTCAGTGAGAAGTGTATAATAATATTTCCTTTTAATTTAACATTAGAAGAGTTCAATGAAGAAAATGCATCAACCAAGAATTGCTCTTGTTGGAATGCGGAAATACAATTACCGGAAAATAATAAAAAAAAAATCTTTAATTGAATAAACAAAAGCATCTAGATGTTCACGTACGTGTTATATCGAGAATAAAAGATTTGAATTTTTACCTAAATTCGACGATTGATTCTTGATTCATGAACTTCCAACTTTTTGGACCATGAACTTCCATTTTTTGAGTTTCAAAAAATTGATGCTTCAAACCTCTAAGTCCTCTATAGTATTTTCCAAAGTCAAGACTATACCGGTGGATGGGCACCTTCTTTTAATTAAATCAAAAAACTAATTCTTGGACAAGACATATGAAAAATAAGAAAATAATTATTCTCTCTTTTTCTCTCTCCAAATTTGAAGACTATGGAATTATTGTATTATGATTGTTTTAGGATTTTTACGTCCGTCTAGTCTTTATTTATCGGTGTAAAGATGTTTCAATCCTCGTACAATAATAATTCTAGTTTCAAATACGAGTCTTAATTAAAATTCAAATAGGAGTTTTAATTAAGGTCCACATCCAATTAGTTTACATTTATTTACACATGTAGTCCTACAACTTCAATTACAATTATAATTAAGTTTACATTTTTATAACAATTACAACTAAATATAAAACTTTATTGTAATTACAATTAAGTCCAAAACTTTTGTTATAATTATAATTAAGTTTCAATACTTTATAAAGCTACCACGGAGACTGAGGGACCTGATCGGACATATATTATTCAAACTCCAATAATTAGTTCATGTTTAGTCGATCCTAGACCACCTAATCTAATTATTAATCTTTGATTTTTTCATTAAAGGCAAAAGACTGAACTTTTGGATTATATAGGATCACATAAGTCAATAAAGATATAATACTTTTATTTGACGTGCTATATATGTATTTCATCTCCGTCCAAGATCCGATAATTAGGTATGAGCATAAATGACCGTTTTGCTCATTTAGTTATTCTCATTAACTTAAGTACTATTTTTTTCAACGATCATTTTAACTAATGACAGATGTCGAAGTTTGGATATTGCTCAATATTGAGCTCAAAGTTTAATCGTTCAACAAAAAATATTTAAATAGTCACTCTATCCATTTTTCAGACGATGGTTCCAGACGAACTCATGTTTTCTATTTCACTCATTCTCAAATTCTCAATTATTGAGATATTTTATCAATCAAATTGATCTCACCCATTAGTGAATCAAAAAAATCATTACAAAACCACGAAAAGTTATATATATATATATATATATATATATATATATATATATATATATATATATATATATATAGACACACAAACACATACACACATAACCGTAACAAGGGATTTAAATGAAATATATGGCGATCAAGTGAAATTTATTTCTTTATACGGTCATGCTATGGAATTAAACTCGACTCGAGGTCCATTCAATACACTCCAAGTGTACTATTATGACCTTTTACTATTTATGTAATAAGAACAAATCACAAATTGAAATAGTTAATCGGTCAACTCTACAACCTTCCGGTACAAGATGCCAACCTAATACATCGATTGTGAATAAATTACTTATGATCAAACTATTAGTTGTGTCATACTGTACTTCTCAACGTAAGTAACCAATTTATATTATTAAAATTGATCATAGACAATTTAGTTCGCATGCTCATTAATAAATAAATGCAATAAATAATACCACAATTTAGTTATTATAAATTATTATTTTACTATAGCGAAATGTACTATATTGGCACACAAATCAACATCTCTCAAATCTCATAGTTTCATTTCATATCTAGTAACTGAAGTGGGACATGCTACGAAAATGCATCAAATAGCTTTACGAAAAATGCCGGACCAAGATCGTAAATCTCGAAAAATATACAAAATTGGAACTCTCCAACTTAATGTCATAATGAACAGAAACCGGAAGATTAATTGTACATGTTGTATCAATGTGAAAAGGCCAAATGGAAACCTTTCAATAGTACATCCTACAAAACTTTTACAAAGTTGCGGGAAATATTGTGGACCTCGACTCCCTAGCTATTAGAGAATTTCATTAGATTTATGGCTTGTAAGAGCATTGGCCAAGCAACTATTACAAACAATAACGACATGAAATAATTCAAGAAATGAGAAGTGTATAAAAAACTAAACTTTATTCATGGGTGGGGATTTCCCAAAAACCCTGATCCTATAAAAACAAACAGTAGCAACACGACTAAAGAAATAAAACTGTTATTAAAATTATGTCATTCTAAAATAGCTTTAAAACAACCACAAGTTCACACTACAGTGAATTCCCTCCAGCATCCAGTGGGAGCAACTGCCCCCACTGGACTCATACCGGCTCCTCTACTGCTCGAGACAATGCGCAAACATGGTTACTTCTGGATCAAACTGTCAGAAGTAACCTTGACCATGTAGCATAGGAGCTTGAATTCGTCGTTTCGTAATCCATATGGGCCGGGTCGACTAGATCCTTCTTGAAAGCATTTCTGCACCTCATCACTTCCTGTAGAGCATCATTTATTTCGACAGGAATGGACCTGTAACGATTATCATCCAAATATTTCTTCACCGTTTGAAGATCACGAATAGCATCGTTGTAATTCTTGGAGCAAGTAATATATTTTTCCTGCAATTCAGAATCCTTGGCGTCTCTGTCAAGTTGATTATACTGGTCGTGGACTGTATTGGCTTTGTTCAACGCCAGGTCGACTGAAATTTCTGCTAGGCCCTTCATATCTGTGTTCAAGCTTCTGGGATCTGATTTAAACTGATTCAAACACTCAACAGCATTATAGGTTTTGGAGCAAATGTTCTGAAGATTCACTTCCCCCGGTAAGTAGCATATTGAAGATGGAATCACGTTTGCAGGAAAGAAAAAGTGGACCATGGAAATCACCGTACACGTGAAGTTGTTGAAGAAAAAAGCCATCTTTCTCTTATTTTTTCCTGCGCTTTTTGCTTTTCTTGTTTGTTCGTGATTGAGGAAGCATACGACCCTCTTTATATAATAATTCTCATGTTTCAGTTATGAAGATTCAAGTGACTAATTAATATCATCTTCATTGCACAACGTTAATTATTTTCTGTTACATTACATTGCACTCTAACAGAATTCAATAAATGGCCCCTGCAGTTATACACAGCTTGCTGAATTGCAGCATTTTAATTGAAGCATCTGATCGAAATAAATATTAGAAATTGTCAGAAAATATTGGGGAGCAGATAACACAAAAATTTGGAACTGTGCAATATTATCATAATGAACAGAAATTGGAAATTAATTGTGCATATTGAATGGACGTTAAACGGCCAAATGGCAACATTTTTCTACACGCTACAAGGTCAAAACAGAACTTATAGTCGAAACGAAATATCAAGGACCTCGAATCCATAGGACTAGAGATTCGCATGAGATTCCTGAAGCGGCTGCTGAACGATTACAACAGAAATTGCAAGCTCGATTCAATGTCATGCTTTACACAAGTACAGTCTGGCTACAAGTGACTTGCACCTTTCCAGGCTTTTCTTTCTCTTTACAACTGAAACCTTTTTTAGAGCTCGGTTTCGCAACCGTTCTCTCTTTCCGGTGCTTATTAAGAAAGTTATGCCCGAGCCAACTGTTCCACAAAGCAGGGTGCTCTTACATTTACATAAATTATGTCTCTCCATGTATATCGATTTGCTAACAGAAAGCTGCACATTTTGCATATTCCTTGTCGAATAACCTGAGATTGTAGTTTGAACCCTTCAACTCTGGAAGCCTTTTGCCTCCTTTTGACCCATTAACAAAGGAGCTGATGTGGGTAAAGGAACAACCGAGGCTCTGTCTTCGTGGGATTGTTCTGGTCAGTTTACACTTAGAAATGAAGATAGTGTCTGAATAATTCAGACTGCAGAGCTTCAAAAGCTCAGCAGCACGTTGCTTCAATAATGCACTGCAACCACTCTGGATGACAAGAAGATGCTTTGCTGCAAGACCAGCATCCACATCTATTAATGAGCATTCATGGGGGATAGTTTGCTCACAGACCACAAGATCGAAAGTGCATATTCTGTACAGCTTTCAGAAACTCTCATAAGTAGTTTGACCATCATCGGTACAGTGTACGAACAATCCTTCAAAGCTTGTCTACCATCAGGGACAGACGACGGGACATCCAAAATGAAAAGAGCTAATTCCAAGCTATCTGGACTCGAGCCAGATAACAGTTCCATCAGTTGAGGAATAGCACCAATGCTCACAATCTAACTCCTAACTTTATCGTGTAAGCAAATTGAGTTGAGAAGGCCAAGCCTGGATAAGTGTTCAATAGGATGTCTCTTATCTCGCACCAGTCTTATCAAAGCAACCAACAAGCTATGGCTAGAGAAAATTTCCACTTAAAAATCCTTCTCTTCCATCCAGGCCCGGTTTTGGGCCGAGGCAAGTGAGGCCCGCGCCTCAGGCCCAAAATCATGGAGGGCCTCAGATTTTTTGCACAAAAAAAAAAACTTTTTTTCTACTTTATAAGTGAAAAAATAAGCCCTAAATCTTATTCTTTTGTTTCTTCTCTTAATTCTCTAAACAACACCATGAGATTTGTTCCAAAAGATCTTCAAGGTTTTCTTAACTAAGTTGAGTTCAAGTACATGAAGTTCAACGTAGTTTTATGTTTTCGAAATTCAAATTTATTGCTGGTATTATTCATATTTCAATTTCTAGTTTTCTTTTCTTTTATTTATTTGATGATTGCAATGTAAAATCTTAGATTAAATATTTTAATTTTATTACTAACATATAAATAAGATCGGGAAATCTCAAAATTTAGGTGGAGGCCTAAAAATCACTATTACGTTGAAAAAATCTTACACTTCAAATATTTTTCAATTATTTACCTTGAATTTGAAAATATATTTCTATTTTTTTTCTCTGACTCATATTTCTTTCATTTTTTGGTGATTATTATAAATCTAATTTGATTTCAATTTTTTTTTTATTTTTTTTTTTTTGTGTATCTAAATATTTAAACTTTTGTTATTATTTACGTTCTATAATGTGAGATTTTGAAATATGTTCCAAAGTATTTTGTTGAATTTTTTTGTATTGAATTTCTACACCTTCATATTTCTTTCGTTTTTCGTGATTTTTTTTTTCACTTAAATCAGAATTTACAAATTGTATGACATTTTTATTGATCTAATTTGTATTCAATATCATTCAGATGTGTAGACTTTTTATACTATATGATTGATGTTTACATAAGTTTATAATTCTAATTGTTTTGTCATCTCTTAGTCATAAATTTTTAGTGAGTAATTAATTGATAAGTGTATTTTCACTCTTCTACTCGTTCTCATTGCCGCAAGGCTCGAACATGACTCCACATTTGCGAACATATTAAATTAAAATCAAATTTTAATTAAATACTAAATTAGAGTCCTACTCTAATTTTAGGCCGAGACAATTTAATTAAAATCAAATTTCAATTAAATGTCAAATTAGAGTCCAACTCTAATTTCAACAATATACTAGGGTGGATAATTTAATTAAAATCAAATTTTAATTAAATATTATATTAGAGTCCAACTCTAATTTAATTGAATTAAAATTTTAATTTAGGATAAAACTCCTAAATAAAATAAAATTCAATTTAGGGTCAAAGTTTAATGTTGAAGTTAAAATCCAATTTTAACTAAAATATAAAAGTCGTCAATTTTTAAATAAAATTTTTAAACTGGTCAATATTGAAATTTTAGGTCAAACCATTTGAAAATCAACTTAAAAACCATTTTAATATTTAAATTCAAAACCATTTTGAAAATTGCAAATTGACCCCTAATCATAATTGGAGACAGGGGCTCGCAATTTCACAAATTGCATGACAAGCCCCCGTCCCCAAAAAAAAAAAAAAAAATTCTCCAACCCGTTTTTTTTGCAGAAACCCTAAATCGCCCCCTTCCTTCCGTCGGTAGAAGCGGCGGATCGTCGCCGTCATCATACGGCGACGTTCATTGCTTGTTATGCCAGCGCGAAGCGTCATAGATCCGTCGCAGCGGCGACAATCGCGTTGCAATTTGTGGCGGCGAGTCGCCGTCGTTTCTCCCAAAGCGTTGGTGTCGCTGCTAGCAAGAAGACTGGCGGCAAGCTTGTTGCGTGGAGCGCCGTCGCCACCCTCCCCATTGGCGAGCAAACGGCTGCCTCGGTGGCGCCGCCGCCATGGCCGGTGGTGCCACGCTTTTCAGATCCAAATTTTTTTTTTTTTTTTAATTACGAAAAAAAATTATTTTCATTTTCAAAACAGATTTTTGAAGATGAAAAATAATTTTCTAAATTGCTAGATTCAAGAAACAAAATAAACAATTAACTTTTAATTGTTCAATCATGAAAAACAATTTCTAACAAACACAAAGTAGGCTCTGATACCACTGTTGGGAATTTACTTAACATGCACAGCGGAAATTAAACAATTTTCAATTCCCAAACGAGGATCTGCAATGTGCTTAGATAGAAACTGTGATGAGAATGATACCTTTGATGAATTCCACAAACTCTTTTGCTTTTTCTTGAACTCCAGTGATCACGATCTGCAATCCAAGCTGTCCAATTGTCCAGCCTCCAATAGTGATCCACACAGAGAATAAGAATGACGGCTAGGGTTTTCTTTTCTTGTGCTAGCAAGAATAATGAAAATTCTCTACAGTTTACAAACCCTAACAGCTTATTAATATAAGCCCAAGTGGGCTTGGCCCATCTCTAAACTTAACCCGGTCCGATATTTAACTAATCAAATTAATTAAATCCCGTCCATGAATTAATTAATCCAATTAATTAATTCGGGCCTATTAATAAACAACCCAATTAATTAATTATCCAACACTTGTCAATTAATTAATTGGTAAATCTCATTCTTCTGATTCTCTTTTGTGTGTGACCCATTAGGTTCCCGATCACGATGCCGAACGACGTGAATTATTATTTTGATCTAATCAAAATCGATAAATTAAAACGCTCCTTTTAATTTATCACTAATTCATTTTCGTTGTCCCAGATTGACATCTAGCAATGTATCAGGGCAATACATGTAACAGGAAATATCACGTAGCATGACAAAACCAAACTTGTTCATTTACCGTGAAACTATAATCCTTTCGTCAATATGGTCCGATCAATTATGAGATATGGATATGTGTCAATCTCAATTGTCGATCATATCTTTTATCCCACTGTTAAGTCAATGTACGTCGAAAACTCTTTTCCGACTTATGAGTTCACCTTGGCCAAGGATTTCATTATTAACTTAACTGGATAAAATGTAGATCATAATCTCTTACTATCTAAGAGTGACGAATCCTCTATTGATCATTCACAACCTTCATATGATTCTTGACATACCCGAACGATGTCAGAATTAGCGACCCTTGACAAGAGCAACATCCAACATCACCAAAGTATGACTGCCCTCATATAAGGTACTATGATGACCTCAAGTCAAAGGACCAATTCCACTACCGAACGTTAGAGATTAACCACTAACACTTAGATAGTTATCCATGTGGAATCTCTCAGCGGGTCTCCAATGTTTTGTTCTATAACAAAACATCCACGTGTTCATTCAAGTGTCACCACACTTTAGCTTGTGAGATCAGCTACTTACTTTACAAGTAAGAATACCACACGCGATAGTCTATCCGTAATAACGATATCCGTATCTCGTTATTACCTCGACCACGGACGATTTAAGATTCACTCATATGTAATTTGTATCTCACAATCACAACTCCTTGTGATTAACAAATCACCAAGACTTGAATCTACGGATTCTATCATTTAATTTATTAGAATATTAATTCAATTAAATAATAGATATTGCCACATATATGCATTGATTATATATATTCAAAGTGTTTATGTCCGAAGTTGATTGGACCTATGGCATAACACTTACATGGACTGTATTGGCTTTGTTCAACGCCAGGTCGACTGAAATTTCTGCTAGGCCCTTCATATCTGTGTTCAAGCTTCTGGGATCTGATTTAAACTGATTCAAACACTCAACAGCATTATAGGTTTTGGAGCAAATGTTCTGAAGATTCACTTCCCCCGGTAAGTAGCACATTGAAGATGGAATCACGTTTGCAGGAAAGAAAAAGTGGACCATGGAAATCACCGTACACGTGAAGTTGTTGAAGAAAAAAGCCATCTTTCTCTTATTTTTTCCTGCGCTTTTTGCTTTTCTTGTTTGTTCGTGATTGAGGAAGCATACGACCCTCTTTATATAATAATTCTCATGTTTCAGTTATGAAGATTCAAGTGACTAATTAATATCATCTTCATTGCACAACGTTAATTATTTTCTGTTACATTACATTGCACTCTAACAGAATTCAATAAATGGCCCCTGCAGTTATACACAGCTTGCTGAATTGCAGCATTTTAATTGAAGCATCTGATCGAAATAAATATTAGAAATTGTCAGAAAATATTGGGGAGCAGATAACACAAAAATTTGGAACTGTGCAATATTATCATAATGAACAGAAATTGGAAATTAATTGTGCATATTGAATGGACGTTAAACGGCCAAATGGCAACATTTTTCTACACGCTACAAGGTCAAAACAGAACTTATAGTCGAAACGAAATATCAAGGACCTCGAATCCATAGGACTAGAGATTCGCATGAGATTCCTGAAGCGGCTGCTGAACGATTACAACAGAAATTGCAAGCTCGATTCAATGTCATGCTTTACACAAGTACAGTCTGGCTACAAGTGACTTGCACCTTTCCAGGCTTTTCTTTCTCTTTACAACTGAAACCTTTTTAGAGCTCGGTTTCGCAACCGTTCTCTCTTTCCGGTGCTTATTAAGAAAGTTATGCCCGAGCCAACTGTTCCACAAAGCAGGGTGCTCTTACATTTACATAAATTATGTCTCTCCATGTATATCGATTTGCTAACAGAAAGCTGCACATTTTGCATATTCCTTGTCGAATAACCTGAGATTGTAGTTTGAACCCTTCAACTCTGGAAGCCTTTTGCCTCCTTTTGACCCATTAACAAAGGAGCTGATGTGGGTAAAGGAACAACCGAGGCTCTGTCTTCGTGGGATTGTTCTGGTCAGTTTACACTTAGAAATGAAGATAGTGTCTGAATAATTCAGACTGCAGAGCTTCAAAAGCTCAGCAGCACGTTGCTTCAATAATGCACTGCAACCACTCTGGATGACAAGAAGATGCTTTGCTGCAAGACCAGCATCCACATCTATTAATGAGCATTCATGGGGGGATAGTTTGCTCACAGACCACAAGATCGAAAGTGCATATTCTGTACAGCTTTCAGAAACTCTCATAAGTAGTTTGACCATCATCGGTACAGTGTACGAACAATCCTTCAAAGCTTGTCTACCATCAGGGACAGACGACGGGACATCCAAAATGAAAAGAGCTAATTCCAAGCTATCTGGACTCGAGCCAGATAACAGTTCCATCAGTTGAGGAATAGCACCAATGCTCACAATCTAACTCCTAACTTTATCGTGTAAGCAAATTGATTTGAGAAGGCCAAGCCTGGATAAGTGTTCAATAGGATGTCTCTTATCTCGCACCAGTCTTATCAAAGCAACCAACAAGCTATGGCTAGAGAAAATTTCCACTTAAAAATCCTTCTCTTCCATCAGTCCTTCAAAAGTGTTTTGAAAGTAAAAAATACTTCATAAAATTAAGTGTATTGTGTCACTTCTAAAAAAAAAAAGTGACATGTTACTTTTCATTAAAATGAGATATACAACTTTTATTAAAAAGTGATGTTTCTTACTCAAAAGAGTGACAGGAAAAAAGTGATATACATTAAAAAGAAAAAAAAAAAGTGACACAAATTCAAAAAGAAGTAACAAACATTAAAAAATGGACAAAGGTTAAAAAAAGGTGAAAAGCATTATAAAATAAAAAGGTGACAGAGATTAAAAAAGTGATAAAAATTCAAAATCGTGACAAAACACTAATTAAAACATACTTTTACTAAAATATTCTAATTAATCCGAATACAAAAACAAAAAAAAATGTATCTACAAAACTCAATTGCTGGAAAGCATAAAGGAAATGATAAATCTCAAATAAAATACTGGATGAACAACTTATTGCAGATGGAAAACGTCCCACTGGGCACTACAAGAATTATTTCCTTACTTATCTTCACTAGAATAAGAGCTTTCTATATCTTCGGCAAGAAAAATACTCATCAATGTCCTCAGATTTCTCAATAGTTCCGTAGAAATTATTGATTCCTCGTAATCGGATTCACTGTCAAGAGACATATTTTCATCTTCAACACTTAGTGCATGGCCTTTTACTGAATCAGTGGAGTAGATACCATTTTGTATGAGAATCCTATCTTTAAAAAAGGCCAGCTAGCCTAATTAACCATTATCTCCACTCTGCATAGGTGACTTCCCTTTCTGATCACTACAATTGCATGTTGACTTCCCATGAGGATCTAGAATACTGTGCTTTTGCATCAAACTTTCAATCTTAATAATTTGTTCTTAGGAGATTGGAATATCTGCTGCATGAGCGAGAATATTAACTTGGACCGAAAAGAAAACATAATTAGAATTAGGTCATATTTGATTGCAATGAATTCCATAAAAAATGTCACATGCGAGGAAAACGAATTCCACTTTGACCGTTTGTTTACAACATGGAAATGGAAACCGAATTCAAAGGTAAAACCACTTTAAGCTGCATTTTCTTTGTTTTCATGAAAAATGAATTTATATGGGTTTGGTCGGTTTTTATTTTCTTACTAACGTGAAATTGGAATTTCTTTCCACCTTTGCCTATCAAAAGGAACCTTCGCTATTTTCGGGTGCTCTAGCTCTCACCTCCATTTCTTGGAAAAATTATGCAGGTTCTCCACCCGATAAAATCGATCCCCCTGTGAACAATAAATTCGAATCTTCTCTGTATCTATATATATAGATAGATACTGGTATATATCTACGTGTGTTAAACCAAGAGCTTTGACATTGACACAAGAAAATTTATGGGTGGAGGCAGAGATGGTGGAGAACTTGGCTGGGTCAGTTTGATCAATTTGAGGTTTTATCAACGTAATAAATACGGTGTTGGAAGGGTTTTTTTTTCCTAGGGTATAAATCTAATTTGGTTATTTTTTATAGTAATTGGTCTAATTTCCTCAATTTAAAGTGCGTTCCACTAAGCATAGTTGTTACAATTCATGTAAGGCATTCGGGCACCCTTCCTTTACAAAAATATCATATTTTTAACACTACATTACTGCTCATAGTACTCTCCAAATCTCCTAGTCACTATTGTGGTTGTACCAGGGGACGGATGTAGGGGGACTAGGCCAAGCTACAGCCCACTGAATTTTTTTTTGGTAGAAAAAAAAAATTTGTATATATACATTTTTTTTTGTATTAGTCCAGCTTGTAATCCGATCATGGATCTGTTCCTAAGTTGTACCCTGTATATTAACCATAATGGCCGGAATTTGGTCATTACATGGTAATATATCCAAGAGTCAAGTCTTGAAATTAATGATGTAGAATGCAATTATAGTCATTATATCATTTTTTCCTTGTATAAGTACATTGGACTCTATCCCCTTCACAAACTGACAAGTGCTACTCAAAATGATTGTAACAATTGATACCAAAGCAAGTATTCCATTTTTGGGACCCTTTACAAAGGGGAGACATGAAAAGGATTACTTTTAGAAAAAGATTGATTTTGTGGGTTGCCGATTGGGTAAAATGGGCCATCATGTTTAGGGGAGGGGACGAGCCTCGGGGTTGAGATGTAGCACGTTGAAGGTGGAATTATAGAAAACTCAAACTCACCAGCTCCATCAAATCTACGTGCAAGTTTAGACACTTAAACGAGAAATTAATGCAATAAAATGTGTGAGTAATTTAACGCTATATACCAAATACGTCATATATGTTCAACTCCAAAAGTAGATGATACTACAAATATTAATCAAAACTCAACGAATGCAACGGACAATGAAATTAAAATTTCAGCATTACATTCGTATACACACTGCTGCTGCTGAAGTTTGCCTCTCATTGATCAAACTTTCTTCTTGCCACCATGTTTAGATCTTCATTTCCCTCCAAGATCCATTGATTTGAAATGAAATCTTTTATAATTCCAATAAAGGGTTTTGCTATTTGTAAACTAGGATTAATATTTCAATGTACACACCCTCACAATAGATATCCCACGACAATAAAAAAATCGTGAGCCCCCTATTGTGAGGGAACTAGCACACGGGGGCGTCATAATAAAATTGTCAGTGAGAAGTGTATAATAATATTTCCTTTTAATTTAACATTAGAAGAGTTCAATGAAGAAAATGCATCAACCAGTAATTGCTCTTGTTGGAATGCGGAAATAGAATTACCGGAAAATAATAAAAAAAAAATCTTTAATTGAATAAACAAAAGCATCTAGATGTTCACGTACGTGTTATATCGAGAATAAAAGATTTGAATTTTTACCTAAATTCGACGATTGATTCTTGATTCATGAACTTCCAACTTTTTGGACCATGAACTTCCATTTTTTGAGTTTCAAAAAATTGATGCTTCAAACCTCTAAGTCCTCTATAGTATTTTCCAAAGTCAAGACTATACCGGTGGATGGGCACCTTCTTTTAATTAAATCAAAAAACTAATTCTTGGACAGCACATATGAAAAATAAGAAAATAATTATTCTCTCTTTTTCTCTCTCCAAATTTGAAGACTATGGAATTATTGTATTATGATTGTTTTAGGATTTTTACGTCCGTCTAGTCTTTATTTATCGGTGTAAAGATGTTTCAATCCTCGTACAATAATAATTCTAGTTTCAAATACGAGTCTTAATTAAAATTCAAATAGGAGTTTTAATTAAGGTCCACATCCAATTAGTTTACATTTATTTACACATGTAGTCCTACAACTTCAATTACAATTATAATTAAGTTTACATTTTTATAACAATTACAACTAAATATAAAACTTTATTGTAATTACAATTAAGTCCAAAACTTTTGTTATAATTATAATTAAGTTTCAATACTTTATAAAGCTACCACGGAGACCGAGGACCTGATCGGACATATATTATTCAAACTCCAATAATTAGTTCATGTTTAGTCGATCCTAGACCACCTAATCTAATTATTAATCTTTGATTTTTTCATTAAAGGCAAAAGACTGAACTTTTGGATTATATAGGATCACATAAGTCAATAAAGATATAATACTTTTATTTGACGTGCTATATATGTATTTCATCTCCGTCCAAGATCCGATAATTAGGTATGAGCATAAATGACCGTTTTGCTCATTTAGTTATTCTCATTAACTTAAGTACTATTTTTTTCAACGATCATTTTAACTAATGACAGATGTCGAAGTTTGGATATTGCTCAATATTGAGCTCAAAGTTTAATCGTTCAACAAAAAATATTTAAATAGTCACTCTATCCATTTTTCAGGACGATGGTTCCAGAGACGAATTCATGTTTTCTATTTCACTCATTCTCAAATTCTCAATTATTGAGATATTTTATCAATCAAATTGATCTCACCCATTAGTGAATCAAAAAAATCATTACAAAACCACGAAAAGTTATATATATATATATATATAGACACACAAACACATACACACATAACCGTAACAAGGGATTTAAATGAAATATATGGCGATCAAGTGAAATTTATTTCTTTATACGGTCATGCTATGGAATTAAACTCGACTCGAGGTCCATTCAATACACTCCAAGTGTACTATTATGACCTTTTACTATTTATGTAATAAGAACAAATCACAAATTGAAATAGTTAATCGGTCAACTCTACAACCTTCCGGTACAAGATGCCAACCTAATACATCGATTGTGAATAAATTACTTATGATCAAACTATTAGTTGTGTCATACTGTACTTCTCAACGTAAGTAACCAATTTATATTATTAAAATTGATCATAGACAATTTAGTTCGCATGCTCATTAATAAATAAATGCAATAAATAATACCACAATTTAGTTATTATAAATTATTATTTTACTATAGCGAAATGTACTATATTGGCACACAAATCAACATCTCTCAAATCTCATAGTTTCATTTCATATCTAGTAACTGAAGTGGGACATGCTACGAAAATGCATCAGCAGTTTTACGAAAAATGCCGGACCAGCATCAGAAATCTCGAAAAATATACAAAATTGGAACTCTCCAACTTAATGTCATAATGAACAGAAACCGGAAGATTAATTGTACATGTTGTATCAATGTGAAAAGGCCAAATGGAAACCTTTCAATAGTACATCCTACAAAACTTTTACAAAGTTGCGGGAAATATTGTGGACCTCGACTCCCTAGCTATTAGAGAATTTCATTAGATTTATGGCTTGTAAGAGCATTGGCCAAGCAACTATTACAAACAATAACGACATGAAATAATTCAAGAAATGAGAAGTGTATAAAAAACTAAACTTTATTCATGGGTGGGGATTTCCCAAAAACCCTGATCCTATAAAAACAAACAGTAGCAACACGACTAAAGAAATAAAACTGTTATTAAAATTATGTCATTCTAAAATAGCTTTAAAACAACCACAAGTTCACACTACAGTGAATTCCCTCCAGCATCCAGTGGGAGCAACTGCCCCCACTGGACTCATACCGGCTCCTCTACTGCTCGAGACAATGCGCAAACATGGTTACTTCTGGATCAAACTGTCAGAAGTAACCTTGACCATGTAGCATAGGAGCTTGAATTCGTCGTTTTCGTAATCCATATGGGCCGGGTCGACTAGATCCTTCTTGAAAGCATTTCTGCACCTCATCACTTCCTGTAGAGCATCATTTATTTCGACAGGAATGGACCTGTAACGATTATCATCCAAATATTTCTTCACCGTTTGAAGATCACGAATAGCATCGTTGTAATTCTTGGAGCAAGTAATATATTTTTCCTGCAATTCAGAATCCTTGGCGTCTCTGTCAAGTTGATTATACTGGTCGTGGACTGTATTGGCTTTGTTCAACGCCAGGTCGACTGAAATTTCTGCTAGGCCCTTCATATCTGTGTTCAAGCTTCTGGGATCTGATTTAAACTGATTCAAACACTCAACAGCATTATAGGTTTTGGAGCAAATGTTCTGAAGATTCACTTCCCCCGGTAAGTAGCACATTGAAGATGGAATCACGTTTGCAGGAAAGAAAAAGTGGACCATGGAAATCACCGTACACGTGAAGTTGTTGAAGAAAAAAGCCATCTCTCTCTTATTTTTTCCTGCGCTTTTGCTTTTCTTGTTTGTTCGTGATTGAGGAAGCATACGACCCTCTTTATATAATAATTCTCATGTTTCAGTTATGAAGATTCAAGTGACTAATTAATATCATCTTCATTGCACAACGTTAATTATTTTCTGTTACATTACATTGCACTCTAACAGAATTCAATAAATGGCCCCTGCAGTTATACACAGCTTGCTGAATTGCAGCATTTTAATTGAAGCATCTGATCGAAATAAATATTAGAAATTGTCAGAAAATATTGGGGAGCAGATAACACAAAAATTTGGAACTGTGCAATATTATCATAATGAACAGAAATTGGAAATTAATTGTGCATATTGAATGGACGTTAAACGGCCAAATGGCAACATTTTTCTACACGCTACAAGGTCAAAACAGAACTTATAGTCGAAACGAAATATCAAGGACCTCGAATCCATAGGACTAGAGATTCGCATGAGATTCCTGAAGCGGCTGCTGAACGATTACAACAGAAATTGCAAGCTCGATTCAATGTCATGCTTTACACAAGTACAGTCTGGCTACAAGTGACTTGCACCTTTCCAGGCTTTTCTTTCTCTTTACAACTGAAACCTTTTTTAGAGCTCGGTTTCGCAACCGTTCTCTCTTTCCGGTGCTTATTAAGAAAGTTATGCCCGAGCCAACTGTTCCACAAAGCAGGGTGCTCTTACATTTACATAAATTATGTCTCTCCATGTATATCGATTTGCTAACAGAAAGCTGCACATTTTGCATATTCCTTGTCGAATAACCTGAGATTGTAGTTTGAACCCTTCAACTCTGGAAGCCTTTTGCCTCCTTTTGACCCATTAACAAAGGAGCTGATGTGGGTAAAGGAACAACCGAGGCTCTGTCTTCGTGGGATTGTTCTGGTCAGTTTACACTTAGAAATGAAGATAGTGTCTGAATAATTCAGACTGCAGAGCTTCAAAAGCTCAGCAGCACGTTGCTTCAATAATGCACTGCAACCACTCTGGATGACAAGAAGATGCTTTGCTGCAAGACCAGCATCCACATCTATTAATGAGCATTCATGGGGATAGTTTGCTCACAGACCACAAGATCGAAAGTGCATATTCTGTACAGCTTTCAGAAACTCTCATAAGTAGTTTGACCATCATCGGTACAGTGTACGAACAATCCTTCAAAGCTTGTCTACCATCAGGGACAGACGACGGGACATCCAAAATGAAAAGAGCTAATTCCAAGCTATCTGGACTCGAGCCAGATAACAGTTCCATCAGTTGAGGAATAGCACCAATGCTCACAATCTAACTCCTAACTTTATCGTGTAAGCAAATTGAGTTGAGAAGGCCAAGCCTGGATAAGTGTTCAATAGGATGTCTCTTATCTCGCACCAGTCTTATCAAAGCAACCAACAAGCTATGGCTAGAGAAAATTTCCACTTAAAAATCCTTCTCTTCCATCAGTCCTTCAAAAGTGTTTTGAAAGTAAAAAATACTTCATAAAATTAAGTGTATTGTGTCACTTCTAAAAAAAAAGTGACATGTTACTTTTCATTAAAATGAGATATACAACTTTTATTAAAAAGTGATGTTTCTTACTCAAAAGTGTGACAGGAAAAAAGTGATAAACATTAAAAAGAAAAAAAAAAGTGACACAAATTCAAAAAGAAGTAGCCAACATTAAAAAATGGACAAAGATTAAAAAAAGGTGACAAGCATTATAAAAAAAAAAAGGTGACAGAGATTAAAAAAGTGATAAAAATTCAAAAACGTGACAAAACACTAATTAAAACATACTTTTACTAAAATATTCTAATTAATCCGAATACAAAAACAAAAAAAATGTATCTACAAAACTCAATTGCTGGAAAGCATAAAGGAAATGATAAATCTCAAATAAAATACTGGATGAACAACTTATTGCAGATGGAAAACGTCCCACTGGGCACTACAAGAATTATTTCCTCACTTATCTTCACTAGAATAAGAGCTTTCTATATCTTCGGCAAGAAAAATACTCATCATTGTCCTCAGATTTCTATCTAAACACATTGCAGATCCTCGTTTGAGAATTGAAAATTGTTTTATTTCCGCTGTGCATGATTAAGTAAATTCCCAACAGTGGTATGAGAGCCTACTTTGTGTTTGTTAGAAATTGTTACGAATTACAGAACAATCAAAAGTTGATTGTTGACATTTTTCATGTTTCTAGCAATTAAGAAAATTTGATTTTCTTAATTTAAAATCTGTTTAAAAAAAAAAAAAATTGGATCGTAAAAACATCGGCGGCACGGCGCCGCTACCGGACCTGGCGGTGGCGCCGCCAGGCCATGGCGGCTACATCGCGCTGCTCGCAAGGCAGCGCGCTGCCTCGACTTGCGCGCTGCCTCGACTTGCACGCAGCAGCGAGGTCGCTGCTGCGTCTTGCAGCAGCGAACGTCGATGCAGCAGCGCCGCGCGATGCTGCAATAGCCTCGGTGGTGCGGCCTACACCACCGCTATTCCAGGCGACGAGACCGGGTCTCGCCGGTGAAGAAACGCCGGCGGGATGAAGGGGGGGGAAGTTCTAGGGTTTTCAGCTACGGGTTTTGGGGTGAATGGAGGCGGGGGCCTCTAATGCAATTTCCGAAATTGCAGGCCCCCGCCTGCAATTATTAGAATTGGGTCAATTTGCAATTTCAAAAAGGGAAATTTTTGAATTTAAATATTAAAATTGTTTTAAACTTGTATTTCAAATGGGTTTAACCTTAAAATTCAATTTTGACCCTTTAAAATTTTATTTAAAAATTGACGACTTTTATATTTTAGTTAAAATTGGATTTTAACTTAAATATTAAACTTTGACCCTAAATTGAATTTTATTTTATTTAGAAGTTTTATCCTAAATTAAAATTTTAATTCAATTAAATTAGAGTTGGACTCTAATATAATATTTAATTAAAATTTGATTTTAATTAAATTATCCACCCTAGTATATTGTTGAAATTAGAGTTGGACTCTAATTTGACATTTAATTGAAATTTGATTTTAATTAAATTGTCTCACCCTAGCTTCTTAAAATTAGAGTTAGACTCTAATTTAGTATTTAATTAAGATTTGATTTTAATTAAATATGTTCACCCTAATATTTTGAAATTAGAGTTTGACTCTTATTTTGTATTTTTTTAAAATTTGATTTTAATTAAATTCAACCTTATTAATTTGATTATAAGTAGAGTTGGACATTAATTTGACATTTAATTAAAATTTGATTTTAATTAAATTGTCTTGCCCTAAAATTTTATTGGAATTAGAGTTGGACTCTAATTTGGTATTTAATTAAAATTTGATTTTAATTAAATAGTCCCGCCCTATATTTGTAGAATTAGAGTTGGACTCTAATTTGATATTTAATTGAAATTTGATTTTAATTAAATAAGTCCGCTAATTAAATTAATTAATTAATTTGATTAATTAATTATTTAATTGTTCCGATCCATTTGTCTAAATTAGTTTAGACGACTTTAATTGCTAGAAACTTGAAACATGTTTGCATATAATATTAGATATTATAGGAATGCATTTATATGATGAATGTTTTATTAGTGGATGATTATGGACTCGACCATGTGGATGTGTTGAATGGTTAGTTTTATTCTTGTTGTTTTATGGGTCTGCGAGCTCTTATTTATTTTGGACCTGCGAGTCCGTTGTTATTATTATGGGCCTGCGTGTCCAATATTATTTAGGCCTGCGTGCCAACTAGTATAGGATACAAGTTGCAGCTGGACTAATTGGAGATACAAGAAGAGGAGGAGACCATAGAGATGGAGCATTGTATGAATCAATGCTATACCCCCTAGGAACTGACCGACTAGTCTTCCTTATGGCTCGGGAAGACTAGATAGTATAAGTCCATAATCGTCCACACTATTATATGTATGTTTATTTGCATGTTAGATGTATAATAAAATATATATAATTATTACGATGAGACCTTTTGCATGAAAAACCCTCGTTAAAAATATTAAGTCAATTTGTTATTTGCCTTCCATCATTATAGTGAAAAACGAGAGTCCTAAATCGATCTTAGCTTGTTGAGTACACTCAAGGCTGGTCCATTAGGGATATGTTTGACACTATGAAATATTAGATAATTCTGAATGATGGGTTTGACTTAACTAATATTTATCTTTTGTTGAGTACACTCAAGAAGATAAATTTTAGAGGCATGTTAAAATATTAAGTCATATTTATATTCGCCTTCCACCATTATAGTGAAAAATGAGAGTCCTAAATCGATTTTAGCTTGTTGAGTACACTCAAGGTTGGTCTATTAGGGATATGTTTGACACTATGAAATATTAGATATTTCTGAATGATGGGTTTGACTTAACTAATATTTATCTCTTGTTGAGTACACTCAAGGAGATGAATCTTAGAGGCATATTAAGCTAACACATAAGATGTGTGAAGACAAAGAGTTGTCAGCTTAATGATCTGGGAGCTGTATGGAGATACAATTGATAATAGTATCTACCCAAATGTTTTATTAGGGCTTGTTGAGTACACTCAAGGTTTTAATATAACAAATGGGATTCCAGCCCACTGGGAATCAAGTATGGATTCCATAAATTTATGTGAGAGGGTCATAAATTTGAGTTAAACAGTGGGAGCGAAATTAATTTAATAAAAGACCATGTTAAATTAATTCATGCATTATATATATTATTTCTTTACTTTTCGTCGTTTACATTTATTGAATCATTAGTAACCACATAAATTTGAGAGGTATATTGTATGCCAACAACCAAAGCAAATTTTCTTGATTGACGCCGCAATCTGAGAATTGTTCTCAGGCATGAAAAATTGGTTGTGTCCTTGAGTAGCCCTTCGTAGAGACACATGTTGATGACTCGATAAAAGAAAAGGTGGCTGTTATAATAAACACTGTGATGACGATAGTACTACAACATATGTGATGTTTGTAACTATGTCACCTGAGTTACAAAGCAACATAAGAGTATAGATGCTAACACATGATTTTTCATCTCAATATGTTGAATGATGAACAATCATACGAGAAAATATATGATATTTCCCAACAACTATATCAGTGCTTAATGACAGAAGAATCTTCAGTCGGTGCTTGTGTATTGAAGATGCAGACTACTTTGAGAAGTTGTCTTGATTGCGTTCAGTCATGAACAATGAACTAAGTATAGACTTGGTTCTGCAATCTCTGTCAAAGAGTTATTCATAACTAATTATGAATTTAACATGAATAAAATCGAAGCACGCTCATTAAGATGCTGAACATGCTTAAAACTGTTAAGTCCAACATCTGTGTTTGTAGTGGACAAATCTTAGTCATAAATTTCTATATGGAAGTCTAAAGGATGCTTTAGGAAAGCAACCAAGATGACTAGGACGGTTAAAGCAAATAAGGACAATACCAAATCTGATGATCCTTATATCATTTTGGAATGGTAGATCATTGGAAATGAAATTGCAAGGCTTATATCTACTTCCTTAGTTTCATGGGTATTAGATACCAGATATGGATCTCATATTTGTATAAATATGCAGAAACTAAATAAAAGTAGATCGCTGCAAAAGGGAGAAGTTGACCTACACGTTGAAAATGAGCAAAAGTTGTTGCATTGCCTGTAGAAGCATATTTCTTGCCATTACCTTTATGTTTGATATTAGAATTAGAGAAATGTTAATTTTGTTTTCACCATTACCAAGAGCATTAAATAAATTTCATGTTTTGAATGAATTATTCTAATGTTAAGGAAAATTGTTGTTCCTTTTTATCTTGATAAGATCTTAATGGTTATGGTAAATTACAAAATGACATTTATATTCTAAATGTTGAATGTTCTATAATGAGTATAGAAATTGAAAGGCATAAAAATGATAATCTGAATAACACCTATATCTGGCATTGTAGATTTGGTCTCATAAATGAGAATGCAATTCCAAACTTACATGGAGATGTATATTTGGGTCAAATAATTTTGAATCATTTGACAAATGCGAATCATGTCTGTAAGACACAGTGACCAAATCTCCTTTTACTTGAAAAGGAAAATGATCTGCACAATTATTAGGTCTAATACATAGTGATGTATGTAGATCCATATCAATTAATGTCAGGTGAAGTTTATCTTATCTCATCACATTTACTAATGATCATTTCAGAAATGATCATATATATTTGATGAAATTCAAGCATGAATCTCTTGAAATGTTCAAAGGATTCAAACTAAAAGTTGATAAACAAATAGGTAAATATATTCTTACACTAAGACTTGTTCGAGGTAAAGAATATCTAAAATGGAGAATTTTAGATTATCTAAAAGAGAATTAGATTCTCATGCAGTGGATTCCTCCACATACATTGCAACATAATGATGTATCTGAAATGAGGAATAGTACACTATTAGATATAGTGCAATTGAGAACAAGCCATGCAAGCATTCAAAAATCGTTTTGAGATCATGCACTGATTGCCACGTGCTGCACACTAAATCGTGCCCCATCTAAATCGGTTGACAAAAACTCCATACGAGTTATGGAATGGCCCAACATATCTCATATGAACGTTTGGGTTGTGA
This sequence comes from Fraxinus americana, assembly GCA_035079005.1. Lineage (NCBI taxonomy): Eukaryota > Viridiplantae > Streptophyta > Magnoliopsida > Lamiales > Oleaceae > Fraxinus > Fraxinus americana. Next base: position 8,722,445 of record CM068728.1, on the reverse strand, counting down.
CACTTATGTGAAGCGCATTGAATCGGATAAGTTTGAGACTAAATCCGATAATTATATATTTGTGGATATCCAAGAGATAATTGGATATCAATTCTATAATCTCGTTGAGAAGAAGATGTTCATCTCAAGACATGTCATACTCTTAGAGAAAGTGTTTACTCTAAGAGAGACAGTGGGAGTAGAGTAAATCTTGAAAGAGTTCAAGAGTCCACGGATATAATTAACTAAATAGATAAACCTGAGTCTTATCCCACACCAGCTGAGGGACATACTCTTGATCAGGAAGTGGAGACTTCTGAGGACACGTTAGCTCAGTGTAAATCTTGTAGGATCATTTGACCTACTAGAAGGTACGAATCTATGATTACTAATCAAGGATAATGAACCTACTAATTACATAGAAATAAAGTCAAGTGTTGACTTAAAGAGATGGACTTGTTGTATGTAACCGAGGTTTGACCTTGGTCGACTTAACTAATGGATTAGAACCCATAAGTTGTAAATGAGTTTACAAGAAAATGTCAATGTGGATTTAAACAAGCCTCTTGGAGCTGGAATCTTCGATTTGATACAAAAAGTCAAAATGTTTGATTTTATCAAAAATAAAGACGAAATGTGCGTTTACAAGAAGATAGTGGGAGCATTGTCGCATTCCTGATATTATATGTATGAGACATATTATAGGAAACGACGTCTCTATATTTCAATTGTTGAAATTATGGTTGTCAAATATTTTCTCTGTGATGGATGTGGGAGAAGCAAGTTGATCTATAGAGATAGATCTAGAAGATTGTTTAACTCATTCCAATCTATACAGATAAAATCTCGAGTTGATTTTATATGGAGAAAATGAACTGAGAGTTCATGGATAGAATGATGCTAACTTCTAGTCAGACTGGAATAATAGCACATCTCAAATAGGATATTGGTTTACTCTTAAGCGGTGTGTTGGAAATGTTCCAAATAACCGTTGATTCAATAATGGAAGCCTTATACATCATTGCTTTACAAAGTAACAAAAGTTGTGGTCTGGATCAGGGAGTTCATTACTGAACTTAGAGTAGTTCCTAACATTGTTGATCACACGCTTATGCATTGTGATACAATGGAGCCATCGTGCAAGCGAAGGAACTAAGGTCTCATCAATGATCTAAACATATGTTAAGGCAGTGTTATCTCATTGAAAAGATAATACAAAGAAATGACGTAAATAAAGAACGAATTCCCACAAGTTATTAAATTGCAGATCCACTGACAAAGAGTTGTCGCAGCATAAACATGATCGTCATATAGACTCTTATGGTATAAGATACATAAGTGACTGGATCTAGTGCAAGTGGGAGTTTGTAAGTGTTATGCCCTAGGTCCAATCAACTTTGGACATAAACACTTTGAATATATATAATCAATGCATATATATGGCAATATCTATTATTTAATTGAATTAATATTCTAATAAATTAAATAATAGAATCCGTAGATTCAAGTCTTGGTAATTTGTTAATCACAAGGAGTTGTGATTGTGAGATACAAATTACATATGATTGAATCTTAAATCGTCCGTGGTCGAAGTAATAACGAGATACGGATATCGTTATTACGGATAGACTATCGCGTGTGGCATTCTTACTTGTGAAGTAAGTAGCTGATCTCACAAGCTAAAGTGTGGTGACATTTGAATGAACACGTGAATGTTTTTGTTATAGAACAAAACATTGGAGACCCACTGAGAGATTCCACATGGATAACTATCTAAGTGTTAGTGATTAATCTCTAACGTTCGGTAGTGGAATTGGTCCTTTGACTTGAGGTCATCATAGTACCTTATATGAGGACAGACATACTTTGGTGGTGTTGGATGTTGCTCTGTCAAGGGTCGCTAATACAGCATCGTTCGGGTATGTCAAGAATTATATGAAGGTTGTGAATGATTAATAGAGGATTCGTCACTCTTAGATAGTAAGAGATTATGATCTACATTTTATCTAGTTAAGTTAATTATGAAATCCTTGGCCAAGGTGAACTCATAAGTTGGAAAAGAGTTTTCGACGTACATTGACTTAACAGTGGGATAAAAGATATGATCGATAATTGAGATTGACACATATCCATATCTCATAATTAATCGGATCATATTGACGAAAGGATTATAGTTTCACGGTAAATGAACAAGTTTGGATTTGTCATGCTACGTGATATTTCCCGTCACATGTATTGCCCTGATACATTGTTAGATGTCAATCTGGGACAACGAAAATGAATTAGTGATAAATTAAAAGGGGCGTTTTAATTTATCAATTTTGATTAGATCAAAATAATAATTCACGTCGTTCGACATCGTGATCGGGAACCTAATGGCTCACACACAAAAGAAAATCAGAAGAATGAGATGTACCAATTAATTAATTGACAAGTGTTGGATAATTAATTAATTGGGTTGTTTATTAACAGGCTCGAATTAATTAATTGGATTAATTAATTCATGGACCAGATTTAATTAATTTGATTAATTTAAATCTTGGACCGGGTTAAGTTTAATAGATGGGCCGAGCCCATCTGGACTTATATTAATAGACTACTAGGGTTTGAAAACTGTAGAGAATTTTATTATTCTTGCTAGCACAAGAAAACAAAACCCTAGCCGTCATTCATGTTCTCTGTGTGGATCACCATTGGAGGCTGGACAATTGGATAGCTTGGATTGCAGATCGTGATCATTGGAGTTCAAGAAAAAGAAAAAGAGTTTGTGGAATTCATCAAAGGTATAATTCTAATCACAGTTTCTATCTAAACACATTGCAGATCCTCGTTTGGGAATTGAAAATTGTTTTATTTCCGCCGTGCATGATTAAGTAAATTCCCAACAGCTCTTACATTTACATAAATTATGTCTCTCCATGTATATCGATTTGCTAACAGAAAGCTGCACATTTTGCATATTCCTTGTCGAATAACCTGAGATTGTAGTTTGAACCCTTCAACTCTGGAAGCCTTTTGCCTCCTTTTGACCCATTAACAAAGGAGCTGATGTGGGTAAAGGAACAACCGAGGCTCTGTCTTCGTGGGATTGTTCTGGTCAGTTTACACTTAGAAATGAAGATAGTGTCTGAATAATTCAGACTGCAGAGCTTCAAAAGCTCAGCAGCACGTTGCTTCAATAATGCACTGCAACCACTCTGGATGACAAGAAGATGCTTTGCTGCAAGACCAGCATCCACATCTATTAATGAGCATTCATGGGGGGATAGTTTGCTCACAGACCACAAGATCAAAAGTGCATATTCTGTACAGCTTTCAGAAACTCTCATAAGTAGTTTGACCATCATCGGTACAGTGTACGAACAATCCTTCAAAGCTTGTCTACCATCAGGGACAGATGACGGGACATCCAAAATGAAAAGAGCTAATTCCAAGCTATCTGGACTCAAGCCAGATAACAGTTCCATCAGTTGAGGAATAGCACCAATGCTCACAATCTAACTCCTAACTTTATCGTGTAAGCAAATTGAGTTGATAAGGCCAAGCCCGGATAAGCGTTCAATAGGATGTCTCTTATCTCGCACCAGTCTTATCAAAGCAACCAACAAGCTATGGCTAGAGAAAATTTCCACTTAAAAATCCTTCTCTTCCATCAGTCCTTCAAAAGTGTTTTGAAAGTAAAAAATACTTCATAAAATTAAGTGTATTGTGTCACTTTAAAAAAAAAAAAGTGACATGTTAATTTTCATTAAAATGAGACATACAACTTTTATTAAAAAGTGATGTTTCTTACTCAAAAGAGTGACAGGAAAAAAGTGATAAACATTAAAAAGAAAAAAAAAAGTGACACAAATTCAAAAAGAAGTAACAAACATTAAAAAATGGACAAAGATTAAAAAAAGGTGACAAGCATTATAAAAAAAAAAAAGGTGACAGAGATTAAAAAAGTGATAAAAATTCAAAAACGTGACAAAACACTAATTAAAACATACTTTTACTAAAATATTCTAATTAATCCGAATACAAAAACAAAAAAAAATGTATCTACAAAACTCAATTGCTGGAAAGCATAAAGAAAATGATAAATCTCAAATAAAATACTGGATGAACAACTTATTGCAGATGGAAAACGTCCCACTGGGCACTACAAGAATTATTTCCTTACTTATCTTCACTAGAATAAGAGCTTTCTATATCTTCGGCAAGAAAAATACTCATCAATGTCCTCAGATTTCTCAATAGTTCCGTAGAAATTATTGATTCCTCGTAATCGGATTCACTGTCAAGAGACATATTTTCATCTTCAACACTTAGTGCATGGCCCTTTACTGAATCAATGGAGTAGATACCATTTTGTATGAGAATCCTATCTTTAAAAAAGGCCAGCTAGCCTAATTAACCATTATCTCCACTCTGCATCGGTGACTTCCCTTTCTGATCACTACAATTGCATGTTGACTTCCCATGAGGATCTAGAATACTGTGCTTTTGCATCAAACTTTCAATCTTAATAATTTGTTCTTAGGAGATTGGAATATCTGCTGCATGAGCGAGAATATTAACTTGGACCGAAAAGAAAACATAATTAGAATTAGGTCATATTTGATTGCAATGAATTCCATAAAAAATGTCACATGCGAGGAAAACGAATTCCACTTTGACCGTTTGTTTACAACATGGAAATGGAAACCGAAAATTCCAAGGTAAAACCACTTTAAGCTGCATTTTCTTTGTTTTCATGAAAAACGAATTTATATGGGTTTGGTTGGTTTTTATTTTCTTACTAACTTGAAATTGGAATTCCTTTCCACCTTTGCCTATCAAACGGAACCTTAGCTATTTTCGGGTGCTCTAGCTCTCACCTCCATTTCTTGGAAAAATTATGCAGGTTCTCCACCCGATAAAATCGATCCCCCTGTGAACAATAAATTCGAATCTTCTCTGTATCTCTATATATATATATATACTGGTATATATCTACGTGTGTTAAACCAAGAGCTTTGACATTGACACAAGAAAATTTATGGGTGGAGGCAGAGATGGTGGAGAAATTGGCTGGGTCAGTTTGATCATTTTGAGGTTTTATCAACGTAATAAATACGGTGTTGGAAGGGTTTTTTTTCCTATGGTATTAATCTAATTTGGTTATTTTTTATAGTAATTGGTCTAATTTCCTCAATTTAAAGTGCATTCCACTAAGCATAGTTGTTACAATTCATGTAAGGCATTCGGGCACCCTTCCCTTACAAAAATATCATATTTTTAACTAGGCGACTTCACTACATTACTGCTCATAGTACTCTCCAAATCTCCTAGTCACTATTGTGGTTGTACCAGGGGATGGATGTATGGGGACTAGGCCAAGCTACAACCCACTGAATTTTTTTTTGGTAGAAAAAAAAAATTTGTAGATTTTTAATTTTTTTTTTTTTTTTTTTTGTATTAGTCCAGCTTGTAATCCGATCACGGATCTGTTCCTAAGTTGTACCCTGTATATTAACCATAATGGCCGGAATTTGGTCATTACATGGTAATATATCCAAGAGTAAAGTCTTGAAATTAATGATGTAGAATGCAATTATAGTCATTATATCATTTTTTCCTTGTATAAGTACATTGGACTCTATCCCCTTCACAAACTGACAAGTGCTACTCAAAATGATTGTAACAATTGATACCAAAGCAAGTATTCCATTTTTGGGACCCTTTACAATGGGGAGACATGAAAAGGATTACTTTTAGAAAAAGATTGATTTTGTGGGTTGCCGATTGGGTAAAATGGGCCATCATGTTTAGGTGAGGGGACGAGCCTCGGGGTTGAGACGTAACACGTTGAAGGTGGAATTATAGAAAACTCAAACTCACCAGCTCCATCAAATCTACGTGCAAGTTTAGACACTTAAACGAGAAATTAATGCAATAAAATGTGTGAGTAATTTAACGCTATATACCAAATACGTCATATATGTTCAACTCCAAAAGTAGATGATACTACAAATATTAATCAAAACTCAACGAATGCAACGGACAATGAAATTAAAATTTCAGCATTACATTCGTATACACACTGCTGCTGCTGAAGTTTGCCTCTCATTGATCAAACTTTCTTCTTGCCACCATGTTTAGATCTTCATTTCCCTCCAAGATCCATTGATTTGAAATGAAATCTTTTATAATTCCAATAAAGGGTTTTGCTATTTGTAAACTAGGATTAATATTTCAATGTACACCCCCTCACAATAGATGTCCCACGACAATAAAAAAATCGTGAGCCCCCTATTGTGAGGGAACTAGCACACGGGGGCGTCATAATAAAATTGTCAGTGAGAAGTGTATAATAATATTTCCTTTTAATTTAACATTAGAAGAGTTCAATGAAGAAAATGCATCAACCAGTAATTGCTCTTGTTGGAATGCGGAAATAGAATTACCGGAAAATAATAAAAAAAAAATCTTTAATTGAATAAACAAAAGCATCTAGATGTTCACGTACGTGTTATATCGAGAATAAAAGATTTGAATTTTTACCTAAATTCGACGATTGATTCTTGATTCATGAACTTCCAACTTTTTGGACCATGAACTTCCATTTTTTGAGTTTCAAAAAATTGATGCTTCAAACCTCTAAGTCCTCTATAGTATTTTCCAAAGTCAAGACTATACCGGTGGATGGGCACCTTCTTTTAATTAAATCAAAAAACTAATTCTTGGACAGCACATATGAAAAATAAGAAAATAATTATTCTCTCTTTTTCTCTCTCCAAATTTGAAGACTATGGAATTATTGTATTATGATTGTTTTAGGATTTTTACGTCCGTCTAGTCTTTATTTATCGGTGTAAAGATGTTTCAATCCTCGTACAATAATAATTCTAGTTTCAAATACGAGTCTTAATTAAAATTCAAATAGGAGTTTTAATTAAGGTCCACATCCAATTAGTTTACATTTATTTACACATGTAGTCCTACAACTTCAATTACAATTATAATTAAGTTTACATTTTTATAACAATTACAACTAAATATAAAACTTTATTGTAATTACAATTAAGTCCAAAACTTTTGTTATAATTATAATTAAGTTTCAATACTTTATAAAGCTACCACGGAGACTGAGGGACCTGATCGGACATATATTATTCAAACTCCAATAATTAGTTCATGTTTAGTCGATCCTAGACCACCTAATCTAATTATTAATCTTTGATTTTTTCATTAAAGGCAAAAGACTGAACTTTTGGATTATATAGGATCACATAAGTCAATAAAGATATAATACTTTTATTTGACGTGCTATATATGTATTTCATCTCCGTCCAAGATCCGATAATTAGGTATGAGCATAAATGACCGTTTTGCTCATTTAGTTATTCTCATTAACTTAAGTACTATTTTTTTCAACGATCATTTTAACTAATGACGGATGTCGAAGTTTGGATATTGCTCAATATTGAGCTCAAAGTTTAATCGTTCAACAAAAAATATTTAAATAGTCACTCTATCCATTTTTCAGGACGATGGTTCCAGAGACGAATTCATGTTTTCTATTTCACTCATTCTCAAATTCTCAATTATTGAGATATTTTATCAATCAAATTGATCTCACCCATTAGTGAATCAAAAAAATCATTACAAAACCACGAAAAGTTATATATATATATATATATATATATATATATATATATATATATATATATATATATATATATATATAGACACACAAACACATACACACATAACCGTAACAAGGGATTTAAATGAAATATATGGCGATCAAGTGAAATTTATTTCTTTATACGGTCATGCTATGGAATTAAACTCGACTCGAGGTCCATTCAATACACTCCAAGTGTACTATTATGACCTTTTACTATTTATGTAATAAGAACAAATCACAAATTGAAATAGTTAATCGGTCAACTCTACAACCTTCCGGTACAAGATGCCAACCTAATACATCGATTGTGAATAAATTACTTATGATCAAACTATTAGTTGTGTCATACTGTACTTCTCAACGTAAGTAACCAATTTATATTATTAAAATTGATCATAGACAATTTAGTTCGCATGCTCATTAATAAATAAATGCAATAAATAATACCACAATTTAGTTATTATAAATTATTATTTTACTATAGCGAAATGTACTATATTGGCACACAAATCAACATCTCTCAAATCTCATAGTTTCATTTCATATCTAGTAACTGAAGTGGGACATGCTACGAAAATGCATCAGCAGTTTTACGAAAAATGCCGGACCAGCATCAGAAATCTCGAAAAATATACAAAATTGGAACTCTCCAACTTAATGTCATAAGGAACAGAAACCGGAAGATTAATTGTACATGTTGTATCAATGTGAAAAGGCCAAATGGAAACCTTTCAATAGTACATCCTACAAAACTTTTACAAAGTTGCGGGAAATATTGTGGACCTCGACTCCCTAGCTATTAGAGAATTTCATTAGATTTATGGCTTGTAAGAGCATTGGCCAAGCAACTATTACAAACAATAACGACATGAAATAATTCAAGAAATGAGAAGTGTATAAAAAACTAAACTTTATTCATGGGTGGGGATTTCCCAAAAACCCTGATCCTATAAAAACAAACAGTAGCAACACGACTAAAGAAATAAAACTGTTATTAAAATTATGTCATTCTAAAATAGCTTTAAAACAACCACAAGTTCACACTACAGTGAATTCCCTCCAGCATCCAGTGGGAGCAACTGCCCCCACTGGACTCATACCGGCTCCTCTACTGCTCGAGACAATGCGCAAACATGGTTACTTCTGGATCAAACTGTCAGAAGTAACCTTGACCATGTAGCATAGGAGCTTGAATTCCTCGTTTTAAGTAATCCATATGGGCCGGGTCGACTAGATCCTTCTTGAAAGCATTTCTGCACCTCATCACTTCCTGTAGAGCATCATTTATTTCGACAGGAATGGACCTGTAACGATTATCATCCAAATATTTCTTCACCGTTTGAAGATCACGAATAGCATCGTTGTAATTCTTGGAGCAAGTAATATATTTTTCCTGCAATTCAGAATCCTTGGCGTCTCTGTCAAGTTGATTATACTGGTCGTGGACTGTATTGGCTTTGTTCAACGCCAGGTCGACTGAAATTTCTGCTAGGCCCTTCATATCTGTGTTCAAGCTTCTGGGATCTGATTTAAACTGATTCAAACACTCAACAGCATTATAGGTTTTGGAGCAAATGTTCTGAAGATTCACTTCCCCCGGTAAGTAGCATATTGAAGATGGAATCACGTTTGCAGGAAAGAAAAAGTGGACCATGGAAATCACCGTACACGTGAAGTTGTTGAAGAAAAAAGCCATCTTTCTCTTATTTTTTCCTGCGCTTTTTGCTTTTCTTGTTTGTTCGTGATTGAGGAAGCATAAGACCCTCTTTATATAATAATTCTCATGTTTCAGTTATGAAGATTCAAGTGACCAATTAATATCATCTTCATTGCACAACGTTAATTATTTTCTGTTACATTACATTGCACTCTAACAGAATTCAATAAATGGCCCCTGCAGTTATACACAGCTTGCTGAATTGCAGCATTTTAATTGAAGCATCTGATCGAAATAAATATTAGAAATTGTCAGAAAATATTGGGGAGCAGATAACACAAAAATTTGGAACTGTGCAATATTATCATAATGAACAGAAATTGGAAATTAATTGTGCATATTGAATGGACGTTAAACGGCCAAATGGCAACATTTTTCTACACGCTACAAGGTCAAAACAGAACTTATAGTCGAAACGAAATATCAAGGACCTCGAATCCATAGGACTAGAGATTCGCATGAGATTCCTGAAGCGGCTGCTGAACGATTACAACAGAAATTGCAAGCTCGATTCAATGTCATGCTTTACACAAGTACAGTCTGGCTACAAGTGACTTGCACCTTTCCAGGCTTTTCTTTCTCTTTACAACTGAAACCTTTTTAGAGCTCGGTTTCGCAACCGTTCTCTCTTTCCGGTGCTTATTAAGAAAGTTATGCCCGAGCCAACTGTTCCACAAAGCAGGGTGCTCTTACATTTACATAAATTATGTCTCTCCATGTATATCGATTTGCTAACAGAAAGCTGCACATTTTGCATATTCCTTGTCGAATAACCTGAGATTGTAGTTTGAACCCTTCAACTCTGGAAGCCTTTTGCCTCCTTTTGACCCATTAACAAAGGAGCTGATGTGGGTAAAGGAACAACCGAGGCTCTGTCTTCGTGGGATTGTTCTGGTCAGTTTACACTTAGAAATGAAGATAGTGTCTGAATAATTCAGACTGCAGAGCTTCAAAAGCTCAGCAGCACGTTGCTTCAATAATGCACTGCAACCACTCTGGATGACAAGAAGATGCTTTGCTGCAAGACCAGCATCCACATCTATTAATGAGCATTCATGGGGGGATAGTTTGCTCACAGACCACAAGATCGAAAGTGCATATTCTGTACAGCTTTCAGAAACTCTCATAAGTAGTTTGACCATCATCGGTACAGTGTACGAACAATCCTTCAAAGCTTGTCTACCATCAGGGACAGACGACGGGACATCCAAAATGAAAAGAGCTAATTCCAAGCTATCTGGACTCGAGCCAGATAACAGTTCCATCAGTTGAGGAATAGCACCAATGCTCACAATCTAACTCCTAACTTTATCGTGTAAGCAAATTGAGTTGAGAAGGCCAAGCCTGGATAAGTGTTCAATAGGATGTCTCTTATCTCGCACCAGTCTTATCAAAGCAACCAACAAGCTATGGCTAGAGAAAATTTCCACTTAAAAATCCTTCTCTTCCATCTAGGCCCGGTTTTGGGCCGAGGCAAGTGAGGCCCGCGCCTCAGGCCCAAAATCATGGAGGGCCTCAGATTTTTTGCACAAAAAAAAAAAACTTTTTTTCTACTTTATAAGTGAAAAAATAAGCCCTAAATCTTATTCTTTTGTTTCTTCTCTTAATTCTCTAAACAACACCATGAGATTTGTTCCAAAAGATCTTCAAGGTTTTCTTAACTAAGTTGAGTTCAAGTACATGAAGTTCAACGTAGTTTTATGTTTTCGAAATTCAAATTTATTGCTGGTATTATTCATATTTCAATTTCTAGTTTTCTTTTCTTTTATTTGTTTGATGATTGCAATGTAAAATCTTAGATTAAATATTTTAATTTTATTACTAACATATAAATAAGATCGGGAAATCTCAAAATTTAGGTGGAGGCCTAAAAATCACTATTACGTTGAAAAAATCTTACACTTCAAATATTTTTCAATTATTTACCTTGAATTTGAAAATATATTTCTATTTTTTTTCTCTGACTCATATTTCTTTCATTTTTTGGTGATTATTATAAATCTAATTTGATTTCAATTTTTTTTTTATTTTTTTTTTTTTGTGTATCTAAATATTTAAACTTTTGTTATTATTTACGTTCTATAATGTGAGATTTTGAAATATGTTCCAAAGTATTTTGTTGAATTTTTTTGTATTGAATTTCTACACCTTCATATTTCTTTCGTTTTTCGTGATTTTTTTTTCACTTAAATCAGAATTTACAAATTGTATGACATTTTTATTGATCTAATTTGTATTCAATATCATTCAAATGTGTAGACTTTTTATACTATATGATTGATGTTTACATAAGTTTATAATTCTAATTGTTTTGTCATCTCTTAGTCATAAATTTTTAGTGAGTAATTAATTGATAAGTGTATTTTCACTCTTCTACTCGTTCTCATTGCCCCAAGGCTCGAACATGACTCCACATTTCTACACAGGTTTGATCTTCAAGTATGTTATGACTTGTAAAGCTAATATACTTTAGTTAAAGATCGCACTGGCCATGGGCGTAACTACATAGGGATCAAAGGGAAAAAAATTCGGGGGCCTAATTTATAAGGTTCGCCTCAGGCCCTGCTTCCATCAGTCCTTCAAAAGTGTTTTGAAAGTAAAAAATACTTCATAAAATTAAGTGTATTGTGTCACTTTAAAAAAAAAAAAAGTGACATGTTACTTTTCATTAAAATGAGATATACAACTTTTATTAAAAAGTGATGTTTCTTACTCAAAAGAGTGACAGGAAAAAAGTGATAAACATTAAAAAGAAAAAAAAAAGGTGACACAAATTCAAAAAGAAGTAGCCAACATTAAAAAATGGACAAAGATTAAAAAAAGGTGACAAGCATTATAAAAAAAAAAAAGGTGACAGAGATTAAAAAAGTGATAAAAATTCAAAACCGTGACAAAACACTAATTAAAACATACTTTTACTAAAATATTCTAATTAATCCGAATACAAAAACAAAAAAAATGTATCTACAAAACTCAATTGCTGGAAAGCATAAAGGAAATGATAAATCTCAAATAAAATACTGGATGAACAACTTATTGCAGATGGAAAACGTCCCACTGGGCACTACAAGAATTATTTCCTTACTTATCTTCACTAGAATAAGAGCTTTCTATATCTTCGGCAAGAAAAATACTCATCAATGTCCTCAGATTTCTCAATAGTTCCGTAGAAATTATTGATTCCTCGTAATCGGATTCACTGTCAAGAGACATATTTTCATCTTCAACACTTAGTGCATGGCCCTTTACTGAATCAATGGAGTAGATACCATTTTGTATGAGAATCCTATCTTTAAAAAAGGCCAGCTAGCCTAATTAACCATTATCTCCACTCTGCATAGGTGACTTCCCTTTCTGATCACTACAATTGCATGTTGACTTCGCATGAGGATCTAGAATACTGTGCTTTTGCATCAAACTTTCAATCTTAATAGTTTGTTCTTAGGAGATTGGAATATTCTCGCATGAGCGAGAATATTAACTTGGACCGAAAAGAAAACATAATTAGAATTAGGTCATATTTGATTGCAATGAATTCCATAAAAAATGTCACATGCGAGGAAAACGAATTCCACTTTGACTGTTTGTTTACAACATGGAAATGGAAACCGAATTCCAAGGTAAAACAACTTTAAGCTGCATTTTCTTTGTTTTCATGAAAAATGAATTTATATGGGTTTGGTGGGTTTTTATTTTCTTACTAACGTGAAATTGGAATTCCTTTCCACCTTTGCTTATCAAACGGAACCTTAGCTATTTTCGGGTGCTCTAGCTCTCACCTCCATTTCTTGGAAAAATTATGCAGGTTCTCCACCCGATAAAATCGATCCCCCTGTGAACAATAAATTCGAATCTTCTCTGTATCTCTATATATATATATATATATACTGGTATATATCTACGTGTGTTAAACCAAGAGCTTTGACATTGACACAAGAAAATTTATGGGTGGAGGCAGAGATGGTGGAGAAATTGGCTGGGTCAGTTTGATCAATTTGAGGTTTTATCAACGTAATAAATACGGTGTTGGAAGGGTTTTTTTTTCCTAGGGTATTAATCTAATTTGGTTATTTTTTATAGTAATTGGTCTAATTTCCTCAATTTAAAGTGCATTCCACTAAGCATAGTTGTTACAATTCATGTAAGGCATTCGGGCACCCTTCCCTTACAAAAATATCACATTTTTAACTAGGCGACTTCACTACATTACTGCTCATAGTACTCTCCAAATCTCCTAGTCACAATTGTGGTTGTACCAGGGGATGGATGTAGGGGGACTAGACCAAGCTACAGCCCACTGAATTTTTTTTTGGTAGAAAAAAAAAATTTGTATATATATATTTTTTTTTTTGTATTAGTCCAGCTTGTAATCCGATCATGGATCTGTTCCTAAGTTGTACCCTGTATATTAACCATAATGGCCGGAATTTGGTCATTACATGGTAATATATCCAAGAGTCAAGTCTTGAAATTAATGATGTAGAATGCAATTATAGTCATTATATCATTTTTTCCTTGTATAAGTACATTGGACTCTATCCCCTTCACAAACTGACAAGTGCTACTCAAAATGATTGTAACAATTGATACCAAAGCAAGTATTCCATTTTTGGGACCCTTTACAATGGGGAGACATGAAAAGGATTACTTTTAGAAAAAGATTGATTTTGTGGGTTGCCGATTGGGTAAAATGGGCCATCATGTTTAGGGGAGGGGACGAGCCTCTGGTTGAGATGTAGCACGTTGAAGGTGGAATTATAGAAAACTCAAACTCACCAGCTCCATCAAATCTACGTGCAAGTTTAGACACTTAAACGAGAAATTAATGCAATAAAATGTGTGAGTAATTTAACGCTATATACCAAATACGTCATATATGTTCAACTCCAAAAGTAGATGATACTACAAATATTAATCAAAACTCAACGAATGCAACGGACAATGAAATTAAAATTTCAAGATTACATTCGTATACACACCGCCGTCGTCAAGTTTGCCTCTCATTGATCAAACTTTCTTCTTGCCACCATGTTTAGATCTTCATTTCCCTCCAAGATCCATTGATTTGAAATGAAATCTTTTATAATTCCAATAAAGGGTTTTGCTATTTGTAAACTAGGATTAATATTTCAATATACACCCCCTCACAATAGATGTCCCACGACAATAAAAAAATCGTGAGCCCCCTATTGTGAGGGAACTAGCACACGGGGGCGTCAGAATAAAATTGTCAGTGAGAAGTGTATAATAATATTTCCTTTTAATTTAACATTAGAAGAGTTCAATGAAGAAAATGCATCAACCAGTAATTGCTCTTGTTGGAATGCGGAAATAGAATTACCGGAAAATAATAAAAAAAAAACCTTTAATTGAATAAACAAAAGCATCTAGATGTTCACGTACGTGTTATATCGAGAATAAAAGATTTGAATTTTTACCTAAATTCGACGATTGATTCTTGATTCACGAACTTCCAACTTTTTGGATCATGAACTTCCATTTTTTGAGTTTCAAAAAATTGATGCTTCAAACCTCTAAGTCCTCTATAGTATTTTCCAAAGTCAAGACTATACCGGTGGATGGGCACCTTCTTTTAATTAAATCAAAAAACTAATTCTTGGACAGCACATATGAAAAATAAGAAAATAATTATTCTCTCTTTTTCTCTCTCCAAATTTGAAGACTATGGAATTATTGTATTATGATTGTTTTAGGATTTTTACGTCCATCTAGTCTTTATTTATCGGTGTAAAGATGTTTCAATCCTCGTACATTAATAATTCTAGTTTCAAATACGAGTGTTAACTAAAATTCAAATAGGAGTTTTAATTAAGGTCCACATCCAATTAGTTTACATTTATTTACACATGTAGTCCTACAACTTCAATTACAATTATAATTAAGTTTACATTTTTATAACAATTACAACTAAATATAAAACTTTATTGTAATTACAATTAAGTCCAAAACTTTTGTTATAATTATAATTAAGTTTCAATACTTTATAAAGCTACCACGGAGACTGAGGGACCTGATCGGACATAAATATTCAAACTCCAATAATTAGTTCATGTTTAGTCGATACTAGACCACCTAATCTAATTATTAATATTTGATTTTTTTTCAATAAAGGCAAAAGACTGAACTTTTGGATTATATAGGATCACATAAGTCAATAAAGGTATAATACTTTTATTTGACGTGCTATATATGTATTTCATTTCCGTCCAAGATCCGATAATCAGGTATGAGCATAAATGACCGTTTTGCTCATTTAATTATTCTCATTAACTTAAGTACTATTTTTTTCAACGGTCATTTTAACTAATGACAGATGTCGAAGTTTGGATATTGCTCAATATTGAGCTCAAAGTTTAATCGTTCAACAAAAAATATTTAAATAGTCACTCTATCCAATTTTCAGGACGATGGTTCCAAAGACGAATTCATGTTTTCTATTTCACTCATTCTCAAATTCTCAATTATTGAGATATTTTATCAATCAAATTGATCTCACCCATTAGTGAATCAAAAAAATCATTACAAAACCACGAAAAGTTATATATATATATATATATATATATATATATATATATATATATATATATATATATATATATATATATATATATATAGACACACATACACACATAACCGTAACAAGGGATTTAAATGAAATATATGGCGATCAAGTGAAATTTATTTCTTTATACGGTCATGCTATAGAATTAAACTCGACTCGAGGTCCATTCAATACACTCCAAGTGTACTATAATGACCTTTTACTATTTATGTAATAAGAACAAATCACAAATTGAAATAGTTAATCGGTCAACTCTACAACCTTCCGGTACAAGATGCCAACCCAATACATCGATTGTGAATAAATTACTTATGATCAAACTATTAGTTGTGTCATATTGTACTTCTCAACGTAAGTAACCAATTTATATTATTAAAATTGATCATGGACAATTTAGTTCGCATGCTCATTAATAAATAAATGCAATAAATAATACCACAATTTATTTATTATAAATTATTATTTTACTATAGCGAAATGTACTATATTGGCACACAAATCAACATCTCTCAACTCTCATAGTTTCATTTCATATCTAGTAACTGAAGTGGGACATGCTACGAAAATGAATCAGCAGTTTTACGAAAAATGTCGGACCAGCATCAGAAATCTCGAAAAATATACAAAATTGGAACTCTCCAACTTAATGTCATAACGAACAGAAACCGGAAGATTAATTGTACATGTTGTATCAATGTGAAAAGGCCAAATGGAAACCTTTCAATAGTACATCCTACAAAACTTTTACAAAGTTGCGGGAAATATTGTGGACCTCGACTCCCTAGCTATTAGAGAATTTCATTAGATTTATGGCTTGTAAGAGCATTGGCCAAGCAACTATTACAAACAATAACGACATGAAATAATTCAAGAAATGAGATGTGTATAAAAAACTAAACTTTATTCATGGGTGGGGATTTCCCAAAAACCCTGATCCTATAAAAACAAACAGTAGCAACACGACTAAAGAAATAAAACTGTTATTAAAATTATGTCATTCTAAAATAGCTTTAAAACAACCACAAGTTCACACTACAGTGAATTCCCTCCAGCATCCAGTGGGAGCAACTGCCCCCACTGGACTCATACCGGCTCCTCTACTGCTCGAGACAATGCGCAAACATGGTTACTTCTGGATCAAACTGTCAGAAGTAACCTTGACCATGTAGCATAGGAGCTTGAATTCGTCGTTTTCGTAATCCATATGGGCCGGGTCGACTAGATCCTTCTTGAAAGCATTTCTGCACCTCATCACTTCCTGTAGAGCATCATTTATTTCGACAGGAATGGACCTGTAACGATTATCATCCAAATATTTCTTCACCGTTTGAAGATCACGAATAGCATCGTTGTAATTCTTGGAGCAAGTAATATATTTTTCCTGCAATTCAGAATCCTTGGCGTCTCTGTCAAGTTGATTATACTGGTCGTGGACTGTATTGGCTTTGTTCAACGCCAGGTCGACTGAAATTTCTGCTAGGCCCTTCATATCTGTGTTCAAGCTTCTGGGATCTGATTTAAACTGATTCAAACACTCAACAGCATTATAGGTTTTGGAGCAAATGTTCTGAAGATTCACTTCCCCCGGTAAGTAGCACATTGAAGATGGAATCACGTTTGCAGGAAAGAAAAAGTGGACCATGGAAATCACCGTACACGTGAAGTTGTTGAAGAAAAAAGCCATCTTTCTCTTATTTTTTCCTGCGCTTTTTGCTTTTCTTGTTTGTTCGTGATTGAGGAAGCATAAGACCCTCTTTATACAATAATTCTCATGTTTCAGTTATGAAGATTCAAGTGACTAATTAATATCATCTTCATTGCACAACGTTAATTATTTTCTGTTACATTACATTGCACTCTAACAGAATTCAATAAATGGCCCCTGCAGTTATACACAGCTTGCTGAATTGCAGCATTTTAATTGAAGCATCTGATCGAAATAAATATTAGAAATTGTCAGAAAATATTGGGGAGCAGATAACACAAAAATTTGGAACTGTGCAATATTATCATAATGAACAGAAATTGGAAATTAATTGTGCATATTGAATGGACGTTAAACGGCCAAATGGCAACATTTTTCTACACGCTACAAGGTCAAAACAGAACTTATAGTCGAAACGAAATATCAAGGACCTCGAATCCATAGGACCAGAGATTCGCATGAGATTCCTGAAGCGGCTGCTGAACGATTACAACAGAAATTGCAAGCTCGATTCAATGTCATGCTTTACACAAGTACAGTCTGGCTACAAGTGACTTGCACCTTTCCAGGCTTTTCTTTCTCTTAACAAATGAAACCTTTTTTAGAGCTCGGTTTCGCAACCGTTCTCTCTTTCTGGTGCTTATTAAGAAAGTTATGCCCGAGCCAACTGTTCCACAAAGCAGGGTGCTCTTACATTTACATAAATTATGTCTCTCCATGTATATCGATTTGCTAACAGAAAGCCGCACATTTTGCATATTCCTTGTCGAATAACCTGAGATTGTGGTTTGAACCCTTCAACTCTGGAAGCCTTTTGCCTCCTTTTGACCAATTAACAAAGGAGCTGATGTGGGTAAAGGGACAACCGAGGCTCTGTCTTCATTGGATTGTTCTGGTCAGTTTACACTTAGAAATGAAGATAGTGTCTGAATAATTCAGACTGCAGAGCTTCAAAAGCTCAGCAGCACGTTGCTTCAATAATGCACTGCAACCACTCTGGATGACAAGAAGATGCTTTGCTGCAAGACCAGCATCCACATCTATTAATGAGCATTCATGGGGGGATAGTTTGCTCACAGACCACAAGATCGAAAGTGCATATTCTGTACAGCTTTCAGAAACTCTCATAAGTAGTTTGACCATCATCGGTACAGTGTACGAACAATCCTTCAAAGCTTGTCTACCATCAGGGACAGACGACGGGACATCCAAAATGAAAAGAGCTAATTCCAAGCTATCTGGACTCAAGCCAGATAACAGTTCCATCAGTTGAGGAATAGCACCAATGCTCACAATCTAACTCCTAACTTTATCGTGTAAGCAAATTGAGTTGAAAAGGCCAAGCCTGGATAAGTGTTCAATAGGATGTCTCTTATCTCGCACCAGTCTTATCAAAGCAACCAACAAGCTATGGCTAGAGAAAATTTCCACTTAAAAATCCTTCTCTTCCATCAGTCCTTCAAAAGTGTTTTGAAAGTAAAAAATACTTCATAAAATTAAGTGTATTGTGTCACTTTTTTAAAAAAAAGTGACATGTTACTTTTCATTAAAATGAGATATACAACTTTTATTAAAAAGTGATGTTTCTTACTCAAAAGAGTGACAGGAAAAAAGTGATAAACATTAAAAAGAAAAAAAAAGTGACACAAATTCAAAAAGAAGTAACAAACATTAAAAAATGGACAAAGATTAAAAAAAGGTGACAAGCATTATAAAAAAAAAAAAGGTGACAGAGATTAAAAAAGTGATAAAAATTCAAAAACGTGACAAAACACTAATTAAAACATACTTTTACTAAAATATTCTAATTAATCCGAATACAAAAACAAAAAAAATGTATCTACAAAACTCAATTGCTGGAAAGCTTAAAGGAAATGATAAATCTCAAATAAAATACTGGATGAACAACTTATTGCAAATGGAAAACGTCCCACTGGGCACTACAAGAATTATTTCCTCACTTATCTTCACTAGAATAAGAGCTTTCTATATCTTCGGCAAGAAAAATACTCATCAATGTCTTCAGATTTCTCAATAGTTCCGTAGCAAATTATTGATTCCTCGTAATCGGATTCACTATCAAGAGACATATTTTCATCTTCAACACTTAGTGCATGGCCCTTTACTGAGTCAATGGAGTAGATACCATTTTGTATGAGGATCCTATCTTTAAAAAAGCCAGCTAGCCTAATTAACCATTATCTCCACTCTGCATCGGTGACTTCCCTTTCTGATCACTACAATTGCATGTTGACTTCGCATGAGGATCTAGAATACTGTGCTTTTGCATCAAACTTTCAATCTTAATAGTTTGTTCTTAGGAGATTGGAATATCTGCTGCATGAGCGAGAATATTAACTTGGACCGAAAAGAAAACATAATTAGAATTAGGTCATATTTGATTGCAATGAATTCCATAAAAAATGTCACATGCGAGGAAAACGAATTCCACTTTGACCGTTTGTTTACAACATGGAAATGGAAATCGAATTCCAAGGTAAAACCACTTTAAGCTGCATTTTCTTTGTTTTCATGAAAAATGAATTTATATGGGTTTGGTGGGTTTTTATTTTCTTACTAACGTGAAATTGGAATTCCTTTCCACATTTGCCTATCAAACGGAACCTTAGCTATTTTCGGGTGATCTAGCTCTCACCTCCATTTCTTGGAAAAATTATGCAGGTTCTCCACCCGATAAAATCGATCCCCCTGTGAACAATAAGTCCTAAAACTTAATTGCAATTATAAATAAGTTTACATTTTTTTAACAATTACAACTAAATATAAAACTTTATTGTAATTACAATTAAGTCCAAAACTTTTGTTATGATTATAATTAAGTTTCAATACTTTATAAAGCTACCACAAGGACCCGATCGGACATATATTATTCAACTCGAATAATTAGATCATGTTTAGTCGATCCTAGACCACTCAATCTAATTATTAATCTTTGATTTTTTCACTGAATGCAAAAGACTGAACTTTTGGATTATATAGGATCACATAAGTCAATAAAGATATAATACTTTCATTTGACCTGCTATATATATATTTCATCTCTGTCCAAGATCCGATAATTAGGTATGAGCATAAATGACCGTTTTGCTCTTTTAATTATTCTCATTAACTTAAGTACTATTTTTTTTAACGGTCCTTTTAACTAATGACAGATATCGAAGTTTAGATATTGCTTAACATTGAGCTCAAAGTTTAACCGTTAAATAAAAAATATTTAAATAGTCACTCTATCCATTTTTCAGGACGATGGCTCCATACATGAATTCTTGTTTTCTATTTCACTCATTCTCAAATTCTCAATTATTGAGATTTTTTATCAATCAAATTGATCTCATCCATTAGTGAATAAAAAAAATCATTAAAAAACCATGAAAAGATATGTGTGTGTGTGTGTGTAACATAACAAGGGATTTAAATGAAATACATGGCGATCAAGTGAACTTTAATTCTTAATACGGTCATGCTATAGAATTAAACTCGACTCGTGCTTCATTCAATACACTCCAAGTTTACCCAGAATCACCTTTGACTATATATGTAATAAGAACAAATCACAAATTGAAATAGTTAATCAATCAACACTACGACCTTCCGATACAAGATACCAATACATTGGTTGTGAGTAAATTATTTATGATCAAAATATAAGTTGTGTGATACTGTACTTCTCAACGTAAGTACCCAATTTATATTATTACAATTGATCGTAGACAATTTAATTTGCATGCTCATTAATAAATAAAGGGTAATTGGCGTAAAACGTCCCTACCTTTGAAAGTTTTTGTGAAAAACGTCCCTACCTTTCTTTTTTGGCGCAGAACGTTCCGACCTTTCACATTCTTTGCGCTGAACGTCATTTTTTCCAATTTTTAACATAAAATGATCATTATACCCTCCTATATAAATAAAACAAAAAAGAAAAGAAAAATAAAGAATAAATTGCAAGTTGCTCCTAAACTTTTTTTAAAATGCAAATCTGTCCAAAAATTGGCGATTTTTATCCCAAATGCGTCCAAATTCCGGCAGCCTCAGGCCACCCAAGCCGCCGGACGTTGAGACAAGTCAACAACTCTCTAATTCCCCCTTCAATTACCACCCAACCACTCTCAATTTCATCAACTGTAGTGGTCGGAATTAATGCTGATAGTTCACTATCCTCAAATCTAAAAATTGTCGAAAATTACATTCCGGCCACCCCCATGATTGGAACTCACCTCCTATCAATTTCCTATCACTAGAGGACCACACCCATGCCAACAATTTACAACAAACATCAATAAAAAAAATTTAATTTCATGTCGATTCTTTGCCAGTCACGACACAGCCTGCGAACTTCTCAAATTCCAGCGCTGTCCGAAACATCCATGGTCACAGACCACATGGGCTAGGTCCCTCTTCACCAGGCGCACCTAGCCCAACCATGGGTCTAGGTCAATTTCGACCTGAAGCCGTTCAATTCGTGGGAGAAATACTATGTTCCAAAAATTGTAATTGGATTTCGACCAGAAGTTCTAACGAATCCATGCAAAATTGTGGAAGACCCATGGGTGGAATAGCTTCGCCATGATGAGAGGGTGCTGAATGGAGTGGTCCGCGACCATGGGTCAAAGGGACGATGCCGAAATCAACCAAGTTCAGTGCGCGGCGCAATAGTAGCGACTACGTTATTTTCAGTTTCAAATTGAACCTGTTGAATAAGTGTTTTGGATGAATTGCCCACATGGCTGAGGTCGTCTAGGTGTGGGCAATTGGATGGTGGTGGTTTGCGATCCTGTTGCTAGCCGGAGGTGCGACTTCCAGCAATTTGTCCATTTTTTGAGTAGCTAATTTTGCGTGCTGATTTTTGCCGGATTATTGGATGGTATGGGGAATTCTTGGGATGGAATTGTAGATGGTGTTGAGGAGATTGTGTTGGTACCAATGTCCGAAGGTTGTGGCGATGGAGAAGATTTGATGTGGTCATCAGACAGTGGAGGTGGTGGAGGGAGGTGGAGGAGAAGAGAGTGTGTTCTTGTTATTTTTAATATTTTCATAACTTTTGTACTGATTTGCATTTTTATATTGGTCATTTTATGTTAAAAATTAGTGAAAATAACGTTCAATGCAAAGAATGTGAAAGGTAGGGACGTTCTGCGCCAAAAAATAGAAGGTAAGGACGTTTTCCACAAAAACCTTCAAAGATATGGATGTTTTGCACCAATTACCCATAAATAAATGCAATAAATAATACCACAATTTATTTATTATAAATTAGTATTTTATTATAGCAAAATATACTATACTGGCACACAAATCAACATCTCTCAACTCTCATAGTTTCATTTCATATCTAGTTACTGAAGTGGGACATACTTTTTGTCTGCAGTACGAAAATGCATCAGAAGTTTTACAAAAAATGTTGGACCAGCATCAGAAATCTCGAAAAATATACGAAGTAGACCAAATGGAAACCTTTCAATACTACATTCTACAAAACTTTTATAAAGTTGCGGGAAATATTGAAGACCTCGACTCCCTAGCTATTAGAGAATTTCATTATGGCTTGTAAGAGCATTGGCCAAGCAGCTATTACAAACAATAACAGCATGAAATAATTCAAGAAATGAGAAGTGTATAAAAAACAACTTTATTCATGGGTGGGGATTTCCCAAAAACCCTGATCCTATAAAAACAAACAGTAGCAACACTACTAAAGAAATAAAACTGTTGTTGAAAATATGTCATTCTAAAATAGCTTTAAAACAACCACAATTTCACACTACAGTGAATTCCCTCCAGCATCTAGTGGGAGCAACTGCCCCCACTGGACTCATACCGGCTCCTCCACTGCTTGAGACAATGCGCGAACATGGTTACTTCTGGATCAGACTGTCAGAAGTAACCTTGACCATGTAGCATAGGAGCTTGAATTCGTCGTTTTGGTAATCCATATGGGCTGGGTCGACTAGATCCTTCTTGAAAGCATTTCTGCACCTCATCACTTCTTGTAGAGCATCATTTATTTCGACAGGAATGGACCTGTAACGATTATCATCCAAATACTTCTTCACCGTTTGAAGATCACGAATAGCATCGTTGTAATTCTTGGAGCAAGTAATATATTTTTCCTACAATTTGGAATCCTTGGTGTCTCTGTCAAGTTGATTATACTGGGAGTGGATTGTATTGGCTTTGTTCAACGCCAGGTCGATTGAAATTTCTGCTAGGCCCTTCATATCTGTGTTCAAGCTTCTGGGATCTGATTTAAACTGATTCAAACACTCAACAGAATTATAGGTTTTGGAGCAAATGTTCTGAAGATTCACTTCCCCCGGTAAGTAGCACATTGAAGATGGAATCACGTTTGCAGGAAAGAAAAAGTGGACCACGGAAATCACCGTACACGTGAAGTTGTTCAAGAAAAAAGCCATCTTTATCTTGTTTTTTCCTGCGATTTTTGCTTTTCTTGTTTGTTGAGCGATTGAGGAAGCATATGACCCTCTTTATATAATAATTCTCTTGTTTCAGTTATGAAGATTCAAGTGACTAATTAATATTATCTTCATTGCACAACGTTAAATATTTTCTGTTACATTAACACTCAAAAGAATTCCACAAATGGCCCCTGCAGTTATACACAGCTTGCTGAATTGCAGCATTTTAATTGAAGCATCTGATCGAAATAAATATTAGAATTTATCAGAAAATAGAACCATATTGGGGAGCAGATAACACGAAAATTTGGAACTGTGCAATATTATCATAATGAACAGAAATTGGAAATTAATTGTGCATATTGAATGGATGTTAAACGGCCAAATGGCAACCTTTTTCTACACTCTACAAGGCCAAAACAAAACTTATACATAGTCGAAACGAAATATCAAGGACCTCAAATCCATTGGACTAGAGATTCGCAAGAGATTCCTGAAAGCGGCTGCTGAACGATTACAATAGAAATTGCAAGCTCGATTCAATGTCATGCTTTACATAAGTACAGTCTGGCCACAAGTAACTTGCACCTTTCCAGGCTTTTCTTTATCTTTTTACAAATGAAACCTTTTTTAGAGCTCGGTTTCACAACCATTCTCTCTTTCCGGTGCTTATTAAGAAACTTATGCCAGAGCCACTGTTCCACAAAGCAGGGTGCTCTTACATTTACATAAATTATGTCTCTCCATGTATGTCGATTTGCTAACAGAAAGCTGCACATTTTGCATATACCTTGTCGAATAACCTGAGATTGTAGTTTGAACCCTTCAACTCTGGAAGCCCTTTGCCTCCTTTTGACCCATTAACAAAGGAGCTGATGTGGGTAAAGGAACAACCGAGGCTCTGTCTTCATTGGATTGTTCTGGTCAGTTTACACTTAGAAATGAAGATAGTGTCTGAATAATTCAGACTGCAGAGCTTCAAAAGCTCAGCAGCACGTTGCTTCAATACTGGACTGCAACCACTCTGGATGACAAGAAGAAGCTTTGCTGCAAGACCAGCATCCACAGCTATTAATGAGCATTCATCTGGGGATAGTTTGCACACAGACCACAAGATCGAAAGTGCATATTCTGTACAGCTTTCCGAAACTCTCATAAGTAGTTTGACCATAATCGGTACAGTGTATGAACAATCCTTCAAAGCTTGTCTACCTTCAGGGACAGACGACAGGACATCTAAAATGAAAAGAGCTAATTCCAAGCTATCTGGACTCAAGCCAGATAACAGTTCCATCAATTGAGGAATAGCACCAATGCTCACAATTAAACTCCTAACTTTATCGTGTAAACAAATTGATTTGAGAAGGCCAAGCCCGGATAAATGTCCATTAGGATGTCTCTTATCTCGCACCAGTCGTATCAAAGCAACCAACAAGCTATGGCTAGAGAATATTTCCACTTCAAAATCCTTCTCTTCCATCAGTTTTTCAATTAACCTAACACAATTGACTTTCGTTTCAATAGATCCTTCATTCAAAATATCGACAATTGATGATACCTTTGCAGGCTGCATCAAATTCGTTTTCGACTCAGAATCTAGAGTCAAGTTCACAAGAATTGCTATAACTTCAGAGCCTACAGCATACGAAGTAAATGGACCAAGTAAAGATGAAAGAAGAACAACTCCACCTTCGTCAACCACAGACTTCCTAGCAGTGGCATGATCCTTCACAACTTGTTGAAGTTCGTTAAGGGCTTGAATTCTAGCCTGACCTTTTGCCTTCTTCAGAGTATTGAGAAGCTCCGTTGCCCTTCCCTGTGCATCCTCAGACCTTTTCTTCATTTGCAAATACTTCTGAGAGAACCAAGTATAGATTAAATGATTAAGAGTCCTGTTTGGAGTTACTGTATCATCCCAAAGTTCTTGCATTGTAGTGGGACAAGTGTAGTGCCCCAAACTGAACCATTTGAGAATGTTGGATTTCTCATAGGTTTGCCCAGTACAAAGAGTCACAGGGTCTTGCATTGGTTCAAGAGAAATGGGACAGATAAACACTGGTGGAACTTCAGGCAAATTTAGCTCTTCTATCATTTTCTTCAGATCCAATTTTTCTCCTACCCCTCCACCGAAACCCCCAACTGCAACTTCACCCAAGACTCCATTTTTTACTGCAGTGTCTAGATCTAAGATATGCCCACCCTCAAACCCAACCAGCCCATCCCTCTTTGAAGGCTGATACATAGGCATTTTGTCGAACACCTACTCTCAAATGACCCAATTACTGATGACACAAACCCCTGGTAAAAAAACTCTCCAAAATATCCACATCAACAGCCTCTCAAGAAAGCACATTAAAATCTAACAACTACGCACGAGAGGTGAAAAAAAAAATGAAAATTCCCGGAAAGGGCTACAATGTTCGCTTTCAAAGGGTAAACCTTCTCTCTCTCTAATTTCACTTTATCTAGTTTTCTCTTTTCGTGGTCAAAAGACTCATCACCATCATCATATAACAAATCATAGTGTATTCAAAATCAACACTCTTCCCAAAAAAAATAAATCTTTCTTCCCATTCAAGCCTCAAAAAAGAGTTAAATCATGGAAAAAAAAAAGATGGGTCTCCATGTAAATCTGGACACAAAAATATCAAATATTCAACAAAAATACAACACGAGTGAAGAAAAAAGTTGATACCCAGACCAAATATAACTGAAGATGAGGATTCAAAGGGCAGAAAAGAAAGAAATAGAGAAGAAGACTGAAGTTTCCTGCAAAGGCTCCTCTCTGCTGAGGGGTCTACTTTTTTTCCTTGGTATTGGGGCCAGAAACAAACAATGCTGCTTGGAGTCTTGAAAAATAAAGCAATGATTTGTGGGAAAAATTATCGTCTTGGAATAGCCAAATATTCGAAAGATTGGAGTCTCAATAAATAATTTAATAAAAAAATATTTTACATTTAAACACTTGACCACCGTGACAGTTTTGCTTTGACCGTACTCCTCGGCCTTTTCCCGTGCGGCTTTGACTGGACAGCTTTTGCCCGGTGATGTGTTCCACCGTTATCCAGATATTTTGAATTTATTCTTAATTCTTTAATTTCCAAAAAAATGCATTTTACTTAGAGCTACGTAACAAAACATCGTCAAATCGAAGTTCATTTTTAAGTCCTTGTTTGGCCTATTTTTATAAAATTCATTTATTAATTACACATTTTATGAAATTTATAATTTTTATCAACTTTTCATTCATACATTTCATCACTTTTTATCAAAATTTATTAAAAATATAATTTTTATCTAGACCAAATAGGGGCTAAATCTTCGATATGATGTCAAGGTGCCCTATCGATGTGATGATTTTAATTGAAGAGTCTGTTTGGTAAAGATTAAAATCGGATTAAAATTGAAAAACTAGCCGTTATTGTTTACTTTTATTAGACGAGTGGGGTCCAATAACGACTATATTTTCAATTTTAATTGGATTTTAATCGGTACCAAATGGGCCCTAAGAGCACGTATGATGTGGATTTTTAAAATAGATTTTGTTAAAAAATAATAATAATTTTTTTAGAACGTGTTATTGAAACGTAAAAATTATGAATTCAAGTGCAATATTATTTTACTTTGAAAATGTGTTGTTGAAAGTGAGTTTTAAAAAACTTTAGAAAATCTCTTCCAAACATGCCCAAATCTATGCTTGACTCATGTTTGTAAACTGTTTCTGAATATTGAAATCACTTTTTATCCACATATTTTGACAGATATACAATTACTATCCACTTATCCATTATTAATTCTATGTATTTATAATTATTCCAAATGGGCTCAAAACAATTTGTGTTTAAGTTTCAATTTTCTAAATGCTATTTAAAATCAAACCAAACCATTTAAAAATAAAAAATATTTTATGTCGAAAATTGTTCGAAATTATCATATGTTTGATAAATTACAATTTTAATCTCCAAATTATGATATAAATATCAAAATTCTGACTCGGCAATTTGGTTGTCAATTACCAATAATTATCCTAAATTAATAATCCAATCAATCAATCGTCAAAATTGATCGCTCATTGTTCTGTTTCATACATCAAACCTCTCCATGCCCAAAATGCATTGCAACTTGAAGATATTGTATTCTTGTCGACGAGTATCAAGTTGTATTTTGAATTTATATTTTATTTAATAAAATTTTATTTCTTACTTATTTTGTACAGTTTTTTAGTTAAAAGTGAAAATAACACTTTGTTTTAATTTTTACATTGAATTTATTGTAGTATGTCGTAGTGGTTGCAAACGAGCTCGTCGGCTCAAGTTGGCTATGGTTCAACTAGGAAAAAGTCCGAATCGAACCAATTCGGAGCTCGTTTCTACGAGCTAAGGCTCGGGCTAATCATAAATGAGATAAGGCCTGAGCCCGGATCAACTCGCGAGCCGCATGAACCAAAGTATGTGTCAGCGTGTATGTGAGCCTATATGTCTCGCCTTTTATGCCTTCAAGCCACTTGCATAATTAAGGATATATGCAACAATAGTCCTAAGGAGATATTAGATGTCCTATAATTTTTAGATAAGCAATCCCAACCTTTTTTGGTCGAACTCATCATCGCTAATCTCGTACATTCAACCTCAATCAGTATACCTTGTCCTTAGTATTCTGTTTTCAAAGTGTTTTAACTTATTTTTCATGTCGAAGCACGTAAATGAGTTCATTGAGGGACACTAGAACTCATGCACCGTCGAGCTCAATAAGGAAGGAACCCATTGTAGTGGTCAAAGACGATGTCCAATAGGTGAAATGGTCTCGAGTTTCCGACCTACCTCGACAAGAAACTACTGCACCTCCCGCACTGGCTAGCTAGGGCTCTTCCTTGCCATGTCTAGATCCGCAAAGGTCCAACCTAGACTATCTCAAAAAACAACATTTGAAGATTTTTCTTGATTTTCTGCTTAGAGATGGCAATTTTTCCTGCCCCACCCCTCCCCGCCCAATCCTGTCCTCGCAGGGCCCCACCCTGAACAGGTTGGTGGGGAGGGGCGAGTTTCCCCGTCCGTCTCCGGTTGCCCCCGTTAAGAATTAAAAAAAAAAATTTTGGACATTGCTTGTTTTGCACATTTTTTGTTTTGAGTGCTTACTTTGGATATTGATGTAGTTGGTTTGAACATTATTTGTTTTGGATTTTAAAATTTTGAATTTGTATTTTAACTAAAAATAAAAAAAAGAAAAAGAAAAAAAAAACTAACAAAAGGGGCAAGCCCGAGCCCCGTACCCGCCCCACCCCATCTAGGGCGGGGCGGGGGGGCTTGCCCCGTTGCCATCACTATTTCTGCTACGATAACAGTGACGCGAGAATCAGATCGTATTCCAAGCGGGTCGATTAATAGGTTAGTAGGTATAAAATTTGGTTCGGGCTAGTTGAAATATATAAATCGTCGACCCTGTTGAATTTTTTAAAAAAATGGAAATGAGTTGTCTAAAATTAGTTTTCATTAGATGTAATAATTGAAATTATTTTTAGTTAGTTCATTTGAATGTAAAGAAAAAAAAATTATTAATATCAAAGCATAATTTATCAACCAATTTTGTTATTCGTTTAAAATTGGTATTAATAGAAACAAAGTAAGTATACACTCCTTGTGGAAACAAGATGTAACTTACTTTTTATCATATGACTATGATGCCACAGTGCAAGGATCATCTAGATTGCAATTCATAAAATACATTGGAAATGCTCTTAAGACTATGAATTGCACTAAAGTGGAGGAACATCCTCTATTTAATTCATTATAAATTTTCTTCACTCTCTATATCTACATTGGAGATGCTCTTTTCTTCACCAACAATTTACTTGTCATATGTAAAAGTAAAACGATCTATATTGTTGCATTGAAAATGCTCATAGGGACTTGTCTAACTAATGTAATAAAGAAAAAAGTAGACATTCACAAGAGAATCATCTAAGGGTGCGTTTGATTGTAAGGGTGGAAAATGGGTGGAAAGAAAATGTTTTACAGGGAAAAGATTTGTTTAGAAAATGTTTTGGAGGGAAAATGATGGAAAATGCTGACGTAGCGGGTGTGGTGGAAAAATATTTTCCGTGGAAAAATTAGGCTATCAAATAGTGCAAAAAATGGAAAACGAAAATTTTTTTCCTAATTTTCTAGAGAATTTCGCCAATCAAACAAGACCTAAATGTAGAGACTCTTCCAACGAAGTGAATCGCTCTCTCTCAATGTAGATGCGCTTGATTTATTTTTATTTTTTCATTATGCAATCCAAAATTGTGAACTGTTACCCGTAAAAAATCTCGCAGCACTTTCCGCGTACAACTAGCACTCCTTCTTACAAATGCATTCAGCGGACATTAGTAAAGTCAAAAGTGTACCTCTGAAATGACAACTTTGTCCCTATTCATGGCTATAGTACAAGGAGAATATATTCCACCGCATGCCCTAGAATAGTGTTTCAAACTATTGTGGATTTGCAGTATCTTAAGATTTTTTATTTAATCAATCTTTTAGCCACAGTAAAAAAAATTATTTTCTTGAACACTTAGGTGTCGTTCTCTTTGACTGTTTTGGATCGTTTTCTGTTTTCAGTTTTTCAAAACAACGAAAACGTGTTCTCTTTCCTATTTTCGAAAACGCGTTTTTGAAAACGACCAAAAATTTGTACACAAAACACAAAATGATGAAAACATCGTTTTCCACGTTTTCAAGAATTTTCAAGCAAAAACGAGGCAAAAACAGAAAACACGCGAAATGGCCTTTTGGGTACAGTAATTCAAAACCCAATCCATCCCCTCTCTTCCGTCTTCTTCCAATCAACGCCCTCTCTTCCTCCTCTCTGGACTCCGGTACCGGAACCGGCGTGGGGAAACGACTTCCGTGAATGCAGTGTCGCGACCCATTCTTTGCGACGCTGCTGTGGTTTGGCCCATCTCTGCCTCCTCTCTCTTCGACGTCGACGACCAATTGGTAGGACAAAGGTAAAGTTCTCTCTCTTTTCGATCTGCAATTTTGGGGTTTTTTTGGTTTTTCGATTTCGGTTGTGTTGATTGGTGACGACCCATTGATTTCGGTTGTGTTGATTGAAAATTGCAGTGGTGGTTGTGATGGCAGTGGTGGTGGCGACGGGCGGTGGGGGCTTTTTGGTTTTTTCAATGATGGTGGCGATGGAAGTTCTCTCTTTTTGATCTGCTATGTGGGGGCTTTTTAGTTTTTTCAATGGAGGTGACTGGTGGTTGGTGATGGTAGTGGTGGTGATTGGTTGATTGCAGTGGTGGTGAAGTTCTCTTTTTGATCTGCTATGTGGGGCGATGGTGGTGGTGGTGGCTGGTTGTTGTTTGCAGTGGTGGTGGCGATGGTGGTGACCGGCGGTGGTGACTAGGTGGTGGCTGGTTGTTTGCAGTGGCGGCGACGATGGTGGTAACCAGCAGTGGTGACTAGTTGTTGTTTGCAGTAGTGGTGATTGGTTGATTTCTCAAAATTTCAAAGGAAACCCGTTTTCTAAAGTTGTGTTTTTAGAAATAATTTTTCGGAATGGCAAAAAGAACACATTTTCAATATTTTCAAAATAAACACTCAAAACACAAAACACAAAACGAATTCAAAACTAAAAATAGAAAACTGAAATACAAAGAGAACGCCCCCTTAATTACTGAACTTGATGTTACTAAAAATTGCACATGCTATTGCAAGAGCTAGTTTTAGATCGACTATATCACGAACAAGACTTTCTTGTTTCTAAAACAAATCTTTTAAATTTTTAAGTTAATATTAATAATCTTGGAGAAGATAAGCGTAGAGCTATAAAATAAACAAATTTAATCACACCTGAATAATAACACAAGTATATTTATAGTGCTTTGTGGTGTACGTCTAGGAGATTAGGACACGTGAGGTCGTGTATGATTTTATAAGACTTCTAGTAAACATAAGAAGAGTAATGTTACGTGTACAGGGAATCCGCAGCACGTAAGATACATGCCACGTGTGCATCTTTAAGGCTATCTGTACGCATCAAAATTCACTTAAGAATCTTGATGCCATTGAACGTGAGAGTCCTAATAAGAAATGTACTTCATTGAAAGAATCATAACATGATCGATATAATATAATCGTAACAAGATTATGCAATTCTAATAATTGGGTCACCAACCTTGGAGACGTCAAGTTCAAAGACCTCATAGTCATGTTCATCCTAACGGGATTGTGCAATGCTGAAAGTTGGGTTCAACTTTTATGTGATGAACAAAATCTATTCTGAAAATATTCTCGATTATCAAAACATTTTCTCAAGTTGCTTTATGTGAATAGAAAGAAGAGTTCTAAACACTGCAGTAAAAAATCGAGTTTAACCATTTTCTTGTAAATTTATTTTTCTATTTTAAAAAACTAAATTTGTAGATATTTCTTCCATAACTTAAGATTAACAACAAATGGTTTGAATGGTCCTTTCTACGCGAAATTCTATACAGTCCCGCACGAGGACGAGGAATTCGAGTACGACTCCCTCCCTCGGACTTCCCAAGTTATCGAATTTCGTAAAATATATTATTTTTAAAAAAATGAAAAAGTTGGAATTTCTATGGTGGGTGGGTCAGTTGACTGTGACAGTTTTGCTTTGACTGTACGTTTCGGCTTTATCGGGTCCTCTTCCTTTGACTCGCAATTTTGCTTTCATATGATATTGAAATACTGCCGACTTTTTTTTAATAATAAATTGTGTTCATTAATTAATTGTTTAATGTGAAATACTGCCAACTTTTTAATAATATAAATTAATAGTTTAACGTAAACCAGTTATTGCCTGGCTACAGAGTGCGTGCATACATGCGCACGTGAACGTAGCTGGAAAGAATAACGTTATTTAGTACAAGTAATGTTATAATATCAGTTTAACTTGTCGCACTTTATTGAATTCAACTACGTGAATCACCTAACATTATATTTAAGTGATTTTATCATTTAATAACATACTACTGTTATCTAAACTGATACGTAGCATCCATGATGCTAAGGCCCTGTCTGGGCACAATTAAAAGTGGATTAAAATGCATTTTCTGACCGTTGAAGCCATCAACGGTCCATTTTCCACAATTGCGGCTGGTATGGTTTGTGAGAGAAAGTCAACAAAAACGATATAATAATCAATTCTATGAAAAAAGGTGAATCCCTCCTAGACGAAGCCTAAATAATATTACTCATGTAAAACATGGACAACTTAACTTTAAGTGACGAGTTTTTTCCTATTCTTTCGACTAAAATTGTAATTTCATTTCGAATAATGTTATTTAGTACCGGTGGTGTTACAACATCGACAAGTTCAATTAAAGGAAAAAAATTTCATGTAATTCATTTAATGACATTTAATGTCACAAGTGGTTATAATATTGTCGCCACAAGTTTCTTTTGTTGCATTACTTTTTATGTTATCTAGGTTTTGCTTATTTTACACTTATATCTGCAGCTTTTTTTGTCATTTTACTATCATCGATCTTCTATTAATTATGTTATTTAGTTTCTGATGATAATATTTGCCCGAGCTCAATATACTCCGTTAGTGTCGTTCAAAATGATGAGAAATCTCGTGTTGCATTTTTTAAATTAACGCCTTTTACGTCATCTTAATGGACTTTTTGGGCAGTAAAAATAATTAATCACAATATGTATTAATTAATGAAATGTTTATGATAAAATGCAATAAAAAAATTAATGACAAAAATGCAATATAAGAAATTGTGATTACAATATAACCACTTTAAAAATTAATCTAATTATATATTGAATATTTCACTCATTTATCTTGTACTTACGTCAAATACGATTTTATTAATTGAGTTATATACTACATGAATTTGTTGTTTTATGTGATTTGAGTAATGCTACACGTATCAGGAAAATTTCTCAGAATTCATACAAGGGGACATTTGATGCAGTTTAATTGACAGATAGGGGAAAAAAAAACACACACACACACCTGTGAGTCATGAATTCCCCTTCACATGGGGATTTTTCCATGTGACTTGTACTCGATATCAATAGTGTCAATATGTTTGGCTCGTCTAGTTCCATATGCTAACGTATCTTGAATATGACGGGTTGAATACCAAGTTGGGAGCAATTAGATTTGTGCAAGTTAAAGGATTTCCTTATCCTATGGCCCACGTGCATGGAGGAGACAACAATTATTAATCAGACTAATAATGTTTTTGAGAGAGAACATTTATGGCTAAAGTGCATGAAATCAAAGATTTGAATCTTTATTGGATCTTGCACCTTTGATTAAGTACCTAAAGAAGGCTAAAATTGCTGTATGGAGCCTTGCATTATTTTAAATATTTGTGTCTCTCTCCCGCGGTACTTGTTCATTATATTAAGCGTGTTAAAGTCACAAATATATTAATACAACATTAATGGGTAACTTATCACTTTGCAAAATATAGTTGAAAATTATTTTGTCAATCGAGTGCTCATCGAAATCTAATTAAGAAAGCATTTCAAATCATTCAGCTTTCTTTTTCTTTACGTTTTTGAAATGTAAACGAGTAATGGACACGGTTCGATAACGAGAACCCATCATAATCGAGAATCGATGATAAATTTTGGTTCTAAATGTAATCATAAAATTGAACCGAATTAAAAGAATTCCTTTTTAATTTTTGAATAAGTCCTACAAATTTTTGAAAAATATGTTGCGAGAATTTCAGCAAGATTATTTAATTTTTGTCCCCATATAGAAAGGTGGAGTCGATTTTATTTAAACATATAGTTCTTCCATGTGGTTGTTCATGCTAGCCTCAATATTTGTAAAAAATGGAAAATAAAAGTTCAATTCATTTCAAGTTTTCGATTCAGGTGTTTAAATAAAATATCGGACCGAATCGTCTGATTCTTAGTTTTACTGTTTAGAACTTAAGTATAACTATCGAACTGGATGGTTCGATCCGATTTCGATCTAACTCAATACTTTTATCAACTCTTAATATAAAAATATGAGAAACTTATAGCAAGCAAAAGACTAAACATTTTTTATTAATATAATAGAAACATAATATCTTGTATAGTTTGAAAATTAGATCCGAGTCAAAGTTCAAAGATCCTAAATTGCTAATTCCAACAACTAACTACTTGTTATCTTTAAAGTTAGAACATGATATGTCGGCTACTCTTTGCAACTTTCTTCTGTATTTGTCTCCTTTAATTTGTACTAATGACAAGAAAGCTGAAATCAGTAACAGAAGAAGAATTTGCCCCAAAAAAAAAAAAAAACCATAAAAATAAAGAATAAAGCGTGTTATCAATTATGAGCCATAAACCTAACCCATAAATAATAAGTCATTCATTAATAATAATATAAGGTATTAGGTAATGACAACTATTAATAATTTGTTGTTTATAGCGACCATTATTCCATTAAGCTAACAACTACATTTGAATTATTAAAGTAGCTATGGGGATTTGACAATACTAAAATATGAAAATGTACATTTTTTTTTGCCATGCAATGCAAGTGGAACATGTCACTACCACACTTGTGAGTTCCACCAGGAAGAAAATCGTATAAGTATCCAAATCAAAAGCACAAAATGGGCTGAATCACATAGCATAATGAAACTAGTGGAAGGAGGAATCATGTACAATATTCAGAATTTAGGAAATCGTTGGAACAACCACAATGGATTGTTTTAGTCTAGCCTACCTAGAATCATAATAACCGTTTGATGGATTTTAATATCAGTCAAAGTCAATTATTAATTTTAACTACATATTTTTCAGGACACAACTTTTTAATCACACATTTCATCATTTTTTTTTTTATCAAAATCTACTAAAATTTTGATTTTAATCCTCACTCCAAATCTCCAGTTATTTAAGATACTAGTTACTAACAATTAATTCTATTCATAAAAAAATTATCTAAAAAGGGGCTTGAAAATTCAGGTATCATAATTTGGAATTTGGAGATAATAGTTTGTCAATGTATTTTACACATCTTCATAAGTCTGTAAACAATTATAAACAGATAGAAATGAGTGTTGAATGAGTGGTTAATATTTGAGAGTCACCCTTAGGATAAAAGCATATTGAGTGTTCATAAAAAATCAAAGGTAAATGCTAGAATTTGGTTGTTACACGTATTTTTGTTGAGTATTTGATTGAAAATAATATTGAAGAAGTATTGAGAGTTGGTAGTAGACTTGAAAATGTCTTGAAAAAATTCAAGATGGATTAGGAAAGGTTTTACGAGAGACAAGTGCTCGCTGAACGTCCGAGATGCTTGAGCGCTCAAAACAGGGATCCTAGCGCTTGCTTAGCGTTGACTGCTGCTCAAGCGATAGTATTATCGCTCAAGCTCCGCGAAGACACTGCTCGAGTGATATCCTGACAGGATTCTAATTTCGGTGTTTGATATTTTTAACTTCTATTTCATCCCAAATATTCAATTATTAGTTTTACTCATTGTATTGGAACTTCATCTTATATTAAACTCTTCATTGTACTAATTCTCCTAGTATGTTCGGGATTGTTGTAT
This sequence comes from Fraxinus americana, assembly GCA_035079005.1. Taxonomy (NCBI): domain Eukaryota; kingdom Viridiplantae; phylum Streptophyta; class Magnoliopsida; order Lamiales; family Oleaceae; genus Fraxinus; species Fraxinus americana. The sequence goes on along the minus strand of CM068728.1, from coordinate 8,685,833 downwards.
TATAAATATGTGGTGTATTATACATATTTGATAGAACATGACAAAGAGGGGACCTAGATTAATAGAGAGAGACTCGCAGATAGAGACATTCTGAAGAGAGTCTTGTGACATCCAGTCTAAACATATTGTAACTCCTTACTTTGGTTGTAGTGGATTCTCCACCTCTCTCGTAGTTTTTTCCATCTTGGATTACCACATAAATAATGTGTTCTTGTTGTTTGATTTTATATTGCCATATTATCTCGTTATTCTCTAACAAGCTCGTATCAAAGCTATCACCGATTTTCTAACAAATTGGTATTAGAGTGAGGTTGATCTTCCGTGATAGCAACAATAAAATTTGAAATTCCTCTTTTGGATGGCAATACCAGATTTCCTTTGTAGTAGATTAAGATGAGAGCAGTTCTCGCTCAATTGGATTTGGATGATGCTCTGTTGGGGTTGCCCTCAACTTTGACATTGGAGGAGAAGCAACATAAGGATCGGAATGCTCTATCACAAATAAATCTTCATCTTTCGAATCAAATTTTTAAAGAAATTTTAAAGGAGAAAAGTACCGATGCATTGTGGTTGAAGTTGTAACAGTTATGCATGATTCAGAATCTTAACCAGCAATCTACATCTGAAGTAGCGTTTATATTCTCATTGCTTGATAGAAGACAGAACCTTTGGAAGATCATCTATCTGTATTCAAGAAAATTGTCGCTGATTTGGAGACTATGGAGATCAAATATGATGAAGATGACCTAAGATTAATTTTGTTATGTTCATTGCCCACTTCATATATAACATTCAGGAACACCATTTCGTACAATCGAGATACTCTCAATATTGATAAAGTTTATGACACGCTTTATTCTAAGGAAAAGATGATGCAGCTAGTCGTCAGATTAGAATCCCAAGGAGAAGGTTTGTTGTTTGTAAGAGGAATTTGGGTGGTCATGGCAGGGGCAGGTATAAGTCTAATAATGATATAGTATATAATGACATAATATGTTATCATTGCAAGAAAAAATGGCATATGAAGAAAGATTACTACAAGTAGCAGAATAAAATAAGTATAAGGCTGCAAATCAGAAGGGACAACAACTCGTTGTTTCAGGAGAAGCCAGTGTTGCAAACAAAAAAAGCCACGGTGATGGAGAACTCCTTGTAATTTCTAATGACAATTCCAACAAGCCTAGTGAGGATTGAATTCTTGATTCAGCTTGCATGTTCTATATGTGTCATAATTGGGATTGGTTTTCAATATATGAAATAGTTTTCAAAGTTGTTGTGGTAATAAGAAATAATGTGCCTTTATGATGTATTGGTAACGTCAAAATTAAGATATTTGATGGAATGGTTAGGACACTAGGTGAGGTAAGACATGTTTCATATTTGAAGAGAAATATTATCTCTTTAAGTACTCTTGATTCAAAAGGGTACAAGTACATTAGTTAACGTGGAGTTTTGAAAGTTATTAAAGGTGCCAGAGTTTGATAAAGGGGTAGAGAAGGTCCTAATTATATGTTTTAGAAGGTTGAACGATCACGTTTGATGCAGCTATCACAAAATTGTAGAAAATAGATGTTAGACCTTAGAAGAGGTTCTGTAAGGCCGATGTGGTCACTTATAATTTGATAAGCGTTGACTCATGTGGAGTTGGTTGTGATCGTGTTGCTCGTAGTGATAATTCAAGCAAAATTGGTATTGATGAACCTGCCACTAGCTCAGGTGGAGTTAGTTGTGATATTGGTGATCGTGTTGCTCGTGGAAATAATTTGAACAAATTTGGTAACTCAGATGGAGTTGGTTGTGAACTTGATAATTTTGTTGTTCATTGTAATTTGTATAAGTTTGGTCTCCAAGGTTATTCTGCTGGTAAGCAGTGTTTTGATTCAGTTTACAGTTGTTGAGTTTGCCCTTATGAGCTTTTGTGGAAGAGGTGGACTAATTCGTTGAAGAGTTAAGTTTTATTTCTTGCAGTGAAATTCGTACCCAAGTGGAGTTCGTTAGAATTAGATTGTGACCTGAATTCTTGTTAAGTATTAGATTAGAAATACTGTTGGAGGAGTATTAAGAGTTAATAGTAGACTTGAAAATGTCTTGAAGGAGTTCAAGATGGGTTACAAGAGGTTGTACGCGAGACGACCACTCACGAACGCCTAGGAGACGCTCTCAAAATAGGGACCATGGTACTCGCTCGCGCCAGGCTACCACTCGAGCGACGGTGTTGCCGCTCAAGCTCCACAAAGACACCGCTCGAGCGACGGTGATGTTTGGACAAGATTCTAATTCTGGTTTTTTGGTAGTTTTTTATTCATATTTCATCTCAAATATTCTATTATTGGTTTCACTCATTGTATTTGGACTTCACCTTATATTAAACTCTTCATTGTATTAATTCTCCTAGTATGTTTGGGATTGTATTACAAATATGTGGTGTATTACATATTTGATAAAATATAACTAAGAGAGGATCAAGATTAATAAAGATACTCGCAGATAGAGATATTCAGAAGTGGGTGTTGTGAGATCCAGTCTAACATATTGTAACCCCTTATTTTGATTATAGTGTTTTCTCCGCCTTTGTCGTGGTTTTTCCCATCTTGGATTTCTATGTAAATTTTGTGTTCTTGTTGTTTGATTTCATATTACCATATAAACAATAACGATAAAGAATTGGAATTAATAATAATCATTTTTAAATAGCTATTTTGAATCATTTTTCTTCTTCATTGTTTAATCGCTTTCCATTTCGAAATGACTTTATAAAGTAGGTCGTAAATCTTAGAAGCAATATCTTTAAATAGTATCTACGAACTTGAGACACATGCCGAATCTAGGCTGCAAAAGGTGATGTTAAGTTGGAAAATGCATAATGGCAATTTTGAGTAGCCATTTTTTATCGGCTATATTTTACTTTTCGATTAATGGTTTATCATTTTATTAAAGTGATACGAAGAATGTCTTGAGTACATCTAAAGAAAGTTGGGGTCAACTAGCTCCTTAGTGGGGTGACTGAGCCGGCTCGTGAGCCTCTCGTGAGTCACCCTTTTTTTTGTTATCTGAATATTGTATTTGTAACTAGAATGCAAGTCCCTTGCTAGCTACCTCGTGCAAGCTAGCAAGTATTTCGCAAGAGTGATAGGTGTTCAACCCATAAGTGGGCCGAAACACCCTACTTAACATCCCTAGGTAACATACACTTGAAGGACAGAGGAGATGAATCGATTGACGTGTCAGGTTCCAACCAAATTCAAAGGTCAACCCAATCTATAATTATAATGCAATTTTTTATGAATTATTGTACACACCTTCAACTTAATTTTCTATCTGATTCTATATTTTATTGGCAGTACACCTTTAATTGCTTCTGAACTTCAATGGTAAACATTATGAGCATCTGTGTGTGTACATGAGGAGCCGGGTCATCGTATGTATGCAGAATGTATTTGACTTTGGATAGATTATATTTTTGTTGTGTTCTCTCACGATATGAAATGGTGAGCAATTGGCATTGTGAAGAATTTTGGGATTGGACATGAAATTGTTGTTTGAAAATGGTGTTGTTTTGACATGATTTCGAGTTGGGAACGTTCCTTCATTTTGGAAGATCAAAATAGATCTCTGTTCTTTTCCTTGAAAATATCAAAATAATATATTTACTTGTCAAAATCGATGTTCTAGGAATAAGAAATTGAAGGTCAAAGTGTACCTACTTGTAGAGGTTTATGAGTTATAGTGGAAAAAAATTGTAGTTAGTCCAACTTAAAAAATAATAATAGGGCAATGACGAGTTTATATATGATCATATTTTTGAAGGTTTAATCAATGCGCTCACATGGGGTGCATATCACGGACATGATTAGCACCTCGAGCTATTGAACTCATGTACCGGAGCGACATGCGGACATGAATATCGAACTGAAAATGACCTAGGATCCATATTTTCCTTCATTTGTCCTATTTATTTATGTTTTCCATTTCCAACTGATCTTCCAACTTCTTCGACTCTTGAAACTCTTATGATTATGGCCTATGTCAATTGGGAGATTAAACAGCCGGGTTAATAATGGTGTTAGGGGTGGTTAGGAGCAGTTATAATAGCCGGTATGTTTAATCACCCATTGAAGCTTATAATAAAGGTCAAAGAAAGAAAACAAAAAAAATCTTCTCAGGTCCAAATATTTCCTTCTTTATCTATTTGAAAATTTTTAGTTCGTATTCGAGTCTTAGCAATGTTCAAATAACCTTTAGTTTTTCGGTATAGAAACTTAGTACTCAACTTCTACTGATTTATCCATTGTATTTTGGTAGGCAAACGCTCGATGAAACCTCAAACATGTGCGGTGAGAGATCTATTTTAAGGATATTGTGTAATATACGGATCTCAATTTGCAAATTTGTTCTCTCTTTAGTGATTCATATTTTCCTTTTTTGCAGTTCTTAATTTTATGTTTTGTTCTTCTATAGTTACTAAATATATTATCATATTAAATATTTTGGATAACAATTTTTAAAGAGGTTTCTTTCTCAAGAACAAACATGTTATAATTTTTACGTTAGGGAATTAATAGTTGTTTCGTGTTTCAAAAATGGCAACCGGATCAATCCTGATATGACCTAGACAATGACTTAAACAACTGATCCTGCTGTAAGGGTTTAAGTTAATTATGGAGAAAACATAGGAGAAATTTGATAAGCTAAATTTCAAAACATAGCAACATAAGATATTGTTTTATCTTATTATTCTGAATCTTGCGAGGTTCTTGACTTAGATAGCTCCAAAATTTAAAGTAAGGGAGATATACAAGTTAGTAGTGTACTTGATGCTTGGAAGCATTCTGATTCCGCAACTTCTTCATGAACAGATTGACTGATTTTGATAAATAACGAAATACAATGTAGAAAGAAGAAGATGGAGAAGAGAAAGAGAGCAAGAGATTCAATAATGGCTACATCTTTATTGATTGAATTTTTTGATGAATACAAAGCATATGTCCCTATTTATAGGGAAATTACATTGATAGAAAAGATAAATATATTGTGAATCAAATTAAATCAAAGTGATTAAGGTAAATATAAAAATCAAATAAAGATAATATCAATCAAGATAATATTGATTTGATATTATCTTCAATACTCCCCCGCAAACTCAAGGTGGAGAACTTCGGAAGCTTGAGTTTGGAATTTGATAGTAGCCTTCATTGTTGCTCCATGTTGCAGACTGCCTGAGAGAGAGTTAAATTGCCATGAGAAGAGGTTGTGATATGGAGAGCCATTGGCATTTGAAGCCAATTGCAGAACAAGTCTGGATCTGAGACACAAGCTACATTCAAGCCATGAATTAACATCTGTATAAGGAGAAAGAAGGATATAGAATTGGAATAAATTCAACGAGAAACTCCATAAAGGGAGGACAGAAACAATAGAAATGTGAGAATGAATCGATCTGGTTTTGCAGATCTATGTTGATGAGCTGACAATCATATTCCAGTAGAATGCTAGAGTGAGGAGGAAGAACAGAACTAAGATAACAGCCTTTGTTGATCTCCAGTTTCATTTCTGGAAAATCTCAGCTTCTCTGAACTTGAACGGACTGCTGAGGCCATCATGTACTGATAGAATTCAGAGGAAGAAATGAACATATTAGCTTCTGTCAATTGCTGCAAAATCGGGTCATCGATGAAGAACAATTGCAGATCTGATGAAGAAAACGAGGAAGGATATGGAAGCATCACATTTCTGTCTCTAGAAATGCCTTAAGCTTAAGCAACAAGCACATCAACAGAAGCCTGATCTTGCTGCAAAGATAATGGGAATGCACTGTAGAGATGGACAACTCAGAATTACTTCTATTATTGGAGTCACCAGATTCACCAGTGACAAAGGATGAAGAAGGTTTAAGAATAATTAGGCTTGCTGAAGTCAGAAATGAGGTTGGAAGAAGGATTAATTTTGCATCAGAAATGAGGTTGGAAGAAGGATTAATTTTGCAGAAGTTGGCTGAAGCCTTGCTGAAATCAGAAACGAGGTTGGCAGAAGGGTTGATGTTGCAGGAATCAGAAACTGATGTTGCTGGAAATGCATGTTGCTGGAAAAAAATTCTGCTTGAGAAGAGAGATTGCTGGTAGTCTGTTCAATGTTTCCAGAACTCAATGAAGTCGGAGGAGGTCGCAGGAAGGGGATGGCTCTGATACCATGATAAATAACGAAATACAATGTAGAAAGAAGAAGATGGAGAAGAGAAAGAGAGCAAGAGATTCAATAATGGCTACATCTTTATTGATTGAATTTTTTGATGAATACAAAGCATATGTCCCTATTTATAGGGAAATTACATTGATAGAAAAGGTAAATATATTGTGAATCAAATTAAATCAAAGTGATTAAGGTAAATATAAAAATCAAATAAAGATAATATCAATCAAGATAATATTGATTTGATATTATCTTCAATAGATTTACTATAAATGTATTGTATGACGAAAATGGCTGAGGAATTGTTGGAGTCTTTAGTATAAAACTGAGGATGTCTGGCCAAGAAATTTATTGTTGGCTACTTCCTAATTATAAATGGTGGACTTCTATATTGTGCAAAGATAAAATCATTTTGTCTAAAATTGGAATGTTTGTTGGCAAATGTTATGTGTCGATGGACAATTTATGCTTGATGTAATAGTTGTCAAGTTGAAAATGAATAAAACTAACTTGCTGAGTATTCCACTTTGTGGCATGGTAGATTAGAACATGTTAATTATGATATTTTATGCAGATTAATTAACTTAAATTGCATACACATGTTCCATATTGAATCTAAACCTAGGTGCGAGACTTGTGTTGAATCAAAATTGATAAGTTCACAATTTCAATCTATTTAAAGAAATATAGGACCATATGATTTAATTCACAACTATGTATGTGATTTAAAATTAGTATAAACAAGATGTTGCAATAAGTACTTTATTACTTCTGTCGATGAGAACACAAAATACTGTTATCTGTATCTATTTAAAAGTAAGGATGAAACTATAGAGAAATTTGTTTTCTAAAACAATGAAATTGAAAACTAACTTATTAAGAAAATTAAGGTATTAAGAAGTGACTGGTGTGGTGAATATGAAACACAATTTGCTAAATTTTTTGCACAACACGAAATCACATATGAAATGACAATACGTTATTAACTTTAGCAAAATGGCGTTGCTGAACAAAAAAAAATCTTACTTTAAAGAAATTATGAATACAATATTAATAAGTTTTGAATTATCTCAAAACATGAGAGGGAAAATTATGATATCAGCAAATTACATTTTAAATAAGGTGTCTCTAAAGAAAAATAAGAAAGTCCATATAAGTTATGTAAATGAAAAGTCTTTCTACAAATACCTACGAATGTGTGGATGTTTTCCCATAAAGGCTATATATACACACCTAAGAACATCTCCAAGAGACTCTCTATTTTTAAAGAGTATATTCTATCATTTGGAGAGCATCTATAAATTTAAAGAGTTAAAATTTTGATGTACTCCAACAAACTCTTTATATTTAACACTTAAATTTACTATTCCCAAAAAATATTTATTATTTTTCTTTATCTTTTATTTTAACTAGTTTTTCTATAGATTATTTTATTGTTTTTCTACATTGAAAATTGAAACTTTTTGAATGCATTTAATTATAGAGAGTGAGTTTGGCTCTCTAAATTTGGAGAGCCAAACCCACTCTCTAAATTAAAATCTTAATTTAAAGAGTCTATTGGAGCATGATTTTACATGTTGACTCTTTAAAATAGAGAGCATCTCATGTTTAAAGAGTCTGTTGGAAATGCTCTAAGAAGGTAAAAATATGCTACAAAACTGTAAATTGCATCTCCATTGGCTATGCATATAATAGTAGTGCTTAACGATTTATTGTGCATGAATTGAAAATCTTATATATATATATATAATAAAATCAAGAAATGCTTCTTTATTTGATCATGTATTTCATATACGTCCAAAGAGAAAGCAAGCTCCTCTAAATGGACACATGAAACTATAGGTGATCATACCTATGATCAAGGATTAGAAGAGGAATTTGAGATTGAACCAAGACTTAGCAAAAGATCGACGACAAAAAAATCATTTGATCCCCATTATCGGACTTCTATGCTGAAAAGTGAACATCAAAGTTTTCGAGAAACCAAACTCTTCAAACTCTTCAAAAGTACCTCGGTAGAAAGAGATCATTAAAAGTAAAATATTAATTTTTGAAAAACTAATGAACCTTGAAAAACAAATTACAAGATTTTAAGAAATAATTCATTCATACCTTATTCATTGAGTGCTTAGTTTAAATACAAGATAACGTAAATATTTTCACCTAAAATAATGAATATCCAACCTATTCCTAACTGACCTAAGATTCTTTCAAACACAATACTCTAGTTTGGTAAAGCTTTCGCTTTGCTAAAAAAGCTATTCAAATTTCATTTTAATCATACATTTAATTGGATCCACAACTTTTATTCAAATTTTCACCAAACCTTTAGAGTAACATCACATAGTCCCAAAATACATCCTAAAATATTAAAATAAAAATACAGAAGGTACTGATATGTAAAGAAAGTCAATTAAATATTTTGAACTTCAGCACATTACAAATCAACATGAAAGATAATAATTATTATCTAACATCATATGTACAAATATGTTATATAGGTATTTTTTTCTTATTTATTTTTTATACACGAGAAATGAACATTATGGGTGTCGATCCATATACAGCAAAGTTCTTTCCCTGTTTCTCAGTTCAAAGGTTAACACCACTTGCAGACATGGCATTCATTTGGCAAGGTAAGATATTGGAATGTTTGCAAAAGCTTCTTCACTTTCTTCAGTTCCAATCCTAGGGCGGGGTAGAACCTGCATCCAATTCGCAAATATCTCCAGCTTAAAATATAGTTTTGGAGATTAACTTAAAGAACTAAAAAAACTTGAAGGACAGTTTACAACAGAACAGCAATTAAAGTTAGCAAAATTACATTAGTCAGATGCTCCAATACAGGATGTTTCCTCTTGTTCAGGATTTGTTAGTATCCTATGCTTAAGTGGGGGGCTTATGTATTCAACACCAGTTTCAGTTGAGACAGAGGAATCTGGAATTGAACTTGCTACTGAGTCAGATTTTTGCATCTGATTTCTGGAACTCTGGGAAGCAAGCTGCGGAGGAGATGCAGGCTCCAAACTCTCTTCACTTTCAGCAGTAAGTCGTCTAACAAGATTCATGACTGTGGGAAGGAATTTTGTTGAGAGCGAAATAAGCGCAGAAAGCTGCAAAAGGAATCAAAATTGGCAATGCTTGGAATGACCCCTAAGAGCTTCTACAAGTGACTATTAAGAGTTTATTAAATCCTGATTGAAAAGGAAAAAAAAAAAAGTGCATGTAATGACATTCCCATACTAGTAAAAATAACAAACAAAAAAAATGCTCGCTTCGATGAGCATAGATTGTAGATATAGACGCTGCAAATATCGAATGAATTTTTACTCACAGTGCCAATACGAACTTCTGCTGGAATGTCCATCTGTACCCATATGGCTTTCCCAAGCAAATATGTTACAAATAACACCAGAAGGTAAAGAGGATTCCTGTTTAAAGCACAATTTGTGAAAAGAAAACACCGGTTACTATGAGTCTGTTTGGTATGGATTTCGATTTTCTACAGTAAATCAATTCTCATTTTCAACCACACATTCTTTAATAAAATAATATTTTTCATCACATCAATAATTTTTTCTTCTTTTTCAACCACACATTTCCCATCATATCACTATTCAAAAATCAATTCTTCCCCCAAAAATCCCTACCAAACACACTCTATAATGAGAAGAAAGTGGTTGTTAATATATCCAGCAGAATTACATAAAAGTGGCCATAAAAATTGGGGAGAACGCCTTACCTTAAAAGGAACATTATTTCATTTAGACCAAGTATAAGCATTGCCATGATTGCCCAAGGAGGAGGTAACCAACTGTTGCATTGCTCGTATGTCTTCTGTAGGAAATAGATTTTCGAGGTTTAAAATACATAAGACTGGCCAAAGGAATAAAATACTTAGCATTATGCTCATTAGAGGGACCTCAACCAGAGAAACATAGAAAGTACAACGAAATCACAATTTTGCAACAAAATCGGATTGATGAATCATCAACTTCCAACACGAGGAAACCCCAAGAAGGGTTTACAAAGTGACTACTCAAGAGATTGAGCACGTGCAAACGTTGTGGAGGAGAGATTTCAAGCGTCAGCATCCCACACTCCATAGTAAAGAAAAGTAAAAGTACACAGTAAAATTTATCATCCCGGGGACTAAAAAGCATATAGCTTTTTTGTGAGACTTCATTTGTGTACACACACGAAAGTATTAAAATAATTTAATATACCGAAATCTAGAATTACAAGGCATGGATATATAAAGTCGCACTACTAGCTGAGATCTATGTTCACACGCACAATTTTTATCTAATTAATAGCTCTTATTTTCATATGAATTTCAGGTAGTAATGAAACACATCATCTTCATCCAATTATTTCAACGGCTTGATAAAAAAAGACTCAAATATGAAAGGATGACAAGATTATAATCCAAATACTGCAACTAAAGTGCATCAAAACCCAGAAAACAAGTAGGCTTATGCTAACCTAAAAGCCTCCGTAGATTGTTCCTTCTGTCTACCTTAATAGGTTAGATAAATTACATGAAAAAAAAAAAGCATATGCTCAATTTTAACCTGTGCAACGACAGCTTGAGTGACCGTATACTCAGTTTCCGCAATAAACTGTCTCCAAATGGACTTGCACTGCACAGGTGAAATCAACGTCTTCTCTGGAGGGACCTAAAACGTATTCAAAGCTAGTGAAAAATTAATTCATGTGATTTGAGTAAAAACCAATAGCAGGCATGCACATCGTGACCTCTTCCCATGTGCTTGAAGCAAGAGGATCTCCAGAAACTTCATTCCCCCTGTTCTGAGGAGGGGCAACTGTCCTGTCCATGAGGGTGGAGAATAGTACATTCTCTATGTTGCTTGCTTTCTGATCCAATTGTACAGCAGCCATCGTGGATAAAAGCTTCAAAGACTGCAAAAGAATGATAGCTCATTTCAGAAAATATAACTTGGTTAGGTCAGTAGAGTTTTTTTCTTTTCTTTTACGAATCTGAGTGACAAATGGCTGAATCTCAGCGGATCACGGCAGCAAATATTGGTTAGGTCAGTAGAGTTAACTAAGGTGCATGTCTTCATAAATTACCTCAGAGCGGGCCTCCTTTGCGATTTCTCTAATATCTTCTTTCCCCGTCCAAACCCTCGGCAGTGAATTCTTGTCATGGTTGAAGACAGTAATAAACCTAGAAGTCCCCGAATTATAAGCAATTAGAAGGGCAATTGCTGAGAAAAGATGTCCTGCAAAACAAGATTTTTTACCAACCTGTCCTTCATGAGCACCAGGACTTTACCAGCTTCCTCTCTTGCTTTTCTCTCCACTAAACTTCTAGAATATTCCTGCAAACTCTGTACCATTTCCTCAAATATTGCCTGGTCCAATTCAAAACCAGCAACAGCAGAAGGAAAAGTGGATACAGCTACATTAGTCTCACGTTTCAGGAGTCTTCTTATTGAAGCCCATGTGTCTTGCCCACCAGATTCAAAAAGGGATTCCACAGGTTCAGTGAGTGCTGCAGAAATTTGTTTCTGTAAATGAAGTTAGTTTCTGCAAATGTTATATAAATTGCCACTACTTTCATATCTGGAAAGTAAAATAGAAACAATAAACTAGAAAAGAATACTAGTTCAAATAAAGAGAATCAAAACTTCCCGTCATCCAAGAATGCATACCTTATAATTGGCTACCAATTCTGACAACTTCTCACTTTGAACAACGGATGCATGAGCTTCAATATCACAATGAAGTTTTTCACGTACTTTAGAAGCATCCCAACTAGCCTGCTGTATAGCAGCATCTGAAATTGGAGACGAAAAGCACTCTGTGATGGAACAATTAAACAAAGACATTTGCTAGCACTCAGTAAATCAATCGTAGTAAGACTACCGCAGCTAACTATAGGGTTCAAGCAGGGAAGAGCTCAAATAAGCATTCCTCAAGAAAGAAATAAGAGTTAAAAAAAATTCCAGAACAAAAACCCTCCTCCTGAAGGAGGAAAAAGGGGAAAGGATTTCTAATAGATATGACGAAGTCTTCATAGAAATAGCAATAACTACAGTACTTATTGTCTGAGCTGCAGGAATATGTATATATATTTGATAGGAGGAGGGGGATGGGGAGGGGGAGGGGAAACTTCAGATGAACATTGTAAATACAGCACCTAAACATCCCTGATCAAACTCGAGCATAGAAGACTGACTGCAGCTGCGAACAGATGCAGCAAATCCTTCTCCTCCGGCCAAAGATTGTTCCAGTCGAGTCTTAAAACTTTCAAGTGCTCTAGAACGTAGATGCCCCAACATGGAGATATAAACAGGATGAACCAACTGCGATAGGCATATTTTAGCATTTAAAGATAATACCTTGATTTCAGAAGAAACGCGTTGGCATTAATTCAAGAAGATATTCAAACATGAATGTATGGCACATATTCCACTTGTGTATGGAAGATGTACAAGCCTCAACCCACCCCCTAAAAACTGGAAGAGAATGGGGAAAATGACGAAAATAGAATTGCTGCTCTATCCCAAAGAGAAGGGTAACAAAAAGAAGCCCCCGTTTGGCCCCCATTTTTTTCCATTACATTTACATTAAATTTCTCTCTCTTCGTTTCAACCACATTCATCAAATAAAAATAATATTACACACAAATCTCAAACTTTTCATTACTTTTCTACCTCACATTCTCCCATCAATCACTATTTCAAAAAATTTCAACACCCCAAAATGGAGGCCAAACGGGGGCGAAATAAGATATCCGAAGGTGTCTCTGGAAATCCCTTTCATGGACACTGAACAAGAGAGAAGTCCAGAAGCCAATAAGAAATACAGGTTATTCGGGAGTATTGTATCAGTCCATACTACCAGAGTTTCAAGAAGCATCTGTTTCTTTTTAAATACAAACAAATAAAAGTATTAGAGACATAATCAAAGGCGCAGGAGACAGAAATTATCAACATATTGCGACACTCTTGATTTACCTAAATGTTTGAACATTATTTAATAACTCTCAACTCTTTTCTTGAAAATTTAATATATGTCACTCACTCCTGTACAGCAGCAAATATATTCAAACCAGTTGATTACAATAATATTAATGCAAGGTTCAAGGTAACAGTTACCAGACCTGCAATGCTTTCGATTCCAAATGCTCGCGCTTTGCATTTCTCACACCTTCTTCAAAGTATACAGACTCCACATCATATCTGCGAAATAATAAAATTATTTTTAATGGCCATCACCTCTAATTTGAACAGAAAGAAACCTTTCTCCACTAATCTATTGTCCAAAGGGGGGGGGGGTAGAAAAAGTAGTTTTCATATGGATAAGTGTGGATTGGGGATGCAGTTTGTAAGGTTGAAGCATTTCTCTTCTGGTAGTTTAGGTGTGGCCTCTTAGCAAGGGCAGGTGTATGGTGCTTTTCATTTGTGGCCATATGCAAGAAAGAGGGACAATTATCTGAAAGGCGACGATGTTGGGCCATTGGGTGGGGACCCTGTGTTGTCTAGAATGATTTTGGCTCGATAAGAACTTTGAAACATAAGGAAAACATAATTGTGAAGCCGAGGAATAATCCAAATTCCAATGGAACAGATGACCCTTGTCAGGGAAAGATGCGAAAATTATGAAGTGCAGGTTTGAATTTTTTCAAATTAATATGAATCAAAACCTTGTTATGGTAGTCCATACTGGAGTAAGATTACAAGCGCAACACACACAGATCGCTATGCACACATGCAGATTTCTGTGCTGCTTACAGAAAACGATATGTTCATCTTTGTGGAAACATTTTTATTAGTTTCAAAAGATGATTCAAAAAGGTATCTTGCCAAAAATCAGCTGCCGAGTTGCTTGAAGCAGATATGCAAAAAGTTACATTTCTAAACATGTTAAACTTACTCTGATAGATATTTTTCCAAAATTGAGCTCATTCTTTTTCCGAAGCCAAGGACAGCACTGCTTTGTACGGCTCGCTCCAGAGCCATCCATTCCTATACCAAATCAAGAGCTTAATACTGGACAATAGGAGACTTACACTTTCATTACATAAAGAAATAATACTTCATCAGATGCCAAGCGACTGAACTTCTCGTTGGCAATCTCTTCACACCGTACAGTGGCAACCATGACCTGATGACAACAGGAGTTACACGAGTTATAGCATGCAGAAGTAATCCATTCCTCCTTCAAAATGAATAGAAATACGGGACCTTGTGAGCTGGAAGGTCAAGGTCCTTATTTTCTTTGATAATTTTCCATATCTGCTGTGCACTGAAAGAAAATCCTGAAGCAGGGACAACGCCCCTTCTATCGCCAGCAAGTCCTCCTGGAGATATAGAATGGAAAAACTTCTGCCTAAGTTGGGAAACCTGTATCGAACCACGCATAAGATCGTAATTTATGCAATGATATTATGGCACATATCTATGCAGGAAATACGGATTCTACAGCTTAATAAGAGTTACCTCTTCTTTGAATTGTTTTTCCTTCTCCTCATAACTGGATAAGGCAACAACCTCCACCTTCAGGTTCAAATAAGACAAATAGATAACATAGAACCGAGACCAGTATCATTAATGACAAATGCTGGAGATCTTTTTCTTACACGGAAAAATACACTGAGAGAAGTGTCCTTATACTCCTGGGGCTTGGGAATCGTTTCCCATATCTGTAATAGTCGCATCCAATTAAAGCCTTCGAGGGTAATAATTTCCAAAACAAATATGGTGGCACGCGTTACCTTCTGAATATCCTCTCTAAGAATAGGCTCCAAAAATTTAAATGGGGTCTACAGGAACATATAAATAATGATTAAGTAAACTACAAAAATATGTGCTAATAGAAAGTAAAACACTACACATGTAATGACAGCTTCAAGAGTTTGTAAAGCAACCATACCTTCGTTTTGTCACGTAAGACAAAGAGAAGTGTTGTTTTGCGAGGACTAAATAGACGCATCATAACCTAAGAAAGCATGAAACACGTTATCATGCCAACAGAACCAATTTTATTACTAGTAATATTAAATATGATATGCACCTGAAATACGGTTTTCAGAAGAGGCCTATTGGCAGCCTGCTCCCGACCAATATCATGGCACCAACTGTAACAAGTTACAGGCATTTCGATACTCAAACAGTTAACAAATTGAAAGCTAACAAATTATAGAAGTCAGCAAAATGTAATAGATCATAAGGTGGTGTCTTGAGATCTAGCATGGCACGAGGATGTCATGGCACGAAGTGGGAGAATGAAGTAGACCTATGATTAATTAGGTCTAAGCTTCAAAGGTACATGGCGGTACCAGTGTCACCTAATTTGGTGGGGAGATGATTGGTGTCTATGGTGACAGGTTCATGTCAAGGTCGTGTCTAGGTGATGGCTAGGAAATTTGGGTGTGCAGGCAGGCACTGCGACATAGGCAGACGACCCGGCTGCAACGCAGGCAGACATTGCAGGCAGATTGCAAGCAGCACCCAGGACATTACAGACACAGACTGTAGTCATGGCATGACCCAGGCAGCACAGCAACACAGACTGCAGGCTGCATGACTTAGGCAATGACATGGGCAATTTTCCTAGCACACCAGGTGGTTTTCTAGGAAAAAATATCATGGGCTAGATGCTGGATATTTTGGGATGTCTTGTACAAGTTGGCTATTAAAGCCACTTGCAAGATCAAGGCCAAAGGAGGAAGCAAAAGGCAATTTTGCCACTATGAAAGGGACATGTCTAGCATGAGATTTTTGTAGAGACATGCCACTTGCATTAAGCAAAGTCCAACTTTGCTTTCTTTGGTCTTAGGAGGTTTAAAGGCAACTTGCAAGTAATGAAGGCCAAGAGGATTGATCTTAGCCATTAAATCCAAAGGATTTTGCCTATAAATAGAGATGGAGTCTCATTGTAATTTATTAGATTGGAGTTGAGTTATTTTAATTCAAAGAGAGATTTTCTCCCAAGATTACTTGTCTTCTATATTATTTCAAATACTCTACTCAAAGTTCTAGTAATTTAGCCTATTTGGTTGAATTATTTGTGGGCGTGGGAAAGGCTGACTTAACGTTTTCTCGTAGGGATGGGAATTGTTTTTGTTAAGGCCGCACGTGTCTAGTTATTCTAGTGTAAGAAAACTAGCCCCGTGACAAAAAGCCATATAAGATTTTTAGGAAAGACATAGCTAATGAAGGGGTTCTCCTCAGAAATTGGAATGGACTAAAACGCACCAAAATCATTTAGAAATGCAAGCAATCAACTCAACCTGGCCATGTTTAACACTGATCTTCATACACCGCAGCAGCAAGGTAAAGAAAAATACAAATTGTAAACCAATATTCTAGCAAATGAACAATTTTTTGTGGTTGTGAATAACTGATAAAAAAGCTAGAAACTCGCAGAACTAAATATATGCAAGAGGTTGAGGGAGAAAGAAACTGACTATTTAAATTAGGATATGACAAATGAATGATGTAAATCTATTTCCATAGTTCAATACAAAATATTTAGGTTGCATCTAGGCTCAATGATAGAAGCATTAGACAACACTTTTAAAACTTACATGTTAATGAGGACAATGTCCGCAACTGCCAGAGCAAATAATGCACTTTGTTTCTCAAATGTTGCATCATCCTGAAATCAAATTTCCAAACAAAAATACAAGATAAATTGCAATTATCTAGCACTTAAAACTTAATTTACGCCAACAAAGTTTAATTAACAACATGATTAATTAATTAATCAAAGAACCAAAAACAATAATTTAGAGATAATCAAGCCGGCCTGTGGAAATAATCGGAGCTTTCTCTCGACCAACTCTCTTAAATATATTTCTTAAACTTTTTATACTTTAAATTATATCAATCAATTACTAGAAAGTTAAGAATAAGTAGAGTATGAAACTAGAAGCTCAATGTATCACTTAATTGACTCGTGTAAACGTGTCTAGAAAGTTACCCCTTTTATTTAGAGAGAATTTTATAAATTGTAAAATCCACATGTATTTATAACAACAACAATAACAACAATAATACAGTGGTTTCTTTTTGTTTAGTAAAACAAGAAAACAGAATTCTCACTTAGGACACACCCCTCATTCTAGCCTCCTAGGTCTTAGCCGTATCATAAATCAAAATGTTCTCTTAATTCCATGAAGAAAACCGACCTCGCCTCTTTCGCGGCTATCAGTACCCTCCAAATCGATGACGATCGTAAATGGCTCAATGCCAACAGCTTTGGCTATCCATAAGCCCTTGGTCGTTTGATTCCTAATCAAATCCAACAACCAACAAAATTTTCCAAAAACACTGCTAATTAGGTAGTTCATCTCATCATGGTAACATGTTAAATTCAATAGAATCCAATAATTATACAAATTGCGCACAGACAATGAGACAGAAAATACTGACCTTCCCTTCAATGCATTCATCTCCCTGAAGTTTGTACGGAACAGATAATTCAGCAAAGTGCTTTTCCCTATAAATTAAGAAAAAATTAATCATATTCACAACACGAAAAACAATAACAAGTAAATAACACTCTATATATCAAAAGTTCACGGCATAGTAATAGGGTACCACTTAAGCAGCAACAGTTACAACAAGGGATAGTAAATTAAAATAAATATTAACAAACCACTGCTCTGTGGACCCATAATTGCTACGACGGCGTAAGAGAGGCCGCGCTGGTGAAGTTTGACGGTGTCGATGAAGTTCTGAAGTTCCGCTGCATTGAATTCCCCGTTAGCGTCAATCAGTTGCGTCGAGCAACAATCCTCTGCCATTTCCTTGGATCCTCGAAACAGAATTGTAAAATAATTTTTTACTTTTAATTTAACTTTAGATCAGTAGATAGAAACACTAATGGATAGAGATGGAGAATCATCATAAGAGGAATTTGAGATTGGTCGAATAAGGTGCTTGCTTCAAGAGAGGGAGAAGGTGGTAGAACACCCTGAACAGTGAAAGAATGTTATGAATTGAGTTAATTACACCTAAAGTTTGTGAAATATTTCAAAGTAGTCCTTCTATTATTTTACTAACCCTAGGAGTCATTAAAGTTATCATCCATGTCATCCATTAAGTGCCAACGGGGACTAAAGGTAAGGGTCTCGACTCGGTCCATCGCACGCATTTGCTCCTGCTCGTCTTAGAGCGAGTCGAGCAGAGCCTAGCCATCTCATTTGAGAAAAAGTTGTCTAGATCAAGATGAAGAAGGACGTCGTAATCGAAAAAGTTAATTGTTAACTTTGACTTTAATAAAAATGTAGATTATACTTTCTATAAAATATTTGACCTCATTTTAAAATACATTAACAATATTTTTGGACTAAAATCATGATTAAGGATCAGATTATCTGATCAATGAAATGTTAAAAATAAGAACGTGAAGAAGAAAAAATTAAGAATACAAGTGTGATAATGAATAAAAGTTAATGACCTTTAATGTTGTTAAAATATGTTGTACTTTTAAAAAAAATTGTGACATGAATATAACTGTCATTTACTTATTGGTAATATAAATAATATTTTTCAAGAAAATTAAAATGATTACGTATTTTCTATTATAGATAACTAAACAAGCCAAAACACCCTTTGTTAAAAATAACAAACTACACCCTATATGTTAATTTATGTAACACTTTAAACTTAGTTTATTTTATTATTTTAAAATTTTAATTATTACAAGCTTATGATATTTTATTTCTATTTAAGAAATGTTCCTTTTATTGTGAAGTTCACAAAAATTTATCATCTTGGTTTAATTTAAACTACAACTTGAAAAAATAGAAAATATAATTTTATAATATAATAAAGTGTTGGAATAAAATAGAAAAAAATCCAACTTTATTAATTGGACAAATGGGAATTATCAGTTGCAAATCATGTAATAAATAATTTGTGCTCAATAATAATTTTTTAGAAAATCAAGTAAAATATATAATATTATTTATTATTTTGCATCTTAAATGAGGTGATTATTTATTTAAAGTTCAGGTAATAACTTTGTACCATTTTGCAATTCAACAAATTTTGAAGAATTCATACATAATTTTATTACAATTGTTTTAGACGAAAAAGTAATAGATATTACAATTTTAAAGAAATATAACTGTATGTAAAGTCTTAATTAAGGGAAAATTTCATAAATAAGAGCACAAGTATAGCTCATTTCAATAATAAGAAAACAAGTTTCAAATTTCAAAAATCAGATTTTTATTTTATTCTTATTTATGTAATAATAAATTATTAAATCAATTTATTAAATATTTAATTCTAATATAATATAATTAACACATCCCACTTCCACCACCCCTACCGTTTCGGGGACTATTCCGTTCCGATCACCGCTCTATTCCGGCGAACTTTTCGACGACTTCCCGATGAACTTTCCGGTGACTCTCCGGTGACTTTTTCGATTCCTGCAACTTTTCCGTCGACCGTTTCGGTGACTTTTCCCATTCCGACAATTATTACGGTAATTATTCCGGTGGCCGTTCTGCCACCTCTTTATTCCGGCGACTGCTCCGATTCCGGTAATTGTTACATGTGACCTGTTAATATTGATATGTGAGACGTTTATATTGATCTGTGACCTATAAAAAATGACCGTGACTTGTGAACTCAAACATGTGACCGTGAACTCAAACATGTGACTAGTTGATCTGTTACTCTACAATTTATTCAGTCACATATTATTTCAAATCATAATTTTTTACGTCACAAAAAATTTGTAGGTCACAGATTATTTCGATATCACAAATCAATATTATGTATTTGATGGTTTGCACTAGACTGGATTTAGCCTTTGCTGTTAGTACTCTTAGTAGGTACATGTTTAATTCAGGTCCTGAACATTGGGAAACCTTAAAATGGATGTTAAGGTATTTAAATGGGACTAGTGATGTAGTCTAAAGTTTAGCGCTAATAAAAAGGCGTGAAGTTGGAGGGTTTTGTAGATGTGGACTATACGAGGGATGGGGATAATAGAAAATTTGCTTCTTCCTATGTGTTTATTTTGTTTAACTCTTGTGTTGGTTGGAAATCACAGTTACAACACATATTTGCACTATGTACGATAGAATCTGAATATATTAGCTACTACTGAAGCAATTAAAGAGATTTTGTGTTTTAGAAGTTTGCTTCCTGAACTTTGTGTTTTAAATTACTATGTGGTAGTATATTCTGATAGTCAATCTTCTATACATCTATGCAAAAATCCTATTTTTCACGAACGTACCAAGCACATTGATGTTAGACTACATTTCATTAGAGATATTGTATCACAAGAAGTGATAAGACTTGAAAAAGTTCATACACTATAATTCTTCATACATGGGCACTAAGGTGTTGTCCTTGGTAAAGTTTAGAAGTTGTAAAAATCTTCTAAACATCGATAAAGGTAAATAATTTCCAATTTTATTGATTTTCCTTTTGGAATTGTCACTAATGGATGATAATGTTTTCTTTGTAGATCCTTAGACATCAAGGTAGAGGTTTGTTGGGCAAATTATTGTCAAATGACCTCCTGAGCTATGATGTTAAATTGGTAAAATTTATTCAGTCGGTATCGACCAAATGACTAAACAAGTCGACACCTCAATGAAACGACCGACCCTAAAACCATTTGGGTCATTGGAAGTAGCCTAATTAATTAGATGTTGCTCATGGCCCGTGCCCTGTTTCCTGGATAGCTAATAAGTATTGACCCATATATATTGACCCACTTGTCAAATTGGGCTTAGCCTTTCACTATACTTAATATGTGCCTTATATATATATGCTATCTCCTTACTTGGTTAATAGGTGGTGTAATTCTTTGGCTTCCATTCGACCAAAAATCAGCTAACTTTCTGTGTGATTTGCTTATACCTTTTTGTTCTTTTTCTTTGCCTTAGTGGCTGCTTCTGTGACTGCTATTACACCTTACCTTTGTGTGCCCTTCGTGGGTAATACAAAGCAACCAAAGTATGGGAATATTTGAAAGGATATGGATTGTTCTCCTTTGAGGTTTCGATTGATTGGTAAAACTGTGTCCGGGAAAAACATGCCTTGGTGATCTATCTTCTGCTTAACACATCATATAATTTAAGGAATTGTGATTTGAATATTTATAGAGAAACATCTATATTTCATAAAAGAGATCATTATTTAACTTGAAAAGAAAACCATATACTCCTTTTTAATTCAATTCTATCTATTTTAGGAGGACAATGTCATTTGCACACTCTTTTTCTTATGTTATTGTTGACATTACAAGTGTTGTCAAAAATTAATTGAATGAAAAAACTATTCAAATTTTAAACTGTCCAATAGTGTATTGTCACGTGACAAAGTGTAAAAGATGGTGTACACCATGATATACACCAAGCATGATTGATTTTAGGAAGGAGTGACAGTGGGTCAGGTTGGCCAATCTAGTCCAACCCGTGTATCGAGCTAGCCAAATCAGTCATGTGTGGCCCCTAGGGCCCTATTTTTTAAAATAAATCTTGGAAATAAATTCTTAGCTATTATAAATTATAGAGAAAATAAACTAGAAAAGAGAGGTCAACAGACTATTGTGTGTAATTTGTTAACAATCAATGCTTCATATGTATAGAGTACAGTTATGGTTGTAACCCGTAGGGGTACAATGGTCATTCATAAATAATAATTTAATTATAACACCCCTATCAATATCTATTTATACAATAATTGTATCGTAATTATTCAAAAAAAATTGATAGGACAAAAATATCAAACAAAAGAAAAAAGCATACAAAAATTTAGGATAGTAAAATTTCGCCTCGTTAAAATATTATCAAGAAAATTTAATGGGACAAAATTTGAATGAAAAAAGAGTACAGTTACTCCTCTTGATTTCAATTAATGAAAATCCATATCATGTACGTCAATGTCAGGGGCGGACCCAGCACCCGGCCAGCCCCCGCTACCGCCCGTGCTGGGTTCGCCGGGACCTTGAAGTCCGCCGAGAAGAGTTGCAGCAGCCGGCAATCAGAAAAGGAAGAAGATGAGCAGCCAATGTTTTTTTTTTTTTTTCTTTTCTAACCATTGAGGCTTTGAGCTTGAGCTTTTATTTTTAAACAATAAGGCCCAATGGCCAATTGCAACCAACCCATTTCTACAAAGTCTAAATGCAAGATCAATCCCCAAATTGATTCAAACCCAATTGACCCAAACGAGAGGAGACGAGGCAGGAGAGACCAGAGACGAACGGCGATTGGCGAAGGCTCGAAGTCGAAGCTTACCTGTGGCTGTGGGCTGTGGCTGCACCAGCACCACCACACGAGGCTCATGTTATTTCCAGTTCCAGGCTTCCAGTCCGGAGCTGCAGTGCCGCAGCACCTCCGCTCCACTGTTCGGCCCGACCGCACGGCAATCAAGACATCCAAGAAGCGGTGAGGCAAAGACTCAAAGAAAGCACGCGGCAGCTTCTCTCAATCTCGGTCAGTCCTCTTCGCTGCTCTCTCGTTTCTTTCTTTTTCTTTTTGTTCCTTTAGTTAATTTCAATTTTGGTTTGAGTTTTTGTATTTTTGTTTTTTTTTTATATAATATGAATGTGTAGTGTAAATTGTGTAATGTAAATTGTAATGTGTTTGTGATTTGTGAATCTAAGAATATTTATTGCTTGTAGCCTGGGATTTCAGATTTGTGAATCTAAGAATATTGGGGATTTTGAAACTTGAGGATGTTGGTAGTTTAGGTTTTTAGGAAATTAGGGATAAGTGAAAAGAATTAATGAAGAAAATGTTGGTCTCTTTGATAGTGCTCATAATCAAGCTTTTGCAAAGTGTACCAACTTGATGAATCAAAAGCAGAGTATCTCTTATGTTATTTCTAGTCAAAGTAGTAGTCAACAAAAAGGTTATAGGACGAGATTGACTGAGGTACTAGATTCCTCTAGATGCAAGGATTGCCATTTCGTGGTCACGATGAATCCAAAGAGTCTCTTAATAGAGGAAATCTAGTTGAGCTACTGGACTGGTACGCAGCTCGTTGTGAGGAAGTTAAACAAGTATTATTCAGTAATGCTCCTGAAAATGACCAAATGACTTCACCAAAGATCCAGAAGGACTTGGTTAATTGTTGTGCCTTAGAGACAACAAGAGCTATTATCAATGAGATGGGTGATTGTTTATTTTCAATTTTGGTTGATGAGGCTCGTGGTAATTCTATAAAAGAACAAATGGCAATTATTTTGAGGTTTGTTGACCAAAATGGGATCGTGAAGGAGCGTTTTTTGGGCATTACCCATGTCGCTGATACTTGTGCCAATCACTTAAGGATGTCATTGATGCAATGTTTTCTAATCATGGGTTGAGCATATCTAGTCTGAGAGGTCAATGTTATGATGGAGCAAGCAATATGTCAGGTGAGTTCAATGGTTTGAAAGCCTTAATTTTAAGAGAGAATTTAATCAAGAGCGACTTACGCAACAAAATGGGAGACGACTGGTTGAATGACAATTTGGTGGTGTACATGGAGAAGGAGATTTTTGAAAAAATTGAGAATGAAGTAATATTGCAACGTTTTCAAAGCATGAGATCCCGTAGAATACAGTTGTCTAAGATCACAGTTACAGAATAGGTTGTATTGTGTATTTTTTTAGTACTTTTGGTTGTATTGAACTATGTTTTCTTATATATATATTTTACGTTTTAATGCGTTTACATATGTATTGAATAATTTTTAATATTATATAATTAAATATTAATAAACGACATCGCTCTTACGATCGCTGATGGTCGACGTTGACTGGTCATCGTTGACGAGTCAACGTCCACCCGAGCTAAGTTGAGATCCTAGGTCCGCCACTGGTCAATGTCATCAATGTCAAAATCTGATGAAGTGTGTTCCATATCATCTTATAGTCAAAGCAATATCATCTTCATTACAAGATATTTATCAACATTTATTTGACTTTAGTCAACATGATGGTCGTTTGAAAAATAGATTTTGTTGCTCTCTTCAAGAGTCTTGTATATAATTTATAACATACGAGAGTAAAATCATAAATTATATTGAGTGTAAATATCCTTTAGGTTAAGGTCATTCATTATACAAAAAATATGCTTCTTTAAAATATTACTAGAAAATATTCCAAAATTTTATTTTAAAAAATAGTACATTATTCTTTTGAATACATTATAAAAACTACCTCACTAAAAAAATTGTCAAGAAAATCTCATGAGACAAAACCTTAATCAAAGAAAAAATAGTAAAATGTGAATCTACTCTCCTCTGGATATATTACTTGAATAATATGTTTTGGACATTAAATTCTTAATGAATAATATTAATAGTCATGCCATATGAATTGACTATAATCATATATATCATATGTATATCAAATTTAATGTACTGATAGGATAAAAAGATATAAAGTTGTGATTGCATCCACCATATGATAATTTATGTGTTTATATGAATCCATGTGAAATTCATTATGTTAGGAGTTGTGCATTAAATGTTATGTCTTCGTTTTTTCATTTCATTTTTGCATTATTTACACCTTTAGATGTTCGGACTGCATATCTAAAAACTTAAGTTGTCTCTAAGAAATTTAGTTTTGCTTGGATTGCATCTTTTATGAGGCCAACCATTTCTACGTCGCTGTGTATTGATGAATTTATTTCAACATCCTCGCTATTCATCATATGAAGCCGTACATCGTGTACAAAATTATTGTAGATAACTTTTTCTTTTCAATTCTATTTTTTTCCCATAACAAAATAATTTATTGAAATATCTCAATTTTCATTTCCCTTGTACTTGAAACTCTTCTAGGGTTTTACAATTTATTATGTCCATATAATCACTAAGAGTATACGCCTCCTCAATGTGGCCATCTTGACTAATTGCCCAATTTTCTTTTGGAAATTGTTTGTTAGAATTAAATGTCATCACGCTTCATGCACGTCATAAATTTACCAAAATAAATTGTCCTTTTAGGATGTCAATTCTAGTTGAAGTATTTAAAGTTGATGTGTGAGGTTGTTAATCCCTTGATTAATAAATATTTCTAAAGGAATTATCTTTAGAACTTTTGGTTCGAATTATCTTATAAAAGAATAATATGTTTATTCTTTTCAATTTTCTCATTATTCCCTTGAATGCTAAGCAAAATATTTAATCAAATTGGCACTCAGCAAACATTGTTTAAAAAAATCACCCTTTAGTGCTTAAGATCTTTTTATAAGGGTTCAAACTAAGCCCCTTCTTCATTTCAACCACACATTTTTTTCAATAAAATAATATTACACACAAATCTAAAATTTTTCATAATTTTTCCACCACACATTCTCCCATCAATCACTATTCCAAAAATTATAATCTCCAAAAAAAATGGGTGTCAAACATCCTCTAAATATGTATTCTCAATATTTTTTAATGTTCATCTCAATTAGCATGGTGGAGCAATTATACACATTGCACTATCATAATCATTATATAGAATATATTAGGCTCTGACCATAAGACAAGTATAGTGGAGAGAATTTTGATATTGGCATGATGCTAGCAGTTTTGCTACGTACGAAATAACAGTCCTTATACACAGACAGGGAAGAACTTTGTTCCAATAATAATTGTTTAGAAATTAATTAGGGACACTTAATAATCAATTGTGCTAAACTACTTATCGTCATTCTAATTAACAATTATCAAAAGTTAAACCATTTATCGTCATCCTAATTCAATTTTATAGAAATTTAGTTCCAACTTTAGCTAGACCGATTTATAAAACACGGATAAGGATTATATCAATATTTACTGGATTGAAAAATCTTCTGATTTTTCATTCAATATCCATTCAAATTCTCAATTTCGTATCATTATTGATCCAGTGATGACTCAATTGATCATGCTAAAAAGAAAAAAAAAATTAGTCATTACGCTTCTAGTTCAACATTGTACGTGTTCAATTGCACTTACGTCATGGACTATTTTTGCCGAAGAATAAATTTGCCATTAAAAATGAAAAAATTTCCATTGTCGCCAAATCAGGATCCCCCTTTTCCTCATTACTATGCCCCTATTTGAGCCACATTCTTTATAAATTTATTTTTTAACCATATATTCTCCTAATTAATAAAATTATTTTACACGTAAATCCAAGACTTTTCTCACATTTTAACAACACATAGGTCGTGTTTCATTAAGAATATTACAATATTTTTTAGAAAATTAATACGACATTTAATTATATCGTCTTCTTCAAAGCATAAAAATAGTTTATATGATTGTAAATCATGTTATATTTTTCAAGATTTGTATTACTTCGAAAGCACAATATAATATTCTTGAATAATTAAAACTTATAACGTAAGGAGCAACAACAAAATATTTTTTATATTTATTGCATGAAGTCATTCTTCGAGGCAAAAATATTCTGCTATAATATTGGTTTATGTTAAATTACATTTTTCAAAAATAATAAAATAATATTATTTTGAAATATTGTAATGTCTAAATTTATGCTCCTTCAAGAGCAACGAAATAAAATTTCTTGGAATAATGATAATTAAAAATAATCAAATATTTTTTCTAGAATATTGATTTTAAATTTATACTCTTTCAAAAGTAATAATACAATATTGTTCTGTAATATTAACAAGAAGTAATAAATTACATTCAAACAAATATATGTTTATCAATTGGTTTAGTAAAAATATTACCACTTTTTTATACAATTTAAAGTTAAAAAAATACTAACATTTTCTTTGAACGAAAATAAGAGTTTCTTTATGAACTCAATTGGTTAAAGCTTCGTATCTTTGTTTGAAAAGAAGAAAATTCTTTTTCCTACTGCAGCTTGATTAGAGATTTGTGAGCAGAGAAGAAGAATATTTTTGCTAACACAGTTGGCTAGAAGTTTGTGCTGATAACGTATTATAAATTATAGAGAAAATAAAGAAATCAATAGACTTATGAGTATTTTTATTTAGAACTAATACCTCGAATTTATATGTTACAATTAGAATTATAGGGATACAATGATCATTCACAAATATTAACTTATTTACAACATTAACGTATTAATTAAAATTTTGAAATTAATTTTTGTAAAAATAAAAAAGTTCAATCCATTAAAACACGTCTTGTCCATCATATTTTAACGTATTTTAGTTATACTCTTTATATATATACTAGTTTTTGCCCCGTGCATTGCACGGGTTGTGTTATTTTTAAGGTAATATTAGCATTTCGAATGTTAAGAATTTCTTTCCAACATAAGAAATTCACATGAAAGTGTTGTGTGTAAATTTCTTCCTTGAGCCAAGAAAATAGATACTACATCTGGATGCTCTTCAATGAAAAAAATATATGTTTTAGTACAAAATAAACATGCTGTATTGGACACTATGGTGAACGAGATTTTTAACATTTTTTTTCCTTAGTACCAAACATGCTGTAAACCTAGGACATAGGAATAAATGTAAAAAAGTATGTATTGTCATACTTGCTATTTTTGATGCATCTTCCTCTTCAAGAACAACAGCAAAATCATTGATATGTCTCTTGTACAAATAAATTATTGAGTCCTTCGTCTTTTCTTTACTATAAGAAAATAAATTCACCAAACTAAAGAAAATAAGTGATTGTGCATACTACAAAATAAGCACATCTGTTGACAAAATAAAGGATCGACATGCACGGTCGGTCGCGAGGGTCGAGGGGACAGCACCCCTCGTGCCCCCGAAGGGGATCGACCTGATTTGTAAACGATTGTGAGGTTTTATAATTTGTAAACGATTGTGAGGTTTATTAATTTTTGAATTAAATTATTAATAAATGTTTGTAAATTTGGTTAATATTATTTATAGAAAATTATGGTATATTATTATTGTTTGCACTGTATTAATAAAAAAATTTTAAAAAAATTCTGAATGCTCCGCACTATGTGGAGCCTTTGCGGAGCAAATGCTCTGCACGGTGTGCCGAGCATCCGCATTAGCTCCGCACTCTGTGGAGCAATGCTCCTCACTGTGCAGAGCAAACGAATTTTTTTTCCGACATTTAAAGTCAACAATTGTAGGCATATAAATTGCATCCGCATTAGCTCCACACTCTGTGGAGCAATGCTCAGCACTGTGCAGAGCAAACGAATTTTTTTTTCCCACATTCAAAGTCAACAATTGTAGGCATATATTTTGATTAGAAAAATGATCTTTTCAAATTACCCTTAACCCACGTGTGACTAATGGAAGATAGATAGGGGACAGTTGGTGTAAATAGTAAAGGATAGATATGGGGCAATTTGGGCTAACGAAAATTATTCAAAATGAACAGTACTCGACGGATTCACTCTTTTAATATAGTAGGGATATGGATTAATACACTTAAAAAAAATTAAAATTTTAATAATAATATTAATTACGATCCAATTAATTCATCCAAAATTTCAAGGGGCTGGCAACCCTCCTTCCCAATCCCAATCTGAATTTTTTCACGTTTTAAAATTTTTATTATTAAAAAATATTTGTTTCATGTGGTATGTTATATTACGCTTATCCATTTTGAGCAATCCAAAACACATTAGAAATCTTGCAACGCGACCATCATAAATATGTTATGGACTAAAAGTCTAAATGTCGAAAGTCGTCTTGCATGAATTATTGAATGCAAAATCAAGATTATAATTTCTTTTCATTTTTTTTCTTGTCAATATTAGTATAAAAATCATGAAGTTTACACCGTTCTTGCGGTCATTTTTTACCGCTATTATGAACTCATCGTTTATTGATATTTAAATTCGAAAAATATATTTCAAAATTTGTCTTAAATACTTCGGAAAGATAACAAAAATCTCACCCCACAAGTGAAAAAACATAATCAATAAATAAGGCAAAAGAGGTAGCGCCAAAACATAATTTTTTTAAAGAAAAAAAAATAGCTAATTTGTTGATCTTAAAAAATGAAATGATGCGTGTCACTTTTTGTTAAAAACGTGACATACACACACTTTGAATTCAAAAAAATTATTGTCTAGTTTAGCTTGTAATGTGAAAAGATAAGGATACACCCGTTGTTTGATTGATGAAATTGCATATCAATGACAACAATCACTACAACAAAACTGTGATTTAGCGACAAGATTTTTCGCGACATACAAAAAGTTGTTGCAATAAGTGACTTAACGCGACACATTTTTTGAGTTTGTCGCGAAGTTTGTGATGAGAAAAATAAGTACCAAAAAACCTTTGACAACATAAAAAGTTGTCGTGAAATGTGAGAAGTTGCGACAAATAATAAAGAATGTCGCAAAATATATGAGGGAAGCAAGGCGTCAAAATATTTTTGGTGGGGAACTTAGGGCGACAAACCTATAATTCTTGCAACAAAATACTTGTGATGCAATAGGGTCTACTTTTCGCGATAAAAAATATTTATTGCTAAAAATTTGAATTGTGATTTCGCGATAAGATTTTTCGCAACATACAAAAAGTTGTTGCAATAAGTGACTTAACGCGGCACATTTTTTTAGTTTGTCGCGAAGTTTGTGATGAGAAAAATAAGTACCAAAAAACCTTTGGCGACATAAAAAGTTGTTGCAATAAGTACCAAAAAAACCTTTGGCGACATAAAAAGTTGTTGTGAAATGTGAAAAATTGCGACAAATAATAAAGAATGTCGTAAAAAATATGAGGGAAGCAAGGCGTCAAAATATGAGATAAGATTTTTTGCAACATACAAAAAGTTGTTGCAATAAGTGACTTAACGCTACACATTTTTTTAGTTTGTCGCGAAGTTTGTGATGAGAAAAATAAGTACTGAAAAACGTTTGGCGACATAAAAAATCATTGTTAAATGTGAGAAGTTGCGACAAATAATAAAGAATGTCGCCAAATATATGAGGGACAAGTGATGTAATATGATGCAATAGGGTCTAGTTTTCGCGATAATAAATATTTGTTGCTAAAAATTCTAATCGTGATTTCGCGATAAGATTTTTCGCGACATACAAAACGTTGCCGCAATAAGTGATTTAACGCGACACATTTTTAGAGTGTGTCGCGAAGATTGTGATGAAAAAATAAGTACCAAAAAATAGAAGGCGACATAAAACGTTGTCGTGAAATGTGAGAATGTGCGACAAATAATAAAGAATGTCGCCTAAATATTTTTGGTGGGAAACTTATGGCGACAAACATTTATTTCTTGCAACAAGATGCTTGTGATGCAATAGGGTCCAGTTTTCGGGATAATAAATATTTGTTGCTAAAAGTTCTAATCGTGATTTCGCGATAAGATTTTTCGCGACATACAAAACGTTGTCGCAATAAGTGATTTAACGCGATACATTCTTAGAGTGTGTCGCGAAGATTGTGATGAAAAAAATAAGAACCAAAAAATAGAAGGCGACATAAAACGTTGTCGTGAAATGTGAAAATGTG
Source organism: Fraxinus americana (assembly GCA_035079005.1). NCBI lineage: Eukaryota > Viridiplantae > Streptophyta > Magnoliopsida > Lamiales > Oleaceae > Fraxinus > Fraxinus americana. The sequence continues at coordinate 8,655,250 of CM068728.1, read as the reverse complement.
CGATAAATAATAAAAAATGTCGCCAAAAATATGAGGGAAGCAAAAATATTTTTGGTGGGAAACTTATGGCGACAAACTTATTGCAACAAGATGCTTGTGATGCAATAGGGTCTAGATTTCGCGGTAATAAATATTTGTTACTAAAAATTCTAATCGTGATTTCGCGATAAGATTTTTCTCGACATACAAAACGTTGTCGCAATAAGTGACTTAACGCGACACATTTTTAGAGTGGGGTCGCGAAGAGTGTGATGAAAAAAATAGAAAGCGACATAAAACGTTGTCGTGAAATGTGAATGTGCGACAAATAATAAATGATGTCGTCAAAAATTTGAGGGAAGCCAAAATATTTTTGGTGGGAAACTTATGGCGACAAACATTTATTTCTTGCAACAAGATGCTTGTGATGCAATAGGGTCCAGTTTTCGCGATAATAAATATTTGTTGCTAAAAATTCTAATCGTGATTTCGCGATAAGATTTTTCGCGGCATACAAAAACTCTTTTGTGTGCATAAATACCTAGATTTTTCGAGTGAGTTTTGTAAGTAGAAAGGACTACTCAGTCAAACCAAAAAACTTAAGAACAATTCATTATACGATTAAACTTTCCATCACATAATATAATAACATGCAAAAAAGGACTACTCGGTCAAACAAATCCATAAAGGAAAATAATTGTCTCACAATTAAAGCAAATAGTTAAAGAAATCATAATTCATATATTATCAATAGGATATGCTAAACTATGGATGCTGGTTCAGATTGTTGTGGAGACGTGCCACCTTGACTCGATACGAACTTATGCATTAGTGTCTCAAATTGAGAAAGCTTAGCACGCATATCCAATAATTCCTGCTCCTGCTTTTGCATTTGCTCTCGAAGGGCTATTGATTCAGTATCAACCGATGTCAAATGAACAGAGTGGTTTGAGGCTGGTTTTGGACCATGTCCAAGTCCTCTAATGTAACCTCTAGATTTTCCTAAAACTTGTTGCATAATCTCAAGTTCAGTGGGGGCATCAGATCCATCTGGAACAGGTTGCTCTTTAATCTGAAGCATCATCTCCTATATATAAGTAAAGAGAGAGAATAAGAGATATATGTTAAAAACTGAATACATATAAAATCTCAATAACGATGAATAAATTGTTAATATACTTACATATCTTGTTCGCGCTTCATCGTTTACCCAGCCTTTCTTCTCATTATAATGAGTCTCATAATAAAGTTCTATTTCTCCTTGTGCGTTGTCTTTAGTTATTGATCTCTGTTTGAAGTAATATGTATCGTGTTACATAAATATATTTTTATCCATAAATTCGAAAGAAAATATTACCTTTTCTTCAAGACGTGCAACAAATGATTTTGATCCGCCACGATGATTATATTTAATGCAGTTGTGGCTTGCTACATTACGCGTAGATAGTGCCTGCATTTAATTCATATATGAAATAAATAATTAACTCATTATTATATTTTATTATATTTCATTATATTAATTTTTTTAACATGGCGGATAAATTGTGTGATTATTCATATTACAAGTGTAAATATTTTTTTAAAAAAAATTTACCTGAAATTCAGGGGTAGACCAATAGTGACATAGCCATTCCCAATCAACTTGAGTTACAAAAGGTGGGCAATTCTTTATTGCCTCATCCAATGTTTTTTCATTGAAATATTTCTCTTTGAGTCTATATCTATAATCACGATATCTTCTCGCTAAAGTATCGTTCACACATTTATGGACATGTTCAACTGTCAAAACAAGCTTGAACTTTGCCTACCAAAAAAAGAAAAGTGTATATATAAATAAATTATTTATTAAACTATGGGAAACTAATAACTATTCAACAAAATTTTGTAAAATGTTAATTTGTTTATGACATACCAAAACTCGATCATATAATTTATTTTTCTCTTCATTGGGTATGTCGATCCATCTTTTGTAACGAAGTGGAGCAAATGATCGAACGACATAGCCACACTCACTAGCTAAACGTGCTTGCTGATTTCCAATCGCTCTTCCCATTGTTTTAGAAATCTCCAATGATATTTTTCCAGCTGCACTGACGATATCATCAGTGCCCTTGCCTCTTGTAAGACCACGCCCCTTCCTCTTCAAAGAATGGGAATCTATAGACATTATGATGATTTTATATCAATTGAATGTATAAACAAAAAATGAGATTTCTATCAATTAAATGTATACGTTAGGATGATTTTATATCATAAACATTAAGATAAATGATTACCGTTGGAATTGAGAATGGTCTCATGGGTCAATGTGGTTGCTTGTGATGAATTAAGTTGAGGCTGAGGCTGAGGCTGAGCTATAGGTTGAGATAATGGGGCAGGAACCTGAAGAGGTTGAGTTAATGGAGTAGGAACTTGGACATTACTTGTCTGAGACAATGGATCCTTGCATGATGCCTTCGACAAGGAAACGTCTGAAGGTGGGTCGTATACTGTACTAAGCACTCTATTTTTCCTGCCAATTCTTGTTCGAGAAGCCATTATCTATCAAGAAAAAAAAGGATCTGGACCTTTAAGTATTCAGACTTATCAAAAATACAAAATTACTTAGGAAATCAAAGCAACAGAGTTCAAAATTTTACTTCCGACATACAATCTCCCTCCCAAGTATTCAGGCAGGTGTTGCGGTAAAGTCGTATCCACAAATAATGATGAGACTTCTGTTAGATTGAATTGAATTTAAGGATTCCAGTAATTGAAGTTGTGGAAGTCTGAGGCATCATCCGCATAACCAATTACAGTATATTATGTAGTAATGCGACTACTCATATCAACAAATACCTAAGTATAATTCCACTCAACTGAGTAGAGGAATAATTTCACTCAACTGAGTAGAGGAATCTTAATAAGAGGCTTAATGACTTGTGCCTAGCCAAATTCAATAAATTATTGAAAATTTCTTTTCTAAAATTATACTTTGGACATTATTATTCATTCCTATATATTGGTTTTAAGCATTTTTTAGGAGACTTTATTGTTTCCAATATATTGGAGGTAGAGTTGAAGGAATGTGTTTTTCTTGAATTAACTTCTCTGGCATAATTGGTTATGAACTACTGAACTAGACATGCACCCCACCTCGTACATCTTGTGTCTAAATATGACTTTTATTGTGAGATCTTGGCTTGTGTATTGAGTGTAATTTAAATAATCAACGCAAATCATGTAATGGCCAAATCGATCAAATCGTTAATTAAAACTTTTTAGGCATTATAGGTTTTGTAGATGATATGACTGGGGATTGACTTCTTTCTTAGACTTCACTCAGGGGTTAGGTCCATTGCTTTCGCCGTAGGGCAATGCATTATGTCATGGATAGCATATGATAAATTCAAGTTGGAAGACAAATCGACACCAATTATGAGGTAATCTTTATTATCCATTATATAAAAAATGAAGTTCTACTTGTATATTATTCTTTTCTAGCTACACGCAGAGTTTGTTAGAAAAGAGAGAAGTACTGATGCTAAAATTGCAATCACTCAAGGCACAGGAGGAGTCTAATTTTCTATCAAACGAGTGCTCGAAAGGCCGATCGTGTTTTAAAAAAACTAACAAGAGTTAGAACTAACGGGAGCAAACACATTACACTCATTTTCATTAGTTCAAAGACGGACTATAGGACCAGAATTTTTCCTTAACAGAACCCAAATCTTGCAACCTCTCAATCACAAAGAAACACATTTACAAAGAAAATAAAAACAACAGTTATAAACGTAATAAAGATGTAATTTACAAGAACTATAAAACCGGGCACATTTACAAGAAAGAAAAAAATCTTGAGCAACAGACACACAAAGTTATTCATAATTTACGAATGTTTGATTCTTCAAAAAACAACAGATTATTCGTCAAAAAGCAACAGGTTATAAACGTCATGCAACTAGGATGAATTTATTGGTAGAAATCTATTTATCATCAGATGGGAAAACGGATCTGTTCACCTACCTGGATTGTGAATTCTTGTATGAATGACCTTTGATTAACGACCAAGAGAATCAACATGAAACAAAGAAATGAAAATAAATTAGATGAAGAAACAGAAAATAAAATAGATCAAGAAGAAACCGAAAATACAAAATAGATCAAGAAGAAACTGAAAATACAAAATATAAAATTGAATCATAGTCTCGAGAACTTACAAACTGAAGCTGAAAACGTGCAGGAAAAAATGAAAAACGCCTTAGTAATACTTATAGATAGAGATGATGAAAATAAAGAGGGAAGCAAAAATTTTCCCTCCAGATTGATGGACCATTGGTGTTACCCATTTATTTATGGATTTATTTAAAAAGGAAAAAAAGGTTTAAAACTATTGGTATACCCTTCTTTTATGGATTTATTTAAAAGGAAAAACGTTTTTGGTTTGCACTTTAGAGGAGGAAAAATAAACCTACAACAATCCCATTTTTTCGAGTAGGAGAGTATGTAATGATATAAGACTTCGATTTTATTTTATAAAAATTTAATTTCATAATTCAAAAACATTATTAATTTTTGTGATTCATATAGTGACATACAATTGATCATGTTAGATGTAGGACGATTGGGGTTAGAGTCTGAAGGATAATTGAACAAGAGAATGGGAAAAAGGGGGAAAGAAAACAGGTGTTAACTTCAAACGTGCATAACTTTTAGCTCGAACGTCAGAATTTCTATTATAATATGTTTTCGGAAACGTGGGTCGGCAGTCAATCAAAATTTTTTCCAATTGAATTAACATCATTCCATTTTTTGAACTAAAATTGTTCTTCTTGGTGGATTCCAATTTTCGTCCTACGCCGATAAATCTTAATACTTCCGTTATGCGTCAAGGTTACTATTGTATGTTAGAAACAACATATTTGGAATGCTCAGGTGGTCGGCGTTCGGAGAAAATAGCGTAACTTTTGCATACGGTGTCTATTTTGGGCCCATAACCTCATTCCGGAAAGCTAGCAATGATTCAGAATGATGGATTTAAAACGTTTGAAGTCATTTGCTAGTCAAAACGTTACTTAAGTTTCTTAGTTCAATATTTTCACTATTTATTTATTCTACTCTGTTATCCACCGTGTTCGCATTGAAGAGCCTAAAAGGTATTGTAGGTTTGTTCATGAAATAAGAAAAAACGCTTGTTTTCTTAAGTTCAATTATTTGTTACAAGTGCATTTCAATTACACTCACTGTTCTCCGACATACTCCCAAACCTAGTAAAAAGATATCGATATAGTGAATTTATAGGAATCAAAGGCGAACACTAGACGGACAATTCGTCGTTTCTCACTATGCTAAGAATTGTTACCTTTATTGTCTTACTAATTTGGATATTATTGCCCAGCCGTCGACCCTCCATAACATTATCAGTGAATAAGTTGTGGATTGCTTAGCACTTGCCAAGACACGACCAACCGTTACAACAAATAATCCAGGATTGGAGCTAATATTGATCTGTAAGGTTGAATTTCAATTGAATTAGATTAAATTAGTGATCTCCGAGAAGTCCCTCCTCAACATGTTGCCTTGTCCACTACTAGTTGCATGAGACAATTAAAAAAGCGTTTACTGTAGTAAATTATCTTTAGTATAAATTCATGCAAGTAAACAGAATTCCATACTCGATCTCAAAGATACATATAGAATTCCATTCTCGATCTCAAATATTTTTGTTACTTTGTTTTAAAAATATTTTTATAATAAAAATATTTTTGTTTTAAAAATATTTTTGTTATATTTTTGTTTTTTTTTAAATATTTTTGTTTTAAAAATATTTTTATAATAAAAATATTTTTGTTTTAAAAATATATTTGTTATATTTTTGTTTTTTTTTTAAAATTTTTGTTTTAAAAATATTTTGGTTACTTTGTTTTAAAAATATTTTGGTTACTTTGTTTTAAAAATATTTTTGTTTTTTTTTTTTAAATATTTTTGTTTTAAAAATATTTTAGTTACTTTGTTTTAAAAATATTTTCGTTTTAAAAATATTTTTGTTTTAAAAATATTTTGGTTGATGCCACACGGTTGGAGTGGAAACCGATTTTTACATCCTTGTTTTAAGACATTCCAAAACGCCGTTCACAATTGAGTGGAAACCCAACGGCCATTTTCTCTCATTGCAGTGGAAACCCAACAGCCATCCATTCTCTCTCATTTTCGATTTCACTACCATCTCTCTCTCATTTTCAATTTCGATTTCACTCTCATTACAATTGGAGAGATTCCAGCTTCAACCAATTGAACCCGTTTGAACCAATTGAATAGATTCCATCTTCATTCAATATTTCATTCCAGATTCCAGGATTTCAGAACAGATTCCAGATTCCAGGATTTCAGAACAGATTTCAGTAGGCATTTTGAAAGTTTGGATTATCAGTTGACGCCACACGGTTTGAACCCGTTTGAACCCATCTGAACCAAACCGGGGTAAGTTTTATGATGTCTCCAATTGATGGCTCTGACTCATTCTTCATTTTTCCTCACGGTTTTTTTTTCTGGGTACAGGTACAGCAGACGAACACAATGAATTCTTACGCATAAGTAGTTTGATTCTCACTTTGTAAGTGCTTCTTTTTTCACTTTGCAAATTTGGTTGTTCTTTAATTTTTTATTTTTTTTTTTGTCGTTTAGCCTTTGAAGTGAATGAACGAGTCTTCAAATGTAGACATTTTTTTTTCTTGTTGAATCCATTTTATTTAATATACTGACCTGAGTAGTCCTAAATGAAGAATTGCCATGTTGTCACTAACTTGCATGTATGTTTAGATTTGACAAGTAAATGTTGCTGATTTCTGAATACGTTAAATCTAAAGAATGACTAAAATGTTGATGCTTTTACATTTGCCTTGGTGAAATTTCTTTAATTTTGAGGTGCCTATTGGAAAGGAATCCTCCAAGACAAGGTATTCAAATTTTACAATTCTCATATTATTAAACTTGAGTTTAGGTGGCTTAATTAATTTATTCGTTGTTGTTGTTATTGTTGTTGTAAAACTTGTGCTAAGCTTGGAGGTTGTGATCTTGTATCTGAGTGTGATTTGGAGAGAGATGTTTTAGGTGACACTGTTATTAGAGTCCCTTGTGTTTCTGTTTAAACTTAACCTGCAAACTGAAGTCTTCTTATGTATAGTAACACGTAATTTAAAGCTGAATATTTAGTTCAAAATTATTCTGTTTCCTCCCTCTTTGCTGGGCACCTGGTAAACACCCAAGCTTGCTTTAAGTATTTTCTACCACAGATTATGCATATTAGAAGAGGAAAAGGAATTCTGGGAATTATAGAAGGCCTTAACTTAATGTAAAATTGTGGGGTGCAAACTGGACCACTCGAGGTCACTTGTAGAAGAAAAAGAAAAAACTGGGTTTACCGGCTTCTGATATCATTCTATTATGGGATGGAGTGTACATTCTTTTCTATTTGCTAATGTTTATTTCCAATCCTTACCAAATGATGCACTGTAGCTATTCTACCAAAGTAGTTGCTGATTTCTGATTAATTCTTCATGCTTATGTGTAGTTGCTGATTTCTGATTAATTCTTCATGCTTATGTGTAGTTACTGATTTTCAACATGCTTATGTGTAGTTGCTGATTTTCTTCGTGCTTATGTGTAGTTGTTGATGGTATTCATGCTATGTGTAGTTTCTGGTCTATGTGAATAAAGTGCCATACATGATGGATAGGAGTTGGATGCGGCTTCATAATAGATTAAGTGAAGAATATCTAGATGGTATCAATTCATTTATGGAGGTAGCAAAACAATGTCTGGATGAGAACAACAAGGTTCGATGTCCGTGCCGAAATTGTCAAAATGCATTCTTTCAGTCACTATATGTGGTAGAATCTCACTTATACCACTCTGGAATCTCTGCGAGTTATGAGAGATGGATTTTTCATGGAGAGGAACTCCATAATGACTTTGATGGTGTTGAAAGAAATACATTTGAATTGGACGAAGAAGAAAATTATGATGAGATTAATGATATGTTAGAAGATCTATGCGCTAACCAAACTCGGAAAGGAGAAGAACATGGCGAAAATCATAATTTCTCACCTCGAATGCCTAATGATGAGAGCAACCAGTTTGTGAAGATGATGACTGAAGCCCAACGAACTTTGTTTCCTGGTTCTAAAATGTCATTACTGAACTTTATGGTGAAATTGATGCACCTAAAAGTTATGAATCAGTGGAGTAACAAATCTTTTAATATGTTGTTGGAATTACTCAAAAACGTTTTTCCAGAAGATATTGGATTACCAACTTCAACTTATGATGCCAAAAAAATGCTAAGTGAATTGGGATTGGGTTATGAGACTATTCATGCATGCAAGCATGATTGTATATTATTTTGGAAAGAGCATGAATTTGCATTTAGGTGCCCAGAATGTGATGAACCACGATACAAACCCAATTTTGGCAAGGGAAGAAAGGTGCCTCAAAAAGTATTGAGATATTTCCCATTGAAAAAAAGATTACAGAGATTGTTCATATCAAGACATACTGCTAAGGATATGAGATGGCATGCAGAAGGTCAGGTTGAGGTAGAAGGTGTTTTAAGACATCCAGCTGATTGTGAGGCATGGAAAGAATTTGACAAGTTATACCCAGGATTTATGCAAGATCCTCGCAATGTTAGGTTAGGTCTTGCAACTGATGGCTTCAATCCATTTGGAAACATGCATAATTCCTACAGCATGTGGCCTGTTGTTCTAGTGCAATACAATATGCCACCATGGAAGTGCATGAAAGAACCGTTTATGTTGATGTCATTGCTAATTCCAGGACCACATGCACCAGGAAGAGATATTGATGTTTATTTGAGACCACTAGTGGATGAGTTGAAAGAATTATGGGAAGTTGGTGTTGACACGTTTGATGCTTATAGTGGTCAAATGTTTCCTATGCATGCAGCTATAATGTGGACCATTAATGATTTGCCTGCTTATGGAAATGTATCAGGATGGAGCACTAAGGGATACAAAGCTTGTCCAGTATGTAATGAGAATACTTCTTCGCATAGGTTACGCAGTAAAATATGTTTTATGGGTCATCGACGTTATTTGCCACTTAACCATCCTTGGAGAAAAAGTAAATTACATGATGGTAAATGGGAATTACGACCACCACCCAAAAAGTTATCGGGAGATGATATTTTAAAGCAATTACATGCTGTGCGGTGTGGGAAACCTGGAAAGCATCCTAGTAATAAAGATAGAAAAAGAAAGCGAACTCCAGATGAGATAAACTGGACAAAAAAAAAGCATTTTCTTCGAGTTGGAGTATTGGTCAAAGTTGAAACTACGACACAATTTAGATGTGATGCATATTGAGAAGAACGTGTGCGATAATATTGTTGGAACATTGTTGAATGTTGAAGGGAAGACAAAAGATACAGATAAAGCCAGATTGGATTTGCAAGATATGAATATTAGAAAAGAATTGTATTTAAAACCACATGGTAATGGATTTATGAAACCTCATGCTTCTTACACATTAACGTTGCAGGAAAAAAAAATATTTTGCAATTTCTTGAAATCTGTGAAGTTTCCCGATGGATATGCATCAAATATTTCTAAATGTGTACGTGAAAATGAAGGCAAAATATCAGGTTTGAAAACTCATGATTGTCATGTGCTGTTACAACAACTTCTTCCCATTGTTATTCGAAAATTTTTGCGAAAGGAAGTGTGTACTGCAATTGTAGAGCTCTGTTGTTTTTTTAAACAATTATGTTCAAGAACATTGAATATAAATGATTTAGAAATTTTATGTAAACTAGAACGAATTTTCCCACCAGCATTTTTTGATGTAATGGTTCATTTAGTTGTTCACCTACCCGAAGAAGCAAAACTCGGAGGTCCCATTGCATTTAGATGGATGTATCCAATTGAAAGGTAATTGCTAATATTGTTTTATATATACTTGTTCGTTGGCTTATTATTTTCAAAAACTTTTCATGTAAATTTTGATGATAGAATATTAGGTCGATATAAGAGTTATGTTAAGAATAAAGCTCGACCCGAAGGATCAATTGCTGAAGCATATATTGTTAATGAGTCTTTAACTTTTTGCTCGATGTATCTCAACGACATTGAAACAAGATTTAATCGACCTGAGCGCAATGACGATGGTGGGACTCCATCTGAAAGCTTGTCTGTTTTCTCTCAAAATACTAGACTATTAGGTCATGCAGAACCAAAGTTACTTTCGAAACAGGAATTGATAAAGCCCATTGCTATGTCCTAAATAATTGTGATGAAGTTCGGCAATGTTAGAGTGAGTTCTTAATCAACTTTTAAATTTTTTTGCTATTAATTACTAATGTATTGTAGTGTTTAATTGAATGTTCCTTTTGTAGTGAACATATGGAGCTATTGCAACAACAAAATCATAACAATTTGGAACAAAAACAAGAAGAATTGTTTCCTGGATGGTTTGCTTCACGTATAAGTTATAATGCATGTATTATTTATTTGTTAATGCAACGTATCATTCCTTGATGGTTGAAGGTATATTGATTAATATTTTTTGTTAGCATAGATAACGAGATTATATAATCAAAAAGATTCAGTTGTGAGCAAAGAATTGTATGCATTAGCATGTAAACCGGATTTTAGAATATTTTCCTATTCGGGTTGTATTGCTAATGGGGTACGATTCCTTGTTAAAGATCGAGATGATTGTCGTACAACACAAAATAGTGGAGTGATGGCGCCGGGAGATGACATCAATTTTTTTGGTATACTATGTGACGTTATTGAGTTGGTATACGTTTTTGACTACCGCGTCACTTTGTTCCAGTGTAATTGGTACGATAATAATCCAAAACAAAAAAGAACAATTGTAGATTACCATCTTACTTCTATCAATGTGAATCGCAAATGGTACATGGATGATTCCTACATACTTGGCATCCAAGTACAACAGGTATTTTATATGGATGATCTAGTGTTGGGTCTACAATGGAAGGTAGTGGAAAAGGTACAACATAGAGGCATATGGGACATTCCTGAAAAAAAAGATGAGGGTAGTGAACAAGTAATATTTCAGGAAAATAAATCATCAAATATTGTCTTGGCAATACAACAGGAAGATCTTGATACTCAAGTATGCCATAGAGGAGATGTAGATCCAGATATTATTGAAAATGAAGCACTAAATAAAAATATGAATAATGTTATATATGATAATTCGGAAGAGGAAGATGATACATTGTATGAATATTACAGTGAAGATGAGAAATCTCTAGATGGTGAAGATGATAATGCTGATAGTGATATTGGTAAGTATAATGAATCATGCTCTTTTTTTGCATAATGTTTTTCTATTATATTCTATAATGATTATCTACATTTTCCCTTTCCTATGTAGATTCGAGTACTGACGACGCATCTATCGAGAGTTGATAAGATTTCTTTATTGACATTTAAGGTTAGAGCAACTGACTATTGAGATATATTTTATTGCTTATTATGATGATTGTTGATCTTGTCGTATAGCAATTGCTCAAATATTATTGTGGAGTTTGGGTGTCCCGTGAGGTTTTTGTTATTTCTTTCATATTTATAGTTCTATTTTCTATTTTTCAAGTTTGGTGAACTATTCTAAGTATTTGTTTTGATCTTGGAGGTAATCAAATTGTGTAGTGGATTTTCTTTTTCCTTTTTATGTTGTCTTAGATTGTAATTGAAAGATTTGAGCTCTAGAAGCAGTTGGTTTTAAATTACAACTTTTATAGAGCTTAGTCTTACTTTGGATCAACTGAACAATTAATTGTTTATAATTATGTAATTGGTGGCACATTTTCTGTATTCTTAGGATATTCGTTTTATTTGTTGTGTATACAATGCAAGTTTCCATTTTATTTTTTATAAAATTGAATTGCAGATTGTAGATTGTGTTAAATTTTGGATTGTGAACTGTGCAAGATTTAGCCTTCGATTTGATCCTTGATAGTCATTAATTAGTTGGTGATGGTTATGATTGATCTGTGATTTATCTTTGTAATGTTTATTGGTAAGTAGTAGGAATCTTGTTTAGCTAATGATTGAGACATTTCTTAGGTGATTTGTTTCTGTCTGGATGGTCTTTAGTTGTTAGTATTTGGAAGGAGTTCTAAGGAACTTTCGGGTTGCTTATGGTTCGAAGGTCCGAATTGCATACTAGGTAGATGATATTTTTGTTATTCTAAAAAGACTTGTCTAGTTTTTTTGTAATAATTTGTTAATAATTTATTTGTTTTCCCTGTATTAGGGGGTTCCAGGTACTTATTATGAGACTGTTGCAGTAAAATCTTATCCGGAGTGCGAAAATGTCCCATGTCATTAGTTTGAGACTGCCTTCAAGGTGTAATAATTTTTCACAAATGCCCATTTAGATTTTCTCAATCATCTTAACTACGATTTGCTGCTCCGTCATAAATTGATCTATATTTATTTCGTTGAAAGTAATATGATTTTTTTTTCATTTCATAAAGTCGCGAGTTTTTTCTAATAAGGTAAGTTACATTTTCATATGAATGTGCACCACAGTAATGATTCCATTGCGACTAAATAAATCTAGAATTATGTGTTTAAAATAAAAATTTTTGTTCAAAATTATGTGTGTAAATTGAATCCATTAGGTGATAATTGTACATCGTTGAAGCGATAAACACTGTGTTGTGGAATAAATTTAAGTACGAGCAAAGCTTGACAAAAAAATAAATGTTTATTGTCACAAAATACTTTGCGTAGTAATTTTATATGTTGTAAAATAAAATATGCGACGTATATAAATAATCACGAAATAAATTAGGCACGATAGACTCTTTGTGTTAATTCATATTTTCTGCGGCAAATAAATAGTGTTGCTATGTTGTTAATGCGATGAATAGTTGAAAGTTATCACAAAATACGTTCGGCAACTCAACATTCGAAACAAACATATTTGTCGTAAAAACTTTATTGGAACATTAGTTGCGACAACCCTTTAAATTTTTCACGACATATATATATTGCGACGACATTATGGCTACAGATATTGTGTTGCCATTTCATATTTTCCGCGTCAAACAAATAGTGTCGCAATTTTGTTACTGCGATGAATGGTCGAAAGTTGTCGCAAAATACTTTCGGTGACTCAACATTCGAAACAAACACACTTGTCGCCCTTTAATTTTTTCGCGACATATATACATTGCGACGACATTATGGCTACAAAAATTGTGTTGCCATTTCATATTTTTCGCGTCAAACAAATAGTGTCACAATTTTGTTACTGCGATGAATGGTCGAAAGTTGTCGCAAAATACTTTCGGTGACTCAACATTCGAAACAAACACACTTGTCACCCTTTAATTTTTTCGCGACATATATACATTGCGACGATATTATGGCTACAAATATTGTGTTGCCATTTCATATTTTTTGCGTCAAACAAATAGGTCGCGATTTTGTTACTGCCATGAATGGTCGAAAGTTGTCGCAAAATACGTTCGGTGACTCAACATTCGAAACAAACACACTTGTCGCCTTTTAATTTTTTCGCGACATATATACATTGCGATGACATTTTGGCTACAAATATTGTGTTGCCATTTCATATTTTTTGCGTCGAACAAATAGTGTCGCGATTTTGTTACTGCAATGAATGGTCGAAAGTTGTCGCAAAATATGTTCAGTAACTCAACATTCGAAATGAACATATTTGTCATAAAAACTTTATTGGAGCATTAGTTGCGACAAACGCACCTGTCGCCCTTTAAATTTTTTGCGACATATATGCATTGCGACGACATTATGGCTACAGATATTGTGTTGCCATTTCGTATTTTCTGCGTCAAACAAATAGTATCGCGATTTTGATACTGCGACGAATGTACGAAATTCGTCGCAAAACACATTCTGTGACTCATATAGAGCGACAATACCCACAACAAACGTATTGTTGTCGCTAAATTACTTTTGCAACAAAAACTTAATTTTGGCGACAACATTTGTTTGTCGCGAAATCCGTTTTTTTTTGTAGTGAATGCACTGTTTCTTGCAAGAACTTAAAGATGCGATACTAAGAATGTTTATGATAGTAGTTGTACTAAAATGACATGATATTTCACTTTTTAATGAAAAATGATGTGATACTTTTTAAGATTGTTATACCTTAGCTCCTTACAAAAGTCACATTTGTTTCGTGACAGATGATTACTTAATTTTAACTATATTTGTAAAAAGAATATAAATGAAATAGTGTGACTTTTCTTTTCTTTTTCTTTTTTTAAAAAAGTGACAAGTATGTCACTTTCAAATTCTAGCACATTAGTTCGTATACAAGACAAAAAAGTGTTATATCATACCACTTTTTAATGTAAAGTAAAATTTGAATTCATATTTGTTAGATTTTTAGTGTTGGCGATTTTCTTGACAAAATGATTAATTTGTAACGTATTGTAAAAGTCAAGGACCTAGGGTGCAATTTGCACAAATTGGGTTATGATGTCTAGGGTTCGAGCATGAAAAGAGAAGAAATGCAGTGCTGCATTTTCACTAGCTTCTTGTCCACTGGTGCTTGAGCGGCAAAAGTAGATTGCCTATGGCCCGCCTGTCTTGGAGCTCTCACTCGAGCGACGATGCTTTGCTCGCCTGTCGTCAGCTTCTCGCTCGAGTGACAGGTCGATCTAGAAAACCCCAATTTGCTATTTTGAAGTATTTTTTTCCTGCCCATTCAACCTAATTACCATCTCTTATAAATACCCAAGTACATGCACGAATTGGAATGTGGTTGTTCGTTGTGTTTTTTCTCTAAACACATTCATATTATTCTTTGAAAATCCAAGAACTTATTCATACATGGATTCCATATTTTCTTCTTGGGATCATACAACCACATATTGAGAAAAAACATCAAACTCATTGAATCAAAACACCATATACTTCTTATTGGTCATAGAAAGGTACTCTCTCAGTTGGATTTCAGAAGTTTATGGAGGTTGAGAGAAGTTGGACTACAAGCGCAGGAAGAGCATAAGGCCTTGGGGCAGGTTCTTGGAATTCCGCTGGGAAGAGACAATTGCAGAAGATTTTGGAGTAGGTCTTAGAACAGACATTTGAGTTAGCAGGAAATAAATCGGGAAGTCTAGTGGAGTTGTCTAGATAGCATTTGACTATAACTCACTCCGTATTGTTTATAGTGGAGGTAACTGATTTGGTCCTGAAGTTTTTAATCAATTGGGATTTCTCCGTCATCATATCGGTGTTTATTATTACTTTCCTTATTACTGCGGTATTTAAACATAAGATAATTGGACTTGTATGCTTAATCATCTAGAAACAATTAAAAGTGACTTCCTGCTTTTAATTGATTAATTCCGCACGTATGGTCAAAACTAGAAACGAATAAGTAACAATCATTCGATAACTTAAAAACCGTTAAATTGGTAAACCGTGAACTGTTAAATGGTATCCAGTGCGACAATCAATTTTTCAATATTTATATCTAAATTTTCACAAGACGGTCTTCCATGCATCGCTTTAACGGATCCAAAAATTCAAATAAAGTAGTCTTCGACTTTCTTTAAAAAAATAATAGAGCATGTCACTTCAAATTTTGCCACATTAATTCGTATGCAAAGACAAATAAAGTATCATGTCACTTTTCAATGTAAAACAATTTAAATTCATATTCATATGTATACTCTTTAATTGATTTATTTTTTTTAAATCATATGAGATATAGTCTGTGACTTTCTTTTAAAAAAAGTAATAGAACATGTCATTTTTAAATTTCAGCATCTTAGTTTATATGCGAAGAAAAGTAAAATATTCATCATGTTGGTTTTTAATTTAAAGCAAAGTTTGAATTCGCATTCATGTTTGAAAGATTCATAAACACCTTGTATGCATCTATTTAATTGATCGAAACAGAATTCAAAAGAGATAAAAAAAAAAGTAATAGAGCATGTCATTTTCCACTACAAAAAAAAGAAAAAAAAACCGATTTCGTGACAAACAAATGTTGTCTCAAAAATTGAGTGTTTGTTGCAAAAGTAATTTAGCGACAACAATACGTTCGTTGCAGGTATTGTCGCTCTATATGAGTCACAGAATGTGTTTTGCGACGACTTTCGTACATTCGTCGCAGTAACAAAATCGCGACACTATTTGTTTGAAGCAGAAAATACGAAATGACAACACAATATCTGTAGCCATAATGTCGTCGCAATGTATGTATGTCGCAAAAAATTTAAAGGGCGACAAGTGTGTTTGTCGCAACTAATGTTCCAATAAAGTTTTTTTGACAAATATGTTCATTTCGAATGTTGAGTTACCGAACATATTTTGTGACAACTTTCGACCATTCATTGCAGTAACAAAATTGCGACACTATTTGTTTGACGCAAAAAATACGAAATGGCAACACAATATCTATAGCCATAATGTCGTCGCAATGTATATATGTCGCGAAAAAATTAAAGGGCGACAAGTGTGTTTGTTTCGAATGTTGAGTCACCGAACGTATTTTGCGACAACTTTCGACCATTCATTGCAGTAACAAAATCGCGACACTATTTGTTTGACACGAAAAATATGAAATGGTAACACAATATTTGTAGCTATAATGTCATCGCAATGTATATATGTTGTGAAAAATTTAAAGGATGGCAAGTTTGTTTGTCGCAATGAATGTTGCAATAAAGTTTTTATGACAAATATGTTCGTTTCGAATGTTGAGTTGACGAATGTATTTTGCGACAACTTTTGACAGTTCATTACAGTAACAAAATCCCGACACTATTTGTTTGACGTGAAAAATACGAAATGGCAACACAATATCTGTAGCCATAATGTCGTCCCAATGTATATATGTCGCGAAAAATTTAAAGGGCGACAAGTGTGTTTGTCACAACTAATGTTCCAATAAAGTTTTTACGACAAATATGTTTGTTTAGAATGTTGAGTCACCGAACGTATTTTGTGACAACTTTCGACCATCCATCGCAGTAACAAAATCGCGATACTATTTGTTTGATGCGAAAAATACGAAATGGTAACACAATATCTGTAGCCATAACCTCGTCGTAATGTGTATATGTCGCGATTAAGTTGAGGGTGGCAAGTGTGTTTGTCTAAACTAATGTTACAATAAAATTTTTACGACAAATATGTTTGTTTCAAATGTTGAGTCGCCGAACGTATTTTGTGATAACTTTGGACCATTCATCGCATTAACAACATAACAACACTATTTATTTGCCGCAAAAATATGAATTAGCAACATGACAATGTCGTCGCAATGAATATTTGTAGTGAAGTTAATTATGTGACAAGTGGTGTTTGCATTTAAATTTATTTCGTAACACAGTCTATCGTGCCATAATTTGTGCAACGAGTATAGTTGTTGCCTAATTTATTTCATGATTATTTATATACGTCGCATATTTTATTTTACAACATATAAAATTACTACGCAAAGTATTTTGTGACAATAAACATTTATTTTTGTGTTAAGCTTTGCTCGTAGTTAAATTTATTCTGCAACATAGTGTTTATCACTTCAACGATGTACAATTATCGCTTAATTGATTCAATTTAAACACATAATTTTAAACAAATAATTTTATTTTAAACACATAATTTTAAACACATATGTCGGAGAATCTATTTTAAACACATAATTTTCGATTTATTTCGTCGCAATGGAATCATTACTGTGGTGCACATTTATATGAAAATGTAACTTACCTTATTAGAAATAACTCGCGACTTTATGAAATGAATGCTTCAACGTACAATTACTAAAAAAGTTAATTTAAAAAAATCATATTACTGCCAACGAAATAAATATAGATCAATTTATGACGGAGCAGCAAGTCGTAGTTAAGATGACTGAGAAAATCTAAATGGGCATTTGTGTAAAATTATTACACCTTGAATGTAGTCTCAAACTGATCACATGGGACATTTTCGCACTCCGGATAAGCTTTTACTGTATTTGAAGAATATCAAGCCACAAAAAATGCACACAGGCAAAAAAGTAAGATAGATTAAATCACTATTGTTAAGAAATTTTGGAGTTAGCAAATTCTTATTGTGTCCCTAGTACGTGAACACAATGGGTGCATACTAATATTTATTAGAGGGAAACCTGGGGAAGTCATGAACTTACAAATGAAGAACGCGACGAGTAGATATAAATTGAAGTTACGATAACCTGAATAATGAGCTTACTCATCATACAGAAAAATCTTCCCACTTGAGCTGCATTATCATCGTCCACAATTGCTTTAACTTCCCTAGCCAGAACAACCCAAAATCAAGTTAAAATATGTTAACATATTGACAGACGATAGAGCCAACTAGAGTAATCAGCTCTGAGGTACATATGCATATGCACCTACTGCATGTAAACTCCATTTTGCAGCTGGGCAAATTGAGGATATTTCTTCCGCAATTCCTAGAAATGGAAATTCAGGAACCAGATGTGCTTAGTCTGTGGGTTCACTTCATAATTCAAAAAGAAAAAAATGGCAATATGGTGGACAAGAATCAGTTCATTTTCGAGTAGCCATTGATAGGTATAATAAAAGAAAATGAAGCAATGAACTGACAATCAAACACAATCCAAAGTGCCTTATTGATCATTAGATTAACCAATTCAAAAACATAAAATAGAACATCCACTTGAGAACAACAGATAGAGGACTCTCAATGAAAGAATAGAATCCTAACATTTCAATATTAATCAGTTCACAGTTTTGAATAGTCTTTTCAATCCCTGGAAACCCCAGTTCTCTCAAGGCCAATACAACATGAAATCATTTTCATTCATAGTTTTCTGTTTGCCCACACATGGACACACCTGTTGGAAGCACAAACAAATCCACAATTGCACATAAATTATTTAGAACATACACTGGTTGTCCTGTCCATGCCAGCCACATTCATATGGCTATGAATCACTTTAAACTGCTCATCTCCAATTACCAAATCACTAAATGGGATTTTAATAAAAAGCAGGCCACTTTAACATACACAAAAGGTTGTCATATTTCCATACCAACAAACTTGCATGAATTATTATTTTAGTTTGCCTCATGGCAGCATCCGCCCTTTAACCGGATACCACTAACCTCCTCCATTTTCATTCTTAAGAATCACACATTTCTCTGTCTAAATTATATAAATGTAAAAAGAGATAGAAATATATTCTGTGAAAGCAAATTCTGTATAAAAAATGATGAGGAAAGAAAGAGCTTTGACATTACATAATCAGTCATCAATCAATAGATGACTAATCAAGTCGCAATGTTATCTTGTCATTTGGTAGCAGCAGAATTGTTAAGAAGCAGAAAATGAAAAACAATTACAATGAGTTGCAAGGGTGAAAAAATGGACTTAAGGAATTGAATAATAACTAGACATGAAACATCCAAAAGGTGAGATAATAGTAAAAATGACAGAGAGAAACAACTTAAAGTTCGATAGCATGAGAAGGAAAAGAGAAGTGATGAATCAATGTATTGGAAGACTCCGCATGCTTTCTTTTTTTATATTGCAGGAACGAGATCTTTTGTACAAATGCTTAATCCAATTATATGATGGCTATACTATTTATCACAAAATCCATGTGACGGTTATAATAATTATCACAAAATAAAAGTGTAACACATACCTTCCCAAATTGGATTCATGAGATGCAAATCTATTGTAATTGTTTCCCATCCACCCACCAAATCTATTGTAATTGTTTTCTCCTTGCAAAAGACGTTATTTTCTTAATAAGGGTAATGTAAATGAGAGATCAAAGCCACGAATACTTTAAGCGAAAACTGAAAAATAAGCAAGAAATTGATCTATGTTCTCAGAAGTATTATAGTTTAATGAGAATTTTTTGTCCTCTATCCAAATTTGATTACAAAAAGGCACGAAACAACTTCATCCTTTATGGCATGATGAAAAGCAACTTGAAGAGTCTTGAGGCCTTGCAGTTTTGGCAAAGGAATATCCAAGACTTCATAATACAAAATATCTTAAATCTATCACGAAGAAGGAAAGTTGTGTTACAAGAATCATAAAACTAAGTATAAATGTAAATCTGATTCTCCAATATGGTTAGCATCAACATCAGAAAACTACCTGAATTTAGTGAATAAGCATGTCTATAAGGCGGTTTCTCCAATGAACGAAAACGAACAACCTATGAATTATCAAACACCGTACTAAAAACTTGACTAGAGAAATACATAATGGAATAAAAGTTTCAAGGTGACAATTCTTAGCATAGTGAGAAAGGACGAATTGTCAATCTAGTGTTCGTCTTTGATTCCTATAAATTCACTATATCGGTATCTTTTTACTAGGTTTGGGAGTATGTCCGAGAACATATTATAATAGAAATTCTAACGTTCGAGCTGAAAGTTATGCCCGTTTGAAGTTAGCACGTGTGTTCTTGCCCCATTTTCCCCATTTTCTTGTCCAATTCTCCTTCAAACACTAACGCCAATCGTCCTACATCATACCTGATCAAGTATATTTCACTATATGAATAACAAAAATTAATAATGTTTTTGAATTATAAAATCAATTTTTTTATAAAATAAAATAGAAGTCTTATATCATTTTTCCCTCCTCGAAAAAAATGGGATTGTTATAAGTTTATTTTCCCTCCTCTAAAGTGGAAACCAAAAACGTTTTTCCTTCTAAATAAATCCATAAAAGAAGGGTATACCAATAGTTTTAAACATTTTTTTATTTTTAAATAAATCCAGAAAAGCAGGCACCTACACCGATTAGGGCTGTCAATGGATCGGATTTTGGTCCGAATCCGATCCGAATCTGATGAAATTAATGGGAGATGGATTTAGGGTCTCAATCCGATAACCCGATTATGATCCGAATCCGATAATCCGTTAATTAAATGGAGCAAATATGAATATAGGTAAATCCGATCCGATAACAATCCGATCCGATTTATTATAATAATATAATATATGTTATATATTATCGCATAATTTATTACACATTTTTTTTTAATTTTGAAATTTGTGTTATACTTTATGACTTTTAAAGAAGGAGATGTCAAATCTATCAAATTTCAATATAACATTAATAAATAATAAATTGTGTGTTGAGAAAACAAATAAAAACATATTGAAACACACATAAAAAGAATTACTAACATTTATTTGAAAAATGGAGTTGAAACTTGAAACACACACATCCCAATTTCCATATGCCAAGTCTGACACACGAATTGCTCCCACTTTCATCTCTTCAAGCCATGTTTGGCTTCCTTATTTTGTTCTTCTTCCTTTCTAGAATATTTCAAAGTAACCTTTCGTATTCTCTCAGGCAATTGGACCATAGCCCATATGGATCAAAACAAGGAAATCCCATGGTATTCTCCATCTCTCATTCGTATTTACGCCTCAGACTCTCTTCATCTCTACGCAATAGGGACGGATCTGGTTCATTCCAAATTGTGTTCTTTTAAAAATTAAGGTTTCTTCTTCTTTGATTTTATTTTGTATGTCATCTTCAACATTAAGATTTCATTTCATATCACGTTACTATCTGTTAAAAAAAAGACTTTAGGAATGTTTTTCTTTTATTAATCTGACTTCTTGTTATGTTTATCAATTTATGTAGTAAATTTGTTTAAGCAATAAATCTAACATAAATATTTATGATTTATTCGCCTTCTTTTTATGCGTATGTGGTAGATTTTAGGAGCAATAAATCTGAAATTTATCTGACCAGTTTATCAATTTTACCTTTTTTCATCGTTCAGCATATAATTTCCTGCAATTGGGATTTTATTCTTTAATTATTTTGACGATTTGTGGTATTAACTTCTACAACTATTGTGAATTCTGCTAATGAAAATTACTTATCTAATATATATTTTGCTTTTGTTTTCTTCTTATTACATTGGCAGAAAAAGGTAGAAAACATAGCATATTTTGGATTTTTACTAAGTCTGAATACTTAAACATTGTTAAAAAATGGTCAAGATCCTTTTTTTTCCTTGATAGATAATGGCTTCTCGAACAAGAATTGGCAGGAAAAATAGAGTGCTTAGTACATTCTACGAGCCACCTTCAGACGTTTCCTTATCGAAGGCATCATGCAAGGGTCCATTACCCCAGAACACTGCTAATATCTCTACCTCATTGTCTCAGACAAGTAATGTCCAAGTTCCTACTACATTAACTGAACCTCTTCAGGTTCCTGCCCCATTATCTCAGCCTCAGCCTCAACTTAATTCATCACAAGCAACCACATTGACCCATGAGACCATTCTCAATTCCAACGGTAATCATTTATCTTTATGTTTATGATATAAAATCATCCTAATGTATAGATTTAATTGATAGAATCTCATTTTTTGTTTATACATTCAATTGATATAAAATCATCCTAATGTCTATAGATTCCCATTCTTTGAAGAGGAAGGGACGTGGTCTTACAAGAGGCAAGGGCACTGATGATATCGTCAGTACAGCTGGAAAAATATCATTGGAGATTTCTAAAACAATGGAAAGAGCAATTGGAAATCAGCAAGCACGTTTAACTAGTGAGTGTGGCTATGTCGTTCGATCATTTGCTCCACTCCGTTACAAAAAATGGATCGACATACCCAATGAAGAGAAAAATAAATTATATGATCAAGTTTTGGTATGTCATAAACCAATTAAAGTTTTACAAAATTTTGTTGAATAGTTATTAGTTTCCCATATTTTAATAAATAATTTATTTATATATACACTTTTTCTTTTTTGGTAGGCAAAGTTCAAGCTTGATTTGACAGTTGAGCATGTCCATAAATGTGTGAACGATACTTTAGCGAGAAGATATCGTGATTATAGATGTAGACTCAAAGAGAAATATTTCAATGAAAAAACATTGGATGAGGCAATAAAGAATTGCCCACCTTTTGTAACTCAAGTTGATTGGGAATGGCTATGTCAATATTGGTCTACCCCTGAATTTCAGGTATTTTTTTAAAAAAAAATAATATTTAAACTTGTAAATATGAATAATCACATAATTTATACGCCATGTTAAAATAATTAATATAATGAAAAATAATAAATTATAATAAGGAGTTAATTATTTATTTTCTATATGAATTAAATGCAGGCAATGTCTACGCGTAATGTAGCAAGCCACAACTACATTAAATATAATCATCGTGGCGGATCAAAATCATTTGTTGCACATCTTGAAGAAAGTGTAATATTTTCTTTTGAATTTATAAATAAAAATATATTTATGTAACACGGCACATATTACTTCAAAAAGAGATCAATAACTAAAGACAACGCACAAGGAGAAATAGAACTTATTATGAGACTCATTATAATGAGAAGAAAGGCTGGGTAAACGATGAAGCGCGAACAAGATATGTAAGTATATTAACAATTTATTCATCTTTATTGAGATTTTATATATATTCAATTATTAACATATATCTCTTCTTCTCTCTCTTTACTTATATATAGGAGATGATGCTTCAGATTAAAGAGCAACCTGTTCCAGATGGATCTGATGCCCCCACTGAACTTGAGATTATGCAGCAAGTTTTAGGAAAATCTAGAGGTTACATTAGAGGACTTGGACATGGTCCAAAACTTGCCTCAAACCACTATGTTCATTTGACATCGGTTGATACTGAATCAATAGCCCTTCGAGAGCAAATACAAAAGTAGGAGCAAGAATTATTGGATATGCGTGCTAAGCTTTCTCAATTTGAGACACTAATGCATAAGTTCGTATCGAGCCAAGTTGACACGTCTCCACAACAATCTGAACCAGCATCAATAGTTTAGCATGTCATCGCCTATTGATATTATATGAATTATGATGTATTTAATTATTTGCTTTAATTGTGAGACAACTATTTTCCTTTATGGATTGGTTTGACCGAGTAGTCCTTTTTTGTATGTTATTATGTGACTGAAAGTTTACTCGCATAATGCATTGTTCTTAAATTTTTTGGGAGTAAACTTTTTTTAAAGATATTTTACTACCTATTTTTTTGGCAATATTCTTTATTATTTGTCGCAACTTCTTTCATTTCACGACAACTTTTTATGTCACCTTATATATTTTTTGGTATTCATTTTTTCCATGACAAGAATTAATGGAAATACAGATCGAAAATTACGCACAGAAAGTTCAGATTTGTATTACCGGATTTCATGACAACGTTTTATGTCACCTTCTATTTTTTGGTACTTATTTTTTTATCACAATCTTCGCGACACATTCTAAAAATGTGTCGCGTTAAGTCACTTATTACGACAACGTTTTGTATGTCGCGAAAAATCTTATCGCGAAATCACGATCAGAATTTTTAGCAACAAATATTTATTATCGCAAAAACTAGACCCTATTGCATCACAAGCATTTTGTTGCAAGAAATAACTGTTTGTCGCCATAAGTTTCCCACCAAAAATATTTCGGCTTCCCTCATATTTTTGGCGACATTCTTCATTATTTGTCGCAACTTCTCACTCACCACAACTTTTTATGTCGCCAAACGTTTTTTGGCACTTATTTTTCTCATCACAAACTCCGCAACAAACTCAAAAAAATGTGTCACGTTAAATCACTTATTGCAACAACTTTTTGTTTATCGTGAAAAATCTTATCGCGAAATCACAATTATATTTTTAGCAACAAATATTTTTTATCGCGAAAAGTAGACCCTATTACATCATATTACATCACTTATCCCTCATATTTTTGGCGACATTCTTTATTATTTGTAGCAACTTCTCACGTTTCACGACAAATTTTTATGTCGCCAAAGGTTTTTTGGTACTTATTTTTCTCATCACAAACTTCGCGACAAACTCAAAAAATGTGTCGCTTTAGGTCACTTATTACAACAACTTTTTGTATGTTGCGAAAAATCTTACGAAATCACAATTATAATTTTTAGCAACAACTATTTTTTATCACGAAAAGTTGACCTTATTGCATCACAAGCATTTTGTTGCAAGAAATCCAGGTTTGTCGCCATAAGTTTCACACCAAAAATATTTTGGCTTTGGTGACATTCTTTATTATTTGTAGCTACTTCTCACATTTCACGACAAGTTTTTATGTCGCCAAAGGTTTTTTGGTAATTATTTTTCTCATCACAAACTTTTCGACAAACTAAAAAAATGTGCCGCGTTAAGTCACTTATTGCAACAACTTTTTGTATGTTGCGAAAAATCTTATCGCGAAATCACAATTCGAGTTTTTAGCAACAAATATTTTTTATCGCGAAAAGTACACCCTATTGCATCACAAGCACTTTGTTGCAAGAAATAAAGGTTTGTCGCCCTAAGTTTCCCACCAAAAATATTTTGACGCCTTGCTTCCCTCATATTTTTGGCGACATTATTTATTATTTGTTTCAACTTCTCACATTTCACAATAATTTTTGATGTCGCCAAAGGTTTTTGTTACTTATTTTTCTCATCACAAATTTCGCGACAAACTCAAAAAATGAGTCACGTTAAGTCACTTATTGCAACAACTTTTTGTATGTTGCGAAAAATCTTATCGCGAAATCACAATTATAATTTTTAGCAACAAATATTTTTTATCACGAAAAGTTGACCTTATTGCATCACAAGCATTTTGTTGTAAGAAATAAAGGTTTGTCGCCATAAGTTTCACACCAAAAATATTTTGGCTTTGGTGACATTCTTTATTATTTGTAGCTACTTCTCACATTTCACGACAAGTTTTTATGTCGCCAAAGGTTTTTTGGTAATTATTTTTCTCATCACAAACTTTTCGACAAACTAAAAAAATGTGCCGCCTTAAGTCACTTATTGCAACAACATTTTGTATGTTGCGAAAAATCTTATCGCGAAATCACAATTCGAGTTTTTAGCAACAAATATTTTTTATCGCGAAAAGTACACCATATTGCATCACAAGCACTTTGTTGCAAGAAATAAAGGTTTGTCGCCCTAAGTTTCCCACCAAAAATATTTTGACGCCTTGCTTCCCTCATATTTTTGGCTACATTATTTATTATTTGTTTCAACTTCTCACATTTCACAATAACTTTTCATGTCGCCAAAGGTTTTTGGTAATTATTTTTCTCATTACAAATTTTGCGACAAACTCAAAAAATGAGTCGCGTTAAGTCACTTATTGCAACAACTTTTTGTATGTTGCGAAAAATCTTATCGCGAAATCACAATTATAATTTTTAGCAACAAATATTTTTTATCACGAAAAGTTGACCTTATTGCATCACAAGCATTTTGTTGCAAGAAATAAAGGTTTGTCGCCATAAGTTTCACACCAAAAATATTTTGGCTTTGGCGACATTCTTTATTATTTGTAGCTACTTCTCACATTTCACGACAACTTTTTATGTCGCCAAAGGTTTTTGGTAATTATTTTTCTCATTACAAACTTCGCGACAAACTAAAAAAATGTGCCGCGTTAAGTCACTTATTGCAACAACTTTTTGTATGTTGCGAAAAATCTTATCGCGAAATCACAATTCGAATTTTTAGCAACAAATATTTTTTATCGTGAAAAGTAGACCCTATTGCATCACAAGCATTTTGTTGCAAGAAATAAAGGTTTTGTCGCCCTAAGTTTCCCACCAAAAATAATTTGACGCCTTGCTTCCCTCATATTTTTGGCGACATTCTTTATTATTTGTCGCAACTTCTCACATTTCACGACAACTTTTTATGTCGCCAAAGGTTTTTTGGTACTTATTTTTCTCATCACAAACTTTGTGACAAACTCAGAAAATGTGTCGCGTTAAGTCATTTATTGCAACAACTTTTTGTATGTCGCGAAAAATTTTGTTGCGAAATCACAGTTTTGTTGTAGTATTCAAATTTCAATACCTTAAATCATATGCAAAGGCAAATAAAATCTTACATCTTATCACATTTGAATTCATATTGATATTTAAATTTTTAAAAGCATCTTGTATACGTCTCTTTAATTGTTCCAAAATAATTGACACGAGATACTCCGTGACTTTCATAAAAAAATGACAGAAAATTTCACTTTTAACTTTTCATGTTCATATTTATATTTTCACAAACACTTTGTAGTATCACTTGAATTGATCCAAAGTTGAATTTCTCATATATACTAACTCAACCCAATTAATACAAATCTGAATTTTCATATATGATGAATAAAAACCATTAATCTAAAGATGAAATTTCATATGTAATAGAACAAAAAACCTCAACAACATCTAATTCATAGTTATATATATATATATATATATATATATATATATATATAAACAATTGAGTTCAACAATTTAAAAAGGTATATTATTATGCAGCAATTATCATGAGAGATTAACCAAAATATATTACGATTATATTTTATTTTACTGAATAATCATGAAATATATTATGAATTTAGTATATAAAATAAAATATATTATTCAGTATTTATATTTTAGCCCCATGTTTATACTGATTTTTCAAAATGACCCTTAAATTAAAGGTATTTGCGCAAATGCCCTTCTAATTATATTACGCCTGTATATAAAAAATAATTTGTTTTCTAAATCTTATAGGGGATGGTCGACATAATAATAATCGAGTCAACTGCCACCACTAATTTTAGGTATAATAATATTATTTAGTACCACTTGTGTTATAGCATCAGTCTAAACGACACTAAGTGTTATTAAATGAAATGTGCAATTGAATGAATTATATAATTTTACATTTAATTGAATATATCACATAATGTCACATCAGAAAAAAAAAAATTTGCCCTAGAACTTAAATTATCTAAATTTCTCGAAACGTAACACTAAGCGATTGTTTGGCACAAATTATGAAAATTATTTTTTCTAAAATTCATTTTTAATCACGTTCTATTAATAAAATATTTTTTTTACATGAACTCCTAATTTTTTCTTATTTTCTACTCACCTCCTCTTCGAATGGGGATGCTAGAGTCCAAAAAATAAGACCGACGGTGATGAGTACGGCCCCAGCGGGCTCGTCCTCTCTAGTCAAACTCCAGAATTAGTCAAAGCAGCTCTGTATGCCTATGGCCCGCTCCCTGCAGTATATAAAGAGAAAAAGGTTGGCTGACATGGCACGACATGCCCACATCCACAAAATGAAAACTGTCCATCAAGGACAAATTTGTCTTTTCAAAACCTACTTAAATGTGTCTTAATTAATATTTATTTCTAGATTATGGTGCAAACCAAATGATTAAGGCATTTGCACTGTCCACAAAATCTTCATTCTCAGTGAAAATAGATTCACGCTAGATTATTTATCAAAAAAAATATATATATATTCACGCTAGATTAGACTAGACTGATCTATTTTTATCTTCACGTGCTTTACCTTTTGAGATCTTTTACGCTTCGCTTTTTATAATTTTTATTTTCTTCCTTGAGTCTCGTTACACGGTGTAAAGGTGTAAGCCCCTCTTTGATTCGAATTAATTTTAATTAAATATTTCATGAAATCCATGACTTTTCAACCACACGTTTCATTAATTTTAATTGAAATCTACTAAAAGTCTGATTTTAATTCAGTAAAACACGAGTTAAATATTTTATCAAGTATGTATAAAATGTTATGTTATGTCAACTTGAATTGGACCTACAATTCAACCTCTGTTTGAGCCCCATTTTGAAGATAAATATATTTTAGAATAGTGATTTTTTTAAAAAATGTGTGGTCAAAAAAATAAGAAAGAGTTATCGATTTACGTGTAATATTATTTTATTGAAAAATGTCTGGTTAAAAATTAGTTTTGAAAAAAATGATTTTTTTTAAAAATGAAACTCAAGCAAGGGCTCAATTCTATTTGCATTTATGCTCAACCATTTTCATTGGTTGAGATAGTTTAAGAATAATTCTAATTGTACACCAAAAAATGTACATAATGGTGTACACCCACCTCACATGGGATGAGACCCACTTGTGTAAAATATTCAAGTGGGTCCCACCTCATGTGAGGTGAGTGTACACCCCGATGTACATGGTGATGTACCACTAGCAAAATCGATAGTTTAAATGGTATTTGACTCCAATTATGCTAATTAGACATAATATTTGACATAATGTCACATAAAATTTTATCATTAGAGTATTTAAAATACAGTCAACTTTTTCATTCAATTATATCACTCTACTTGTCGCCTACTTTCTAACAAAGTAGTATAATTCATTTGACTTAACTTATAAATCGAAGTAGATGTACTATTCTATTTGTACGTTAGCATTTTTTTTATACATAAAGGTATTACTTATTTCAAAAGGATTCTGCCACTTGTACATGAAAAGTACACATTAGCGATTATCGAAAATGATGTGGAGAGAAAAATATGGATGAAAAAATTAATTGTATTTTAAACTAACAAATGATAGTGTTCTGTGACATTATGTAATCCATTATGTAAATTTTAATATACATGTAGTAAGATTCATTTTAAAAATGAATTAATCTACTTTTTACACATATTCTCTGTATCTTGTATTACACTCCCTTTTGTGTTAAAAATCTAATCATGTATTGAAAAATGTGATATTAAAATTAATGCACCAAAATCTGTCAAATCAACAAGGTGTAAACTAATGTGTCAACTTTTATGTACATGTAGCATGATCCTTTAAAAATTGGGTGATACGACGGCAATAATTTCTGCATATACTAATAAGTACGGTTATGAGAGTTTACTTATAAGTAATTTTTTTAAGTCAAAGCCAATACACATGGAAAGGATTCAACATAAAACTGAGCATATCTTAGTTTTTCTTTCTCCTTTACCTCTGTTTAATCATCAACATATTTGATCAAAGATTCAGAACCGGATGAAAATAAAATGAAAGTTAGTTGATAGTATAATTAAAGATCTCCTTTCTTATTGTCTTGCCATGGCTAATGAGCCGAGCGAGTACAGAAAGGGGAACTGGACGGTTGAAGAAACCATGGTTCTTATAGAAGCTAAGAAAATGGATGACGAGAGACGATTAATGATTAGGCATGGTGGCGAAAGCAGTAGTTCTGGCAAACCAGGAAAATTAAGATGGAAACGTGTAGAAGATTACTGTTGGAAAAATGGGTGTTTGAGAAGCCAAAACCAGTGCAATGACAAGTGGGATAATTTGATGAGAGATTTCAAGAAAGTGAGAGAGCATCAGAGGAGAGTGGCAGGTGGTGGTGACGACGGAGGAGAGAAATCTTATTGGATGATGGACAAGAATGAGAGGAAGGAACACAACTTGCCGTCAAATATGTTGCCTCAGATATTTGATGCACTGGTCGAGGTAGTGGAGAGGAAAGGTCCGGCGGTGATGGTGAGCGGTGGCGGCGGTGGTGGCGTGATTGTTCCGGCCGCTGCGGCTCAAACAATGCTTTTACCCCTCCAGCCACCGGCGCAACCACCTTCCAGCCCCTTTGCAGAGCCTTCGTTCCCAACAGTAGGTACTCTCTTTCACATTTTTTCTAGAAATAAAAATCTCCATTTTGAGGATTGTAAGTGACATTATTTTTGAGCTAATTAATTATAAATTGAATTATACTTCAGACTCTGATACGGGTGGGCATTCAGAATCGCCAGCCAAGAGAAGAAGAAGAAGAAGAAGCCCAGAACGTGGAGGTGATGGTGGCGCCGGCGCCGTGGGTGGTAGCAGTTTGCAAGAAGTTTGCAGTGCAATTTCTCATAGTGGTTCCATTATAGCAGAAGCAATTCAGTCACGTGAAGAGAGAGAAGAGAGAAGACACATGGAAGTGTTGAGTTTGCATGAGAGAAGACTGCAAATTGAAGAGTCAAACGCTGAGATTAACAGGCAAGGCATTAATGGCCTAGTTGATGCCATTAACAAACTGGCAAATTCTATCCTTGCTTTGGCTTCCCACAAAAACCAACCAGATCCTAAATAATTATAATCATATTTAAATTATTATTTATATTTGTTAATTTGAGAATTAAATTATCCCATTTGTTTACTATATTTATTTCATGTTGGATTTAATTCTCTCGACTGGTTATGGCCATTATGCTTGTCGATGGATTTCATTTTGTGTTTGTACTTGTACTTGTTCATGGATTAGATTTTAGCCATCTTTTGGTGCCATCGTGCTCAATTTCATATTAGTTGTAATTGACATACATGTTTTGTAGGGATTAAAATCAGATTTTTAGTAGATTTTGATAAAAGTTAATGAAATATATGATTAAAAGTTGTGAATCTCACAAAATATGTGGTTTAAATTCATTGTTACTTTAATTTAGAGTCTGTCTGTGGTCATTTTGGGCCAATTTTAATCAATAAAGTGACCGTTAGTAGGGCCCGCACCACTCATGGCCGGTCAAACATTGCGGCTGATGTGATCCGCAACGGTAGGAAAAACAATTATTTTGGCCTTTCTTCGATACCAGACAGGCCCTTAGATTAAAATCTGGATTTTAATTTCTATCATACAGGAGCACATTATGTTAGTCCCTGTTTTATTTTACTAAAAATTGTATTTTCAATACATTTTAATAAAAAAATTAAAAAAAAAATTATTAAAAAGTTGATAAAATTGATGGATCACATGACATGTGTAAAAAGAGTAATTGACAAATACTCTCAATGTTTGCATGTTTTTTGTTGAATACTCTCCTGACATTCCATTTTGGTGCAAAACTCCCCTAAACAATGTTTGCGGAAGATCCCAGTCATCCATATTTGTTAATTTCACTGTTACAAGGAATTTTGAAGGCCAAAATGAATAAAAATATCAACGACATTTATGTCTCATCATCTTCACGTGTTTATTTAAGACCAATTTGTTTAAAAAGACAAAGCGAGCATAGAAATCCTAATAACTCAACAAAAAAAATCCAGAATCATCGCACAATTCACATGTTAGTACATATGAGAAGTCTCTATGTGTCATTGTACTGAAAATTTCGCATAAGTTGAATATTATATTCACCGTTTTAGATCGATGTTTAGACAAATAAGTGGATGTTTGACATGAGTTTGTAAAATAACTTGGTTGTTGACAATGTCGAAGTTTTTTACTCCGTACAATTGCTATTGGTTAATATATGCTCTGTTGGTGTTGATTTATGTTCCGTGGTGAAGCAAGGATTTGCTAGTTTGAATGGAAAATCAGTGTTTTCATGGTTTTTTTTTTTGTTGGTGGTGTTTTGTTCTGATTTAGAGTTGATTTGCGCAAATTTTAGTTATTCTATGGTTGTATTTCGCAATGTTTACCAATTTCAAAGTTGTATTCCAAAAAGTTTATAAAATCCAGAATTATATTCCACGAAGTTTACAAATTCCAAGGTTGATAAATTTGTTGAACAATTAACGTGCTCTTCTTCTTCATCTTTTTCTTCTTCTTAAATAAAGATACACATCCCAATTTCATACAATAGCAAAATCAGATTGGTAGAGAGATCCCGTAAAATATAGAAAAATTCTATTTGTACAATCGATGTTGACAACCTCTCACATGTGTACGGGGTCCGCATGTTTAAAAAATGCAAAAAAAAAAAAAAAGGTGAGCCCCCCCAGGTGAGTTGTTGTCAATCGAGGTTGTACAATTAGCATGACTCTAAAATATATTCTAGAGACAAATGGATCCCATGAAGCATATATTTTAAAAATCTTAAGGCATGTTTGATAGGTCATTATTTTCCATGGAAAATGGAAAACAAATTCAAACTTCCACTTTTGCTTTATTTGATATACTTTTTTTTACATGAAATTCATTTTCTTGGTTTGCCTCACACAATCATCTTTTCCTTGGTTTTGTGGAAAATCAATTTCCACTAGCTTTTTTTGGTAATTGGAAAAATTCTAGACACAATGGTAAAAACTTTTATCACTTTTATTGGCAATTTTCATACAAAACAAAGTCAAACGAATGGTATTCAGTATGGTAATTCTTTTTAAAAAATTTTTTGACAATTGGAACAAATTTTAGACCCAATGGTAAAAGAAATTATCACTTTAATCAACAATTTTCATAAAAACGAAGTCAAACAGATACCAAACTTTCAACATTTTTCAGGTGAAAAATTATATAAATCAAATACAATTAATTACAATCTCAGTAAATCAAACTCTAGGTAATTCAATTCCCTATAATTCATTTTCTTTTCACCCAAATTTCACATTTGCAATCAAACGGACCCTTATAAAAGCACACAACAGCTAAATTGAAGCAATAGTTATACATAAATATTCTTATGTGCATAAACCAGTTTTACAACCATGTTTGCCTAACATTTAAAAATCATTCATAAAACATCAATATAAAAAACAATTGCAGCAATTTGGTCCTCTTAAAGAAGCTTGTGCTCATTCTTCTGAAATGGGAAAATGAAATAAAAAAACCAGAATTATCCGATAAAGGTTCCCAAGTAATATAAAAAATTTGGCAAGGCATTTGATGAAAAGTGGCATTAAAAACAAGCTAAAAATATACCCTCATTTCTCTCTCTAGCCTACTCATCTTTCTCCATTTGAAATCGTACACAATCTCAGTATTGCAAGCAAATCCAATTTATTTGTATATATTAGCTTCAAATTTTCTTTCATTTTCATATCCCAAAATAAAACTACTTAAGAAATTCTTGCTTCTGATAATCTCTAGCGTGGAGATGATGAGACAAAAATGCCATTGATATTTTTATTCATTTTGACCTTCAAAATCCATTTTAATGGAGAAGTTAACGGATGTGGAGAGAAGGGGATCTTTGGCAACGTTTGGATGATTTAGGGGAAGTTTACGCCACAATGGAAGGATAGGGTGTAGTTCACAAAACAGACAAACTTTAGGGGGGATTATGCAATTATCATAGCTAAATTTAGTGGTTAGCTTTGATTTAGATTTTTTTTTATCAATTCTTTTCACTAAGCGTCTCCAAGAGACCTTTTAGATATAAGATCCTATCTATTTTAAAGAGTCGGCTCTTAAAATTATCATTTAAGAGTATTTCTAAGAGATTCTTTAAACATATAGTACTCTCCATTTTAAAGAGTTTACGAAAATTATGTAATAAGATACTCTTTAATTTAGAAAGTAAGTTTGGCTCTCCAAACCTCTCTAAATTAAATACATTCAAAGTATTTTAATTTTCAATGGATAAAAGTAATATAATAGTTTGAAGGGGAAGATAGTGAAAATAAAAGGATAGGAAAAAATAATAAATATTTTTTTAAAGTAGTAAAATAAGTGATAAATATAAAGAGCCTATTGAAGTAGTTAAAAATTTTACACTCTAAATTTGTAGATACTCTTTAAATTGTAGAATATGCTCTTTAAAAATAGAGCCTCTTGAAAATATTTTGATATCTTCAAATTTTTATTTTGTAAAAGAGAGTGAGTTTAACTCTCCAAATTTACCCACTCTCTATAATTAAATACATTAAAATTATTTCAATTTTTTGTGGAGGTAAATAATGTAATAATTTGGAGGAAGCGAGTGGAGATAGGAAAAATAAAAAGTGTTTTTTGGGATCAGTAAAATTAAGTGTTAAATATAAAAAGACTGTTGGGGCACTTAAAAAATTTCTCCCTAAATTTATAAATGCACTCTAAATTGCTAAATATGTTCTTTAAAAGTAAAGAGTCTTTTGGAGATTATGTAATAAGAGAAGATGTGGAACAAATACCAAATTAGTATTCTCTTTCTGGTTTATTCTTTGGAGTATAGTTGTGGTACGAACTTGAAACCTATACTAATCGACACAAGCACCTCTTAGGGTTCAAGTTAAAGGTGAATCTTAGATCTCGATAACATGTTAGAAGAATTAAGTAGTTATTTAGAATATGAAGTGCTTGATCCCTCTCCCATCATACCATTGGAGGATGAGGAATTCTCCCGAAGGTGTTAATGCAATTTGAGATCATATATAAAAGAAACAAAAAATTATGCAAGATTGAGTGTTAATACACACATTTGATGATGTAGCATCTATTAAGTGTAACACAAAAGGCAAAAGAGTAGAAATTTTAGAACGAAAAAGTTTGAACATTACCATCCCACCTTTTTAGAGGACTGAGACTTCTCTCTCAGTCTTGATCCATTCATACTTTGTAGGGGGGAAAAGGTTCGCTTTTAAAAAACACTGAATCGAATCGAAAACCAACCATTGGATATTTTATAAATGAACCATTCATTCTATCAGTGCCATGAAATTGAATAAAACCGAACTGAATGATTCCATAACAAATATTTCTAAATTACTGATGAAAACTTTTATCTAGCATAGCGTGGTTATGCGATCTAAGATGCTAACGTATATTAAGCCAATGTTTGGTCCCCATTTTTCTAAAAACTTATTTTTGTATTGCCAAAATTCATTTTCAAACACACATTCTCCTATAAAATAATTTTACACGTAAATCCAAAACCTTTCTTTACTTTTTAATCATAAATTCTCCAACAAAATATTATTCTAAAATACATTTTGGCTAAAAAATGGTGCTCAAACAAGGGCTAAATCTTTTTATATTATTTTTTTTGTGAATTAATATTTTGATGATGATGGTAGTAGTTGTGGTGAGGACACTATGTCGAAGTGATCGTATTTGGGAGGTGATATTTGGTCGTGGTTGGGGGTGGATTAGCATTGGGCGTGGAGATCATTTTTTTTATATTTTTTTTACGTGTTAATATGTATTTAATTATTTAAAGTGAAAGTGTATTTATACTTTTAAAATATTATATGACTTCATTTGTAATTTTTTATTTTATTTTATTTTTTGTTTATGCAACTGCTTTCTTCTATTTTTGTTTATTTAAAGGCAATCTTTCATTTAATGATCAAAATGAAGAGAAATGGAGTTTTGTTATATAATTGAAAGGTTGATGATATATTATCCTAAACAAAAAAAAGATTGAGGACAAATTTCGCAAAAGACGGAGACAATAAATGCAAATTGTCGTATTATTACTGAATTGTGAAATATGAATTATGTTACTTGTACAATTTTGATTGACAACTTCGTAAGACAGCATCACATTCATCCATTTTAAAAATGAATTATTTTATTTGTACCTAAACATTTGTACTGAAAGTTGTTCTTACTCTCACAATGCAAGCTGACCCCATGTGAATATAAAAATTCCAAAATGGTAAAATTTTAGGTAAGTATAGCATTGTCCTTTAAAAATTATTTTTTAAATGAACAACTCGAATTTTGATAACATCAAAGTTGTCAACAATGTTTATCAGAAAGATAAAAAGGAATGACAAAAGGACTGGTCAAAGTTGGCAGTGAAAGACGAGTGGGTGGCCATTTGTGTGGTATTATTGTTGTCAGTGTATATGAAGAGTGAGACTGTGCGGCTCTAAAAGCCTGCCTGGGCTTTTAAGTTTCTCATCACATTCACAGGCAGGACTCAAGACTGACGAGTTATTGGTTAGTGGCCAAAATTTACATTTTTTTTTTGTCTGACAAAAGGATGTAGATAGTGGGGTATTTTCAGCTTTTTCCCTTTTTATCCCATTTGCTCTGCGATCGCAGGGCTCCGGCATTTCTTCTTGTGCATTATGGTCCATGTTTTCTGTCGTTTATTTGGTTCTCATCTTTTGTAATTTCCAATTCATGTCCTATTGATCCACCATATCCATCCTTTTAGCTCGGTTTTCGTTCCTTTTCTCCATAATCACATTTCAATGGAGGTGGACACGATTCAATTTGAATGGTTTGTGACAAAATTTGAAGCCATATCACTTAAAGTGATTTGAATTTTTTTTCAAACCAAATTAAACCACTTCAAATTCTAAACCAAACAAATTCAAACCATTTTTTTCAGTCTCGTTCGCTTTAACAAAAAAAAAAAACATATATCAAATAAGTTAAATTATAAATATTAGTTTAAAATTTCATGTTAAAACATAAATAGTATCATTAAAATATTGCAAACCAAGTTCTGTAGTTCCAATTATTATAATGCAATAATATGATAGAAATATTTAACCTAATACTAATTGATGCAATATCTGTAATTGTAATACATAATTCATTCTCTCCAAAAAAAATAAAAATATAGCATCTGAATTCGTCGATTATATATAAAACAATGAATAAAAGAAAATGAATAGAAAGATCAAACATGATAATACTCTCTATAACTTTTTGTTAATCATTCATTGATTCTACCTTATCCAAATATCGATGAATCACTATTTATTCCTTATTACTACTATGCAACCCATTTTTAGGACAAATATTCACCTTAACCATATTTGCACTCAATGAAGTTTTAAATCAGTTAAGAATATGAACATTAGTAGGGAATGCAGACTCATAAATAATTGCAGATATTTGAATAGCTAACACATCTTTAGCAATTTGGGGACAATTTTTTATTTATTTTTATTCAATTTTCATCAAAGTAATACATTGAAAGGCTCATTGGTCAAATATTCAAAACAACCATTTAAGTAATTAATTGAGTTAAAATGTGAATAATTAATTGAGTAACCTGGCCATGACATTGAGAAACAAATAAACAAAAAATGATGCCCGCTAAAAATTTATGGGAACCCAACACAAATTAGAACAAAACAATACAACTTCCAATAATTTTGGATCAACTTACTAGAAAATTTAGTCGAAATTCGAGAAAATTATTAGTATAAAGAGAAGAATTGTATGAGTTTGAATTAAAATCTAAATTTAATTGTCTACTTAATTGTGATGGGTGATTGATGAATATAATTCAGCAGGAGTAGTTTAACACTTCACTCAATTTGAGGATTTTGCATTCACGATTGTGATGACTGATGGGGTATTTGTGTATGGTTTAATTAATGAATTGTAATGAATAATTGTCTATTTAGGTATTGATCTTAATTGAATTGTGTCCAATATGAATGTATTTTTTATTTGGGATGTATTTAATTTTAATTAGGTTGGATAAATTATTTTTAATTTTTTCTGTAAACGATTTGATGGTTTTGAAACGGTTTGCAAATATTGAAATTTAAACAAAACCCCTTCAAAGCGATTTTGTTTTGTTCAAAATCAAAA
The DNA here is from genome assembly GCA_035079005.1 of Fraxinus americana. Classification (NCBI taxonomy): domain Eukaryota; kingdom Viridiplantae; phylum Streptophyta; class Magnoliopsida; order Lamiales; family Oleaceae; genus Fraxinus; species Fraxinus americana. Next base: position 8,617,244 of record CM068728.1, on the reverse strand, counting down.
TATTGACGGATTCATATGAAACAAAACCCATGGTTTTAAAAAAATAGTTTTGACTTGATTTGACGATTTCGTTGTTCAGCTCTACCTTCCAACATCAAGTTTCACCTGAAATATCAAATTTCATGAAATAAAATGTCATGATACAATTTCTCAAAAATTCAAATCAATCGAATTTTCTAGTTTTCTATTTTGAAAAACTGTTTTTCAGAATGACAAACTAAACATATTTTTAGAAACCTTAAAATAGATCATTAAAATAAACTAAAGATGAACTCAAAATTGAAAACAGAAAAATAGAACAAAACCAAACGGACCTTTACTTCTAAAATAGTGGGAGGGAAGATTACATGTTTAAAGTAGTTAAGAGATACGATTTCAAAATTAAGAAAGTTTTTTTAAAGTTTGAAAAATCAGGTCATAATTAAAATATATTAACTAAATAGATAATTGAAAGTACTTTATTAATTAAATATATTAATATGACAATATTATACAATTTATGGTCATAATTTCGTAATAGTCATAATCATAAAACGTCACAGACCCGTATCACAAATTTTATAGGTCATAATTTATTTATCGATTACAAATTATCAAATTAATAAATCACGCATTATTTTTAGATCACAAATCATGAATTTTATATGTTACAACTTATTTCATGATTACAAATTATTAAATTAATAGGTCATGTTTTATTTCTCGACCACAAATCACAACTTATTTCATAATCACAAATTATCAAGTTAATTGATCACAAGGTTTTTTTTTTTTTTTGGCTGTTGCTATTGGTGCCTATGGGTTGTGGAGAATAAATTGGTGCCATTTGTGCCAGGGAATAAAGTTATTGGGGGAGAGAGAGTGATTAGATGAAGAAAATGGATGTAATTTAATTAGTGATTAATTATTAATAATATATTTATTTAGAGCCTGTTTGGTACGGCTCAAAATCCAATTAAAATTGAAAATATAGCCATTATTGGGTCTCACTCATCTAATAAAAGTCAACAATAACGGCTAGTTTTTCAATTTTAATTCGATTTTAATCTCTACCAAACACCCTCTTAATAAATGTTAATAACTAACTATCACCTAAATTATGAAAGATGAAACTTAAAATTTGATTTATGAAATGCTTCCCCATAATTAATGGGATTTATTAGAAAAAAAAAAGGAAATATTAGGTTGTTTGGATTTTGGGGAAGTAGTGAGAGCAGGAAACCCAATTAAAACTGACCCAGCTAATTGGGCCCGATCTTTTCAGCCTAAGTTAGCTCCGATTTCCGGGCCCCCAAAAGAAGTGCCAAATATATCAACTTTGGCCCAACCTCAAAGTCTTAAGAGCTGGGGCAAGAAAACGGGGTACTTTCCAAACTAGCCGGGTATATTAGATCCATTAGGGTTTTTATGAAAAAATCTATTTTACCCTTAATGATATATAATTTGTTTATTAAAAAGTATATCCTTTCTTTATAAATGGTTTTGACGATTGATATATTATATTCTTATATTTTCAACTCTATCCAACAAATCTATCATTTGATCTACTAGATTAGCATAATCTATAATCTTTTGTTCATATTTCATTATAAGTTTTTTATATTCCTCATATGGTCTATTTCTATTTTCTAGTTGAGATCTAATATTTTTCATCTTTTCTAACATTCTTTCTAACAAGTTATCTAATCCTTTAGCTGTATATCCTGACATTTTTATCATATATTTCTTCGTTCTTGGTTTTTAATATATAATTCATTTCTAAACTGTAGTGTATCTGGGTAATTTTCAATATATCTTATTAACTTTTTATTAAGCTCTTCAATTATGGTTTCAACATATTCTTTTTTATTAAGTTCTTGATAAATAAATCTCATTTCATCTAACAAATTATCTAATCCTTTAACTGTATATCATGGCATATCAAATAATATAATGAGATAATAATTCAAATATCTTGAATAGACATTCAAATTTAAACATTATGAATATGATCATTAAAATAATTGATCCCTACGATTTTTTAAGCTTTAAGAAGAATTATTTCCAAATTTAACAAAAATAATAGTTTTACCTTAATTCTGATCTTTAAGTTTTTCTCCTTAGAATCGAGTAACCTTCAGGCTCTGAATATGCAAACTGTTCCCTCAAGCGGCCATCTGCCTTAACAGAGTTCTTTACTATTTCAGCTTCTTGCCTTCACTGTGTCGGTTCTTAGAATTAAAACTATAAATCTTAACTAAAGAATACTCTCTTTTTGTTAAAGTAAGAAATAAATTTTCTTCTTCAACCTTTCAAGAATCTACGGGAAAAGTAGTTTAGAATCTCATATTTGTTTAAGAGGATTGGAATGTGAATGATAATATCTGGATAGTATTGATATTGAGAAATTGATATACAAACAGAAGATTTGGATTTCTCACAAGTTGAGTGCTCAAATTTTTTTTCTCCAATTCGTTCTATTTTTTCCTTAGCCCAAAGACTTCTATTTATACATCCAATTGAGGCAAAATTATTGGCCTTTTACATCATTGCATTCGTCATAAAACACTAAACTATTTATGATTTGAAATTAAGAGCCTTCTGGCCCCTCCATTAGAGTCACATCTTCTTTAGGTATCTGTCTTCTTATGCAGCTGTCTTCCTTTAGTCACATCTTCCTTATCTCTTTGGAATCTCCTTTTTGATTTTGTTGACAGGTGGGGCAACCTCTTGCTTCACATGCTCGTTGTAAGGTAGATATGCATCCTGGCATCTGATGTGTATCAAATTTATTGATATAATCTCTAAGGATATCAGATCTTTGTATTCCATCATTTGCAAGCAATGTCCATCCTTCATATTGGTATAGGCATCTAAATCTTTTTGCATAAAGATTTTTAGCCATATTATAAAGTACTTTATATCCAAGAACTCTTCGGTTCTTAATCCATGCTCTGGTAAACATTGGTAATGGTTTGTTGATTTCTCCAATGTCCATACAGAAATTCCATCCAATGTATCCAATTGTAATAATATGTTCTGTTGGGTAGTATATTCCTCCATCCATTTCTGGACTAAGAGTATAAAATTTTAAATATATGGATCTTCCTTGAGCATATTTGGACACTTCAAATTTGAATATATCATCAAACTTTTCAAGTTCTTTAAAATTTTTATCTGGATAAATTAAATCCAAATATCCATAATCAGCCATCATTTTTACCATTGTTGGTTCGGATCCTTTCATCATTATTATCCTTGGATATATATGATCTCCTGGTGAAATGAAATATGATTCAGTAAGTCGAATTTCATACATCATTTTGGTAATCATCTTGTATTCTTCTTCTTTTGGAGACAAGGGGATTTCATCTTCTTCATCTGGTTGTATCCTGATGCATTTAGAATGTCCTTCATTGATAATAATCTTTTTGGGACTTTGAATAGTGATATCCTTTTTTGGTCCACTATTGCTTCTGCTTGGTGGATCACTCCGTATTTGTACATGTTTGGTATCAGCCTGTTTGTATCCAATTGTATCTTTGGTATCTTTGGTATCTGATGATCCTAATTGAGCTTCAATAGCTTCAATTCGACCAATAATATCATTAGTAACTTTCATATGTGATGAACTTATTTCCATCATAATATTTACATTATATTGTAAAATTTCGTTCATCTTATCCATTCCATGTTGGATATCTTCAACTTCATCCCTAGCATAAATAGCCATGGCTTTAAACTCATATAGTATCTTTTTGATATTATCCATCTGCAAATTCAATATTTTTACTGAGAAAATCTGCAAGATAATTATTCACACATTTAATATGAATAATATCAAAATTATAATAAGATAAATATGTTTGCCATCTGTGCAATCTCCTATATTGAGGTTCCATTGGTAGCTTATTTCTGACTAATCCTACAACTTGAGAATTATCAGTTTCAACCATAAATTTTTTGGATAATAAAAATAATGAGAACTTTTTTATTCCTCTAATAATTGCTAATAATTCATTTTCATGTGTAGTATAATTTATTTCAACTTGATTAAAGGTTCCACTTGAATATCGGCAAATTTCATTTAAATCTATTTTTAATAGAGCCGCCCAATATTTATCTGAGGCATCTGTATTGACAATTAGATTATTTTTTCATCTGGTAACCTTAATTTTGGTAAATTCTTGTATTTTTATTTCAATGATTTAACAATTTCTGTATGTTCAATATTTCATCCCTTAGTATTCGTTTTTCTAAGTAAAATTTGTATTTTATGTCTATTTTTTGAAAAATTTTCAATAAATCTTTCAGCATAATTTAGACATCCTAAGAATTTTTGTATTTGCTCTTTATATTCTAATTTATTTGGAAAACTACTTATTTTTTTAGATATATGAGTTTGTAATTTAATTCCTTTATTATCTATTGTTAATCCAAGAAAATCAATTTCTTGTTTTTCTATAATAACTTTCTTTTTAGAAAGGACAATTCATTCCTTTTTACATTCATTTATGAATTGTATTAAATAATTTCTATGTTCTTCTTTATTATTGGAACATATCAATATATCATCTACATATACTATTAGAAATTTATTAATTTTTTTAAATATATCATCCATTCTTCTTTGATATATTTGAGATGCATTTTTCAATTCAAAAGGCATAACTAACCATTCATATTTGCCTTGGGGTGTACTAAAGGCTGTATATTGTATACTATTTTCCTCCATTTTTATCTGCCAAATCCTGATTTACAATCAAATTTAGAATAGTATTGTTTTCCTTCTACAAGGTTTATTAGGATTTCTTTATTTGGTAAAAAGTATCCATCAAATCTAGTATATTTATTTAATTCCTTATAATTTATAACACATTCTGGCTTTTCCTCTAATTTGCTCAGAATGTTTCATTATCATAAAGGCTGGACTACTATGGGGTCCATTACTTGGTTTAATAAGTTTTTGTTCTAATAATTCTTTTATTTGAATATTAAATTCTTGTGTATCTTGTATAGTATATGTCATTGGTCTTACTCTTATAATCACATTTTCTGTTAATTCTATTTTTGTTTTAGGATGGTATGGTTTCCAAAATATCAATGGGTTTTCTCCATAAATTTTCTCTAATTGTTCTATAATTTTTTCTATACTTATTTCTACTTCTGTTTTTAGGACTTTTTTTATACATTATTCTTTTATTTCTTATTTCATTTTGTATAATTAGTTTTTTCTCCCATTTATCACCACGTTGGGCTGACTGAATTCTGTATGGTCTAAATTCTCTTGGTATTTTTAATAAATGTCCACAAGGGGATTGTAACGTAATCATAGAATTATTTTGTTTATAATATTGAAACTGTTGTATAAAGTCATTTCCTAATAAGATATCACATTCTAATTTATCATAGCTATATATTTTATTAATTATTATTTGCTTACTTCAAAAATTATACTAATTTTATCAGCACTATTTATTATCTAGGTTTCTTCTCCCGTAACTCCTGTTATTTTTATTTTACTTTTATTTTCCCATGTCTTAATTAAGAAACTTTTAAATATAGTTATATCACTTCCTGTGTCTATTAAAACACAAGTTGTTATATCTGTTTCTATAATAGTAACTTGTATATATACTGCTAATGGAAAACTTATTTGATTATTCATCTTTGTTACATAATATATTTTGTCCATTATGAAATATATATAATCCTTCTCTTTATGCTATAATTTTCAAATCCATTTAAGAAACTCATTCCTAATAATATATGAGGATTTATATTCATACTTTCATCTATATAACATGGCACTATAAGGTCAATTCCTCCTATTTTTATAGGTACTTTAACTTCTAGTTCTGTAGTATGTATTTGTCCATCAAAGTTTACATATCTATATGATTCTGTTTTATAAGGTACTAATCCTTTATTTCTTATTGAAACTATATGACATTCACTAGCTCCTGTATCTATTAATATGTTTGGTCCTGATATTCTTTCTCTTCCATTGAAATATTCTCCATTTATTTTCATATTTCCTGTATTCCTATATAATTTCATTTCTCTTGTATGACTATTTTCTCCTAATAATCTAGGTATTCTAAGGTTTTTTGATCTTCTGATTAATTTTTCATCTTTAAATATTATATTTTTATCAGGATATTCTTCTTCCCTAAATTCTATTATATCAAGTTTATCTGTTGATATCCTAAATTCATATTCCTTTGGTATCAAATTAACCTGTTTATTTGGTTCTATAATTTTACTAATATCTTTACATTCCTTATGAACTTCTATATATGATTTTTTAGAATAAATATTCCCATAATTAGAATTAGTAAATGTATATAAAGCTCTATATTCAATAGTCATAATTTGGTCTCCTGGTTGCATTATATCGTTTCTATGTAACTTAAAATGCAATCCTAAAACTTCATTAAAGTTTTTATCTTTTAAAGAAATACAATATTTTGGGTAACAAGTAAATATTAATTTCTTATATGCTAAGTTTCCTTCTATAGTTCCTAAATGACTATCTCTTAAATTTATTATTCTTCCATCATGTAAACTTACTGTTAAATGTGAATCTATTCCTTCTCTAAATAAGGATTTAAACATTATTTGTATTCCAACTAAATAAACATACTGAATCTTTTCACTTTGTTTTTTATTAATTTTTTATAATAATTCATCAACTGTATTTTTTGTTAAAAAAATTAATTTATGTGTTCATTGAGTTGTTTTTACATCTATAGTTTTTTCAATTTTATGATATTCATTTATAACTATTTTTTCTCTTTTCCAAATTCTATCAAAGATTTCCTATTTTCCTACCTTTAAATCTAAAGATAGTTTCTATAATTTTTTGAATTTATTATTATCAAAAGTTACTTTTAATCCGTATCCTTCTATTTTTTCGTATTCTTGTGTTTCTATATTATCATTTTCTATTTTTTCAATCTCTTTATTCGGATTCTGATTCATTTTCTTCCGATTCTGTTTCGCTTACATATACTTCTTGGCCATAGTATTGTTCAATATCAGATATTTCACTTAATTCATCTTCTATTCCTAAATATTCTAACCTTCTTTTTATCACAATCTGGACTTATATGACTTATTTCTCCACAATTCCAACATTTGCATTGACTTTTATCTATTTTATTATAAGGTCTATTCTTTTGTTGTTTATTTGGGTTAAATTTTCTCTTATAGTATTTTCTTTTAGGTTTTGTATGTTTTTTCTTAAAATTTCTGAATTTTGTAAACCTCCTATTTTTATGTTTTCTCTTAATATTTTTTCTTTAAGGATAACATCCCCATTGTGTAGGTTTTTCCATATCCTCACAACATATTCTTGTTAACTTTCCTGATCTTTTTAATAATTGTCTTTATTGACATATATATGCAAGTCTATCAAATAGAAATTTTATCTTCGATCCTAAAGACTTTGTTATCCCTATATTGTCTTTTATATATTTTTCGAATTCTATTTTAAAATATATTTCCTATGTTCCAGGTAATTTAGTATAGTACATATCTAAATATACTTCCTGATTTTCATTACTATAAAATTGTATATAGTAGTAATTTTTAAATTCACAAGTGTATTCTTTTATTTTACACATATCACAAATTGTTAAATTTATTAATTTTATTTTAGTATCATCTTTTTCTCTTTTTGCTTCATCTTCAAAATTTCTAATCCATTCTTCTCCTAAGAATTCATTTGCTATATATGCTACTAATCTTTCTATTCCTTCTTTATCTGATTTTATTATTTCTGTGTGTATGTTTCTTTTCATTAATAATCTAGTATCATCATTAACTCATTCCCACCAATTTCTTACATTTCCTTCAAATGATGCTATCAAGTAATCAATTCTCCTATCTGTATTTTCCCAAGTATCATCTTTGTTATATAAAAAGAATAGTATCATTGAATCTGTCCAAATCAATAAGGCTTTCTTAGTATCTATTTTACAATCTAAATATAATTTTGTTCCTCTATGATTAATTGGTTTGTCATAATTATCATTTAGTTCAAATCTATCTCTATATTTATTTCCTTTAGATGGTTGTCTATTTATTATTTTATCATAGAATTGTTTATAGGGTTTATTATATATAGGTGCATAACTTTCACCTGGATCAATCTTTTGATTAGAGGCATCTGTTGGGGTAGGTCCTCCTCCAGTATTCATTAGAACTTGGTATTCATCTATATTTTCTAGACTTAGTTGATCAAAATTTTCTATTAGTAAATTTAATTCTTCATTCATTTTTATTTTCTTCTTGAATTTCTTCTATATTTTTCCTTTTTTCTAATGATTTTTTGAAATTTTCCTCTTCTTCTATTATTTTTGGTAAAATATCTTTTCTAAAATAATCATCCATACTACCTGCTTCTATTACTAGGTTTTCTTGTTTTATATGCTTCTTTTCTTTTCTATTCTAGACATTTCTTTTTCTATTAGTTTTTTATCTATTTTCTTGTCTCTGCATTTATTATCTTCTTTTAATTCTCTAATTTCAATTTTTAATATATTTAATTCTTCTTTTATTTCATTCCTTAAATTTTGTACATCAGTTATTAATATTTTTATTAGTGTTTTTAATTCTTCCATATGTTGAGTCATTATATTTTCTTTGATTGGTTGAAATAATATATTTTACATTCAGTATTTTTATAATCTTTTATAATTTTATCATACTTTCGTTTTTTATTTTCATGAGTGTGTAATCTTTTTAATTTTTCAAAATAATTTGCTCTTTCTTTATATTTTTCTTATTTTAATTTTAATATTTGGTTTTCTTGATATTTTGTTATTTTTCAGGAGTTAATAATTCATCTAATATTTGGTGATTAATTATTTTTATCCTGTTTAACCTTTTATTCAGATTATTTTCCATATTTAAGAATTAATTAATGATAGTTCTTGTATTTTTTCTTTACAATGCAGCATAATTTCTTCTTTTTCAAATTCTTTACCAATCTTTTCATATATATATTCGTCAATTATAGTTCATATTATCAGTTTATCTAATATTTGCTCTCTTATCTCTCTAGGCAATTCCTTAATTATAAATAATGTTATTTTTTTTTTAATTTTTTAGGAAATAGTTCAATTATATAGTTTCCTTGATTATCCTTTAACATATAATACCAGTCTGTTTTGCTAATTGTTACTTCTATAACTTTTTTAGTCATATAATGTTTCTAATAGTTTTTCAAAATCTAATAATATCTGAGAATTTATAATTTCAAGATCTGTTATTATATCTATATTTGGATTAAAAAGTTTCTCGTATTTAGAAATATTCTTTTTCCTTTTTTCCAATTTATCTATAATATCTTGTATATCTTTTGTTATTATAGATCTTACTATTCATTTAGCAAAATTTTTCATCATATTTTCTTTAAAATATTTTAATATTTTTTGAGATACATTTAATTGTTCTTGATATCCAATCTTATCAAATTCATTTTCAAATTCAATTTCCTTTTTATCTTTAGCTATCTTTTTAATTTTATATGGTCCTATTTTGATTCTTGGTTTTTTATAATTTTTATTAGTCATTTTGTAAATTAGGACTTTGATTGTATTCTTTTCTTATTTTGATAGTTTTGGTTGCAATTATTGTTTTTAGGGATATTTTAGGTAATTTATATGGTTGAATAGTGAACAAGGGTATTTTGAGAAGGCTATTGCTAAATTTTGGGTATTTTCAATAATTTCCCCAAGAAAACCTTATAGGAATTTTCCCTTTCTTTTAACGCGTACGAAATTTATAGCTGAAATAAAACTCTTCCCCTCATAAAAAAACAATCTTTATCTGTTGATTTGTGTGTGAATTTTATTGAATTGAGAACCCATGGCCTCAAGCGGAAACAAGAACATCAACTCCAAGCTGGTTCGTACTTTCTTGGATCCTTTATTTATTTATTAGTATTATTTTTATCTTCACTTCCTCTATAATCATTTGCGTTTCTTTTACGTGGTTGTTAATCTGTTGCGGCTTTAATTTATCGCTGTTGATGTGTTATTATTCTCCAAAATTATGATATTTTTTTAACCTTAATTTTGCTTCTCCATTTTTAGGTATTTTGTGGTAAATTTTGCATTCGCTGTTCGTATTTAACTCTTAATAATCCTTAGTTTTGCAAATTCCTGGCGATTCATGTCAATTTCGCGGTGTTTATGGGTAGCTGTTCGCGTTTGTTGAATTATTTCTATTTTATGTCTAAATTTGTGTGCTCGCTTTTGGGTTAATAGTTCTGTTGATAATAAGCTTGAGAGAATGATAGGGTAGAGGCTCATATGGGAGAAGAAGAGTGAAAAAGACCATTAAATTGCGGATTCAATCGTCGTACTAAGACACAACTAATGACCATGAAAGATTTCTCTTAAACTATCTAGGTTTGTTTTACACTTGCGAGAGACAATGGGGTAGTGTTTGGCACACTGATTTTGAGCATATAAAGAATTTAGTAGGATATTGGTACATAGATGCTATTATGGTGGATTAAATTGAATATTATTAATATTCTTCTATTTTTCGTTCAAAAGAATGTCAACTATTATATCTTTTCTAATCTGTCCTAAACCCACCTCCAACCTGTGCATTTTATGATACGGTTGATGGGAAAATGACTTTATTTTGAAATCAAAATTAAAGAATATCATCTATCCTAATCTACCATAATACAATGTACTTAATACTATATATTATAATTTTGTACTAAATTCCTTATATGGCCTAATCTAGTACGCCAAGCGTAGCCTAAATGTACTAAAAGAATTACCCCTCGTTTCCAGTTGAAAAGACGTCTGAATTTTGCAGTCAAATGTACAGTTTCAGATGTGTTATATCTTATTAATCTGAGAATGAAGTTTTATGCAACAAAAAATAAATCGGTGAGAAAGTATCCATTTCATGGTGAAAATGAGACCAAGTTAGTCAGTTGAGGAAAAGTGGGTATTTGTTTTATAATACCAGTCTTGGTGATGAAGTAGTTCATGTGTATGCATCATAAATTATCATGAATGGTTTACTCTTGTTTGCCAATTCAATTGTTTTTGTGAGGGCAAAAGAAAATTGTGTCTTAAATTATTACGTTCATAGATTAGGTTATACAGTACCCTCTCTTTGAGAAACCAATGAAAAATTTCCTAAAGTGATTAATTGGATTCTATGGCCTTTTTGGTAAGTCAATGACGATTATTTGAATATCAACCTGTTTTTCATACTGTAACAGTTGGAATTACTGTTTCTTTCAGAGGTTTGAGTAACAAGATTTACCTTTATTTCTCATTTCTTGTTTCTTGCCTTCACTTTTCATGTTGCTAACTTGTGTGAAATCTATTTTTACCTAAGGTGCTTCTCGGAGATTCTGGAGCTGGAAAATCCAGTCTAGTCCTGCGATTTGTAAAGGGACAATTTATTGAATTTCAGGTTGGTCCGAACCCATTACTATCATACTTTTCATATGGATAGTTGTTGACAAAACCACATTAAACTTTTTCTTCTGGTCCCTGGCATGGTTTAAAAAGGCAGTCTTGAGGCGCGCTTCAACCTGAGGCATAGCACCTGTGCCTCAAGGCACTATGTCAGGTGCTTTTTTTGTGAGGCAGATGCCTCAAATCATACGTCTCACGGAGGCGTGTGATGTTCACCTCATGTGTTTTTTGTAATTTGAATGTTTTATTCCTTGTTTTGAGCGTGATGTGCATTTCAAAGATAAAGCCTAAAGGCTTTTAATTGGGCCCATCTTTTCAAATAAAAAATTGGCCCATTTATTTTTCTAAACAATAAAAAAAATCTAAACCCTTACCCCCTAGCATACCCCCACCTGGTGGCTTCTTGAAGAAGGAAGAAGCTTCTTCTCCAAGTTCGGCAGCTTCTTGTGTGTAATATTTTTTTTACCTCCTTTATTTTTCTGCTTTTCATCTCTTTTTTTTTTCCTGAAATTTTACTTGCTCAAGAGTCGAGACAATTTAATATTTGCTACTTTATTAACTTATTTTGGTGTTGATTCTATGGTGAGTTCTTGAAGATTGATTGTTTATGGTTTATTATATTTATATGTTTCTATTTATATTGTTTTATTTGACTAGGTTTTTGGTTTATTTTGAGGCTTAGGCCTCAAAGTGATTCGAGGGTTACCCCTCGTCTCACGAAGAAAAAAGGCCTTAATACCTATTTCTGCCTATTTAAACATTGGTCCCTGGAGAGTAGAACTTTACTTTTATGTATGTCTGATGTAGGAATCAACTATTGGTGCTGCATTTTTCTCACAAACAGTGGCTGTGAATGACACAACTGTAAAATTCGAAATATGGGATACAGCTGGTCAGGAGAGATATCACAGCTTGGCTCCAATGTACTATCGGGGAGCTGCTGCAGCCGTGATTGTCTATGATATAACAAACCAAGTAAGTGCTCATCGCCCACTTTGTGACTTTGTCATCACTCATTGTGGTCATATTGTTTTTCTTGGAATACAGTAGGTTAGGAGAGAGATCATGATATTTTATAGGATTAATAGCAGAAAACCCCTTATAAACGTTTACATGTGCGATAGACCCCCTGCCTATTGGAAATTGCAGACCCCCGGGCTTGAAAACTTTTGTGCGAAGAATCCCCTGCCGTCAAGATTATTTAGATTTGCCGTTAAAAACAGTAAGAAATGCCAAAATTAAAAAGGAATAATTGTAATTTCAGTATCCAAACTTTTTATTTTTTTACAAATTAAATCCAAATATTTTATATGTGCCAACTATAATCCCAAATCTTTATAACTTTATTTTCCACCCCTCTTCATCTTCTTCCCCAAAAATAATAATTAAAAAAAAGGTTCTCTTTCAAAATGGTAACTTAATATTTTTTCCATAATGAGCAAAGCCCAGTTGCAAGAACACCTTTGAATCTGTATGAACTCCTAACAAATCGCTGCCTGATTTCGAATTTAGCCAAGATGGAGAGGCCAAGTTCGAACCAAGAACATGATCTAATGAAAAAGCTGTTAGCTGAATTCGATTTCACCAAGGGGTTGAAGATTAAAACCAAATCAAATAACAAGAATCTTCAATAGTAACACACAGTGTGCTGGCCGAACATAAAGCTGCCAAGAACCTTCAAATCTTCAAACTGGCCGAATGTAAAGACTGCAAATCTTCAAAGAAAACCTCAATAATTCTGGATGAATTTTGTATAAAAGAGTTTTCAAGAAACTTCAAATCTTCAAAGATTAAACACTTCGACAGGATGTAACTTTGAATAAGATTGTTCCCCACATGAATGGCAACCGCAGAACATATAGTGGATCTGATATTACCATGTCGAGTTCTGAGAGCAGCTCGGGACTCGAGACCCCTTGGGAACCCCTGATGAAGTACTCCCATCACGAGCCTAGCGAATACCCATCGTCTCTGAGTCATTACTCGGGGCCTCGGCAGCCAAAACCCTATGCACCGAATGCAATGTATAACGAGCATCAAACGATACAATGGGAGTGTCTCGGGAGTTCTGCCTTTGAACCAAGTACTGATGGTACTTCAAGCACTTGGTTTCTCTTGAGAACACTCCCAAGAGGCTTCAGATATTGTGATTTTGAGAAAAAACTCAAATCTGAGCTTGTTGCTTTGAAGGAGAGAGACTTTTTTTTTTTATTTTTTGGTTTTTTTTCTTTTTTATTTTTGGGGAAGAAGATGAAGTGGGGTGGGGTGGGGTGTAAAATAAAGTTTTAAAGATTTTGGATTGTAGGTGGCACGTAAAAAAAATTGGATTTAATTTGTAAAAAAATAAAAAAGTTTGGGTACTGAAATTACAATTATTCATTTTTAATTTTAGCATTTTTACAGTTTTTAACGGCAAATCTGACGGATATTCAAATAGGGGTTTTATGTGATTTTCAATAGGTAAGGGGGTATATCGCATTTGGAAACGTAATTAGAGGGCTTCTGCTATTAATCCTATTTTACTATATAGACGGAGTTGCAAATTGTAACAATTTCTTTTCTTTCTAGGAATCCTTTGAGCGGGCAAAAAATTGGGTTCGGGAGCTTCAAGCACAAGGTAAATTACCTATCCTTTGATTGTGCAAATATGGCTTCAATTGCCTTTACTTTTCTTTTCTTTTTGAGTTTTTTGGGGATTGGGCAGGGGTGCTATATTTTGATGTTTCTGAATTGTCTCTCTTTTTGTTATTCACAACATTGCTTAGTTAATTAGTTTTAAAGGATTTGGCGTAATTTCTTATCTTTCTTTAGCTGTTAATGCCAATAACTTCTGCCCTTTATGCTAATTTATTACTAATGGAAATAGGACAAAAAATTAAAATACACGTCGGTCTGTGTCAAACATGCACTTAGATAGACATATTTTTTATTGCAAACATTTTCTGCCTGTTTTGAAGTTTTATTATTCACTTTATTCTTCCCGTGGCATTAGGAAACTCAAACACGGTTATGGCACTTGCTGGGAACAAGGCTGATTTAATAGATGCAAGAAAGGTGCCAGAAGAGGCAAGTCTCTCTCTCTCTCTCTCTCTCTCTCTCGTTTCAGTTTTCCCTCTAATGAAAATGTAATTAAATTTAGTCCCTGTTTGTCATCCATTTTTTGTACTCTTTTTCTCGAAGTCATTTTCAACCACACATTCACATAATAACATATTTTGCATCTAAATCCAAAACTTTTTCATACTTTTTAACCACTCTCTCCAAAAAATCACTATTTCAAAACTCATTTTCCCCAAAAAACTCTTTAATGGCTACCAAACAGAGGCTATACTGAATACTATAGTCAATCATAGAAAATGCATTTGAAATATATGCATCCCTGCTTAATTAGTCAGTACGATATGTAAATACTAAATACTTAGAATTGTGTACTTATGAAATTGTGTAACAGGAATACATACTAGTTATGATGGTCTGGTAAAACTAATGTAGGGGCTAGTGATTAGAGAAAGAGTGAACCTTGTTTGGTTCCCATTATTTTCAAAATACATTTTTCTCTCTCTTATTTTCAACTATACATTATTCAAAAAAATAATATTGCACGCAAACCAAAAACTTTTCCTTATTTTTCAACCACACATTCTCCATCAAAATATTATTCCAAAATGTGTTTTTGGCAAAAAAAGGGGGGCTCAAACAGGCTCCTTCATTCTGAAGTACCCTAGCCTGAGCTTTTCTTGGAAATGTGTGCTTATGGAAGTCACGGATATGCAAAAAAAAAAAGAAAGGAAAAAGTTACTGATAGGCACCCTGATACGCTTCACATTCGTGAGGCGGAATAAGAAAGACAGCCATTCTCACATATAGCAGAATGAACATGCAGTAGATAAATTTTACAGCATTACATTAGTTAAAAATAAGGGGCTAAATTGGAGAAATTTACAGAGTAAGGCTGGCGCCAATATATAAATGACGATAGGATTCTATTTTGGGGATTCGTTCAGGATTGGAGAGTTGTGAGGGAGAGTGTCAAGCCTCTTCAATGCTTGGCAAAATATTGTAATTCCTTTTCAAACTCATTTTTTCTTTTGAGTTTGGTGTTAAATATAGACTGGTTGTATCCCTTTTATTTTATTTTATTTCATCTGCAGTCCGTAGTGATTTGCTTAAATGAAGGTTGCTTTTTATGATAAAAAAATAAACATAAATACTGTCTTTAATTCATTCCTGTCTGTACATTCGGTACAGAAATATAAATATAAATCCAATTTTCAGTTTTGTAATACATTCTGCTTTCATTCTATAAATTAATACATAAATACACAAACAGCTAAAACCAATGCTTGCTTCATTTTCAATTGAATCACAGCTCGTCCATTGCATCTGGTTCCTGTAACAACAACAGAAATTACAAAGCCCTATCAGTTACTTGGCTAGCATGAGTGTCTTTTGTCCATGGCAAAAATCCAACTGATACAAATTCTCAGAGCTGTTGAAAAATATTTATTGTCACTCTCTTTTTCTTTATTCACACCAGTTCATTCTGTGCTGGGAATCGTACTGTAAAGTTACTGTCTAATGAAATTTAACAGTACTAACATAGATCATGATTCGTGAACGAGTACATTGTTGCAGATCATGAACGAATTGTATGCTAAACTTAATTTAAATGTGTGCTCTCTTGCATGCCAAAAATTGTTTCTCAGCTGTATGAATGCTATTTTTTTGCAGGAAGCACAAACCTATGCACAGGAGAATGGGCTTTTCTTTATGGAAACCTCTGCAAAAACTGCAACAAATGTCAATGAACTATTTTATGAAATAGGTAAGAGTGTTAGCTTGAAAAGTATTATAGAATATGCAGGGATGTATTTTTAGCTTCAATATATCCTTTAGAACTCGTAGAGAAATATTGACCTTCAATTCTTGTTTGCGTTTCCTCGAGGAATAAATTGTGAACAAGATTCATCTCTAATTTAGAGATCATATAGAATTAATCCAGATAGAGATCTTATTGCTTGAGACCAATCCCAGTTTTCTGAAGTCATCTAAGCAGAAAGGAAAAATTTAGGCCTTATTTGGGAAAGATTTTTTAATACTCATTTTTCCCCAAAATCATTTTCAACCACACATTCAATGGGATCCATGACTTTTTCCCTACTTTGTAACCCCACGTTCTCCAAAAGCATCATTTTTAACCTGGTAAAAATTCTTCCGAACAAACAAGTACATGCACGTGGATAGCATCAAAATTGTGCCACAATCATGACTATATTTTTTTTCCTTTTTCCTTCTATCTAATATTATTGTGCATCAACAGCAAAGAGACTACCTCGTCTGCAGCCAGCACCAAACCCATCAGGCATGGTTCTTGTGGATAATCAGAGTCCATCAGAGAGGGCAGCCAGTGCTTCTTGTTGCTCTTAAAGTTGATGTATAGTTGTCATTGCAGATGAATGTACTATGTAAAATCATAACAAACTTTAGTGGCTATACTTTGTGTACCATTTCTTTAGAAATGTACAGAAACTCTCAAGTTGGTTTTCAAATTTTTATTTAGTATTTGGCTTCGGCATGTCATGTGATATGAAATGGTGCAGGAATCTGCTTTATTATGTTTTAGCACGGGATGTGAATTTCCGTTAATTAATAAAAAAACTTCATCATATACATGTAATATTCTTGAAGTTCAATGTGGCTTTGTACCTCAGCATTTTAGAATCTTGCACCCTTATAGATGAACTTTGGCGTTCTGCTTCGTTTGTTGGGATAAAATTGTCATGAACGTACGAGTGAATACCAGTTCAATCTCAGTTAATCTTATCATTCACCAGATTCTGGGGTCAATAAATGTTAATTATATTCTTAACAAGCATCTTATGTGTGTTTAAATTAAAGATAATTAAAGATAGCATAGCTGGTGGTGACTTAATGGCGTATCAGAACAAGTACATTTAAGTGTATATAAAATGTTACCTAAGGGGCTAAAGAACTTTTAAACCTAAACATAAGTTGGTTCTGTTACCTGATTGAAATTAAAAAAAATAAAGTTAAGTACAGTAGACATCAACAAGTGCAGGTAGGCAATGACATCGTTTTGATTCTATAATGTCCAATACGATGTATGATACGTCCTATGTTGACATTTCCAGCTAACTTTTTTGTCCAAAACAACAAAGAAAAATAAGTAACAAGTACAAATCATGGGGTTTTATACAAATAATATATTTAATCTGTGAAGGAACATTTAATAATTTTAGGGTGTGTTTGATTGCAAGTACGAAATTTGTATGTAAAGAATATAAATTCTAGGCTTGTATGGAAATTATTAATTAAATGTATTTAATTTTCGATATAGAATATATTATACTTGTCTATCTTCTATTAGTAATCAGATGAGATAGAGGAGAGTGAATTGCCTGAAAAATAAAATCTTACACTTTTCTAAAGAAAATGTTTTCCTTGTTTTTGAGAAATATATAATACCGGTGCCCAATTTTTGAAAAACATTTTTCATGAAAAAAATGTCAAATCAATCACCCAAAATTAAGAACTTGGATGAAAAAAATAACACGTTTCATGAAAAGTAAAGAGAATCAAACAGACTTAGTGGCATAATTATAATTCTTGTAGAAATAAGTAAATGCACCACAGGTTATTCAACTTTATTTTCATGTCAATTGTCACTCAATCACATCACTCAATTTCGATTTGATTGCAAGTTTGATCACTCATCTTCAATTTGGTGTAATCAGGTTACCCAATTTCGATTTGCTTGCAAATCTGATCATGTTGTCCACTACAGGGTTACCAAATTTCTTATTTGAGTTACTTATCTTCAATTTGGTTTAATCAGATTAACCAACTTTGATTTCCTTGCAAATCTGTTCATTTTGTCCAGTGTTGGTCACCCAATTTTGAGTGCAGATGCAATCGGATCACTCGTCTTCAATTTGATGCAATCGGAATATTAAACAACTTCAATTTGCTTGTAAATTTGCCACTCAGCTTCAATTTGGTGCAATCAGGTCACCCAACTTCAATTTTATTGCAAATATGATAATTCTATTCTCCAGTTTAATTAATGTAACTTGCCACTAAAAGTTAATTGATGACTAATGTGTATGTTTATGTCACACAACAATACACATTTCTGAAAGAGTGTGAACTAAAAATACATTTTTATGCGTCAGGTATCCATGAATTTTAATGTTCAGGTCACACGACCATACATATTTATGAAAAACAATTTTGTAAGACAAAAAGTATGAAATAAAAATAAATTTTTACACGTCAAGCATCCATGAATTTTAATGTTCAGGTCAACATATTACGTTAGTTAAATTGATGCCATTGGACAAATTGAAAACAAATGACCAGATTTTCAAGAAAATGAAAATTGGGTGATATGGCTGAAGATGAAAATTGAACTAACAAGACGGCTGAGAAACTGCTGGAGTTTGCTAATTTTGCGTCATCTCCACATCAGCATTCATAATCCTAATTTTTAATTCATTAACTCTTCTGGTGTTAGATTAAATTAAACCTCAATCGAATGGAAGTTGAGTTTAATTAGTAGCATGGTACCCACTAATCTCTAAGGCCTGTTTGGAATCAATAAGCCTTACATTATTTCATGGCATTTAAAACAACTAAACTCGATGCACGTGTTCATTTAAGGTTGGTACATGGTACATAATGGATTTATAAAGGTTTGGACTACTCGGACTAATAAGTTTATATTTTGAAACGAAAATTCAAATCCAAGGACAGAACAGAACTGAACTGATACATGGAAAAAACGAAAATTTCAATAATTATTTTATTTACTTATCAATAAAAAATGCAATGGGCTTGGGGCAAGCCCCATTTTCTTTGCCTTTGGTCAAATCCCAATAAGCGTCAGTTTGACTCTCATTATTCCACATTATAATAAGAGGAAAATGTGTAGTTAAAAAAGAAGGAAAATTTTTAGACTTAAACTGCTTTATGAGTAGATTAACTTTTTAGACTTGAACGTCGAGTTCCGTTAGAAGTATTGAGATGACTAAATTACAAATTAATTAAACCGGACTAGCTCGCTCGCTAAGAACTCATCAACCACGAATAAATCAAACAAGAACACTTACCATAATTGATTAAGCTAATTAATCTCACATCTGAATTAATGATTATTTTGATTAGTGAAAGAGCTTATTGCTGATTAGTTTCTGAGGTGTAATTGCTCGTGCCAACCACTTTCTTTGTGTGTATTTGATTCACATTGAATTAATTTAAGTAATTAACATGGGAGGCTCTTTGCTTTTATTCTCTAATCACATTACATAATAATAATTAAAATAAAGCACGCGCAGGCGCAGCCAATTTTCTATGAATGAATCTATCCATTCATAGAACGCCGCTTGCGTCCTTTCTACATTGAGACATAAATCCAAGTAAACAGACAATCGCTGGGTTTCGTCTTAATTAATAATTAAACCATATTTAATGATGTTAATAATCGTACTCCCATGCAACATTTGTAAGCAGCAGTTTCGAAAACCCTAATTTTTTTCGAAATAAAACCATTAATTTACACTCGAATATTGCCTATTTATACTGGTATTCTTAGACTGATCTAATTGCAAAACAATGGAATTCATCATCTCCTACTCCTTCTCCTTCAACTTCGACTTCACCTATATTTTTCTTTTAGGGTTCTTGTTTTTCAATATTCAATGCCATGCAAGAGAAACAAGAAACCATGAGTCACTAGTCTTGGGTTTAACTCATGCCAAAACCACTATTGCCACTCCAAATTCTTTAAAGAAACCGTCTGAATTCTTGGACATGATGGAGCCACTCAGAGAAGTAAGAGATGGATACATTATAACCCTAAATTTAGGGACACCCTCTCAGGTCATCCAAGTATATATGGACACTGGAAGTGACCTTACTTGGGTACCTTGTGGAAATCTATCTTTTGAATGCATAGATTGTGATGATTATAGAAATAACAAGTTAACGGCTAGCTTTTCTCCGTCGCAATCCTCTTCATCTTTACGAGATTCTTGTTCTAGTCCCTTTTGTATTGACATCCACAGCTCGGATAATTCCTATGATCCTTGTGTCATTGCTGGATGCTCGTTAAGTACCCTACTCAGGTCCACTTGTTACAGGCCATGCCCTTCTTTCGCTTACACTTATGGTGATGGTGTCGTTACTGGAATGCTTACTAGGGATATCCTTAAAGTCCACACAAGTACCCCTAATGCCACTAGGGAGATTCCTAAGTTTAGTTTTGGTTGTGTTGGTTCCACATATAGAGAACCTATAGGAATTGTAGGTTTTGGCAGAGGACCACTCTCACTCCCTTCACAATTAGGGTTTCTTCAAAAGGGTTTCTCTCATTGTTTCTTGCCTTTCAAATTTGCCAACAACCCTAATATTTCAAGCCCTCTAGTTGTAGGAGATTTAGCAATCTCTTCCAAAGAGTATTTGCAATTTACACCAATGTTGAAGAGTCACATGTACCCAAACTACTATTATATTGGTCTAGAGGCCATAACTGTAGGCAATGCCACTGCACCAACACAAGTGCCCTTAAGCTTGAGAGAATTTGATTCTTTGGGCAATGGGGGCATGATAATTGACTCGGGAACCACCTACACTCACTTACCTGAGACACTATACTCACAATTTCTTTCAGTCCTCCAGTCAGTGATAACATTCCCTAGAGCTGAGGAAGTCGAGGAGAGAACTGGTTTCGATCTTTGTTACAGGGTTCCATGTCCAACCAATAACATTCTCGTGGACGATCTGCCTTTGATCACATTCCATTTCTTGAGCAATTTGAGTCTTATATTGCCTCAGGGGAATACTTTCTATGCCATGGGCGCGCCAAGTAACTCTAGTGTGGTGAAATGTTTGTTGTTCCGAAGCATGGACGAGAGTGACAATAATTATGGACCAGCTGGGATTTTCGGAAGCTTTCAACAACAAAATGTGGAAGTTGTTTATGATTTAGAGAAGGAAAGAATTGGATTTCAGACAACAGATTGTGCATTGGCTGCAGCTTCACGAGGACTCCACAGGACTTGAGACTGCCTTAAGTCCTAAGTTATGCTTTATAGAAAGCAAAACTTGCATGGAAATTAGTATCAGTCTAATTTTACAATTGCAGGCCGGTACTAGCTTTCCCATTTTGGATTTTCTACTTCTTATTATTGTGTTTTTCCTCATCTCTTATTAATGAAGCAATGCTGTTCTTTTGGTTGCTCCACTTGCTCAAGCTCTAATTACTTTGATGCAATTTCTTTTTTGTTTATTTGAGTGTTCAATCAATGTTCATTTTGAGATCTCAACTGACTGGTGTAGAATCATGGCTAAAATTACAGCATCAACAGATTCTCACCGTATTCAGATTGACACAGTTCTACTCAGAAGAATATGGATATGAACTAATCAAGAAGTGTTTAGCAGACCAGGGGTTGACAGCTAGAACTATTGTCTTCCATTAAGACTGGAATGTAAACGTTTCTGGGTCTAGTGACTGAACCTTTTCTAGCCCATATTCGACGAAAGCTGCACAATACTGGGAGTAACTACTGCTCAAGTGATGAACTCTACAAGCCTAACTCATCATTATAAAATCATCTTACAATTTCTTAATTGGACCTATGAGATATGCTAAAACTCATAACACACTCCTGATGAAGAAAGATTTTGAGATGATTTCATCAGTGGGAATAATTTCATAGAGACAAAATCAGATTGAGGGTTAACTATATTTCCCAGATCTAAACAGTTGCTTTTCATGCAACAGACAAACAGCAAAAGATATGCATTAATGCAAAATTACATTAGCTTTAGAGATAATAAAAGCGACGTCAAATTTCATCCGTCCTAGCCATTTACAATGTATTCATTTCCGACAAACCTGAGAAATCAAGTCGTCTTTCACATCTCTTCATCTTCTATGGTTCTCTCCACCTTTTCTCCAATCCCGAGTATCCTTCTAATGCTTTGTACAAGGAATTAGGAATAACATTGTTTTGACATCAGCTCATGAAATATATCATTTATCGCCATCTCATAGCAAGGTAAACCTATAGTACGCATCACTGCTTCTTTGCTAAGGTCTTTTTCAATCCCTTGAGAATCTTTCCAAACCACATCAAGTTCATGGTAGCAAGTGCTGAGGGTACACCGTATACCAAAATAAATCCGCACGTGTGCATCTGCATGACCTGCAAGAATCTCAAGAACTTCAGTAAAATTGCATATTTCGTGTGTTCTATCCCATGATCCATGACATAAATTTATAGTGAAACTATCAAGAGCATGGAATTCAGATCTCGGAACAATCTAGCAAACTTCTTAAGAGAAGATAAGAATGCATGAATGAGAGAGAAACGATATGATTTGGTCGTATGTCTTGGAGAGAATAGAATACTATAATAAGGATAATTTTCTTTTTATTATTTTAAATTTTTTTACGCATAAATGGTTAAATACAAGATATACTCTAAACTGCCTCTTTGCTCAAATAAATAAATATTGGAAGCCATTTACAAAATTGCGCATGTGCGTGTATTACATGGCTAAGTAATTCAAGCTCAAAGAAAGCCGAATAAACAGAAAAATTCGCAGGCCATTGGAAGTACAGAGAAGAGACTATGGGGAATTGGGGATCTTATTATCCCAATGGCATGAAGGGACACAAACAATTAGGCTTCAAGGTACCATGAGGTCATAAGTTGGCAGTTACCTGATCATGGTGTAGATAGACATGGTAAAACATGTAAACAAACAAAAGAATTCTCGCCACCTGCATTTCATAATAAGACGTTAATAAAAGCAAAAATAAGTCACGAAAGACCAAAAGAATGTAATTGCCAGTTATCAGTATAAGGAGCATGTTTGGTAAGCTTAAAAGTAACTTTTCACTTTTTCCCCAAACATGTTCCGAAGCTAATTTTTTTGTCAAAAACTTAATTTTGTAGAAAGTAAGTATTTAATTCTTCTGTAGAAAGTACTACTTTTTCTTAGCCAAACATGCTTAAGGTTCCATCACAAAGGCATGCTACAAAATTGAAAATCAGAAAGAAGCTTCCTCCATGTCCAACTCACAGCATCATTGGCATGGTAGGCATGATACAGAGTTTCATGTTTACATTTGGTTCCTCTATGAAATATTTCTTTGATAGTATAGGTTTATATTGCAATCCATGGAAATTAAGGTGTTAAGTTACGCACCAACCAAGCAAAAAATATCACAATGCCATTGATCAAATATGCATTGGATCTCTTCAACCCCGCAATATCGAGATACCTATTAAATAACCATGGAAATCCATCAGTCCAGCCTCAGCTTATGAAAAAAACTTCATTAATTGTTTTCCTTATTCCACAAAATATGAGAACCCACCATCTCATGTTGATCTCTGGGGTTGTCACCTCGGATATTAGGACCATGAAGGTGTAAAGCTGCCCCTCCCCAGTGAGCATGGAGTATGATACTGCAATTGCTGAAAGAGAGTGATGGACAATCTGAAATTAAATAGTAAAGGAACCGTTATTCTCATCAACTTGTTATGGATATTGAGCATTTTCTATCAATGGCATTTGTTCTAGACAAAATATGAATCTTTTCCATTTATACTCAGACACCAAAAGATTAAGGAAGTTGACAAATGTACTTTGATATTGGAACCCAGGACTTCACACACTCGTAGAAATGGAATGCAAAAATCAACATTTGAGGCTATAGATCACGATAAAGAAAAAATTAAGTGCGACTGCTAAGGTGGGAGTAGAGACTCATCCCACTAGAGCAAGCAGATCCAGTTAAGAGAACGACTGAATCTGCTTCAAATTCTATCTAGACATTAATGTCTAAAGCATCATATCTCCAACACAGCTACATTCAGAAACGTACCCAGTAAATCTGAAAAAAGTAAGCACAGTTCCATATTCTTAAAACAATAATTTCAGGGGCTGCAAAATGCCCACATCAGATGTGGCATATCATGGGAAATGCAGAAATAAGCTAAATTGAATTTCTTTTGCAATATACTTACATATTCCACTCCACCCAAGGAAGGGTACAACCAACAAATCATCCCAAGATCTGAAATGAAGTACCCAACAGATACCTGCAAGAAGTCACAACACCCAAGAGATAAAGTGAATCTTACAGAGGGAAAAAGGGTACTCCAGCCTCGACTGAAGCCTAGATAACAATCATATTTTTAGAGTTTGGGACACATTCTTTTGAAAGAATGTATTATTGAATAGTAGATTGATGGAGAATGTGTGGTTAAAAATGAAGAAAAAGTTATTGATGTGATGGAAAATATTATTTTATTGAAGAATGTGTGGTTGAAAATGAGTAGAAGAATGAGAATGAAAAAAATAATGTGTACCAAACAGAGCTTTAACATATTTCAGCATAGAACAAGACACAATAACAAGAAAAGGATTGAAACAACATATTATAAATCTTCAATAAAATATGGGATGGGAACATGGAGAATCTTGTAGATACTTGATTAAATCTTTTATATTGAACATTAAGGAGCACTCGTTTTATATCTCATGCCTGCATCCTTCCATAAGCAACATATTTAGCATAATTTATCACACAGATAATCCATCACTAGCCAACAATCTACTGTGTTTTAGCTTCTTAATGCAAGAGCTGAGCTCCAAAGAGGAAATCAGGAACAGCCTTATTTTTGGTTAAAAAAATTAGTTGCCTTTCCCTGAGAAAAGCTTGGAAGAGAATGAAAACGAACATGCTGCAGCCAGGACTAGAAAAATACACAAATTGGTTCAGGAGTAAAATGATTATGTGGATTATGACCATTGTATTCTATAATTGTTCAAATCTATTAGTTGACAATCTAAAGACCTTGAGATAAAGCCCTCCCTTCCCATTGGACATCCTCCCCACCCTCACCCTCAAAGTTAAAAAACAGAGAAGAAAAGAAAAAGACAAAAAAAAAGAAAAGACCTTGAAAATTGCAAAAGATCAAACAACATGGTTTAATCTTTGAGTACAGACGGCATGCATGAAAGAACCAAAAATTATCTTCTTCAATACTCCGTTCGTCTAATTTATATACACTGATTTTCCTTATTTTCTTGTCCCAATTATATAGTCATGTTTCTTTTTTGAGAAAGTTTTGTTTTGTTCGTTTACCAACATACTCTTATTTAATTTGTCTAGTTATAACCAATTTTCCCTATTTAATCTTGAAATTGTACAAAGATTAAATTGTTTCAAAACTTCAAATTATGGTTCCCAACGAATCTCATCAAAATAAGTTAAAGAGTGTGAGAATTTTAAATTAAATCATTCAATTTCTTTACTATTTCCAACAATAATTTACTATTAATTTTTGATAATTAAATAATGGTAAACTAGGAAAGTTTTTGACAAAAAATTACTTTTTCAATAACATTAAATAAGATTTCTTAATCCGTGTGAAAAACAAAACTAGCCTATATAAATGGGAATGAGGGAGTACATAAATATGCATCTAAAAATATTAAAGATGCACCAGAATCCTTACCCCCAGTGCAAATGTTGAGAGAGGTGAATTTCGGAATGTAATAAGCTCAGCAGAATGGTGATCAGAGAAAAGATCGGACCAAAAGACAAAGTACAAGGACGTAATTGAAATAAAAATGGCATGGAGGGTGGAGACACCACTGCAAGAAAGAAAGAATAAAGTCAGAAAAGTATCAGAAAAATAGATAATAAAAATATGAAAATTATTCACCGGTTGTTCCATTCAGTCCTTTGAATCTTTGTGAGGCCATTATAACCCCTGAAGTAAATGGCGCTGATGAGCTGAGTCAAATCATAGACCTGTTAGAAGGCCCAACCATTGTAAAAGATTAAATTTTCAGAATGTTGGAGAAGCAATCTTGTTACTAGAGAGTGCTAATGTCCCAATCAAATAATGACACATGCATTTTTCAGTAATGATCTACCTATTTTAATTCATCAGTTCCATGTGTAATCAGCCTTATAAAATGCAATTGTTGCTAGGGTGCTGCAGTTACGTATAGTACACATCTAATATTATATGAAAATATAGTAGTCCCAATCTCACACACACATTTTCCAACTTTGTTGCATAAGAGTAAGGACAAGAATATCCATCACTATGGTTCAAATCTTCATAATAATAATAATAAAAAAAAATATATAAAAAAATACTTGTCCACATAGTTCAAACCTGTAGGGGTTATTGTTAAGAAAGGAATTCAAATGTTTAAACATACCAATTTGCAGGTCAACACGCCACCAAGGACAGAAGTGTATGGAACAAAAGGATCTGCTAATATGTAGTTTTTAACAAGAACCTCAGCCTGGGTTCGATATGACTTCAATGCGAAAACAGTCCTTTTAGAAACAGCCATTATACCAAGTTACCGGACCACAAATTTCATTCTTCCCGAGAACAGGATAATGTTCAAGCTTCCTGGAAACAATTCAACAAACAACTTTTACATACATTGTTTAGCATAACAAGTAAATGGAGATGATGCAGCCAATAGGATTTATGCCTACCAGATGCATCACCCTGAATGCCAGTATGAAAGAGTGAGAGGCAATTAATACAGTATATTGTTCTTGAGATGCACACATATATGATGGATTAAAATCTTGATTACTATAACATCATAGATGGGTATGGATTTATAATTTCACAACAATTATTATAAAGAAAGGATGTTGCTTAATTCAAAGCTGTGGGTACTCTGTAATAAAGATATAGAAGTGTTCTGCAAGGCTCATGATGAGACCACATGTGACAACCTCAGCTGGCAGACACAAAAGGTCATTTTCTTTGTGCTCAAAATATTGTACTGATGAAAAAGAAAACCCACACACGTGAAGAAAGACAAAACCTCGACAATTACATTTTGTCATCATTTACCTAAATTCGAGCAGAAAAATCAACATTGAAACAGCGAGAAACACTGTCACAAGCTAAAATTTTGCAGACGATTAGCTGATAATGGTATACTGTCATTTTCACGTAAGCATGGAAAGGACAGAAGATATTCCACAACACTAATTCTTGTCCAGATACTCAAATCCTCCAATGTATTGCAGAATCTTGCAAATTCAGATTTACATAAATGTACTAAGAAAATTGCGGAAGACAGAAATTACTGTAACGTGTTTCCTTAGATACAGAGGCAGGGCAGAAATTTTTTATTATGCACATTATTAGAATTATTAAAGGAGTATTTAGCCATGCTAAATATTTGAGCAAGTCGATCAAATTTGCGTTGGCTAACATTTATAAAATCTTTATTGATAGAACCTTAAGTAAATGTCATAATTTAAAATCACAGACATGGGGAGGAACAAATCAAACAAGTGGAAGGCACAAACCTCCAAATCCAACTGACATGCACACTAGCCGAAACTTGTTGAAGTGCCAGTAGTCCGAGTTTTTTTGCAACTGAGTAAAAACATATTACATTCAGTTTCTGCTTTAGTGAGGGAACTGCAGTAACAATCTAAAAGAAAGACAGAAAAGACTGCAAACTTTTGAAATTAATATAGAGAACAAAAGAACAAACCCAATCACTAATTACAAACCCCTCATACTGAATGGTATATTAAGAGGATCGCACACATTGTGATGTACATTATGCTCCAGGGATTGTACCTTTCCATGCTGACAATCATAATAAATCTAGGCATTTCCCCCAGAGATCATACTGATCACCGTAATAACCATTCATTGCATAAATCAAATCAGAAGTACAAAAAATACTCGTATGATATTAGGATAACAAATCAAACTCATGGACATCAAAACTTAGAAATTGCACAAAAATTAGACTCTTGATACCTTTTAGTGGAGAGAAATCAAAAGATCCACCAGCAGATTCCAATAATCAACGAGCCATTAGATCAAACCCTTGCCAGGCAATGTCAAAAAAAAGATGGAGTTTTTCTATTATTAGAAGAGGCCCGGAATTAATCTGCCAAATGGCAATGCCAAATAAAGGATCCGCGACAGAAAACGTGAAGTTCAATCAATGAACAAACCGAAAACCAAAAAGACGAAAAGGGTGATAATAATAGTGGGTAGTTTGCTTGTTAATAGTATTTGTTATGGTTTCTGTTCGAATCACCAACCCAAACAATGGAAGAAAGAGAGAGACAGAGAGAAACGGGATAGAAGTGTATGGGAGATTTAGAATTTGTAGAAACATACGTAGAAAAATACATTCATGCTAGGGGGTGGAGAGAGTTACAGCTGACAAAAATTTAGGCCTACGTGTGGAATTATGTTTGGCCCCGTCTGTGTGGATTGCGTTGCATTCTATGATTCTATCTCTATCCGAATCGAGGATTTCTAGGTTCCATTTTGAGCTTAGGGTTTAAAAAGTAAAAATAAGATGAAAGTGTAGTTAATTGTCTCAATACTCATTGAATTTACATGCCTTTTTGACAGCTTATTGAAGTTTCATATATCGATTTTTAGCCACTAATCTCATCATAATGTTGGATGTTACTTATTGACAAGATATCTGTTTTACAACTCTAACGAAATTGATGATATGACAGATGAAATAAAGAGATGGCGTCCAAATACTGTTGACAAATTGCCACGTAAGAAATGCATATTTGATTGCTCACCATACTTAAGGTGATCGAGTTTTGGCTACTTAACTTGTAAAATTGATGCTGGCATGTCTTGAAAGTTTAGGTATTTTGTTCTAAAAGTATCATCTGCATACGACACTTTTTTTTTTTTTTTTTTTTTGTGGAAGTGTCTATTCAGTGGAGACTTACCCGGATTGCTATGAAATCATACTTAATCCGATGAACAATTCTTTTTTGTGGCTAACTATGGATGCTCCTCTAATTGGAGCTCCTAAATGAGTGAGTAAACAAAACGGAAAGACAAAAATAAAATAAAATAAAATAAATAGAAGAAAGGGACTTTTTTGATGGATAACAAAATTCCGGTGAATTGAAGGTGTTTGTTCTATGTTTTTTTGATTGATAACAGAATTCTGGTGGGCTTTTTTTTAATGGAATTAGTATCTACAAATATTTTTATTGATGAAATTAATTATGGTGGATGTTTTTTGTTGCACAGATATTGGCTTGATGGTTTGCTGTTAATGTGGTTTATAAAATTTTTGAATGAATGTCGTACATATTTTTATTAAAAATAGTCATCAGAATCGTCAATGTTTTCTTGTCATTTTATTCTATCCCTCTTCATCGTTCTATTTTTAATTATTAAATGTGAATGTTGAGCAATATTTATCTGACAAATTGTAGATTGTCGAAGTTAACTTCAATATGTATAATGCATAAGGTGATTAGAAATGGCTCAAGGAGATCAAACATTAAGGCTATGTTTGATAGCCATTATTTTGCCTAGAACTAAGAAAATAATTTCCATTTTCTCCATTTTGGCTTGTTTGATAGCCAATAATTTCCCTAAAAAATATTTTCCCACATGATGACTCACCTGTCCAAATTCCTTAAAATTGATGAAAATGCTTTCCCACCAATTTGGTGGGAAAGCATTTTCCATGTTTTGCCAATTTTTTTTTTTTTTTTTTTACTTTTTGGTAATGTTAACAAATTTCATAACCAATTATAAAAAAAATTTCAATTTAATGGACAATTTCCATATAAAATGTAGCCAAACGAACACTAAACTTTGATTAAAAAATAGTGAAAAAATAGTTTTCGAGCAATTTTTTTTTTTTTTTTTTTTACTTTTTGGCAATGTTAACAAATTTCATAACCAATTGTTAAAAAAAAAAAAATCATTTTAATGGATAATTTCTATGTAAAATAAAGCAAAACGTGAAAAAAAAAAACCAAAATTTCAAATTTTTTTCGGGTGAAAAATTATACTAATCAAACACACTTAATTAACAATTCCCTGCAAAATAATTTCTAGACAATTACTTTCCTTGAAAATCATTTTCTTTCCACCAATTTTCCACCATCGCAATCAAACGCACCCTAAGATGTTTTTGCTTTAATATGGATGGATGGATGGATATGTCTTGGGGTTTGTTTGAGTCTCATTTTTTTATTTTTATTTTTGTATAGAATACATTTTAGAATAATATATTGATGTAAAATGTGTGGTTAAAAAATAAGAAAAAGTTTTGAATTTGCGTATAATATTATTTTATTAAAGAATGTATAATTAAAAAGAAGATAGAAAAATATATTTTTTAAAAAATGGGGATCAAACAAAGGTTTAGAATCGTAGCTTCGCAAGTTCTAGCCCCTATTCTTGGGTTTCTTTTAAAAAATTTAGCTTTGAATATAGATCAAAATTTGTTGTAAAATTAAATTTTGTTGTTATGCAAGTGATTCTTTGAACAACATTTCTAAATTTTTTGGACAGGTTGACATCAGTTTCACAAGTTTAGTGGCCAAAATTCGACCATATTAAAGTATAATGAGTAATCAAAGACGTCTTTAAAAGTATAGCGAGCAATCGAAGATGCTTTTTTTACATGACAATTTGCATAATGGTGTTTGGGGGTCACCTGTGCATTTTGTCTGCCATATCATAAATTTCGTTAGAGTTGTGAAACGGATATCATGCCGTAAGTAACGTCCAACATTTTGATAATTTTAGTTGCCAAAACTCGACTTCTGAAACTTTAGCAAGCGGTCAAAGATACAATAATAAGTTTAGTGATTATCGGGACAATTAACTCATAAAAGTCACAACTATTATGTAACATTCATAATTTGTTTATTTTAAATAAAAAAATTAGTGAATTCCAATTCTTATAAGAAAAACAAAACATGTTCTTAAATTGTTACTTTAAATTAAGCAGCCGTTTGAGCCCAATTTTTTCAAAAATTTATTTTTTCTTAAACTCATTTTCAACCACACAAGAAGTCAAAATAATTTTACATGTAAACTCAAATTATTATTTTTTATACATTTTAACCACAAATTATTCAAAAACGCACTATTACAAAATCTATTTCTCCTAAAAAGGGGCTCAAACAAGGTTGAATAACAAAAATTGTAGCTCCAACTACACTAGAGATAGGACATTCCCCATTTAAATAATTTCTTCGGCAAAAATAATAGTTTATTTGTTATAAACTAAGAGAAAAGGAGAAGAGAATACACAAAAGTCAATGAACTTATGTATATTTTATTGAGAATCAAAATATCATATTTAAGTAGAAAAATTAGGTCTGCAAGAGATACAATAGTTATAATAAGGGTTGTGGGAATATAATGATCATTCACTAATAAATATATAATTTACAACACTCCACCTTGAATGTCACGTTATAAAATATTTGACACGTTAAAATCTTGTTTGATAAAAATTTAGTGGGACGAAAATATCAAACGATGGAAAAAGAGTACAATATTTTTTTAGTATTAAGAATAAATGCTATCTCATTAAAACCTTGCAAAAAAAAAAAAAAAAAAAATTCAGTGTGATAAAATCGAAGCGAAAGAAAAAGAGTATAGCTACTCCCCCTGATATTGATTACCGTAAATAATTGAGTTGATGCATTCCTATCTCTTGTATCGATTTCTTGGATGTAGATGTCGGTAATGCTTTTGTGAATAAGTCAATCACATTATCAATTGAGCCAATTTTTTGAACATCAATATCATTAGTTTTCTAAAACTCATGCGTATATAAGAATTTTGGAGAAATATGCTTTGTTCCATCTCCTTTATATAGCATGTTTTGAGTTGTGCAATACAAGTTGCATTATCTTCATGTAATATTGTTGGACTATATTTTGTTGAAGCTAATGCACATGATACTTGGATATGATCAGTCATGTTTCACAACCATATACATTCTCGACTTGCCTCAAGGATTGCAATAAGTTCAGAATAATTAAAAGATATTGATGTCAAGGTTTCATTTATAGATCTCCAAGATATAGTTGCTCCACCACATATAAACATACATATTGTTTGCAATTTAGCTTAAGTGGATCAGTATGCATCTATATATCTTACTAAAGAAGATACCTATTTTTTAGAATAAAATAATCTCATATCAATAATATCTTTTAGGTAATGAAAAAGTTATATTTGGTTTAGTACAATTTGTAAGATATGTTAATACCTTAATTGTACTAAGATATGTTACTTCAAGGCTAATAATATTTTCTCCATATCTCATTGGATGAAATTGATCTTTTTTTCACATCAATTGATCGAAAAACCATAAGTAATGCCAATGGATGTGATTTATCCATATAAAAATCTTTTAGAACTTTTTCTGTGTAAGAAGATTGAAGTAATCCTTGTTGGAAATTTCAATATACAACCTAAGGAAAAAATGGGTTTTTCCTAAATCTTTTTATTTAAAATTCATTTTTCAAATAATCTGCAATTTTGTTGAGCTTTTCAAGAGTTTTAATTAGATTTAAATATCAACATAAACTATCATAACTGCAAATTCAATATTCATTTTCTTTATGAAAACACATGAGCACACATCTTCATTTTTATATCTTTCATTCAATAAATATTCGTTAAAGTGATTATATCACGTGTCCAGATTATTTCAATCCATATAATGATCTTTACAATTTAATTGAGAACACAGTTATCTGGCATGTATAATTTATTTCTGGCAATTTAAGTCATTCAGGAACTTTCATGTATCTGTCAGTATCAAGTGAACTATATAGTTAGGTAGTTACTACATTCATTAGGCGCATGTCGAGTCTTTGTAACACAGTCAAACTAATTAAAAATCTAAAAGTGATGATAACCTTTATGAGGTAATATATTTCTTCATAGTCAACTCCATGTCTTTATGAGAAACTTGGGCTATAAGTTGGATTTTGTATCTTATAATTTCATTATTTTCACTCATCTTTCTTACAAAAACCCACTTGTATCCTACCTGAATTATATTTTTATGTGTTCAAACTATATGTCTAAACACTTCTTATTTCTCTAAAGAATTCAACTTTACTTAAACAATACCTTTTTATTTTAACCAATCATTTCTATGTGACAGTCTGTTAGTTTTCAACAGACTGTGATTTATGATCCTCATTTTACGTAATTTAATGAATTACGTTAAAGGAGAAAATATTCTCTATAACACTATTATTTTTTCCTATAATTTATGAGACAATAAATAATTATTGAAATCTAATTATTTTCGTACAATTATGGTTCTTGGTGAACCATATCATCAATATTTGATTGATCAATCTGTTCTAATATTTCTTTTTCTGAAGTTTTTAAATGCTTTTACTGTTGTGCATTTCTCTTACTGGGTACAGAGTTATTGACACTAATTGATCAATCACGCATCTAGCATATTTGAAATTCATTTGCTACATCAAATTGTCATATAAAGACGAAGTTTTTACTAGGGTATTCTTTGCTACTACACTACTTTGTCGCTTTCTAAGTCAATCATGCCACTTTTTATGTCAGCGAACTTCGGGTTCATGATAATGTTCGATTCAATTGTTTTATGAATGTATAGTACATACAAGAGGAATGTTCTAAGAGTTTTTCTTTTATCTGCTTCGGTCAGATACAAAATAAATTATACAAAGATATTCGATATTATGTACTCATAATCTATTGCAATGGATATTTTTAAAACTAAGTAAATTTCTTATAGATTTGTTAGAATAAAGTGAATCGTCTACATGTAAGTTTGTATTATTATCAAAAAATTAAATGATTTTTTTAAAAATTAAATTAAAAATTAATTGGACCCAAACTCAAAATCTGATCAAGTCTTTAGCCCAAAAATCACCAAAGATCTAATAGTGGCAATCTAAACAGCTATCGAACTTCATCTCGTACCTAGGACTGGACATGGTCATCGAACCGAACCGAACTGAACTAAAATTTTCGAGTATTTAGTAAGTTGGACTGTTGGGTCCAAATTTAATTATGGAATCATTCGGGTTCGGTTCCATTTGTTCGATTTTATTGGTTCCGGAGTTCCATATGATAATTAATTTTTTTATATTTACATCAATACTAAATTAATTCGACTATGACATGTTCAATCTTAACTCTTACAAAATAACGTAGTCCAATTTGGTGATATCTTTTACACATTTCTTTGTTGAGTTTTTTCATACATTTGACTGTTAAAATCATAAGGGGAAGATATCGAGTTCACAATAATAGAATGATAGAAACGACAATACGGTAAAATAAGAGATTTGAATAAAATTTAAATCAATTTGATTAAGTTGGGTTAGGCCGAAAATTTAAAATAGTAAAATCATATTTTAGGTTTGAGCTAAATTAATTAGTTAGCAAATTCATTTAGAAAAAAATAAAATATTTGACTTCGATAAAAATATTAAAAAAATATGGAGATTCGATTCTTATTCGATTCTTCAGTTCTAGGTCTAGAATCGAAAATCGAACCAAACTCATCGGTTCTCGATTTAGATAGCTGTTCGGCTATTTAATTTTAGAAGAACTGCTCGGTTCAGTTCGGGAGTTTTGTCCAATCCTACTCGTACTTGCAAAAAATTTAGACCCGATCCATTCAGCTCCAATCCAGTCCAATTCGACCCGACCCGACTAACATATTGTGGACCTGAACCTGCACAAGGTCGACCAGATATGCATATGAGTAATTCTTTTTTTTTTTTCTTGATTACTTCGTTCGGTTGGCTTTCAAATTTTCCAATTGATTTACAAAAATTTCCTAAAACTTGAAAACTAAAATTTTTTACATCATGATCTTGAAAATATAATCTTGAAATTAAAAAATATTAAAAAAAATATAATGAAGTCGTAATATATATATATATATATATATATATATATATATATATATATATATATATATATATATATATCCTATTACAGACCCAAAATAATACATTACAATCAAGAAATTGTCGTAAATAGTCCAATCATAAAAATTTCAAAAAATATTTTCATAGACATTTCTTGACTAGAAACTACAACCCAAATTCAGAAATAATAAGTATGTGAACGATATATATTTGTTTGATATCAATTGTTGGAATGTTTTACAAGAATTATATGGAAAATTGAAATTTTCTTTAATTCAAGAATTCAAGACCGTAACTAGATATTCACATGTACGTTATAATCAAGAAATAAAGATTCGAAATTTAACCAAATTCAACAATCAGTTCTTAAATTGTATCTAGATTATGAACTTTCAACTTTGATTTGAAGGACTTGACGCTTCAAACCTTCAAGTCTTCTAAGAAATGTTTTTAAAGTCAACACTACATTGACGCGGGGTATATTCTTTTAATTAAACCAAATGGACAAATAGTAGAGTGGACTAACAAAAAAAATCGAGAAACTACTTTCTAATTTTTTTTCACCAAAATATGTTTCTCACGATTTTCATTTCTGAAAATTGGCCTCCTATGTACCTGTATAGAATTAAAGCTTTTTCCAAGTTCAAGTGAAATTAGGCCTTGGTATAATTGCACATGTTGTTCTTGAACTTTAATTATAATTATAATTTAATATAATTTTTTTAATGAATTGCAATTGAGTCCAAAATTTCTCCAAGATACCATAAGGACCTATTCGGAGATATTATCAAAGTTTTAATCACAAGGTCTTATCTAGACGATCCAAGGCCATCCAATCAAACTATTAAGTGTTTGCTTATTCTACTAAAGGTAAAAGTCTATACTCTTAAAAATATCTAAGCTCATAAAAGTTAAATATATTTGTAATACGTTTATTTGATCTACTGTATATGTATTTAACCATACCTGAGATACGATAATTACGTATGTATACAAATAATCATTTTATCCCTCTAATTATTCTCACTAATTTAAATACTATTTTCCTAAATGGTTACTCGAACCAATCACAAATGTCGATGTTTAGTTCTCGCTAAATACTGAGTTCAGATTTATAACCGTTCAATATAAAAAACTTAAGTAGTAATTCTACCTGTTTTTCGGAGTGATGATTTCCGACACAAATTCTTATTCTTTACTTTTCTCATTCTCTAATTCCTAAATCACGAAGATATCATATCAATAAAATTGATCTTGCTCATTGATAAATCAAAGAATCATTAAAGTCATATAAAGATATACAAAATAATGTCTAGGATTTAGAAAATAGCAATTGATCAAGTGGAATTTAATTTTTTGTTTGATTATGTTATAGAAATAAACTCGACACATGATCATTTAAACACTTCTAAGTATATTATTGTCATGAATAATTCTATGAGAAGAACAATTTGCAAACCCATATAGTAAATCAATAACATTATAACATACGAGTACAAGACGTCAACTCTTATACATTAATTGTGAACAATATAATTTGTTACCCCTCGATTCCGAGGTCTAAAGATGCAAGGCCACGTAGGCAAGACGGTCAACAAGAAGTCAAAATGGGGCCCAGCAGGTCAAAGACCCCAGCAAGGCATTAGGCCGAAGTTGTATGCCACGCACTTGATGTGAAGGATCCCCTGAGAGATAGCATGGGCTTCAGTCCAGGGAGCCTCGGGTTGAAGACCCTCATGTGACTAACCTCAGACTGATGCACTCCCTCAAGGCACGATTCGATCCGAGGCTACTACAAGGTCCTTCGACACCCATAAGCCAACGTCACCTCAACAGATTCGAAGATTTCTCTGAACTGATTGATGGGAGCCCGTAATAAAAGCATTAGTAAATCTTCCAGGGTATTATCAGCCTACTTCTAGTGCGGCGACTTCCATCAGATATTAAATGTGATAAATGAATGTGATGTGAAGGTTCAGTTTAGAAGATGTTGCCGCGTTGATCTGATCCGACGATCAATACGTCGTTTGGACAGTATAAATAGTCTTCTTTTGTATAGAATGAAGGGAAGGTTGGATCTTTGTAAGGAGACAATTAAACACAAAATACCTTCATTCTCGTGAAAGACACAGATTGAAGATGATCTACATACTTTGTTCTTTACACATTTTGCAAAGACCATAGCAAAGATATGAAGATTCCAACATCAAACACCATTTGATTTTATCTATCCTTTCACATATTCCATAACAAAAGAGATATTCATTTTAAGAGAGTCGACTTGGCCCTTGTTGATAGTGTAAGGGCTATTTAAAGAAAATTGTCGGAGCTTGAACAGTTGTGTCTCTTGCTGGAAAGCATCTCCCGTGCCCTTTCCAACTATGCTACCGCTCCTGTTCCGGTAGAAATGTGTCGGATTATTGCTTGACGTGGCAAGAGTGGGCCCGACATCTGTTGAGTCCATTTTTTGGGGTCAACAGATTGGCGCCGTCTGTAGGAATATCGCCTACAGTTAACCACGAATACACGTGGGAACAAAGACCAGATTACGTTGCTGAGAAGATCGGCAGAAGAAAGTGCTAATCCTTGAAAAAGGAACATCCTCACAGCAAAAGCAATTAAGGACCTAAAACTCTTGGAAAGAGGGGTAGAAAGTCGCTAATTAAGATAACCAAGAAATGAGCTCCACTGATGAAAATGCCCCTAGACGAGCGAGGGAACACCCTGAAGAAGGGGAACCCTTGCCTACCACACAAGCAGTCCGTCCAAGACCTCCAACACACAGGAGAGGAGGTTCGAGGGGCAGAAGAGGAGCAATAGCTAGATTAACTAGGGAGATAGCGACAATGGCTGCCAATATGAGGAATATCACTCAACAGAACCTTGCCATGCAAGAAATGTTAATGAGCATGCACGGGCAAGGAGGCTATCAGAGCCATCAGTTCACAGCCCCGGAGGACGCCTTTCTTGAGACGCAAGGGCACTTTCAGGAGGAAGAAGTACAAAGTCCAATGGTCGAACCTCCGTACGCTGGGATGGAGGGAGATGCCAAAATGGACACCTCGGTGAATCACGCTACCGATAGACCGTATGAGGTTCCATTCGACTGCTCTCCGAACTATTAGATCGACCCCAGAGGTCCAGAAGTGTTTTCGACAGGATAAGCTCAGGGGTGTGTAGAGATAGGCAAGATTATTCACCCCAAGCGCCTAGAAATTGGCAAGCTTATCCCCTACCACCAACTGGAGAGAGGCAGTAAGAGCCTCGCCATCTTGAGGATATGACATCATACCACGAAGAGCCTCCTAATCTGAGAGAACCGTTAACCCGACCCCTAGAAATAGGCGGGAGAGGATAAGCCAGGCTAGAAATGAGGCAGGAACATCCCAACCACTCCCTCAAGCACCTCAAAAGGATGATGGAGATTCAGATGGTCCGCAAAGGTCTTGTGACTTAGATGATGATGACGACCAAGCTCCCTTCTCAGAAGCCATAAGTGCCCCCATGTTGAACCACTTCTCGCTTCCCAAAATCCCAAAGTACGATGGGAGAGGGGATCCTGCAAAACACATGAACAACTACAAGACCCACATGAATTTGAAAGGAGCCACTCCAGCGACGAAGTGTAGGGCCTTTCACCTAACACTAAGTGGGGGCGCCGAAGTCTAGTACACAAGACTACCTGAAGGAAGAATTCGAAGTTGGCCAGACATGAAAAAGACATTCCTCAAACGCTTTACAACTAGCAAAGAGGGGGATAGACCTATTCAACGGCTCCAGGACATGCGACAGCAACGGGGTGAGGCACTGAAAATCTTCTTGTCCCGATTTACTGACGAAATGACCTACTGTGTACAAGCCACAGATAGGAAAGCATTGATGGCCTTAAGGGGAGGACTGGACATGAACTCCCTCTTTTGGAGGGATGTACAAAACCGAGACCCAGCAACCTACGACGCCTTATTGGAAATGATAAGGCGAGAAATTCTGAATAAAGAATTGAAGGATCATAGAAATAGGGCAAGTCGAGGCCTCCCACCTCCTCAGATGCAACGAGGGAGAGGTCTAACTTCCTACCTAATCGACCATCAAACCCCACTGAACCACGGCCGGAGCTCGCCGAAGCAACTCTCAACGCCGTGCCAACCTTAGCTTATGAAGAGGTGAATCCAGGCACTGAAACGCAACAGCGTCGGCCTTACCAAAAATCTCCACTAAAAGGCCGAGGTAGAGGATGAGGTGCAGATCCTAGAAATAGGGATGAGGCCTTGAACTACTGCTCTTACCACAAATCCTATGGTCACCGAACTGAGGATTCTTGGGACCTCGCAAGGTACTCTCAAAATCAAAACCAGGCCAGGGAAAGGCGACCCTCAAGGAATCCCCCCTACAAACTGAACCACCCCCCAGAGAACAACGAGAGACGTCAATCCAACAAAAGTGATCCTCTACGAGGAAGAGAAAATGACACCGAAGGAACCAGGGGAGGTTAGAGGCAGCGACGGGATGCCCCACCAAGCAATGAGTATGGACCCATTCGAGAAATTGACACAATCATTGGTGGTCTTCACGTAGGTGGGGAATCCAGGGACTCCCAAAAGAATTATGCCAGGGAAGCGATCGACCCACCCATGACAAGCTATATCGTGAATCAACCCACGAGTGGAGGAAATTCACCTTTGATCACTTTTACACAGGAGGACGCCCTAGGGGTGCATTACCCCCACTGTGATGCGCTAGTAGTTAGGGCTGTCATTGCTCGCAACGACCTGAAAAGAATGTTGGTCGACAACGAAAGCTTGGTCAATATTATATTTGGTACCACCTACGATAAGATGAAGGTGGATCACGAGTTGTCCCCAGTGAATTTCCCCTATTCGGATTTACAGGTGGTAGCATTATCCCTAGGGGAAAAATCACCTTGGCAATTTAAATAGGAACCGAACCTCTCATTGCTCCGCGGTTCAAGGAGTTCCTCATAGTTGACAACTGATCTGCTTACCATGGGGTGCTGGGAAGACCTGCCTTGAAAGATTTATGGGCAGTAACCTCGATTCACCACCTATGCATAAAATTCCCCACTGATGGAGGAGTGGCAACAGTTCGAGGCGACCAGCGAGGCTCTCGGGAATGCTATTCCAACTCCTTAAGGAAAGCAGAACCAATGACTACCAACGTCATCTCTACTGACGTTGATATGGATGGCCTCTCTGAACAAGAGATGGCCCCTGAAGAAGGGGAAGACGTCCTCATGACTGAAGCTTCTGAAAAAAGGGCCATGGACGAAACTACTAGTCTGGAAGAGCTCGACCCCCGCATTATAGATTGCGAACCTCAAACGGCTCCGATCGAGGAATTGGAAACTTACCCGCCAACCTAAAGGACCTGTCAAAGCTCCTACGAGTAGGTACCAACTTACCGCACGAGATAAGAGAAGGGCTAAAGAGCTTCTTGCGAAAGAACCTCGACGTATTCGCCTAGAAGAACAGTGACACGATTGGCGTCCACCCCAAGGTCAGCTACCATTACTTGAATATCGATCCGAAAGCCACAGCCCACAGGCAAAAGAGAAGAGCCCTCAACCCAGAAAGATATGAGGCACTGAAAGACGAAGTTAAGAGGCTGATTGATAACGGCTTTGTCAGGGAATCCATGTATTCGAAGTGGATTTCCAATCCAGTTCTGGTGAAAAACCAAAGGGAAAATAGAGGGTATACATTGACTTCTCAAACCTAAACCAAGCCTGTCCAAAAGACAGCTTCCCTCTCCCAAGGATACATCAACTCGTAGATTCAACTGCAGGCTACAAACTCCCCAGCTTCATGGATGCATACTCTGGGCACAACCAAATCCCCATGTTTCCGCCAGATGAGAACCATACCTCATTCATCACGGACAAAGGGCTTTACTGCTACAAAGCCATGCCTTTCGGATTAAAGAATGCAGGAGCAACGTACCAGAGGTTAGTTAACACGATGTTCGCCGACCTCATTGGCAAATCCATGGAAGTTTATGTGGACGACATGCTGGTGAAGAGCAAAAAATCAGCAAATCACGTCACTGATCTGAATGAGGTTTACCAGATCTTGCGAAAATATCAAATGAAGCTCAATCCTTTGAAGTGCACTTTTGGGTTGTCTTCCGGCAAGTTTCTTGGTTACATAGTTAGTCAAAGAGGTATCGAAGCAAATCCCGAAAAGATTAGAGCTTTGATCGAAATGAGATCACCCAAAAAATCAAAGGAAGTCCAGAGCCTCACGGGGAGAGCGGCAGCCCTAAATCGATTTATATCCAAGGCAACGGACAAATGGCTCCCTTTCTTTAAAATCCTTAAGGAGGGAAACAAGTTTCAATGGACTGAAGAGTGCGAAGTGGCCCTACAGGAGTTAAAAAAGCATTTGGGACAAGCGCCACTTCTTTCAAAGCCCATCAATCACGAGGTACTGCACCTATATCTTGCAGTAACATCCGATGCGGTAAGTTCGGTTCTGATAAGGGTAGAAAACAAACATTAGTTGCCAGCATATTATGTGAGTAAGGCACTCTTAGCTGCCGAAACTCGATATCCAGACATGGAAAAACTGGCCCTTTTCTTGATAACCGCGTCAAGAAGGC
This sequence comes from Fraxinus americana, assembly GCA_035079005.1. Lineage (NCBI taxonomy): Eukaryota > Viridiplantae > Streptophyta > Magnoliopsida > Lamiales > Oleaceae > Fraxinus > Fraxinus americana. Next base: position 8,575,391 of record CM068728.1, on the reverse strand, counting down.
TAAGACCCTATTTCCAAGCACACAGCATCCATGTGCTGACCAACTACCCCCTCAAGCAAGTGCTTCAGAAGCCGGGAAGGATGCTCAAGTGGTTTGTAGAACTCAGCGAGTTCGACATCCATTACAAACCCAGGACAGCCATAAAGGGACAGGCCTTAGCAGATTTCGTAGTCGAGTTCACCCTTGTTCCCAACATCGAAATAGAAATGGAGTCCTCGAAACCTCAAGTTTGGAGACTCTCGGTCGATGGGTCGTCTAGTGATATAGGGTCTGGAGCAGGGATTGTCTTGGTAAGTCCGGAGGGACATAAGCTCAATTGTGCTATAAGGTTCGGCTTTAAGGCAACCAATAACGCAGCCGAGTATGAAGCCCTGCTAGCAGGACTTCGGTTGGCGAAGGAGATGAAAGTAAAGAAACTCATAGTCAGTAGTGACTCCCAGTTCGTTGTCAGTCAGTTACATGAATTTTTCTCTGCTAAAGATAAATCTATGGCAACTTACCTAAAGCTTGTAATGAGCTTCGTCCCGACATTTGAAAGGTTCGAGCTAATGCAAATACCGAGGTCGCACAACGCTCATGCTGACGCACTAGCAAAACGGCAAGTAGCAAGGACTCCGAGCTACTCTGCGTCGTCCCAATTGAACACCTCACAAAACCGTCGACAACGAGACAATCATGTGGGTTGAAGATACCCCTCCATGGATGAGGCCCATCACATCCTACCTAAAGGACCAAACACTACCCTCAGAAAAAGAAGAGGCCCAAAAACTCAGGAGGAGGGTGGCCCATTTCGTTTTACAAGACGACGTCTTGTACAAACGTGGCTTCTCAATGCCACTGCTAAGGTGTGTGGGAGGAGAACAAGCAGAATACGTGCTTAAGGAAATCCATGAAGGAATGTGTGGCAACCACGCCGGCGGCTGGTCATTAGCACAAAAAACACTTAGACAAGGATAGTACTGGCCCACCTTGAAAAAGGATGCGCAGCAGTTCATTAAAAAGTGCGACAAATGTCAGCGTTTCGCCACAATCCAAAGGCAGCCCTCGCATGAGTTAAGCATGGTGTCTAGCCCTTGGTCGTTCGCCAAATGGGGAATCGATTTAATTGGACCCCTACCTAAAGAAAAAGGAAGTACCAGCTTCGCCATCGTTGCGATCGATTACTTCACAAAATGGGTGGAAGTTGAACCTCTCACAAAAATAACCGAAGCTAATACTTCCAAGTTCATCTGGAAAAATATCATCTGCAGGTTCGGAATTCCCAACTCAATAGTAACAGATAATGGTAAACAATTCGATAACAGAAAGGTCAGAGAAATGTGCGAAGAACTGGGCATCAAGAAGCATTTCTCTTCCCCACATCATCCACAGTCTAATGGGTAAGTCGAGGCTGTGAACAAAACTATCAAGTACACCCTGAAAAGGAAACTTGGTTCATCAAAGAGGGCATGGGTAGAAGAATTGCCCCAAGTGCTCTGGGCAATAAGGACCACTAGTCGAACAGCAATAGGAGAAATGCCTTTCTCTATGACATACGGAGCAGAGGCTATGAGCCCTGTTAAAGTGGGCCTTCCATCACCAAGACGAATACACTACAGCGAAGAAACCAATAATGAGGCAAGATACTTCGGTTTAGACTTCCTTGAAGAAAGGAGGGATGAATCTCAGGCCAAGATGGCCATATACCAATGAAAAATGGCTAGATATTACAACTCCAAAATAAAGAGGAAGACATTCAGGTTGAATGAATTGGTGCTTCGAAGGGTTTTCCCACCTTCGAAGGAACACGGGATAGGGACCTTGGTCTAAACTGGGAAGGTCCATACTACATATCTGAGGAAGTTCGACCAGGAACATATATGATCAAAGATATGGATGGGAAGGTACAACCTCATCCTTGGAACGTGGAGCACTTGTGCAGGTACTACCAGTGATGTAAAACATCTTGTATGGATCGTTTGTTTTGTATGAATGGAAAGGCTAAGAGCCTTGGATTGTATAAATTTATCTCAAAGGCTAAGAGCCTCGTATTATCGAACTATTATCTCAAAGGCTAAGAGCCATGAATTGGTTGAATATTATCTCAAGAGGCTAAGAGCCTCCAAATGTATAAACTTATCTCAAAGACGAAGAGCCTCGAATTATATAAACTTATCCCAAAGGCTAAGAGCCTCGAATTATTTTCTGAAGGGCTAAGAGCCTCGTATTATTTAAATATTATCTGAAGGGCTAAGAGCCTCGTATTATTTAAATATTATCTGAAGGGCTAAGAGCCTCGTATTATTTAAATATTATCTGAAGGGCTAAGAGCCTCATATTATTTAAATATTGTCTGAAGGGCTAAGAGCCTTGAATTGTTTAAAAATTGTCTCAAAAGGCTAGGAGCCTCGAATTGTATAAACTTGTCTCAAAAGGCTATGAGCCTCGAGTTATTTAAAAATTGTCTCAAGAGGCAAAGAGCCTCGAATTATTTAAAAGTTGTCTGAAGGGCTAAGAGCCTTGAATTGTTTAAATGTTATCTCAAAGGCTAAGAGTCTCAAATAATTTAAATATTTTCTGAAAGGTAAGGAGTCTCAAATTATTTAAATATTATCTCAGGAGACTAAGAACCTCGAATTGCGTAAATTTTATATCAAAAGCTAAAAGCCCTGTAGGCTGAAAGCTTTAGTTTGTTTAAGTCACTACAATGCTAGACGTTCGGACGCCATCAGGTTGGCCACTTGTTTAGGTCAGCTATTAAACGTGAGTAACATAACAAAAGTGGGGGGATGGCAAAAGTAAAAAAAAAAAAAAAAAAACAAAGGAAATTCGAAATTTCATTAGAAAAAAAGCGAATTACATTTGCAGAAGGCCGAGGCCATTACACTTGGAAAATAAAAACGCATTTACTGAGGTGGAGGCTTAGGATCTACAAAAGGGACGATGGCATCAGGAGCCATTTCCGGTACGTCCTCATCAAGTTCGATAACTAGAGGCTCCTCTATTGGGATTGGAGGCTCAGATCCTTCCTGATCTTTTTCGAGGAATTCAACCATGAGTTCGGAGGTATCATGTGGAGTGTGCACTTCGATCCACTCAATCACCTCATTATAAGCGTATCGCCTCCAGTATAGGCCAAACTATTGGTATTTCTCAGTTAAATGAAAGTTGGCCAAGAAGTAATTTTCCGCCTCAGCACTGGAGCGTTCAGCCTCATTTCGAACCACCTCGATTTCATGCCTTAGCTTGGAAACTGGGAAGTCAACTCTTTCACTTCTCCCGCCAACTCCCCATTTTCTTTATTAGCTCTTTCCAGGGCCTCAACAGTTATCTTTTGATGGGCGTCGGACGTCTCCACCTTTTTTGTCAGCGAGGCCACTTCACTCTGGGACAAGTGAACCTCCTTCTTCAAAGCCTCAATTTCTGGTAGCGCAAAAGCAAGTTTCGTTGACTCCTCAGCCTCCCGTTTCTTCGAGGCCTCGACCTCGGCCTTAAATTTACTGGCCAACTCTTCAGCTTGGGAGACCTTGCTCACAAATTCGCGATTTTTTCTTTGAAGAGTCTTGAACAAAGCCTTGACTTCCATGGCCACTCCAAAACACCTTGACGCCCGGGCCACCATAGTGGCGACGAAGTCCACAGAATCATTCGTCTCGACAAAATTTTGCCATTTGGCAGTCCAAAATTGGTAGAACGTCGTCGTGGTCGTTTGGACCTCTGGAGGCAACAAGGTGAGGGCCTCAGGCTCCGACTCATCCGGCCGCCTCACCAAGTGTGGCTTATTCTGAGAGCGGTCCGAAGTGGTGTGCTCGAAGTTTTGGACTTCTTATTAGTCTCTTGGGCAGGGGGTCAGAAGAGGCCGCCCGCTTCTGACTAACTGAAGCAGCGGCAAATGAAGCTGCCAGTAACTTTTGCCCCGCTAGCACTTCGGAGTGAGGCGGAGGAATGTTGTTTGAAGTACCCACCCCGGTGGCAGATACCCGAAACTTCTTATTCGGCTCCTCAACGACCACCTTTTTCCCCCGATTGGCTACAGGAGGTCGACCACTTTCCTGAGGGGCAGCCTCCTTGCTTACCCTCTCAATGGCATCCTTCACCCGCTTTCCTCCAGCAGATGAAGGTTTCATGCCTTTACGGCCCGCTGTCGAAGTTGCGGCCAAAATCGTGGCCATATCAGGGGTGGGGATTTTTCTCTTTTTAAAGTCACCTGAAAATCGAAAATTACGAGGTCAGAAACAATGCAACATCGATACAGGGTAAACAGAGATCACGAATAGTACCTCGAGAAGCCATCAATCCTAGATTATCAAAATGTCACTGAGGCACCACCAAACGGTTAAAATCGCGCTCTGAAGAAGGTCGGTTGTATATGGCTGACAAGATGTCCTAGTCACTCTTGTCCAGAGGGAAGCGTTCAACCGATCCGACAAAAGAAATGAATTAGAAGGTGATTCTAACAAAAAGGTGGGGAGGGCAGCAAAAGGAGATGCAAGAATAACACTCACTGGGTTCGGAGTAGGAGGTCGGAACTCTCACGTAAGGGACAGTGTCCCCTTTACACTCCTGCCACTTCCCCCGAACCCAGAACCAGGTCTTTTTCCACCCCTTAATAGAGGTGGGGAGACCCGAGATAAAAGGCGAATGCCCACCCCATGGACATAGTGAATACCACCCTTTGGAATCCCCATTTCCTAAGGACCGAGGTTGGAAAACTGTTTGGAAGACGTGGAGGGGCATATCCTCACCTAAGGAAATCTCCTTCCAAAGGATGAATGAACCCACTAACTGAGCCCAACCGTTGGGGGCAAGCTGGATGGGGGCTAGTCCATATAATCTAAGAACATCTCGAAAAAAGGGGTGGAGAGGTAGATGAAGTCCATCCTTGAGGAGATACTCACTGATGGCAATACACCCCTGCCCAAGGAAGCAGGCTCGCTCATCGTGAGACGGGGATAGAAGTTCAATGGTGTAGGGGATCCTATATTTTTCCCTAAGGTTGGCTAAGTGGGTAGGGTCTACGCTAGAACGAATTTTGGCTGACCCCAACCAACACAGTCATCGCCCCTGATGACGTCTCCAGAAACAGAGGCACCTCGTCCTGCCTCAATAGACCTCCTAAGGTCGGCAATATTAGTTATCCGAACTCCTAGCTTAGTGGCCAGTTGAGTCAAGTCTATATCATCCCCAGAAGTAGAGAAAGCCATAAAAACACAGAATGTCAAGAATTTATAAAGAAAAAACTTACTGGTAAAATAAAGGATTCGCAGAAGCACGAATGGAACACACAAGAAAAGAGAGAGAAAGTTTGAAAAGGAAGACTGAGAAAACTTGAGAGGAAAGATGCAAAGATTCGTGCAAGGAAATAAAGTTTCTCCAAACTCTTAGCTTTTATAGGCGAAACCCACTTATTCCTGGCCGTCGGATCTCGATTCAGACCATCCAAGGGATTAACAAGATTTATGATCCTAGCCGCTCATAATATTTGACGTTTGGCCTTCAAGGGCTAGGATCCGAATGTAGCTTACACGCACCATCACATGCTCGAAATCTTGGTAGAAAACATGGGAAAAAGGCCAACATTGCGCATTTAATGCGGCGGCCATTGCGTGTATTGGAAGTTGAAGTGACCCCAGCTGTTTTTCTTGGGAAGGTACCACGATATCAAATCATTGAGGCTCAATGATTAAAATGCCTCGTGAATCTCAGGGTGGTCGAGAGGTTAATAAATTCTAACAATCATTAATCCAAGGCTAATAATTGTTCATGCCCCATCTAAATGAACAAGGGGCCTTGGAAGTTGCAAAGACTATGAAGAGACCCCAACTGCAAAGCTCTAAAAGAGCATCTTATTATTCCGAAGCTCTAAGAGAGCGTCTTATTATTCCGAAACTCTAAGAGAGCACAAAGCTCTAAGAGAGCATCTTATCATTCCGAAACTCTAAGAGAGCACAAAGCTCTAAGAGAGCGTCTTATCACTCTGAAGCTCTAAGAGAGCACAAAGCTCTAAGAGAGCGTCTTATCACTCCGAAGCTCTAAGAGAGTGTCTTATTATTCCGAAGCTCTAAGAGAGCATCTTATTATTCCGAAGTTTTGAGAGAGCACAGTAGCTTTAATATGGCATCTTATTACCTAAGGCTCTATCTCAACTTTATTTACAAGTCCATGCATTACATAAATAATCATGCCTAGACTTGGGGGACTATTGTTACCCCTCGATTCAAAGGTCTAAAGACGCAAGGCCACGTAGGCAGGACGGTCAGCAAGAAGTCAAAATGGGGCCCAGTAGTTCAAAGACCCCAGTAAGGCATTAGGCCGAAGTTGTATGCCACGCACTTGATGTGAAGGATCCCCTGAGAGATAGCATGGGCTTCAGTCCAGGGAGCCTCGGGTTCAAGACCCTCATGTGACTAACCTCAGACTGATGTACTCCCTCAAGGCACGATTCGATCCGAGGCTACTACAAGGTCCTTCGACACCCATAAGCCAACGTCACCTCAACAGATTCGAAGATTTCTCTGAACTGATTGATAGGACGCTCGTAATAAAAGCGTCAGTAAATCTTCCAGGGTATTATCAGCCTACTTCTAGTGCGGCTGACTTCCATCAGATATTAAATGTGATAAATGATGTGATGTGAAGGTTCAGTTTAGAAGATGTTGCCGCGTGGATCTGATCTGACGATCAATACGTCGTTTGGACAGTATAAATAGTCTTCTTTTGTATAGAATAAGGGGAAGGTTGGATCTTTGTAAGGAGACAATTAAACACAAAATACCTTCATTCTCGTGAAAGACACAGATTGAAGATAATCTACATACTTTGTTCTTTACACATTTTGCAAAGACAATAGCAAAGATATGAAGATTCCAACATCAAACACCATTTGATTTTATCTATCCTTCCATATATTCCATAACAAAAGAGATATTCATTTTAAGAGAGTTGACCTGGCCCTTGTTGATAGTGCAAGGGCTGTTTAAAAAAAATTGCCGGAACTTGAAAAGTTGTGTCTCTTGCCGGAAAGCATCTCCCGTTCCCTTTCCAACTATGCTACCGCTCCTGTTCCGGTAGAAACATGTCGGATTATTGCTTAACGTGGCAAGAGTGGGCCCAACATCTGTTGAGTCCATTTTTTTGGGGTCAACATAATTTATGATTGATATATAAGTAGTGTCACACTGTATTTCTCCACTCAATTACCAACTTATACTATCATAATTGATCATATGCACTTTAATTCATATATTCAATACTAACTAAATGCAACAACACAAAATTACCCGCGCGTTGCATTTTTTTCTTTGTGTTAACTAAATAGTTTTCATTTCAGACCACTTCCTTTGCATAATTGACGCCTCGTCCTTGTCTTGACAATTTCCTTTTCAATTTCCTCTTAACTATCATCCAAAAGTGCCTCGTAACTGAATTTCATGTAATTCATCCCCGACTCATAAATAGTCATTAAATACGTTAAGTTATATGTAGTGGTTAAATTAAATGCAAATCTTGCATATATACAAATCTAAGTTCTTATTTTGCAATCTACTTTATTATTGGATTCTATATAACTTAGATTAAAAATTTATTATTTATAAGTTTTTTGGGAGGTTAAGCTTGCTCGACAATTTGGATAAATTTTTGAAAAATATATTTTTTAAATCGGTTTGATTTGATTCAAAATCACTTCGTTCGCATCCAACAAACAATTTCAAAAGGCATTTTTGATTCAATTTCAAAGAATCTATGAAGCTCGATATTTTTGAAAAATTAGAGATTCGTCACCTGTTGACCTCGAAAAATGGCTCGGACACGTGGCCAACAGGATATGTCTTCAAGTTAAATCCTCCTGCACACGTAGCACGCCGTCAGTCACTCGTGGCCTCTCCCTGATGGGGTAGGAGCGGCCGCAAGCACTCCGACGGTCAAGTCAGTTTTATATTCGACCAATAAGGGGTTCGCCGGCGGTAGAGCACTCGCCGGGGAGGTGGTCGATAAAGTTTGACAAAAAAAAAGGGAAAGGATGATACTTGGTTTTATGCGATATATAGGAGAGCAAAATGAGATTTTTTTCCATCCGCTTCCTGGGCACAATGAGGGGATATTTATACTAAGGATGGAGGGAGGAGGGCCGTTGGATGAGAGGACACGTGTTGTCAGATCCTCAAGGCTTGTCCCATCCTAGGTGTCACTCTGTCCCTCCATAGGTCGACTGGTATTGAATGTTTCAGCCATAGGCTGCTGATTTGACCGTTTGAGAACCTGCCGCACGTCCCGTCAGTCAGAGATTTGACTTTGGGAAGATCTGTACAAAAGATCTTCGCAGAGGCGAGGTGTGGCAGGTGAAGCGTTGCAGCGTTGTAGAAGCGGAGTGCGGGCCTTTGCATCCACTGCGTACTCGTGGATGAGTCCGGTTCGTTAGCTGACGCGTTTTCAGTTCGTCCTTAGTGCAATCACCTCGGCATGTATATTCGGTCCGGTTTTTTGGTTAAATCACCTCGTCCGGAACGTGGCTCGGGCCACGCGCGTGGACACGTGGCGGGGTGAGGTGGCGGGTCTGACACAGGCCCGTAACAATAGTCCCGCAAGTCCGTGTATGAATATTTATATAATACAAGGATTTTCAATTCCGAGCTGGAAGGCAGGGGGTGAGTCGTCGGAGGTGGGAGTAGTCGTAACACAGGATCCTGCTGTGGCCGAGGTGAAAGGGGTTGGTAGCTCTTGGGGGAGCTGTTGCAACACTACATTCTGATGTGGCCGAGGCGAGATGGGTTGGCAGCTCTTGGGGGAGCTGTTGCAACACTACATTCCCTGGCCGAGGCGAGATGGGTTGACCTTGAACTTTGTGCTAATGATTTGGAAACCTTCGTACTTTCCCAAGGCAATCATGGGGAGGCGTTCGCTTGCTTTCAAGGCACGCCTCCCTTGACATAAATGATAATAATGACGACGGCTCCCTTTACTCAAGGCGACGTCTTCTCACCAAGCGTGTGGCCCACTGCCTCATCAGGGCCGTTGATTCAAATGACCATTGATTTGGACGGAGATCCTTGCATTTGATTTGGATGGTCCAGATTGTGCTTAGGTTGATCGAACGGTTGGGGTGAGTTTGGAGTGCCTATAAAAGGCCCATCTCTCTCATTTTAAAACCTTCATTTCGCGAAAATCTCTCAAAAGCTCTCTCAAACTCCCCACAATCAAGCGACGGTTTCCATCCTCCGGCGAACGTTAAGGATTCCGGCGACCCTCTTGTGAACTCCGGTGGGCAAGTTCTTTCCAACGGTTTTAGGTAACGTTCCAGATTTCAGCTCTCCATCTTCTCTGTTCTTTTTTGTCTGTCTAGTGATGTCGAGCGAGCAAGTTGTTGAGGGGGGTAGTGAGGGGAGGCGAGGCGAAGAGAGCTCATCCATGAGGGAACCTTTATTAATCTCGTCCGACGAGCTGAGTAGAGCCATTAGGGCTGGGGAGAACATCTGGAAGCGCCCAGATTCCCCCGTAGACACATCTGTGCAATGGGGGGCCTCTAAGTACCCGTCTAAAATCACCTCGGAGCAGATAAAAAGGTGCAGGGAGGTGTTTAGGATCCCTCACAATATTGAGCTTATCCTGCCCGAGCCGCATGAGAGAGCCTGCTACCCTAGGCCGGGGTGTGTAGCAGTGAGTGACCATCTTTTCCAGGCTGGGTTGAGGCTTCCATTCCACCCCTTTTTTCGTCTAGTCCTTAGGTCGTTCGGGTTGGCCCCCACCCAGTTCAACCCCAACGCGTGGTCCCAAATGGTTGGGACGTGGATGCTGTGGCGGAGGGCCAGCATCGGAACGGACATGCCGTTTAGTGTATTCCACTCCCTATTCTTCCCAAAAGCCACGGCGGGGGGCGAGGCGAGCAAAGGCTGGTACTACCTGGCTCCCTGGGGGTCCCATTCGCCGTTCGTGGTTGAGACACCCTCCTCGATAATAGGCTGGAGGAGTTCGTGGTTGCAGGCGTCGGGACGGTGGGATACGGTGGAGAATGACCCAATGGCGCCTCGACCGTCCCCACCATCTATTCCATTTGCAGAAGCAACTTTCCGATTTGAATTTACTTGGCTAACTTTGCTTATGATTTTAATATACGATTTCTCTGCGGGCTCCCTCCCGAGTGTGAAATCGCGAGAGGAGGAGCCCAGGACATCATTGCCGGTTGTCGGACGCCTCTGCAGGAGAGGAGCTTCAAAGGAGTTGATTGATCGAACCACCATTTCACTCTGCACGGGTGATGACAAACGAGAGGTGAGTGCATTTCGTTTTCTTGCCCCATTACTCTTATCTCGGGTACTTAGAAATTTTCTTTCTTGCGGGAGATTTTGAAAATAAGAGGCCCCCAGGCCGATTTAAACAGCACAATCCGCCGGACGTGGCGGAGGCAAATGCTTGAAGACGGGCCCTACCGCGTACAAAAAGTAGTCGGAGCACTTGCAGGCTCTGAGCAAGGCTGGTCAGCAGCCTGCTGAGGAGTGTGAGGAGGAAGGGCCCTCTCTCGCCCCAAGAAAAAGACGGGCGGGCGGGACCTCCGCACTTGCTCTGCTGCGTGCTTCTCCTTCCCGCCGAGGCGGGTGTCGCCGTGGCGGCTCCACCTCCCTCCCAGGCCATTGTGCCAATCAGCTGCTTCGCCGCGGGCGCCCAGAAGAGGTTGAAGAGGCACCTTGCCCGACGAAAAAAGGTCAGCGATTTCTTGGGAGCGAAGACGACGATCTCCCGGCCGTGCTTGGAGATGCTTCCTCTGAGACCGCCTCTGCAAGAGTCCAGCGGCAAGTATTGGACCGAGGGGCCCAGGCCAACGCCGCCTCGTGCGAGATCGAGGACTTCTTGGCGGCGAACAATGCTGCGTGGCGAGGGCTCTAAGTATGGGCGCCGCGGCGAGGGACTTGGTGTGGGGCCTTCGAAAAAGAACGAGGATGCGGAGAAGAGGGTCGAAGCCTCTTCAAAGCGGGAGGCCGAAGTGGAGAAGGCCAAGAAGGAGGTGGAGGAGGTGGAGGAGAAGTGGATAACCGCGCCTCGGTTGGACTCGCCGAGATGCGCGTTAATCACTGAAGAATGAGCTGCATGAGTCGCGTTTCCAATTGGCGCCACGACGAGAGGGTGGACCGGGCAATGAACACCAAAGGCTAACGTTTGAAGCACTTGGAGGAGGCCAATAAGGAGAGGGCCGAGCGAAGAGACTCATCGAAGCGGGGCGAGGAGATGGCTCGCCGGGAGCAGGCGAAGAACGTTGGCGAAGTGGCGGTCCCGGGGTTACAAGGACAACTTCGAAAATACGCCGGTATGACGACTTCGCCAACTATTGGGCCTCACTGGGCGGCGAAGGAGATGATGTCCGCCTCCGTGAGAGGCACCCCGACTGGATATTAACTTTTTGGACGAAGAGTTCGGGGGCCCCACCGGGCGAGCCGCCGAGGATGAGGAGGACCCTTCAGAGGGGGCCGAAGGCGGAGGACCTGGGGCGGCGATTAATATAGACTAATTTGTAATTTGTATCCCCCATGTAATGGCTTCGGCCTCTCCCTTGGTTATGAATGAACAAATTTTTTCAAGTGTTGTCGTTTCTTTTCTTATTGTTTGTTTCATTGTTTCGTAGAACAGTTTCGAACAAATATCACATCAGACATAATCACTTAATAACATGGAAGAAGCCAATGAATAAGATAACACATCGGACTTCCTCAACCACTTAATAAAATGGGAGAAGCTAATGAACAAGTAATAACGCATCGGACTTACTCAACCACTTAATGAAATGGAAGATGCCAATGAACCCAGTAATAACGCATCAGACTTACTCAACCACTTGATGAAATGGAAGATGCCAATGAACAAGTAATAACGCATCGGACTTACTCCACGCGCGAAGGTTGCTTCGTCCAGGATGGCTCCCACACCACCTCTGGCTTAAGCAGAATATCTTGGGGGTGTACTCTTTGAATGGGCTTGCACCTTGCCAAGTTCGTTTGATTTGTGCACTCCGCCTCGTCCAGGATGGCACCCGCACCATCTCTGGCATAGGCAGAATATCTTGGGGGTGTACCCTTTGAATGGGCTTGCACCTTGCCAAGTTTGTTTGATTTGTGCACTCCGCCTCGTCCAGGATGGCACCCACACCATCTCTGGCTTAGGCAGAATATCTTGGGGGTGTATCCTTTGAATGGGCTTGCACCTTGCCAAGTTTGTCTGATGTGCCCATGTGAGAACTAAGTGAACATAACATCCGTTTATTTGATTGCAATATTTACAACGATGCGCGTCCCCTGATAATATTTCCTTAAGTGCTCAATATTCCGGGGGTGAGGCATCATTCTCCCATTCGGGTCTTCGATTTTATAAGTTCCCGACCGATTTCGGCAAAACCACGCGATAGGGTCCTTCCCGGTTGGCCCCAAAGTCCTGTGCCGGGATCTCTTGTCGAAGGGAAGACTTTGCGAAGCACCAAGTCCCCAATGCGGAATGTCCTCTTCTTCACCTTGGCGTTATAATAGCGCATCATTTTTCGTTGGTAGGAGGCAAGCTTAACTTGGGACTCGTCCCTCTTTTCTTCGAGAAAGTCTAGCTCAAGCCTCCTTGACTCATCATTCATCACCTCATCGAAGTGGAGGCGGCGGGGAGATGGGGACGCCAACCTCCACGGGGCTCATAGCCTCGGCTCCATAGGCCGTAGAAAATGGAGTCTCCCCAGGTGCGGTTGCAAGTGGTCACGATGGCCCATAAGAACCTGTGGAAGCTCGTCGACCCGCGCCTTTGGAGGCGTCCGGCTTCCTTTTGGCGAGCTTGATGGTTTTGTTGGCTTGCCTCGACTTGCCCGTTTGCTTGGGGATGATGGGGGCGTGGAAAAATGCTTTACGATTCTAAGCTCATCACATAGATCCCGGACTTTCTTGTTATCAAATTGCTTGCGTTGTCGGACACTAGGGAGTGAGGTATGCGAGGCAGGAAATGATGTTTTCCAAAGGAACTTCGTGGTGTTGGCCTTAGTGATCTTGGCTAGAGGCTCGCTTCCACCCATTTGGTGAAATAATCAATGGCGACTATGGCGAAGCGAGCATTCGCTCTTCCTTTCGGCAAGGGCCAATAAAATCCACTCCCCATTTGGCGAAAGGCCGAGGCTCGAGCACGCGTGAGTCCTTGAGATGGGCGCCTCTGCACATTGGAGAAGCGGCGCGCACTTGTCGCATTTGCGCACGATTCGGTGGCGTCCGCACCGGGGTTGGCCGGTAATATCCCTGCCCGAGTATTTTGTGGAGCCAAAGCTATCCCGCCGGAGTGATTTCCACAAACACCTTCATGTACCTCCACGAGGATGTAGTTTGCTTCTTCCCCTCTGTACATCGAGAAGGGGGAGGAAAAACCACGCTTGAACGAGGATGTCGTCCTGGCCAGGATGAAGTGCGCGGCTTCTTCGGAGCTTTCGAGCCTCGATTTCGTCTTACGGCAAGCTTTGTTCTTTCGGGTAGGCCGGTATGGGTAGCATCCATGGTGGGGTGCTTTCAATCCACATTAGTTTCTCGCCCTCCTTAATAGAGGGTTCGGCCGTGTTCAATGGGGATCGCCTTTAGAAGCTCGAATCCCTGGCTGGCGCCGGCTTTGATAGGGCATCGGCGTGGCCATTCTCTTGCCGGGGCACTTGGATCGGCTCGAAACTTTTCGAAGTCGGGCGGGGGAATTCATGACCCGGTTCGGAGTAGGCCGCCATATGTTTGTCCCCGGCCACAAAGTTGCCATTGACACGATTCACCACTAGCTGCGAATGTTGTTTATAACCAATCTTTTTACTTGCGGTTCCTTGGCGAGCCGGAGTCCGGCCGGGGAGGCCTCGTATTCGGCCATGTTGTTGGAGGCCTTAAACCCGAACACTTCTTTAGCGGTTAAGCTGTGCCTCTCCGGACTTTCCAACACTATACCGACCCGGAGCTGTTTCTCCGGAGGAACCGTCGATGAAGAGACTCCAAGTGGGAGGCTCTCTTTGGTTCCATATCCACCTCGATCTCGGGGTCTTGGTGAACTCCGCGACAAAATCGGCAGGCCGACCATGATGGTCATTCGGGCGCGTAAATTATGTCGAACTCATCGAGCTCTGCCCACTTCGATAATCTTCCCAGGCGTCAAGCACGCAAGACACCGCTTAGTGGAAATTTGTCAAAACATGAACGCCGTGGGCTTGGAAATACGGCCTCAATTTTCGAGAGGCGACGACCAATGAAAGAGCCAATTTCTCCATATCTGGGTATCTCACTTTAGCGGGGAGCAAGGCTTTGCTTACATAGTATACTGGCAATTGGTGAGCCGCTTCTTCCGTCTGAGCGAGGGATTGAGCTTTCGGCCACGGCTAAGTATAGCAATAAGTGGTTCCCCTTCCCTTGGCTTCTTGAGGAGGTGCTCGCCCCAAGTAGTTTTTCAACTCTTGGAACGCTACCTCGCACTCGGAGTCCATTGGAACTTCCGCCTCCTTTGAGGGTTTGAAAAAGGGCGGGCACTTTCGGTGGCCCTCGAGATGAAGCGATTGAGTGCGGCTAGTACGCCGATGTGCCGCACTTCCAGGTTTACGAGGCGACCTCATCTCGACTAAAGCTTTAATCTTTTCTCGGGTTGGCTTCTATTCCCGTTGATTCACGATGTAACTTGAGAATTTTCGGAAGCCACGCCGGCGCATTTTAACGGGTTCGGCCTCATGTGATACCTCCTTGGGGTTCCGGGCTTCGACCGGTGTTCGATATGCTCCTTAGCCACGAGGCTTTTCACAAGCATGTCATCAACGTAGACCTCCATTGTTTTGCCGAGGCGACCGGCGAACATTTTGTTGACTAACCTCGGTAGGTTGCCCCGAGCGTTCTTCGGGCCCAAAGGGCATCACGCATAGCAAGTAAAGCCCCGTCGGTGATGAAGGAGGTGCTTTCTTCGTCGCACAGGAACATCGGTATCGATTGTAACCCGAATAGGCGTCCATAAAGCTCAACAATTCATGCCCGACGAGTTGAGTCTACAAGTTGGTCGATCCGTGGGAGTGGGAAGGCTGTCCTTTGGCGGGCACGATTGAGGTTTGAGAAGTCGATGCATACCCTCCATTTACCGTTGTGCTTCTTCACAAGCACGGGTTCGAAAATCCACTTCGGATAGTTGGCTTCACGAGCAAGCTTGATTGATGAGTCTCTCCACCTCCTCTTTCAGGGCCTCATACCTTTCGGCGTTCAACGCCCTCCTCTTTGTCTATGCGGAGGACGGCTCGGATCGACCCGCAAGCGATAGCGGCCAACACTTGGGATCTATACCAATCATGTCCTCATGCTTCCATGCGAAAACATCGGAATTTCGTCGAAGGAAGCTTTTCAGCTCCTCCTTTATTTCCTCACTTAATTCCTTTCAGGCGACCCGGGACCTTGGAAGTGTCTTGGGATCTCTTTGGGAACGTTTCTAGTTCCTCCATTGGGGCGACTTGTGATTCCGACTCAGCAGTCCCTAGGGTCCAGCCTCCTCAGAGTCGTTTGAGATCTGGCCTCTACCATGATTATATCTTGGGTCGGAGGTTCTTCAGGGGCCTCCGCCATTTCAGTATCCAGCACCATGTTGACTCGAGGCTCTGCCTTCCTAAGGGAGTGAAGATAGCACTCCCTGGATCCTATCTCGGTCGCCTCGAACGGTTGCGATCCCTCGTTCGGTTGGGAACTTCATGCGAGAGGTGATGGATGGATGTGGTCGCCCATAGTTCCTTTAGGCGGAGCCTCCCCGATGCCATGGCATGAAGTGATGCGCTACGGGTGAGGTTCCCATTTCGGCGCCAGGGTGATTTTACCTGCGGGAGTAATCGTCCCCGTGGAATCGTAGAGAGGCGAGCTCATAGGTGTTAGCTCGTGATCCACCTGCCATTTTATCAAAAGTAGTGCCAAACGGGATGTTGGCGAGCGCCATTATCTACCGGCATGCGTTTCGGCCGTTGAGCCACCACGGCTCGACTACCGGGGGCATCGCGGTGCGAAATGCACCCTGCATCTTCGTGAGTGAAGGTTATGGGTTACGCAACCCTTCCACCTCGCGATTGGTTCCCAAGTAATGCGACCATAGGTGGGGTTTCGCCTCCCTGGTATAGTTTCTACGAGCGTTTTTGATTCGCCTCCTACGTGAGGTCCTCCGATAATGGTGTCTATCTCGCGGATTGGTTGTTGCTCGTTTGAGGGGGCGAATCTCTCTGGGGCGTTGCCGCTCCGAGCCTTTCCCCTGTCATCGTTTACGCGACTCGGGAGTGCGCCTCGTCTCGCCCCTCCTTAGGGGCTTGCGCCTTGGACTATTGCCTCCATAGTTGCGTTCCCCGCCGTTATTACGAGGTTGCTTGCGGGTCTTCCTAGGCTGCACAATCCACTGGTGTCATGACCATAATGGCGATGAATGGTGCGATAAGGCGCGTTTCGGGGGCCTATCTCTAGGCCTTCCTCCTCTTCCCCTATTTCTAGAGGTGGAGGGTCGTCCGTATTTACGGCGGGGGTTGCTTGCGCCACAGCCCGGCATTTTCGTAAGCGAGGTGGGGACCGCGTTGAGTGTAGCGATGGCTAATGCTTGTCCGAGGTGGGGGCCACCGTGTGCCGGCAGGTCCATTGTTGGCTCACTATTTGGGATGTGGGCCCGAGCCTATCTGCCTGCAGGGTGGTGGAAGGCCTTGAGGCGGCCACGTTCTGTGATCGATCATCTCTTCGTTAACGATTTCTACTTTCATCATTTCCACCTCGCTAAATATGTCGAAGGGTTCTTGCTTCGGACATCCCTCCAAAACAGTGTGTGTTCATGTTCGGTCCTCCTTTCGGAGCCGAAAGGGCCTCCTTGTCTACGTGACACATCGCTTCGCATAGGTTATCTCGTCGATAGAAACGAGCAAGGTAGTTTTTAGGGTTTCCCTGCTTGCTTGCCTCATATCTTGCAAACGTTGGATAGGAGCCTCTCCTCTTTTCTAGAGAGGTCTTGGTTCAAGAATGCCTTTTCGATCAAGCCAACTTCGTATCTTTGAGTGGCGCCAACCTACTATACCATACCTCGGCGGAAACCGCCAAGAGTCAAGTGGAAGGCTCGCATTTCGGTAGCCGGCGAGGCTCCCCCGAGGCTCATCGTGTTTTGTATTTGTTGAGATGCTTTTCGGGTCGCCTTCCCTTCGTACTTTGGGATCTTAGGAGGAACAAAGTTGTGGGGCATCGGAAATGTGCGAAGCTCCACGGAGAAGGGCAGATTGTCATCATCATCATCGAGCTCATACGACCTACGGGGTCCGTCGGAGTCATTGCCATCCGCCCGCTGCCGTGGTGGAGCACCGAGCCGTTTCACCCTGTTACCCCAATCCATTTGGCTTCGCCTCTCCCGCCTTTATTTCTAGGCGGAGGGGGGCTGGACTTCTTGGCTTTGTTCGTGTCCCCAGTGGCGAGTTGTTTGCGGCGGGGGTTGATTCCTATTTCTAGGTGCCCGTCCGTCCGTCGAAAAACACTAACGAGACCTCACGAGGCCGCTCATATTAGGAAACTATCCCCTGAAGTCCGCGGGTCCACTTGGAGCGGCGGTGTAATTTGAAGTGTCCATCCCCACATCCCTTTCCACGGGAGCCTCTCCTGAGGGCTCACATGGGTTCTCTCTTGGATTCCGCCTCGGCTTGTCTACGTCCGATTCTTTGCGGGTAATGCGGGGCTTGAAAGCTCGTTTTGCACTTGCATGAGTAGTTCTTGCATGGTGCATTTTGAGCCGTGATGGTCCTCATGTTAGTGGCCATACGGGCCACTTGGCGCGGCTGTAGTTCTATTTCTACGGTAGCGATGATGGGGCCGGCTTGTTGCGTAACGTTGGCTCGGATGATCTCTTCTTCGAGACATCCCTTGCCCTCGCATTATCACCTTCACTGGAACTCATGGTCCGAGGCAGATGCGAAAGACTTTTTCAAGAATCGACCCCTTTTTTTTTCAAGGGGGGAAATGCCAACCGGGCGTTTTTTACAATTTTCGTGGGAGAACTCGTGGTTAAGTATTTTCCCACAGACGGCGCCAATCTGTTGACCTCGAAAAATGGCTCGGACACGTGGCGGCGGGATATGTCTTCAAGTTAAATCCTCCCGCACACGTGCGTACGCCGTCAGTCACTCGTGGCCTCTCCCTGATGGGGTAGGAGCGGCCGCAAGCACTCCGACGGTCAAGTCAGTTTTATATTCGACCAATAAGGGGTTCGCCGGTGGTAGAGCACTCGCCGGGGAGGTGATCGATAAAGTTTGACAAAAAAAAAGGGAAAGGATGATACTTGGTTTTATGCGATATATAGGAGAGCAAAATGAGATTTTTTTCCATCCGCTTCCTGGGCACAATGAGGGGATATTTATACTAAGGATGGAGGGAGGAGGGCCGTTGGATGAGAGGACACGTGTTGTCAGATCCTCAAGGCTTGTCCCATCTTAGGTGTCACTCTGTCCCTCCATAGGTCGACTGGTATTGAATGTTTCAGCCATAGGCTGCTGATTTGACCGTTTGAGAACCTGCCGCACGTCCCGTCAGTCAGAGATTTGACTTTGGGAAGATCTGTACAAAAGATCTTCGCAGAGGCGAGGTGTGGCAGGTGAAGCGTTGCAGCGTTGCAGCGTTGTAGAAGCGGAGTGCGGGCCTTTGCATCCACTGCGTACTCGTGGATGAGTCCGGTTCGTTAGCTGACGCGTTTTCAGTTCGTCCTTAGTGCAATCACCTCGGCATGTATATTCGGTCCGGTTTTTTGGTTAAATCACCTCGTCCGGAACGTGGCTCGGGCCACGCGCGTGGACACGTGGCGGGGTGAGGTGGCGGGTCTGACACAGGCCCGTAACATCACCAATTCGAGATTTTCAATAAAATTTGAGATTTAGAGTACAATTCTACATTTACTCTACGCCTGAGTTTGCGTGTATATAATCTAAAGCTTTATTTTTTGCAAGTTAATTTCGAGATTTAAATTTTGGTTTGTTAAGTGAATGGATTAGTTTTTTTCTTTAATTAATATTATTTAGTATTTAATATGACATATCACTTACAAAGCTTCTCTCGAAAGCTAGTGATTTGACCTCCACTATGTATTCTTAGCAATACAAAGATATATTCATTTTTACAAAATACTTAAAAAAAAAAAATATTTTCATATTCAGCATCATAAAATGTCCACTTTTGCAAATGTTTATAAATTTGGCCATATTTCAAAGGGTGGATATAACTCATCACATTTTAATTGCATTAAATGGCATTAAACATTATTCATTTTCACAATTATATTCTTAGGCACCGTTTGGTAACCATTATTTTAGAAAAAAATGTATTCTTTATGTCAAATCACACTTTTTTTGTGGTTGAAAATGAAGGAAAAGTTATTGATGTGATGGAAAATATTATTTTATTGATGAATGTGTGGTTGAAAATTAGTAGAAGAATGAGAATGAAAAAAAGAATGGTTACCAAACGGTGCCTTAATTTTTTTTCATCATATTCTTATCTATAACATTTAATTAACAATAAAATCTTGTTCTCAATCAAGATTTTAATCGAAAAATATTGTTCGAATGCTTTAAAATTATGGCTAAATATCGTTATGAAAATAAGAGAAATAAGAGAAGAAATAAATGAGTCAAAATTCAATTGTTCATTTTTTGAGAATCAAGACCCGTATTTATTGAATTCAAAATGAGTGTTACAGTTGGAATGGAATAGATTCTTTAAACTTGATAATGCTTATTTCTACATGATGATTAGAATAAATTATTATTATTATTATTATTATTATTATTATTATTATTATTATTATTATTATTATTATTATTATTATTATTATTTTACAACACTCCTCATTTGATGATTGTTTGCACAATAGCTGCCTAGTTAAAAACCTTTTTCGATAAAAATCCAGTTGAAAAAAAAGAAACAAGGTAAAAAGAGTACAATTTATTGTTGATGTTTTGGAGCATATAGAAAATGTTGCCTTATTAAAACCTTTCTCATAAAACCTAGTGGGGACAAAACCTAGACTAAGAAAAAAGAGTAAATTATTCCCATGATGTTGATCACTTAAGATCTTTGAGTCGATACATTTCAATTTTGTATACCAATTTCTTGAATGTAGATGTTGACAATGCTTTTGTGAATAAATACATTGTCATTTGAGTGAATTTGTTAAACATAGATGTAGCCATTTTTCTGAAATTCATGTGTATAGAAGAATTTTAGAAAAATATGCTTCATCCTGTCCCCTTTGATATAGCCTTTTTTGAGTTGTGTAATACAAATTGCATTATTTTCATACAAAATTATTGGATTATCTTTTGTTAAAATTAATCCGCATGATACTTGGATATGATTGTTTATATTCCTCAACGATACACATTCTCGAATTGCTTTATGGATTGCAATAATTTTAGAATAATTTGAAGATATTGTTGTCAAAGTTTACTTCACAGATCTCCATGATATAGCAATTCGTCCACTGTAAATACATATCCTGTTTGTGATTTAGTTTTGTATGGATAAGAGCACCTGTATTTTCCACTAAAGAAGGTCTAGATTTGTAAGAATAAAATAATCTTAAATCAACACTATCTTTCAGATAACGAAAAATGTGTTTAACACCATTCCAATATCTTTGAGTTGGTGTAGAACTATATTTTGTAAGTAGATTTATAGAAAAAACTATGTAAGATCAAGTACATTTTCTAAGATAGGCTAATGCTCTAATTGCACTAAAATATGGTATTTAAGGACCAATAATCTTTTCTCTATCTTCAAGTGGACGAAACTGATAATTTTTCACATCAAGTGATGGAACAACTATAGGTAGTGTCAATGTATGTGCTTTATCCAAATAAAAATATTTTAATACTTTTCCTGTATATGAAGATTGATAAACAAATAATCCTTCTGGAAAATTTTAATTTGTAATCTAAGATAAAATTTGGTTTTTCCCAGGTCTTTCATCTAAAATTCTTTTTTCAAATAAACTACAATTTTGTTGAGTTCTTCAGGAGTTCTAATTAAATTTAAATCACCAACATAAAATGCTATAATTGAAAATCCAATATATATATTTTTTATGAAAACACAGAGACATAGATCGTTATCTTTATAACTCACCTTCAACAAATATTTGTTTTATACCACATGCATCCTGATTGTTTCAATTTATATAATGATCTTTAGAATTTAATCGAGAACATAGTTCTCAGGCACGTCTCATTTGTTTCTGGCACTTTAAATCCTTCAAAGACTCTTATATATATGTCACTGTCAAGTGAACCATATATATATATAGGCTGTTACTATATTTATAAGGCGCATGTCAAGCCTTTGTGACACAGTCAAACTAAATAAAAATCTAAAAGTGATGGTATCCACTAAGGAGAATAAATTTTAACATTTGATTGATCACACTTTTTTGTTATTACTTCTTCCAAAGTTTTTGGTTAAATTTTCTCTTTCGAGATACAGAGTTTTTAGTAACTACTGGTTGATCACGCTTCTGACTTATTTGTGATTCATTTGCTTTAGTAGATTGTCCTACAAGGACAACAATTTTTGTTGGTATATATGACTTTGTTTCTTTTCTCCTGTCAAAAGATACACCCGATAATTGATTTGCAACTCTTTGTACATGAATAGTTTTTTCAACCTCTTGTTCATATTAACTGATATGGGATTGAAGTGAGATATAATTGTTTCATTTCAAGGAATTTTACCTTATTTTTTAGGATGTAATTTTTCTTTCCCGACATTGGGAAAGTCATTTAATCAAAATGACAATATGCAAAATGTGCAATAAATAAGTCACCCATTAAAGATTCAAGATATGTAATAATGGATGGTGTAGTTGGGGACCCATTTTGGTATGTTGTGGGGGGTGAAATTGAGACTTGGATACCACAACCGAAAACCTGCAGGTGAGAAATATTAGGTTCATAATCAAATGTAAGTTGAAAATGTGAATATTGATAATAAGTAGTTGGTTTTATACGAACCAATGATGTAACATGTAATATAGCATGACCCAAAATAGAAGCTAAGCGTTTTGTTTTCATAAATAATGGTCTAACAATAAGTTGTAGGCGCTTGATAAACGATTCCGCTAAATCATTTCATGCATTGACATGTACAAAAGAATATTCAATAATTATCCCAATTGACATACAGTAATCATCGAATCTTGTGATCTAAATTCACTAGCATTATCGAGATGAAATGTTTTAATTGGGTAATCTGGAAATTAAACTCGTAATTTTATGACATGGGTAAGTAATCTAGCAAAAGCTACATTTCTAATGAAAAGTAGGCACACATGTGACCATATAGTAGAAGAATTAATTAATACCATAAAATATTGAAATGGTCCACATGGTGGGTATATTGGTCCACATATATTTTCATGAATTCTTTTTCAATAAAGTTGAAGATTCAATATTAGCCTTTGTAGTTGAATGTCTGATGACTAACTTGCCTGGCAAACAAGCAGTACATGGATAATTATTAAGTAAAATAATTTTTTGATTCATTACAGGATGTCCATGTGAGTTATTTATTATTCGACGCATCGTTATTGCTCTTGGATGTCCAAATTGATCATGCCAAAGTATAAAACTTTTTTGATCTACGAAATTTGAGTTCTTGGTAATGTTTTATTTAATCATTTTTATTAATGTATAATACATGCCATATGGAAGTGCACGTAGTTTTTGTTTTATCTGCTTCTAACAAGATACAAAAGAAGTTACGTAAAGATATTCAATATTATTTCTTGCATTATCTCAATGTGATATCCATTGCAGCGAACATCTTAAAAACTTAGCAAATTTCTTTTGGATTTGTTTAAATAAAGTGTATCGTCAATGTATAATTTTGTATTATTTGGTAAGATATACAAGCTCTTCCAGAGTTTTCAACGATATTCGATCTATTTGATATTGTATTAATATTATTTTTTGTTAATGTAAAATCCAAAAGTATTTTTTGTCTTGAAAAATAATATGTGCAGTTATACTATCAGTGAAGCAGATATCTTGACAATTCATTATGATTCTATATATATATATATATATATATATATATATATATATATATATATATATCGAAATAGATATTTTTTAAAAATTGAATTTATAATCAAAAGAATTAAACATAATTCAATATTTTAATTAATTATGAAATGAGCGATGCATAATAAAGCCTCAAATTTTATAAAAAAATAAAAACATATTTCAAGTTAAATTTCTAAAATGAAGGAAAATTCTAAAAACTTAGAAAGAAAACTAATCTATATCCAATATCACACTATCCCTAATTAAATGGTCAATATTGTCATTTAGATCAGTAATGAAATAATAACCATTCAAATAAGTTACATCAATTGGACCATTGTAATAAGTAAAATTTGTCTCCATCTTTTCTTTTTCCTCGATTGATTTTTGGTAGAGATCCACAAAATTTTTCGCTGTACGGTTACGACAAGTACTTGTCAAATGTCCTTTCATTCCACATCTAAAGTAATTTTCTTGGATACGCTTTATTCATTTGTTTTGTGACTCTTAAAATAGTTGCCTTGTTGTTGATGATTTCGTACATGATTTTTTCGATATCCACGTTCAAGTCCAAGTTCAAGTCCAAATCCAAATTCTCGTCCATTTTTTGTCTTGATAATGCATTTACTTTAGGCAATGCAGTAATATTTACTTCAGGCAATGATACAAAATCATTAAATCAGTTGGACGTAACCAATGATTTTTTATCAATAGTTCACTATTTTATTCCTTTACAGGTACGCAAGATATGAGTTTTGAGCACTTTTTGAAACCATGCTCATGTTATTGTTGTTGTAGGAGTACATTCGAAGCATGAGAGGTGGAGAAATTTTTTTTCCAACATATTTTTATCAGATATTTTCTCCACACAAGGTTAATTTTGAACATATTTTGAACATTTTAGAATTATACTTATTAATAGTTTTAAAGTATTGTAAGAAAAGTGCATCCACTCATAGTGAGCTTTTGTATGATTTTGTAGGGATTATT
Source organism: Fraxinus americana (assembly GCA_035079005.1). Classification (NCBI taxonomy): domain Eukaryota; kingdom Viridiplantae; phylum Streptophyta; class Magnoliopsida; order Lamiales; family Oleaceae; genus Fraxinus; species Fraxinus americana. The sequence continues at coordinate 8,551,372 of CM068728.1, read as the reverse complement.
TGTTTCCTACTTTTAGTGTCTTCCACAGATCCTTTGAGATAAGATAAACCTCAGCATTGAGGACCCATGCCAGATAATTTTTGTCAGATATATCAAATGCAACAAACTCAAGTTTTGTAATGTTTACCATTTGATTAACTACACATAAAACAAAAGAAAATACAATTAATTTTCGAACAATAGGACTAAACATTGTATAGTGACATAATAATCAATGAAGTAGCCAAATTAATCAATATCAACATGACGAGTTATATGCTTTCCTTTAGGTATACACACTAATTCAAAATATTCTTTGAAACATGTGTTACTTCGAGATCACGTTGTATTTTACTATTATTTTTTTCAAGAGTAATATGTTAACATTCTTCTGAAATATTGAAAATTATAGTTCACTCTCATCTGGAGTGAACAATATTCTTTTAGAACATTAATTATAATATTTTGCTACCTCAGGAATATTAATAACAAAATATTCTTTTGAAATTATTAATAAAACTACAAATTTCAAGATAAGTATAAAAACATTAGATCTATTTTATCATATCAAATAACTTAGATTATGTTCAACGTACATGGCCATTTACTGTTATGATGTTAGGTATGCATAATTGAGGCAAAATGGAAGTCTTAACGCATGGATAAAAGTTGATGATGGCATAGGAAAATGTGTACATGGCAACAGGGAAAACAATTATACAATATGTACATTATGTCACGTGTCAACCCATTATTAACAGTTAAAAAAACTGGTCTCCCGCCCTCCACATTTTAAAAACACTGAGGATGTCATCCTCAATGTAAGAATAAAACTATACACATAGCTTTATTCTATGGAAAATTTATAGACTAATAAGATGGACCAAATGATGTACAACAATGTTTTATAAAATTAAAGGTTAGAAATGCAAGTGTTATGCCATAAGTTCAATTGATTTTGGATGTAAACACTTTTAATATAATTAATGCATTTTATTTATGGCAATATTTATTATTTAATTAAATTACTATTCTGATAAATTATATTAACAGAGTCTGTAAATTCAAATTCAACTAATTTGTTAATAACAAGGAGTTGTGATAGTGAGAAACAAATTATATAAGATTGAATCTTAAATTATCCGCAACTGTAAGTAATAACAAGATACGTATATCGTTATTATAGACAAACCACCACGTGTAACATTTTTCACTTATGATGAGTAGCTAATCTTACAAGATAAAATGTGGCAACGTTTAGAAGAACAAAACAAAACATTGGAGACCCCTTGGAAAGATTCTACATGGAGAACTATTTGAATGTCAGTGGTTAATCTCTAACATTCGGCAATGAAATTAGTCCTTTGACTTGAGGTCATCATAGTGCTTTATTGGGGATATTCATGCTTTGGTGATGCTGAATTTTGCTATGCAAATAGTCGTTAATACGTAATCGTTTGTGTATGTCAAGGATCATACGAAGGTTGTAAATGATCAATTCATGATTCATCGCTCTTAAATAGTAAGAGAATATGATCCACAATTTATTCAGTTAACTTGATAATGAAATTCATGGTCAATGTATACTTATAAGTCGAAAATAGTTTTTGACTTACATTGACTTAATAGTGGGGTGAAATATATGATCGATAATTGAGATTGACACTCTTCATGTCCCATAATTGATCTGATCATATTGATGAAAGGATTATAGTATCATTATAAACAAGCACATTTGATTTTGTCATACCACGTGACATTTTTCATCACATATGTTACCCTAACACATTGCTAGATATCAATTTGGGACGACAAATGTGAATTGATTAATTTAGGTGAATTAATGATAAATTAAAATGGTGTTTTAATATATCTTATTTTGATTGGAAAATAATAATAATTCATGTTGTTAAGTATCGTGATCGAAAACTTAATGAGTCATTCACAAAAGGAGAATATTAGAAAAATGATATTTACTAATTAATTAATTGACACCGTTGTACAATTAAGTAATTAATGGACCAAGTTAGATTAATTAAACACGGATCGGGTTAAGTTTAAGTGTTAGGACAAACCCAGTTGAATTTCTATTAATAAGATGTTATGGTTAAGAAAACATAACACAATTATTATCACAAGAAAAGAGAAACTCTAATTCACTTATTCTTATTTTCTATGTGAATTTTCATTGAAAACTAGATAGTTGTGGATTGAATATTAGAATTGTTCTTTACAAAATTAACTAAAGGTATAATTCTTATCATAATTTCTATCTAAACACAAAGTAGATCCTTAAAGGGATTTGAAATTGTTTTAAATTTCGATGTTCATGATTAAGTAAATTCCGAACAAGAAAACGTGTACAACGAAGAGAATATTACATCTATGAATGGTATGAGATTAGGTATAGACTACCTTCTAACTAATTCACTTTGATTTTCTTAAGCTCGTGTTGATAACGTGTTATGAAAATAAGAGAAATAAGAGAAGAAATAAATAAGTCAAAACTCAATTGTGTATTATATAGAGAATCAAGACCCGTATTTATAGGATTCAAAATGAGAGTTACAATTTGAATGAAATAAACTCTTTAAACCAGATAAGACTTATTTATGTATGATGATAATACTACTTAATATTTATCTTATAGTTTTACAATAAATCGTGATTTTTTGACTTATTTAAAAATATGAAGGGTAAATAAATATTTTTATTCCATATTAACGAAATTTTTTTGATTGAGAGAATAATTATTTCAGTACGTAATAGTACACAAATGAGGATTTTTCTTCAAAAGAAATCCTGCAATATCATTTGAAGGTTCAGAGAAACAATTATATATATTGATTGGTGGGTTGCTCAAAATGCGCCTTAATATAAATGATGTTTACGCTTTGTTCTTGAAGAATTTTGGAAGACAGTGCATTCTCTCTTTAAGATTGGGATGAAACCGGATAACATCTCCAAGATTGTGTATTAACCATAAGACCCTTCTGATAGCTCACTCTAAAAAGACCGACGATTGTGTTGATGAATTTCAGAGCTGATAGACATACTTAGAAAATAACCCTTTGAAATTGTTCAACTTGGCTTCCAAATCGGACACCCACGGTATTGATGCATCATCTAGAAATCCAAGCTAATACTTGAAAAAGACAGTTTTACTACAAATTGATTATATAGAAAACTTAGATGAGATGGCAAAAGCTCTAGAAAGGTTATGAGGCAGATGAGATCGTTAGCAAGAGAGATTTGATTGCCTGGAGCAAGATGGTTTGGACAGCAATGTTGTATCAAATTATGGTTAAACATGCCCATAATGCTTTAAATCAGATGAAATATGTTTTAGAAAAAAGATTGATTGTTTGGAAAACTACTTAGGATACCCGATATCTTCTATCGTTGCATTTCCATCTTGTTAAGCAAATTGTTGTCAAACGATCACCCGGACAATGATGTTAATCATTAATCATTTAGTCGGCATCGATCAATGACTGAAGTGAAACATCGACACCACAATTGTAACGACCTAAACCTATAACCTAATTGGGCAATTTGAAGTAGCCTAATTTAATTAGAGCTACTCATGGCCAGACCTATTACTCTTTGGATGACTTTTGGTTGATAACCCATTTATTCATTACCTATTATACTCTTATATAACACTCTTGTTTTTTGGCTTGGCAAAGTGTGAGAAACGTTATTTGCTTACCTATTATTGAGAGAACCTGGCTGCATTTCCTTTGGCTTTGTGCTTCTTGTTTGTAGCATCTTCTTCCATCTCTCTTTTAGCCTTTGTGGCTATTATTGTGGCTACAATAAAAGTTCATACTATGTCATTTGTGGGCAATACCAAGCAACTGGAATTAAGGGTAGTTGTAGGAGTGTTTGGGTTTTGGAACTTTGTGGTGTCTATTCGGTATTGTGTGAAATACTGAGCCTAGAAACTTTGGTGTCAATATTTCGCTCAACATTTGGTATCAGATCCTTGGTGGTGGGGTGTGAAAGTTTAGGCCAAGACCAGAAACTGACAGGAAAAACAGATCAAAAAATATGTTCGATTTTTTCATCTCCAACCGAACCTACAATCACATTGTCTGGCCAAACCAATGGCCGTTTGAAAAATCCAGTACCAGAGAGAGAATATGAAGGTGGAGGCGCTCCTAGGTCCACGAAGCCTAGCCATGACGGTCAGGGGTACGTGGAAGCACGTCCGACCTAGTCTGGGGAAACTTTCTTCAATATTATCCTAATGAGATTTCTAACGTTTTTGTGGTGTTAGTTTTCTGTTTCAGGTGATATGGTAAAATTAGGACGATTTTTCCCCTTCGAATTTGTGATTCAGTTTTACATTCGATCGTTTCGAGAGACTTTAGGATGAATAGTGGTGATCCTAAAGTGTTAATTCGAATTTCTCGTTACTTATGGACTCAGATAGGCCCGCTGTGGTAAATTGGCTAATCTCGTCTTAATTTTCAGCACTAGCGTGTCATCGTGTGGGGGTGACAATAGGATTGAGGTTACCGTGTAGGGTAACCATTGCCCGTGCTAGACATTAAAAACTACTTGCCTTTAGTTGCTACGTGATTAAATTGTTTATTTGATAAATTTCAGTATTTTATTTCTGTGATATATTGTGCATGAAACTGTTTGGTTGACATATCTCTTGTTGCACTGTTAAGTTTCTAGAATACCTAGACCTTACCCGTTTGAACATTCCCTTGGTCTAAGATCGAGAATCTGACGAAAATTGAGGAATTTAAAACGGTGTATATTGTTTACAACCCTAGGTTTCTTTGTGTGGCTTAATTGTGATTTTGTATTTTTTGATAGATTATTAAAATGACAATTTACAATTTTGATTTGGGAACTTTTAATAAAAAATGTGATTTTTCAATCTGGCAACAAAAAATAAGAGGTATCTTGCCTCAACAAAAGGTTTCAAAAGCCATTAATGGAAATATTTTCGCTGATTTTTCAAAAGAACAAAAGAAGAAACTGATGAGCTTGCTTATACCTCAATTATTGTACACTTGTCTATGCAGTTTTGAGAAAAGTGGGTAAATCGAAAACCACTAAAGAACTTTAAAAAAAGTTGGAAGACTTGTAGTTGCTCAAATATATTCCAAACAAGCTTTACTTACTTGAGCATTTTTTTAGTTTTAAAATAGATTTTTCAAAAGATCTTGATAAAAATTTAGAAATGTTTAACAAACTTGTTGAAGACATTGTTAACTATGAAGATATTGTTTGGAGATTAGAGCTGAAAAACATGACAAGAAAAGCGGTGAGATTCACATGATGAGGGGTAAAACTCAATTTAGGCAAAACATTCATGATGGTTACCAAAGTAGTGGGTAGTCAAGTAGTAAAGTAGGTAGAAAGAAGGGCAATTGTAGGTCTAGATCCAAATCTAGGACCAAAGTTAAGAAATGCTATGGCTGTGGGAGCACGTGCACTTTATAAATGATTGCTATAAAGAGAAATGTAAGCAAAAAGGTAGAGAGAGAGAGATGAAGTAAATGTATTGTCTTCTATTTTCAATAGTGGTGATGGTGAGGATTATATGATTACAAGTCTTATTGCTTATCCTACTGAATTGAATTTAACTGTCAATTCCCATTTACATGAATGGATAGTTGATTCTTGTGCATCTTTTCATGTGATATCACAAAAAGACTTGTTTGAAAATTTACATGAATCAAATGATGGACATGTTGTGCTGTGTGACAATTCTGCTTATACTGTTGTTGGAATTGGTGATATTACCTTAAAGTTTGACATTTGTTTTGTGTATACTTTAAAAGATGTTAGATACATCCCTGAATTGTCTAGAAATTTAATTTTAGTATGAAGACTTGAGAAAGCTGACTTTACCGATAAAATTGGAAATGAAATTTTAAAATTGGTTAAGGGTGCACTTGTCTCTATAAAGAGAATCAGGAAAAATGATATTTATATTACTATTGGGGAAGTGATAAGAGGTTTAAATTCCTCTATCTCTTCTATTAAGGCGGATCACACACATAATGGCACAATAGACTAGCATATGTGGGTATTGAGGAGATTAGACTTCTTAATGAAAATGGTGCATTTGGAAATGACTCTGTGTTTGATTTTTCCTTCTGTGACCATTGTGTACTTTGTAAACATCATAACTACATTTTCCACGAGTGTTCATAAAACTAAAGGCATGCTTGATTATGTGCATTCGGACTTATGGGGTCCCTCTAGCAGTCCCACCTAGGGTGAAAATAGGTACTTCTTGTCTATCATTGATGATTACACTAGAAAAGTGTTTATCTCTTAAATGATAAATCTGATATTTTTCTTAGTTTTAATAATTGGAAAAGACAAGTTGAGAACCAAACTGGAAAGAAGATTAAGTTTTTGAGAACTAATAATGGCATAGAGTTTTGTAACACTGAATTTGACAACCAGTGCAAAGAAAATGGGATAACAAGACATAAAAATTATTCCTTACATTCCCAAACAAAATGGGGTAGCAGAAAGGATGAATAAAACTATACTTGATAAAGTGCGTTGCATGATGTTAAGTTCTGGAGTCCCAAAGTATTTTGGGGAGAAGCTGTTAAGACTACTTGTTATCTGATTAATTTAACTCCATCTACTGCATTGAATGGTGATACTCCGCATGAAAAATGGTCTGATAAACTAAGCGATTATTCTATGCTTAGAACTTTTGGTTGTGCTGCATTTTCTCATCAGAGTGAGGGAAAACTTGAACCTAGAGCTAGAAAATGTGTTTTTCTAGGTTATCCTAAAGGTGTCAAAGGTTACAGGTTGTGGGATAAGAGCCAAAAAGGGGTTAAGATCATTGTGAGTAGAGATGTTACATTCAATGAGAGCGAAATGCCGTGCCTTAAAACTAAATCTAAACTCGTGAGTGAAGAAGAACTAAGTGAAAAGAGAAATCAGTTGAAGGTGGAGTTAGGAAAATTTAGCACATCCATCCCTGTTACACAAAGTGAGGTGAAGAATTAGGATCAACAACCTGATATGGATAATAGATAGGAAGTAGTGACAGAAGAACATCCCGAAGAAGAGAATCCTTTAGCATATTATAATTTAGCTAGGGATAGAGAGATGAGACAGTCTAAAATACCCATAAGATTTGGATATGATTCTGCGTTAGGTTTTGCTCATGCGAGCTATGAGGTGTTAGCTGGTAGAGAGCCAAAGACCTTTGAGGAGGCGATGAAAGTAAACTATCTGAAGAGTGGTTTAAGTCAATGAAGGATTAGATGAGTTCTTTAGAAAAGAATCAAACTTGGGAGCTAGTACCTAGACCTAAGAATAAACCTACCGTTGATTGTAAATGGGTATTTAAGGTTAAAGAGGGTACTAGCGCATCTGAACCCTTAAAATTTAAGGCTATGTTAGTGGCCAAGGGGTACACTCAAAAGGAAGGGATTTATTATAACGAGTTTTTTTCACATGTTGTTAAGTATGCCACTATTAGAGTCATACTTGCATTGGTTGTACATTTTGACTGGAAACTTGAACAATTTGATGTAAAAATTGCTTTTTTATATGATGAACTTGATGAGCAAATCTTTATGAATCAACCAAAAGATTTTAAAGATAAATTAAAACCTGATCATGTGTGCTTTTTGAAAAGATCTCTATATGGTCTAAAACAATTACCTAAACAGTGGTATAAAAAATTTGATTCTTTTGTATTATCCATAGGGTTTCAATGAAGTGAGTTTGATCATTGCCTATATTTCCAACATAATGATGCTAATAATGACTATGTGTTCTTATTGCTATATATGGATGATATACTCTTAGTTGGTTCATCACCTAAGTGGATAAGTAATATAAAAACAAATTTGAATGATGAATTTGACATGAAAGATCTAGGAAAAACTAAAAGAATCCTAGGTATGGAAATTGAAAGAGATAGGTCAAATTTTGTTTCATTTTTACATTAGTCCTTTTTTGTTTCAAAGGTGTTAACGAAATTTGACATGCGTGATTGCAAACATGTTACATTACCTTTAGCTAATCATCTTGTATTATCTAAAGATCAAGCCCTCTATAATGAAAAAGAAATAAAATACATGAGTAGAATCCCATTCTCAAAAGTGATTGATTCTGTTATGTATTTGATGGTCTGCACTAGACCAGATTTTGCTTTTGCTGTTAGTTCTCTTAGTAGATACATGTCTAATCCTGGTCTTGAGAATTGGGAAGCCTTGAAATGGCTGTTAAGGTACTTAAAGGGAACTAGTGATGTAGGTCTAAGGTTTGGTGTTAATAAGAAAGGTGTGAAATTTAAAGGTTTTGTAGATGTTGACTATACTAGGGATACGATAATAGAAAATCCACCTCTTCTTATGTGTTTACTTTGTCTAACTCTTGTGTTAGTTGGAAATCACAGTCACAACACATAGTTGCATTATCCATGACTGAATATGTATAATTGCTACCACTGAAGCTATTAAAGGAGCTTTATGGCTTAGAGGCGTACTTCATGAACTTTCTGTTTTAAATGATTATGTGGTAGTATATTCTGATAGTCAATCTTCTATACATTTATACAAAAATCTTATTTTTCACGAACGCACCAAACACATTGATGTTAGACTACATTTCATTAGAGATATGGTGTCACAAGAAGTTGTAAGACTTGAATAATATACATACACAATAGAATCCATAAGATATGGGCGCTAAGGTACTACCAGTGGTGAAGTTTAGAAGTTGCAAAGATCTTCTAAATATTGGTAGAGGTAAATAATTTCCAATTTTATCGGTTCTCCTTTTCTGAATTATTACTAACGTGTAATAATTTTTCTTTGTAGGCCCTTTGACACTAAGGTGGAGGTTTGTTAGGCAAATTGTTGTCAAACAGTCTCCCGGGTAATAATGTTAATCATTAATCATTCCGTCAGCATCGACCAATGACTGAAGTGAAATATCGACACCACATTTGTAACAACCTAAACCTATAACCTAATTGGGCCATTTGAAGTAGTCGAATTTAATTGGAGCTATTCATGGCCCGACCCATTACTTTTTGGATGTGTTTTGGTTGATAGCCCATTATTCATTACCTATTAGCTCTTGAGCCTAACTACTGTTTAACCTAAAAGCCCACTTATACTCTTATATAAGTTGACTCCCATTTTATGGCTTGGCAGAGTGTGAGAAACGTTGCTTGCCTATTATTGAGAGAACCCAGCTGCATTTCCTTTGGCTTTGTGCTTCCTGTTTGTAGCGTCTTCTTCCATCTCTCTTTCAGCCTTTGTGATATTATTGTGGTTACAACAACAGTTCATATTGTGTCCTTTGTGGGCAATACCAAACAACCAGAGTTAAGGGTGGTTGTAGGAATGTTTGGATCCTGGAACTATGTGATGTCGATTCGGTATTGTGTGAGATACTGAGCCCGGAAACTTTGGTGTCAACATTCCACTCAACACATCTGAGTTATGCTACACGTACATTCTCGTTTACCACTTCATTTACGGAATTTACACATGTACATTCTCGTTTCACACAATCTTCCACAACAAACACATTTAATTCGACTGCTACAAGCAAGTATCTGTACACCAGGGTGGCAAAAAATCTGTACAAATAGATTTTCCCTTTCCATCTTCCCTATGCTATGATATAGAGAGAATTGTGATTTTCAACGTATGCGTGGGTAAGCGAAAAAGGTGCGCCAAAACCTATATTGTCAATGACCAGAGGCAGATAGAAGGGACAGGCCTGGGTAAACCAGCCCTGATGCAAAGTGGTGTGTAAAGAAAAATGCTTAAGTTCAGTCCAAAAATCCATTTTTGTCTAGCCAACCTGAGTCTAACCCAAATTCATTGTCTAATTATCCAAACCTAGATAAAGACTCCACAATAATATTAAATATTCATTTCATTCGCATTCATGAAACACGAATATTTCGTTACCAAATTAAGGATTTTATTTCATGCATATTTGACTAAGTTTAAAAAGTTCATTTATAATTAAATACTTAAAGAACATATAATTTTTATTGATTAAAGCTAGAAATAAAGGACTAATTTTGTAGGTAAGAGATGCTACATGTTAGACAAATTTAAAAGTAATTAAATTTTTGCTTCTATGTAAGTATTCATATATTAATTATTCATGTTTATAAAAAAATTATTTATTCTGACTTTGAATTAAATGCTAACATCAAAATAAATAACTTGTACTTAATTTTGTCAGTAAAATAAATATTCGTTTTTTATTCTTTTATAATTAACTTGATTAGAAGTGTTTTATAAGTGGACGAAACATGGACGTGAAATAAATTTAATTTATTTGGACCCTTGATAATCCTAGTCGATTTTCCTCACTTTAGGTTAGATTAGGATGTGTCGGTATAGAAAATTGATGCCAATTTCTATGAAACCTCAATATTTTTGGTTGATTTTTCCTACTTCAGGTGGATTAGAATGTGTTGGCATAGAAGACTAATATCAACATCCGATAATATTTTTAGATTGATGACAACAATCACATATTATTTACTGTGTTTTGACCAATTTTTTTAATTTCAAATGACTAATTGTCAAAGTTCTTTGAGACCCATTTTCGTAAGAGTACTCATTAGATATTTTTCTTGTTAGAATTTGGATATAACTCGAATTCTTTGTTGAAGATAACTGAAAGTTCTAATTAAAATGCATATTAAGAAGAATTCTATTTGGAATACTATTGTGAAATTCTATTCAGGTTTACTTGACAAATTCTAGTTGAAGTTCTACTTGAAAACCCAATTGGGAGTTCAAATTTGTGTTGGACTTTAATAAGGCTTTGAAATGAAAAAAATATTTTGGAAGGTATTTGGGATGGAGACGCACCTAGGCGCCACGAGCTATTTAGTGAGGCAAGAAGCCAGTGATCTAGTGTCGACAGTGGCGTTGCGGACTAGAAGAGTGGTGCCGCGGTGTCACAATGCTGTTTTTCTTCTTATTCCATTTTACTTCGTTTCTTGCATTCTACTTCAACTACAACTTTACTATTAGAGTTTGGACGTTGTCTATTTGTTCCCTATATATAGTTGGCTTTCATTACAATTTAGTAAAAAGTTAGAGAAAATTATAAATACAAATCTTTGTATTATTTCTCCATATTATAATAAAATCTCCACTCTCTACAAATTATTTTGTTCTTGTGATCAATTACTTCATATTGTAACTGTAATATCTTATTTTCTCCAATAATTTGGTATTGAATTAATCCGGTATTATCTCCACTTTTGACAACATTCCTAATTTTGCGTGGGTATATGTCCTTTGCTCATTCCTATCATAATTCCGCCACTCTATATTTTCTAGGTAGAGCGTTGATTTCCTATTTGGCAAGTAGCTACAAAGATTTAGTAGGACATTTTAGAGTTATCATCTAGATTTATTTACTCGAGTATTTGACCCACTTGTCATGAGTGTTCACGAAAAATAATTGTTCGTTAAATTACTGCAAGTGTTTGGTTCGTAACAAGTAATAAAGTGTAATTGAGAATTTCAGATATCATTCCCACAGAGATTGAATTCGTTTGGTTCTAATTACCGAAACCTTAACCGAATCTATAGATTTTTTTGAGATGATTATAAAGATTTGTAACTGAACAAAGATTATATATGCAACTTAACTAAATTTTACCAACTAACTAAATGCAATTAAAAGTTCAAATGCGGAGTGAATGTTTCTTATGAATAACAAACGAGTACTAGAGTCACAAATCCCCTTGCAATGGTTGCCTTGAAATCTAGTTTTACAACATTGACAATATGCTCGACATTTTGAAAAATCAATGATCCTACCTTATCCAACAATCTCTCTTGAGAATTACTGGACCTGTTCATGTAAACCACCCGACTATATCTCTATGACGAAATGTAAATTCACAAGAATGTATATATTTTTATGATCACTTAAAAATTTACGCAAAGCATAGAGGTATATCTCTATTCCCTATCGGACCTTACGATGACTAATACCTCGTCAAGTCTATTATTCTTCTCTCAAATGCATGAAATAGACCACTACACTCACACAATCACATACATAATAATTGTAGAAACAAATAAGTGAATAAAAGTCATTCAAACCTCAAAACATGTTTTAATTGTCAATAATTGTAAAACTAAAATCCAAAGTTACATAGCAAAGTTCATCGATCTCCTAGGACAAATAGATCTAGTCTAACATGGAGAAACTAAGAAAAGACAAAATTAAAGTAAGGGAAGACATCACCAAAATCACAGTTTTGCTTCAAATCCAAGAATTCTTGTAGTTTTGATGTGAAATCCTTATCCTAAAATTTTCTTCTTGATGTATTCTAGGGTTCTCTTTGTGTTGTGATGTCTCCCCCCTCTTTTTGAATGGCCCTAGGGTTTTAAAATACCCCCCAAAATTCATTTCCATAAGAGTTGTAGTCGAATTAGGAAATCAGAATTTTTTTCTCGAAATGGCCTGGGCGAGCGACCAGTACAAAATGGGGCGGTCGCCCACGCTAATTTTTTTTTGCTTCTGTTGATAGTTTTAAGGTTGGGCGACTGCCCATGCAAAATATATGAGCGGTTGCCCAGGCTAAATTTTCGCCATTTTTCTTTTTCTCCATTTTCTTCATTCTTTCTTCCATCTTGGTCTTCCTTATCAAATTATTTCAATTGTAATGCTTAAACTTTTCCCCAAATGCATGTTGGTCACCAAAATTTTATCAATTAGCCCATTTACCCTTCTTTCTTTTCCAATTGCTTCGAAACATATCCAAAACTGAAATAAGATAAAAATAACCTAAGTTAAGTAAAATGTAGTAATAAAACGACACAAAAGCTTAGTAAAATGGCCCCGACTAAGTGTACAAAAATGCACTTATCAATGAGCTTAGTATTCTAAATTGTCTCGTTTGGCGGAACGCATCTTTTATTACATAAGTTCAATGATTTATTTTTTTCAAATTCAACCCACTTCAACATCCTTTTTTTACTCCGTTCCTACTAGTGAACACGCTTCTTGTTTGTTAAGATGCGAGATTTGAAAGATATTTTGTCAATATAAACCCCGAAGGTCCAGCTATGTGGGAAAGTTTGAAAAAATCATTGCAGTCAAACTGAGATGAGTTTAATGTGTTATTCATTAGCAAGAATTTCATTTTAGAAATGCACGATTTCCTTGGGTTGAGCTTTTTCTTCCATATCTGATTTGCGACTTTGAGAAGCGGCAGACTACGTTATCCATGTTAAGTTGCTTATTGCAGAAGAAAAATTCAAATTAGAGGTAGCAATGCATCGAATATTTTCCATGCGGTTTAGTAATCTATCTTTGCGTAATTATTGCCTTGTGTCTTAGAGAATCACTTTTTGTTCTTGGTCTTCATTTCGCAATAGTGATATTTAATGTCAACGCGTGTCACAGATAAAAATTTGCATTAGAGAATTATGCTGTTAGATGCCATCTCATTTGATAAACTCTTTGCTTGAAAAGTTTATTTGTCAGAGATGTTTTGTAAATGCTATTAGTAAGCAGAATTCTTCTGAATTTGGCTCTCGTTATTCTAAAGGGGTTAGCATGTGCGGATGCGCTATCTCGCCTGGTGTTGTCTTCGCCATTGATGAAGTGGACAGTCGAGAGATGTGGAGCTCAACTTCATCATTGTTAAATGTGTTGGAAATTTACTTATACATGACAACGGAATTTAAAGTAATTTCGATTCACTTCAAGTATTATCTGTGTTTAGATATTAATCGTGATTAGAATTATACTTTTAGTAAATTCTTCACACATTTGAGAATCTTGATCACAAACAATCACGATCTTTGCACGCATTTATGAATCACGAACTTTTCATACACCTGTCTAAGTATCCAACCTTCAATGATAATCCACATACCAGAACAAGAATGAGAGATTATGGTTTCTCTTTCTTGTATTAGCAAGATTATGATATTGTGTTGTGATTTCTCAAATCTTAACTACTTATTAATATAAGTTTAAGTGGACTTGACCTACCCATTAAATATAAGCAAGCCCAATATTTAATTAATCTAATTATTTGAATTTGGTCCATAAGTTAATGGGAAAATTAGGCCCAATACCCTAAAATATTGATTAATTTGATTAATACATTTTAAACTAATTAAAGCTTTTAAATAAGTAATTATTATGTCCTAAACTGTTAATTAAAACCCACACCTATTTCAGTAACCCCATGGAAACTCACTCCTCCACATAGAAACCCTCTTCCTTTCCTCAACAATATTATCGGGGTAAGCTGAAAGGAATCCCGATGACTTCTTCAAAGCTTCCAATTCATCTTTGGACATTACTGCACTGAATCCATGAAAGGCATAATCATATGTATATACAAGCTTTGGTGAATGATTTTGACTATCCAATGAGGTGAATCCAACTGATTTAATGGCTTCAAGAATGGAAGAGTACCAATAATGATGACTGGAAAAACCCTTAGGCATCAAAGATTTGTCCATGTGGACAATAGAAGTAGATATTTCTGCTGAAGCCAGCAAAAAAAATGAGAAGAGGAGGATTGGGAAGGCTTCCTAAAATGAGCTCTCTAAACTAGCTTTGCAAAAATGGCGAAGTCCATTTCGCCACCAACTGCTCGACTCAATTCCCCATCCAACAATTGTCCTCTGGAACACAATCATCATTGGCTACATTGATTTTTATTCGTATTTTGAATATATGTAAATTTTCTCGAGTGTCAAAAGTTTCTGGCCAACGTTGTATATATTTTTAGCTTTTGAATTAGAATTTCGAAGCAAGGAATGTCTCTAATCTAACTGCGCAATACATGATACAATTGAACTCGATGTGTATAGTGTATATTATATTATCTTAAGTTGTACAGAAACTTCTAAAAGTTGGATAAATGCTAATGGAGATTCTATGCTAAAGTGCAAAACAATTCAAAAGCAAGATTAAACAAGGTTTGAATTCGTATGTTTAAATTTCCAAAATCACACTCAGAGACATTTTGTGAAAATCTATACATAGTTTTCTATGGTGTTTTTGGTATGAAACATGTAAGATGTGATAATCTAAAAACCAACCTTTTCGCTCCAATACTCTTCGATTTCGTCATGGACAGTTAGCCCATCATGTGTAACTTTTTTTGCCACTTTTTTTTTCGTTATCCTTGGTGATTGTTACTTTTTTTTTTTTAGTTTGTGTAACTTTTTTTTTTTTTTTGAATTTTGTCAAGTGTTTGTCACTTTTTTTTAATATGTGCAACTTTTTTAATGTGTTATTTTTTTAAAATTTATGTCACTTTTTTTTTGTCACTTTTTTTCAGTCGTCTTCTTGAAATTTCTATCACTTTTTTAGTAACAAACATCAATTTTAATAAAAGATAAATTGTATGTATTTAATAAAAAGATGACACAAAACTTTTTAAAGTGACAGTGTCACTTTTTTTAAAAAAGTGACAATTTATCACTTTTTTGTATGTTTGTAACTTTTTTCCTGCCACTTTTCTGAATTTTTTTTTTCACTTTTTATTGTTTGTTACTTTTTAAAAATTTCTCACTTTTTTTTATAACAAACATATGTTTTGATTGGTGTTTTGTTATCTTTTTAAGTATTTGTCACTTTTTTGAGTTTGTATCATTTTTTGAGTGTGTGTCACTTTTTTTTGAATTTTGTCACTTTTTTTGAGTTTGTTAAAAAAAGTGACAATACTGTATAAATTTTGTCACTATTTTACACAGTATTTTTTACTTCCTAAAAACCTTTCACATGATTTTTCAAAACACCCCTAATTTTAAGGGTATTTTTGGAAGTACCCCTAAGTTAATTAATCAAATCAGTTAAGTTAAGCCCATGATAAAACAATTTAATTAAAAAGTTTTACAAATTTCCAATACTTGTCAATTAATTAATTCATAATATCATTCTTCTAGTTCTCACTTTTGCGTGTGATCCATTGCGCTCTCAATCACAATATCGGATGACGTGAATTATTATTTTAATTTAGAGCCCGTTTGGTAGAGATTATAATCAGATTAAAACTCAATAATGGTCAAAACTCATTTCGACTTGTGCTCTTACCTTGGCCAAGGATTTCGATATCAAATTAATTGAATGAAATGTAAATCATAATCTTTTGCTAACTAAGAGTGATAAATCTTCCGTTGATCATTCACAATCTTCATATGATTCTTGACATGCCCTAGACAGACTAACATCCGACATCACCCAAGTATGGTTATCTTCATATAAGGCATTATGATGACCTCAAGTCGAATGACCAATTTCACTATCAAACTTTATAGATTACACCAACAGTCGTATAATTATCTATGTGGAATCTTTCAGCAGGTCTTTAATGTTTTATTCTCTTAACAAAACATCCACACGTTCATATAATGTCACTACATTTTAGTTTGTGAGATGAATTATTTACTTCATAAGTGAGAAATTCCATACTTGCCAGTCTAATCTCAATAATAATATTTGTATCTCGTTGTTACTTACGATCGCGAATAATTTAAAATTCAGCCATATATAATTTGTTTCTCACTTTCACAAATTCTTATAATTAACAAGTCACCAAAACGTAGATCTATGAACTCTATTAATTTAATTTATTAGTATATTAATTCAATAAATAATAGATTTGTCATAATCGCATTAAAAGTGTTTACATTCAAAATCTATTAAACTTAGGGCATAACACTTACAAACTTTCACTTGCACTAGATCCAATAACTTATATATCTAATACCATAAAAGTTTGCATGACGATCATATTTATACTGCCACAACTCTTTGTAGTGGATTTGCAATATTATAACTTGTGCGAATTTGTTCTTTTTTTTACGTCATTTCTTTGTATGATCTCTCTAATGAAATGATATCATCTTAACACATTTTTGGATTATTGATGAGACCTTAGATCCTTGCTTGCGCGATAGTTCTATTATTATCACAATACATAGGTATGTGATTAACACTCTTAGGAACTACTCGAAATTTATTAATGAACTTCTTGATCAAGACCAAAACTCTTGTTTCTTCTGAAGCAGTAATGTATTATGCTTCTGTTATTAAATCAACAATTGTTTCCTATCTAGAACCTTTTCAATTGACCGCTCCATTATTACAGAGTAATCACATATCCTAATTGATACTTACTATCATCCTAGTCTGAATGGAAGTTAGTATTAGTATATCGATGAACTCTTGTTCATTTTTATCCATATCAAGTCTTATTATTTTCCCTTAAACTTATTTTCAACCACACATTTTTTCTAATAAACACGAAAACCTAAAACTTAGTCCTACTTTTTTATTATACATTCTCGAAGAAATCATTATTACGAAATCTATTTTTTCAACAAAATGGGATCAAACAAAGGCTAAGATTTTGTCTATATAGATTGGGATTAAGCAATCTTCTAGACCTATCTGTATAGACCAAGTTGCTTCTCCCCTATCTTTCATGTAGAAGTTATTTGACAACCATAATTTCATCGAATTGAAGCACAGAGATGTTGTTTTCCATTAGTAATATGCCATCTACATATAATACTAGAATATACCATTGCTCCTACTTGTCTTAAACACATGATTCGTCCTCTTTTTGAAAAAAATCAAACCTTTTGATTGTCTCATCGAAGCGAAGATTTAAATTCTTAAAGATTTTCTTCAATCTATATATGAACAAATCAAGTTTGCATACCTTCTTAGCATCTTTGAATTCAAGACCTTCGAATTATGCCATGTACACTTCATATTTCAAGTTCTCATTAAGGAATGTAGTTTTGACGTTCATTTGCCATATTTAGTAGTCATGGTATGAGTGGACTTAAGCAAGACTACAAGTGAAAAGGTTCATTACCATTTGAAAACCCGCAAGTGAGCATGATCGTGATCAAGTAATATAGTAGTATGTAGAGTGTCGAACCCACGAGAACTACTTGTTTTATCGAGTTAGAATTAATAATACTCTCAATCGAATAGCAATAATGATTTGTAATAACTCTATCATTACGTACTAGAAATTAAAGTAAAAATGTATCATATTTTTGAGATGCACTGTTAAGATGTAGAATCTCCATTGTTAGTCCATTTTTAGTACAACAATTAAAATGACTATTTGTTATCATGCGAGTTGGTCTAAATTTCAAATTTATTTAAAAGCTTCTCTCGATAGAAATTAAATCTAATCCTATATGTGACATTTTTATATCTCTAAAAAGATACCAACATATAAGAAAGCTTTAAACGAGCTAGAATATAAAAAAAAAAATACGAAGTACAGAGGTATACCTCTATCCTCTATCGAACCTCACAATACTTATTACTACGTGCTAACGATCCTATTATCTCTCTTGATGACAATAAAATCCACAAATAATTCAACTAATGGCCAAATAATTGAAAAGCATGATAAACCATAATAAACATCCACGCATTCAAACAAATTGACGTCAAAATAATTATATAATACTAAAACTTTCAAAACAAGGGTTCATCAATATCTTAGCAATGTAAAAAATTAGCCTCACATAATATTGAAATTAAACACATAAAAGTGAAATGACATCACCGGAAATTGACAAAACGTGAACAAATCTGGAATTAATTCTATTTTCTGCCTCTGTATATCTTGCAGCCGCCAATTTCTGTTTATGTATATACTAAATTCAAGTAGCCAATTCCCAATTTTTTTCTCCAAAGCTGCTCAGTCTGCGTGTTTTAATGGAAGAAAAATCCAATTATTCTTTTGCAATTTTTGTTTCTTTCCAGCCTCCCTCTTCTTCTTCTTTTTTTCTATATGCGCGTGAGTGTCCTCCCTCCTTGGCTGCGTTTGTGTGTGTGTGTATATATATATATTCTCTTCAGCAGCAAGTAACTCTATTTTAATTCATCCAAAAAAGTCCAATTGAGGCCCATTTAATGTATTTTTCCAAGAGAAATTATAATAATTCAGGTGTTTAAAGATTTGAATTCAAAATTCAGGGACCAAATTTTATCATTCAAAAATCAGGTGGTATAAAAGCCGTTTAACCCTAATTCCTTCCCTTCCCTCTCCCCTTCCCCTCTTCCCCTCTCTTTCTCCCTCCCCTCGCCTCGCCTCGCCGTCTTCCCGTCTCTTTCTCCCTCCCCTCGCCTCGCCGTCTTCCCCTCTCTTTCTCCCTCCCCTCCCCTCGCCTCCCCTCCCCTCTCTCTTCCCTCCCTCTCCACACCCCCTCTTTGTCTTTGCGAACCGCAATGGCCGCTCTTTGCTGCATACCGCTTCGATTCGCAGCAGGTCGCCGCTAGCAATGACCGTCGTCAGCGAAGACGTCGCAATGACCTCGAAGCGACGGTCGGCTGCGTTAGCCAGCGAAGAGCACGTCGACGACCCCACGTTAGTCGGCCGCGACGCCTGGCGCTGGTTGTGGTTTGCGGCGTCGCGTCGGTGTTGCTCTATTGTTGTTGGGGTTGGTGGATCTATTGTTGTTGGCCTACGGTGGTGGTTGTGGTTGGCCGTTGGTGGTGGTGGATCTATTGTTGGGTGGTGGTGGTCGCCGTTGGTCTATTTTTGTTGGGGTTGGTGGATCTATTGTTGTTGGCCGGCGGTGGTGGTGGTGGTTGTGGTTGGCTTTTGGTGGTGGTGGATCAATCGATGTTGGGGTTCGGCCGTGTGTTTTGTGGTCAGTAGTCCGTGTTGGTCGATCCGCGACCTGTGACCAAGTATCGGCAATCCGCGACCAAATTTTGTCAATCATGACCAAAATTTTGTCAATCTCATGACCAATTACTCAAATGCGACCTAAAATTTTAATAATCATGACCTCGAAATAATATGTGACCAACTAATTTAAAAATCATGACCTCGAAATAATTTGTGACCTACAAATTTTTTGATATGTGACCTTAAATAATTTGCGATCAAAAAATTTGACGATATGTGACCAAGAATAAATCAGAATTTAAAATTATGAATATGTGACCATTAATCACAAAATGTGACTTTATTATCTTTATTTAATAAATATTTTTAATTAATTAAATAAATACCTGATTTTTGAATTTTTAAACTATTTACCTTATTTTTGAATTGAGGTAAAGAAAACACCTTAAATATGATTTTTTCCCTTTTTCCAAGTCATCTTTTATAGTTAATGAAATTTAATCCTTCACTTTCTAATGTACGAAATTTGATCTCCAAACTTTGCATCAATAGTCAATTTAGTCCCTGCACTTTAGATTTTGCCACCTTTCGCCACCTTTTGCTTCTTTCAATCAATTCTTTTTTCATTCATAGAGTTTCACCTATTAAAGATAAAACACAACAATTGAGAATATATTTTATCAAAAGAATTATCAAATATTTTTATTTTAGGTTCCGAATAAGTGTAAAAAATTACACTCATCATTCATCAAAGTCAAGTCCTTGTCTTTATTTATAACTTTTTGCTACTAGCTATGCATGGACGTTTCCATCCACATTGACCTATTTCTTGTGAACCCATTTACAACTTATGAATTTTATTCTAACAGGCAGGTCGACTAAGGTCTAAACCTTGTTTACATACATCGAGTTCATCTCGAATTCCCTGGTTCATGTCATCTCTTTGAGTCAAGACTTGACTTTGCTTCTACATAATTAGTATGTTCATCATCCTCGATTAGTAATGTTTGATTAGTAATTCATACCTTCTAGGAGGTCAAATGATCCTACTAGGCTTACGTGGAGTCGGAGTGTCTTCAGGAGCTTCTACTTTCTAATCAAGAGTTTGTCCCTCAGTAGGTTTTGGATTAGACTCAGGTTCATCTACTTGATCAACTATTTCTATGGACTCTTGAACCTCTTCAAGTTCTAATTTTCTCCCATTGCCCTTTCCTAGAATGAACTATTTCTCTAGGAAGACAAAATGTTTTCAGACGAAGAATTTATTCTCAATAGGATTATAGAATTGATATTTAATTATCTCTTTTGGATAGTTCACAAATATGCATTTATCGGACTTGGACTATAGTTTACCCGATTCAGTGCACATAAGCGTCACAGTTCCAAACTTTTATATGAGATAAGTTGAGCCTTTTACCTTTTCATAACTCGTATAGAGTTTTATCAACTAATTTAGATAGGACACGATTTAGTGTAGCATGCGAAAATTAGTGCATGACCATAAAATGATATTGGGAGGTTTGTATGGCTTATCATTGATAGTACTATATATAATAGAATACGATTCATTCTTTCAGATACACCATTATGTTGCGGTGTATGTGACAGAGTCCACCGCGAGAGAATCCCATTTTTCTTCAGATAATCTAAAAATTCACTTTTAATATATTCTCCATCTCGATCAGATTTTAGTGTGAGAATACATTTACTTTATTATTTCTCTATTTCTAGCTTGAATTTCTTGAACTTTTCAGGAGCTTCATACTTTAATTTTATCAAGTATATATAACTATATCTAGAATGGTTATTAGTAAACATGATGACGTAAGAAAAACCTCCTCTAGTGGTATTGACATGGGTCCACACACATAAGTATGTATTAGGTCCAATAATTGTGCGGTTCCTTCTCATTTTCCTAGTAAAAGGAAATTTGGTCATCTTACCTAGAAAGCATGCTTTACATTTGTCAAATGATTAAAAATCAATTGATCCCAAATATCCATCTTTATGTAATTCGAAAATACGTTTTTCATTTATGTGACATAGTCCGTAGTGCCAGAAATATGTATTATTTAAGTTATCACTTTTATGTCTTTTATTTTCTATGTTCATAATAGAGGACTTAGTATCAATAATATAAATTTCATTTTGTAATTTACCACAACCATAAAAGATCTT
The DNA here is from genome assembly GCA_035079005.1 of Fraxinus americana. Classification (NCBI taxonomy): domain Eukaryota; kingdom Viridiplantae; phylum Streptophyta; class Magnoliopsida; order Lamiales; family Oleaceae; genus Fraxinus; species Fraxinus americana. The sequence goes on along the minus strand of CM068728.1, from coordinate 8,529,567 downwards.
ATCAAGATAAAAGGAACAACAATTGTGTTTTAATATTAATTGAAAAACCATTTACGTTCAAATATGAAATTGAAATAATGTTTTTTTGGTAATGGTGGGAACAAAATAACAATTTTCTAATTCTAATAGTAAACCAGAACTTTGAAGGCAATTGTAAGAAGTATGTTCCTACAGCTAATACAGCAACCCTTGATCGATTTTCCACATGCGGGTCAACTTCTCCTTTCTGCAGTAGTCTACTTTTCTTTAGTCCCTGAATATTTATATAAATATTTATATAAATATGAGATCCACATCTAGTATCTAATACTTAAGAACCTAATGAAGTAGACATATTAATCTCAATAACAAAGATACCCGAAGTAGAAGTTTCAGAAGACTTATTTTCCTTCAAACACGCGAGGTAAGCGTTGCAGCCCATCTTCTAATGACCTTTCATTCCACAATGATAGTGTGTGTCATCAGACTTGGTATTGTCCTTGTTAGTTTTGACTGTCTTTTTGTTTATCTTAGTCTTCTTGGATGCTTTCTTAGAGCCTCCTTTAAATTTTCTCTTAGTGCTCTTAGAAGAATAAAATCACAAACCCTAAAATTGATTTTAGGGACAGTGCTAGCTATTGTTAGCATCATCCCTGCGATGTGCGACTACACATTGCCACTATTATGCAATGTTGACGTTTCGTCGTTGTAGCCGTGGTTTGCGCTACTACAAAAACTACAACAACACTTGTCATTGCAATTGGTAGGCGTTGCTGCCTTTGTGCACATTAGCATGCAGCCTTGTGTGCGCAACATGTTTCCATGCACGTGTGACGTTGCTCATCATCGATTTTTATTGTCAGATCGTTGTCTGTCTACCACTCTTTAACCTAGTTTTGATTGAAAAATTATTTTCTTTTTAAAAGCAGATTGTAGAAGATGAAAATAATTTTTTTAAAAGCTAGAAACAAGAAAATAATAACAATTAACTTTTGATTGTTTCAAATTTCAAAAACAACTTCTAACAAACACAAAGTTGACTTTGATATCAATGTTGAGAATTTAATTATACATGCACAGCGGAATTTAAAAATAATTTTTATTATTCTATAAAATCCAAAAAGGAGCCTAACAATCTTAACCCGTCAAAAGTTACTTTAGGGGTTGATTGACAAGACTTTTAATAAAAATTTTAACAGATTTTGATAAAAATTAATGTAATGTTTGATGAAAAGGTTAATAAAAATTGTCAGTTGTGGAATAATTAAAAAGACGAATAACAAATGTATCATGTCATATAAATTACAAACTGTGAGTGAAGAAGGTAGACCCACTGATATAAATGGATCAATAATAGTGGGGAATGGGCAATCACGGAGAAAAAAGAGGAGAATAAAAGAGAAGGTGAAAAATAGAAAGGAACAAAAACACTTTGTCACGGGGCACAGAATTCTATCAATCCACCTTCTATTTCCTTGGTCACTTCTTCCTGCCCTGCTTCGTCTGAGCGAATTAACCTTTTGGACACTATCATGCTCCTATTTTTGAATTTTAATCCTCCATTTAGGGACGGAGCGAGAGCTGGATTAAAATTTTTAATCCCGTTGAGTTCGAAAAATACTGAAACAAGATAAAAAATTGGAATAACTACCAAGTTTTGTATAATTCATTAAAAAACAACTGAGGTCTAAAAGACAGAAATAAATAATAATTAAAACCCTAGCTACCTAGTCGTGTACATGTCACAAAATTATAAAGCGAGCTCGTTCTATTCAATATGTAGATGGGGCCGGATTTGTGACATTTGGAATTGTCATTCACACGTCCCCAGTGGAAGAATAGTGAAATTTCCCCAGCATATGATGTCCTTACCGAATCCCATTATTGATTGGGGTTGTCGCCCAGCCGAGGTGATGTGCCAAGACTGTTTTGTCTTCTGCTGCACATGTAAAATATAGGAGTCATAAAACGTTAGTGTATTTAGGATGTGTTTGAGCCACATTATTTTGGAAAAATGTAATTTGGAATAGTAGATTGATGGAGAATGTGTGGTTGAAAAAGAAAGAAAAGTTATTGATGTGATGGAAAATATTATTTTATTGAAGAATGTGTGGCTGTAAATGAGTAGAAGAATGCGAATTAAAATTTTAATGTGTACCAAACAAAGACTTAGTCAAAACTATCCATAAGTTGTACATTCATTTTAAGACAGTAGAATATATAGAACAAAAAAGTAACACTTCACACTAATACCCTTCTACATGTTGTTTATTCCAAGTAAATCTTAAGACTCTTTATCAATTCATTATTGAAAAGGAATTCTATTAACCAATGTTTTAAAATTAGGACTAGCCAAAAAAAAAATCTTTTAGTGTCTTGGTTTTGCCCCCACAAAAGTGGGGGGGTAGATGATTAAATTGTGAAGATTACCTTTGTCAGAAGGAATCTTGAAGCGATGGTTGATTGAATTTGCAGGGTCCCCACTGAGTCACATGTACTGGGGTTTAAGACAAACCTGGATCGTGTACTACTTATAGTTTGTGACGCCCAGCAATACTGAGAGATACTAAACTGTCTGAATAACATAATCAGCCAAACATCCCCCATTTGCAAATTGACCACTTGCCTTGGCCAAAAACTCCATTCTTCTGCATTATTCATCACTTCCCACATGGTAAATAGTGAATGATCTGTCCGTTCAAGAAAGACCGTGTTCGGTAAGTTGGGCTAGACAGTACTTGCGTTCGACTATAGAAACCTTAATGTACAGCTTGTGGAAAACTATGTAGTAATTATAAATAGTTCTAAGAAAAATGGGAAATCATTCAGCGATCTTGTTATCATTTGTTTGTGGTTGAATTGAATTACCAACTGTACTTTGTCTGTTGCTGTGTTTTTTTGTTATCTTTTGGTTCTGAAAGAACGTCAATGAAAGTTTACATAATTACTCCATCTTTGGTCCCTATCCACTTGCAGCACACCAATCAATGGCATCCCTCCATGAACTGCTATCTGAAGAAGGATTTGAGCACCAAAAATCTCTGGAAAACCGAAAAAAGGTGAAGTTCAGGGATAGGAGAGTCCAAGATGAGTCGATTCCACTGCCTATTTACATATGCCACGACAGAAGAAGATTTGATGCTTCATCTAAGCAGAGGAGTGAAAAAGCCAGTTCAATTAACGGGTCTTCGGTTTTTTCATCAAAAAGAAGGGGTTCGGAGTCTGAGAGATCGAATACGAAATCTATAGCAGAAGTGACTCCAAGAAAAGATGAGCCTGCAATTGAAGATGCAGCTATTAAAGCTGTGATTTCTATATTGAGTGGATATGTTGGCCAGTATTCAAGAGACAAGAATTTTCGGGAAACGATCAGAGAAAAGTGTTATTCTTGCTTTGTGAAAAGGAATAATTATTCATCACAAAATGGAGTTTTTGCCAATATGGAATTGGGAATTCAGAGTATTGAGAGAGTGGTAGAAAGTCGAGAGACAAATAAGAAATCATTGAAGAATTCTGTTAGGCTGTTGAAAATTGTAGCATCCTTGAATTCCAAAACCTCAAGAGATGGTTCAACTTTTGGAACACCCAATTCATATCTCTCAGCCTGTGCACAACTTTACTTATCAATAGTTTACAAGATTGCGAACAATGATAGAAATTCGGCTAAACACGTCCTGCAAGTTTTTTGTGATTCACCATTTCTTGCACGAACACACTTGCTCCCTGAACTTTGGGAACATTTCTTTCTTCCCCACTTACTTCACCTCAAGATTTGGTACACTAGAGAGCTTGAATTTCTTTCTAATTCGGAGTACGTTGACAAGGAGAAAAAGATTAAGGCTCTTAACAAGTTATATAATAGTCAATTGGATTTTGGCACAATACAGTTTGCTTTTTACTACAAGGAGTGGCTTAAAGTTGGTGCTCCGGCTCCTGTTGTTCCTTCAGTTCCTTTGCCTTCAAAAATAAGCCGTGCTCGTTCAAGAAGGATATCTTTGGACTCTTCAACTTCTTATCATTCCATCAGTAATAAATCACTGTAAGTTCTAGTTAAATAGATGTTCTATCATCTCTTTTCATAGGAGAATGAGAATAGATTATATACTTTTTTCCCCTGTGTCTTTGTGCCCAAAGATATCATGCTGTTTTTGGGCATCCAAAGGAAGAAGAGAAGTTCTGTATTGTAGAAGAAGAAATCAAGCATTGCAGTCATGTTGAAGTAGGTAACTGGTATCCTCTCGAATAAGTGAAATTTTTAGATAGATGATATTGTAAACTTGATTTATATTTATCTTAATAATCTTGACAGGAGAGAGCTATGGATCAACAATTGTCGTCAAGTCAAAGTTACAGAAAACCTAAAGTTGAATTATGGCCAGAAAATCAGAAATCAGACTATTTCAGGTTTTTAGCTTGCCGCAGTGAACCAACACAGTGCTTGGTAGAGGAAAACTATATGCCCAAAAATGCCATAATCAAGAAAGCTGAAAATATCCATCTTTCTCCATCCAACGACGTAGTGAGAGCCATTTCTGCTATTTGCTCCTTAGGTAGCCTGACTGATTGTGAAATGGCGATTCGTGTGGTGAGCAAAGTTTGGTTGGATTCTCACGGAGATCCCACATTTGAAAATTCATTATCACAGGTTCCTGTAATGGAAGGAATAATGGAGGTTTTATTTGCCTCTAATGATGATGAAATTTTGGAACTTGCAATCTCAATTTTAGCAGAACTGGCAACAAAGAGGGAGTTGAATGCAAAAATCATATTGAATTCATATCCAAACCTTGATGTCTTCCTAAGATTATTGAGAAGTAACTGCCTATTTCTGAAAGCTGCAGCTCTACTTTACTTAGTGAAGCCAAAGGCAAAACAGATGATATCAACAGAATGGATTCCACTAGTCCTTCGAGTTCTAGAATTCAGTGATCAGACACAATCTTTATTCACAGTTCGAAGCAGCCCTCAGGTGGCAGCATATTACTTCCTAGACCAACTTTTAACAGGTTTTGACGAAGACAAAAATTTAGAGAATGCTAGACAAATCATTTCATTAGGTGGGTTGAGCTTGCTCGTGAGAAGGATGGACGTCGGGGACACTTGTGAGAAGAACAAAGCTGCTTCTGTTTTACATTGTTGTATTCAAGCTGATGGAACCTGTCGACACTACTTGTCCAAAAACTTGAAGAAGGACACTATCATATCCCTCCTTGTCCTTGGAAAGCAAATGAATTCTCATGGACATGCTCTTGCATTACTGACAGAGTTACTCTGCCTTAACAGGTAACAATTTCAGTTATATGATTATACAGTTATTTCTTTAACATTGTTGGCTAAATTAAGCGATCCTGATCTTTTGGAATCACCAGAAGAAACCAGAGAGAAGAATTCTTAAGTGGACTAATAACGGGATGGGGCTGCTTAAACACAATGCATATTTTGTTACTCTACCTCCAAATTGCAAGGCCAGAAGAACGCCCAATAGTTGCGGTCATATTGCTACAGCTAGATCTAATGGTTAGTTCCAAGTAGTCTTCTTTCTCTTTTTTTCCTCCAACACACACGATATTCAGAATTGAAATGCGAACAAGGTCAATTCTTAGACTGGCATTTATGCTTAAGTTATTCTACAGGGAGATCCTTTGGAGTATAGTGTATATAGAGAAGAGGTGGTAGATGCAATGGTGAAAGCTTTAGATTGTCGGGTGTTCAACGGGATAGTCCAGGAGCAATCAGCCAGAGCCCTCCTAATTCTAGGAGGGCAATTCTCTTATAACGGAGAGCCAATAGTGGAGAAATGGCTCTTGAGAAAGGCAGGCTTTGACGAGAAGTCAGAAGACTCATTTTATGGGAGGGACATCGGTATTGATGGATACTTACACTCGGTGAGTCCTATGCTCCATAAAATGCTGAACTGTTTCTGCGTATCCTTTGAATACTATAAAATCTTTGTGAATTTGATCTTGATTTCCAATTATTGAGCTTATCTATTTTATGCTGACAATTCTCAGAATAAAGAGGACAAAACAATGGAAATTTGGCAAAGAAAAGCAGCTATGGTGTTGATTACCGCAGGCAACAGGAAGCTTCTTGAGGCTCTTTCGGATTCAATGGCTAATAGTATCCCGTGCCTGGCACGAGCAAGCCTTGTGACTGTATGCTGGATGAGCATTGGTCTCCATTCCCTTGGGGATATAAACCTTAAATTTAAGGCATGTTCAGTCCTCATGACACAACTAGTAGAATCCTTGAATTATGACAGGCCTCTCGAGGAAAGAATTCTGGCATCATTCTCATTACTCAGCCTTATAAAGGGTACAGGTAAGAGAATTTCCATCGATTGTAGCTTGAACTTGAACCAAATGTCTCGTTAAATCAAATGTTCTTAACAATTTTCTTGTACTGCCCTTTTCTTCCAGATTATTTTCCCAAACCATTGCCAACAGATAAAGAGCTTCTGAGTCGCCTTTCAGAACTCTCCCAAGTAACATGGACAGCTGAGGAGCTTATTTCTATTATGGCAAACAGTTGGAAAGATTAATGAAGAAATTTAACAAGATGATTAGCATTTAAGTCTCAGTTTGCAGTAGAAATTCGGCAGCTACCACAGCCCCTGCTTCTCCAGGCGAAACTCCAGGTTGAGGAGTTACTCATAATGCTGCCAAGATGTCAGTACCTTTGGTTTCGTATTGAGGAGTATAGTAAGTCAATTATAAGCGTTTTCTACTTCATTTGAATGCATATACTTGGCATCTTGATCTTGTGTATTGGTTTTGAAGGAAATTTTTGTTCGAATACCTTGTATTGTGTGTCCTCTGTGAAGGAAGGTATGTTACTGATTTCATCATTCTGTAAACTAGAAATTCCCCTATAAATAGATGAATTATATACTTCGCTAAAACTTTCGAATACTCTTTCATCTATGCTTGCTTCAAGTGGAAGATGGAGACTGTTAGATGGCTTAAGGGAGAGTATTGATAAAGTAGAGTAAATGTAATTGCCAAATTCTGCAATTTAAGATCCAGTTTTTGTATTAAGGTATGAATGTAAATATACAAATCCTTCAATCAAATTCCTGAATCTACTATAGATTTAGAAATAGCCAATGCCACAAATTTTGTTGAATTCAGATTCTAACAAGGAGTGACTTCTTTCGTCTTAAACAATGTAGGTTCATTACCATATAATCTTGGGACTCTTTATTAAAGAGCCTAGTCAAACAATGTATTTGGACAAAGAGGATTTTGTCAATGTTTGTTGGTAAAATGGCCTCCATTAAAAAATAGAATAAATAAATGGTATAAAAGGTCCAAAATATCCCTATCATCAAAAGATTCAAATATCCTTTCAATCCATTAAATTTCCCAATTCGTCTTCAATTCAATTAACACGAGCTCTCCATCTCGGCATCTCCTATGCTTGCTTCCCCCCACAAAATCTTGTTATTTATTGTATTACTCACCTCTATTTTCCTACGTTTTGAGTATTTGAACAAGAATTTTGGTTTTTAAGTTATCTACATTAAAACCTCTAAATATTTGAAGAAAAAAGAAAGGTATTTTTGGTAATTTCGTGTACATTGGTCTTTTTATTGTTCAATACAGTTTGAAATGATATTTTAGCTGATTAATTTTCCACAGTTGGTGTTTTTCTGTACTGGGTATAACTATTGGACGGTCTACAGCATAGAACGACACTCCAGTCGTTTTACGTAGTGTAGAACGACAGTACAGTCGTTATCTTCCATGTAAAATGACAATACGAACATTATCTGCTTAGTCTGCAATTTAAATGAATTCAACTTATCATTATCGTGGCTCGGACGGGTTGCGACTCTTCAAAATCGATTTTATTGGCAGAAGCGACTTGTGTCGTTTTCAAAACAGTAACGACAGTTGTGTCGTTTTCTTTTTCCTATTGATTAAGTAATGAGCATAAATCCCGAATGTTGAAAGGAGCGTGTTCAGCCTGCAATAAATGGGTCTCGTTTATCGATTATCATGGCTCGGACGGGTCGCGGCTCTTCAAAATCGTATTTATTGGCAGAACGACACTTGTGTATTGGAACGACACTTGTGTCAATCTGTTGATTTTTTCAATATTTTGCTACTTTTCAAAACAAGGACATCAATGATTGGACCCCCCCAACCTAAGAAGGACGAAAATATTGATTGTGTGACAACTAGCGGTGGAATTGATATAAAATATAAGGTATGAAACGGTGAAAGCACAAGTCTTAGTCTAGATTCGGTTGAAAGTACAAGGAATGGGCATATCTCAAGTATTTTGTAATGGGCGTGTTCAGCCTACAACTTAAATGGGTTCCGTTTATCGATTATCATGGCTAGGATGGGTCGCGGCTCTTCAAAATCGTATTTATTGGCAGAACGACACTTGTGTATTGGAACGACACTTGTGTCGTTCTGTTAATTTTTTTCAATATTTTGCTACTTTTCAAGGTAAGGACATCAATGATTGGACCCCTCAACCTAAGAAAGACGAAAATATTGATTGTATGGCAACTAGCGATGGAATTGATATAGAATATAAGGTATGAAATGGTGAAAGCACAAGTCTTAGTCTAGATTCGGTTGAAAGTATAAGGAATGGACATATCTCAAGTATTTTGTAAGGGGCGTGTTCAGCCTGCAACTTAAATGGGTTCCGTTTAACGATTATCATGGCTATGATGGGTCGCGGCTCTTCAAAATTGTATTTATTGGCAGAACGACACTTCTGTCGTTCTATTAATTTTTCCAATATTTTGTTACTTTTCAAGGCAAGGACATCAAGGATTGGACCCTCCCAACCTAAGAAGAACGAAAATATTGATTGTGTTGCAACTAGCGGTGGAATTGATATTGAATATAAGGTATGAAACGGTGAAAACACAAGTCTTAGTCTAGATTCGGTTGAATGTACAAGGAATGAGCATATCTCAAGTATTTTGTAAGGGGCGTGTTTAGTCTGCAACTTAAATGGGTTCCGTTTATCGATTATCATAGCAATGATGGGTCGCGGCTCTTCAAAATCGTATTTATTGGCAGAATGACACTTGTGTCGTTCTGTTGATTTTTCCAATATTTTGCTACTTTTCAAAACAAGGACATTAAGGATTGGACCCCTCAATCTAAGAAGGACAAAAATATTGATTGTGCGACAACTAGCGGTGGAATTGATATAGAATATAAGGTATGAAACGGTGAAAGCACAAGTCTTAAGTACAAGGAATGGGCATATCTCAAGTATTTTGCAAGGGGCGTGTTCGGCCTACAACTTAAATGAGTTGGAGACATGGGTGGCCCAAATAGAAGGTTGAGGAGGACATGGGATGGCATAGACGAAAAGGTTGGGACTCTTAGAGGAATTTACACTAAAATCATATGAATTCATTTAAAAGACTATTTAAATGATGTATGCATTATCTAAATTAATAGCTCAAGATTTTAGATTAATAAATTGAACATATATTAGAGTAGGCAAATGTTTGGGTTCAAGTCGAATCGTCACTTATTTAGTCCATTTTTGACAATCATTACTTCAGAACTCTTTAATTTTCATACTTATTTTCATCCACATATTTGAACAATAAGATATTTGATACGTAAACCAAATTTTTTTTTATTTTTTTATTTTTTAATCACACATTATTCAAAACATCATTATTCAAAACATAATTTTTTTCAAAATAACAATCAAATATAGGCTAAATGACATTGTGTATACGTTAGCTTTAATAGAAAAAAAAAATGAATCTTGCATTCACATGAAAAAGCGTGTTGAAAATTATTTGTGAGAAACACGTATCTTTATTTTCTATATTATCAAATGATACTTCGTGATTTCTAAAAGATTGCCGGACATAGACCCAGTATATATAGAATTTAGTGCAAATTTTGTCTAGGGAAAAATTCACTTTCCCTACTTTATCTTTACCCTATTTCAAAAATAACAAAACAACTTTTACATTTCAAAAATCAGATTTTTTGACCTATATATACACATATTTATAAACATTTATTTATTTATTTAAATATATAAAAAGATATAAATAAATAAATAAATAAATAAATATATAAAATTAACCCACCCCCACGACCACCACCCCACCACGCCGGCGACTGCTCCGGCAATGTCTCTGATTCCGATGACTTCTCCGGCGACTACTCCGATTCCGGTGACTGTTTCGGCGACTGCTCCGATTCCGACGACTATTCCGATGACATGAATTTTTTGCACGGTCACAGCCCAGATCACAAGTCACACCTGTGTCACAGTCACATCAGTGTCACGCCTAAGGTCACGAGTGTCACAGTCCAGGTCACAGCCAAGGTCACAGGTCACAACACATGATTTTTTGTTTATAATAATTGATAACACAATAAGGCTCACGTCTCACATTTTTATTAATAGTCACATATTATTTTCAAATGGTCACAGCACAAGTCACAAAATTATATTGCACATGGCTCACGATTTTGTTCATAGTCCTATTTTATTTTCAAATGACTCAGATTCTGGTTGATAGTCACAAGTTTATTTCAAATGGCCACAGCACAGGTCACAGAATATTTTTTGGGCATTGCTCAGGTTTTTATTGATAGTCACAGCATCGGTCACAGCACATGGCTCAGGTCACAGCATTGGTCACAGAGACTATACAGCACCACCTCACCACCACCACCGTCTTATACGCCCTAACCCTAGTACGTCGCTGCTACCATAGCCGGCAACTCACCACAACCATCATAACTAACGTCGCCAACACAGCCTGCCTCACCAATCGACGGCAAACCAAACACCACGACAATCTCCGGTACCAACACGACCGCCACCACCAAAATCATTGCACAACCACAGCAAAACAAAGATCCAAAACCGCCACGACCACTGCCCGATCTACCAAAAAAAAAAGATACAAAACCGCCACCAATCACACCAACGAACCATAACCACGAAATCCGCCACCGCCATCTGCCCCCACGACACAGCCACCGCCACCGTCCTGTCACCGTCAACACTACCACAGACATCACCACCACACCACCGCCACCAGATCGCACCAACAGACCACCCCTCAACCTAAATTTCTATCCCCGAACATCCCCAAATTTCAATCCCCAAACGAGCGACGAACGATGTTGCGGAAACACCGCAATAAGGTGTTGCTACTACTACCAACAGCGGCACCTTGCTTCGTCGTCTCAACTGCAGCGACGAGCTGCTCGTAGCTTCATCGATGGTGCCAACAGCGGCTTCACCGTTGCATCTACAGTGCGATGCGCTGCAGCCCGAGCATGTCGCCGGTGACCCGCCTCCGATGCAGTTCCTCAACGCCGGAGCTTTGTTACCAGCGAAGGGTTGGTGTAGGGAGACACAGTGAAGGGAGGCGGTCGGTTTAGAAATGGAGAGAGTGTGTGAGAGAGAGAGAGGAGAGAGTGAGAGGGGGCGGCGACGGGTGCGAGAATGTAGAGAGAGAGAGAGGGGTGAGAAATTAGGGATTTTAACTTGGGTGGGGTAAGTTGGGGTGTATATAAATGAACTTTTATAATATTATTATTAATATTTAATTAAATATTAAAAACTTGTATCTATATAAAAATATCTGATTTTTGCAAACTAAAACTTAAAATCTGATTTTGGAATTTAGATCTTCAAAAGTAGGGCTCCATGTAATTTCCACTTTTGTCTTTCGGGTGCGGCCAAAATAAGCCCACTACTTTAATGGGCCATTTTGTCTCTGTCTTTGACCTTTCGGATTTTGGGTTCACGTGTTTCAATTTTAGGAAATTTACATACATAGAAATAGTGAAAATTACATGCCAACAAGTATTTAAAGACTAGAATTTCATAAATAAGCTAGGAAGTTTATTTGTTCACATATCGGATATTAATTAAATATTAAATATCTCAACTCAATTTAATTCCAAACTCTAAAAATCATCGCATTCTATTCTCGCTCTCCGTCTTTTATCTTCTCACTCTCTCCACCTATCCACACCCCCTTAATTCAGCGACGATGACAGCGGTACACCCATTGTTGGAGATCGTTGTCACACACACGATGGCGACGCACCTACTGTGAGAGTTTGCTGCCGCAACATACTTTCTCTTTTTACGCTCCCTCACTCTCGAGCATCACGTCGAGCGCCAACTCAAAACGGCACTCCACTCGCTGCCGGAGATGGTGGCAACGCACCCATTGTCAAAGATCACCGCCGCATACATTTTCTCTTCTCACTTTCTCTCACCATCGGAGCATCACGTTAATCACCACCTCACAGAGGCGCTCCACCCACTGTTGGAGATGGCGGCGATGTGAGTGCCGCTGCTACAGCGGCGACATGTCATATTTTTTTCGTTGGTTTTTTTGTTTGTTTTGATTGTTGGTGATTTGCTTGGTTGTTAGTGGTGGTGCGATAGTGGTGACTATGGTAGAGTGTTAGTGGTGGTTGTAGTGAATTTTGTTGACAGTGGATTGGATTTGGTGGTGGTGGTGGTGTTGGTAGCTGTAACGGGGTGAGGGTGGTCGCAAGTGGCCGTGGTGACGATGATAGTAGTGGTGGTATGTGACCAACTATTTGGTGTATATGACCAACTATTTGGTTATCCGTGACCAATTATTTAATTGTGACCTAAAAATTCGATAATTTGTGACCAATTAATTTGAAAATTCGTGACCAACAAATAAATTATGACCTATAATTTTTTTTGATTCATGATCGATGAAATAATTTATAACCAATTAATTTGATAATATGTGACCTTGTGACCTATAAGTACACACATGTGATAATTAATTATATAATTGCGACCATAATATATTTAATTAATTAATATCTGAGTTTTGAATTTTGGAACTTAAAACTTGAAAATTGAATTGTCCCATACTTAATGCTTGACTTATAAATTTTTCCCATATAAATAAAAATGGTGGTTGATTTAGCCTCCATTTGTCTTCCATTCTTTCCAAACTATTTTTTTTTAAAACATTTTCATTTTCAACCACACATTCATAAAATAAAATATTTTATGCTTAAATCCAATATTTTCCTTACTTTTTAACTGCACATCCTCCAAAAATTCATTATTCAAAATAATATTTTTCAAAAAAATAAAAATAAAAAATGGCCACCAAATGAGGGCTTAATTTAGCACCACCTTTTTAAAGTTAAAACGAAGAATAATGCTATATTAAATCAATGGTGCCCATGAATCATTGGTGTTGAGCACCAGTTTAGGTTTTAACATATTATAGATTCTATTAACTAGGTCATAAATCAATGTATTTAATTGAATATTTAATTTAATGTCACAAGTGTTGTTTCCTAGGCTGGTATTAAACAACAGTAATACTAAATAAAATTACTTTAAAATTAATGTTGCCCCGCTTAACATGATTTGGAAAGGTAATGCTATGGGAAATGGAACAAAATAATGATATTTAGCCTCATTGAACCTAGATTAATTAAATATTATATTAAAATTAAGTATACAATACTTGAAGAATTAATTTAATAATATTGACATACATTACACAAACAAAACTTGAAGAATTAATTTGTACCTAGATTAATTGATCATCTTAAAAATATATTAAGAAATAATTCTGAATATTTGAATAAAGTATAAATACAAAGTACTCATTTAATGGTACAAAAGTATAATACTAAAATAGTATATATTCCTTGGTATCGATTCTAAATTAACTAACATTCACGTTAGTTCATGTATCGTATTTGCTAGTCTTACTACAATTCAATTATTTCAATAATACCTTACATTTCATTTTTCAATATATATTTAATTTCTTGTTATATTATAATGAATTATTTTTTCAACTATTTACTTATTATCAATGTACATTAGGCATATTCATTTCACTTGTATGCTTTCACCATAGGAAACCCAATTACAAACTGTAATAAATACTACAATATACTTGTTCATGCACGTATCCTATATTATTAATTCTCAATTAATTAACATTCGCATTCATTTAATTAATATTCATCTTCATTTATGTATTTCAAAGTGTGCATGAACTTGAATTAATTTGTATAGTAGATTAAATGAATAATCTTGATAAGACATTGCACCCAGATTAATTAAATATTATACTAAAATACATTATGTATATAAAACTTGAAGAATTAATTTAATAATATTGAAATACACTACGTATACAAAATTTGAAGAATTAATTTGTATGTAGATTAATTGATTATCTTAAAAATATATATATGTATAATAATTAACATTTATTTTCAAGGGCTTGCATTTCTCTCATATTTAATTCAAAAGAGTAAATGAAGTATTCTAATTGGCTTCTTCAACTATTTAAATTGTTTTCAAAAATTGATTTTTATTTCATTGCACTCATCTAATATTTTGCTTTCTTTCTAACACATCAACACAGAGGTTTTGGCTAAATTGGGGTTGCTTCCGAATCATGGAATCAAAGTGTATAAGAGAATTATCGATGTATGAAATTGAATGGATCATTAAAGTGACGGTAGTTCAAAAAGGTTTGGTTGAATCTTATACCAAAAATGCTGAAAAACTTGATGTTTTGAGACTCATCCTAATTGATAAAGAGGTAATATGTATGCAACAATGACTATTTATTTTGTAATTACGTTATATTTTAGAAGTAATATAGCATTTGGCTTCCCTACATGGATATAAAATTCAAGCCAAGTTATTCAATGATGCAATTGAAAATTTTGATGCTGTAATTGAGAAGGGAAAATCTTACATTATACGAAATGGAAATGTTATGTTGAAATATGTAAGTGTACGATATCGTTGATAAGTAATAATAAAATAAGTAGTGAGTTATCGTCCCACGAGAAATAACGTTTAATCATATTTCACCAGTTAATACTAAATTCGATATTCGTGACACAAAAGAGGTAATTTTGTTATTATTTATAATAATCCTAAACTAAGAAATTAAATAAAATATTTATCTAATATGTGAATGTTTGTATTTAAATCTTGAATCCCCATATTGCCATCTAATTTAATTCTTAATTCGTAATCTAGTATATTCATGCATTCAAGACAATCGATAATCCACTTTTATTCAATATTTTTTTTCAAGATATATTAAACATATGTTTAACACGACCCGATCAAATTCCTAGTCCGAATTTATGTAAAAAACATGCATTGATTCATAAGATTTATCACAAATGATTGCACATGCCATAGATATTATTCTTAATATCTATTACCCATATGTTAATTTTGTCGCATTCTGGACTTATTGTGAGTATTTCTATACTACAACAAGTAACTTATTATCTAATTTGTGATCAAACAATCAAATAGATAAATGAGAATGCAAAATCAATAAAGAAAAATTTAAAAATACTAAATTAATTGTCTTGAATTAAAATAAATATAAAATATGGTTCATCATTCATCAAATACAATGAAAAACTTATTTTAACATTCTTATAATTAAATTACACAAGAATAATTGAAAAAAATTACCCGAAAATAAGAAAGATGGAAGAAATATGAGAAATCCACGTTCTTGACTCAAAACTTGAAACCGGGTTATGAATATTCAAAATTCTTGTATGATTTGTTTTGAATTGATGCATAGACTTTTTTATCGCCTTCAAAATATGTAGAATATGATGAAATTTAGGTCAAATGGAGGTTCTCCATGTTTTGGTATTTCAAGGATGTTAAAAAATTTGCATTGAATTGTTACCAAAACAAAAATAAGAAAAATTGGATTTTTTCCGATTTTATACTGAGGTGCACACCTAGTACAAACTAGAGCGAGCACATAAACCCTTGAGGCAGCCTTAGGCATCTCAGAAGAGGAGGAGGCACGCACCTCCTCTACAGGCCTAGGCGTGCGCCTAAACTTGTCTTGAGCAGCTTTCAGTATTTTTGTCATAACTTTCTCTCCCGATATCCAATCGAAGTGATTGAAAGTGCGTTAGAAAGCTAACTCAAAGGGATAAAATTCTTCTAGAGGTATCCATTCTCCAATTCGAACGTATCCTATGCCAAAAAACGGGTTACAATCTAGGATTGGAAATCTGGAGCATAACTCTTTTGGTTGGAAATTAATGTTTGATAATATTTTAACTATATTTGATCCATTTGATCTCTTTTCTCATCCAATTGTTATCTATCACTCTCGAATTTTTATCATGAGGTCTGTCACAACTTTTGAGTATTTGCACTTTATTCCCCGAACTTTAGATTTGCTTTATTTTAGTCATTTTCAATTCTTTCTTTCAATTCTTCGTCCAAACATGAGTTTTTTTCCTAATAAAAGCAATAAATAACAAATTAGGTACTAATCCATCCAAAGAATAACAAAATATCATCATTTAGGACCCTGAATAAATGTAGAAATTACACTTATCAGGAAACATAAGACTTGTCAATGGGAAGTATCGAAATGTAAACGATGAAATCAAATTGTCTTTCACAATCGCAACGGAGGTAGAAGATATTACTGAATGTATATGTGATAAGATATCAAACTCTTTTCTTCAATTCAATATAGTACCAAATTTTGCTAGTGGAGATATCGTGATTGGTAATTATACTTTTCAATCAAATGCATAGTTTACAATCATGTTCGGAGAGTCTTACTACGCATTTGTTCCAAAATTCCAAAAACTCTACACACATTTTATGATCAACTCCTATTTTTATTAATAGCTATTTATCGAAATATAAAAAATCTCCACATCACGTTAGACCAGTGATGTAAAAATCTATGATATCTAATGTTGTTCATTGGTCAATTAATTTTTTTTTGTTCAATTTGTTTCTCTTTATTTTTAGATATTATAGGGTTGGTAATCGAAGTAAAACCTACATTCTTCATCAATATTAAGAGGCCAAATGAAAGAACAATGAAGAAATGGGAGGTGATTCTCCTAGACAGTGGGTAAACATCATTCATAAAATCAATTTTTTTTTTATCAAATAAAGCAAAGATAAACTTCATAATATTATTTACTCAAGAATTTGTTCTTAATACAGGTGTAACACAATGAAATTACATTTGTGTGGAAAATTTGCTTATAATGAAAGAAAGCTTATAGAGGACATTGTTCATGAAACAACAATTATTGTAGTTTTGAACGTGAAAGCAAGCTACTACGAATGTCATACTTTGTAAATATTTTATTATCATATTAAACAAACTATATCCTAAAATCATTAATCTATGACATGTTCTTACTAATGTGTGTCAAACGGATGAACTAAACATCTCCACTTCAAATGTTAGTGTTATTATGACCAATCTACAACTTGAAGAAACTAATGCTATAAAAAATAGGTGACCATGAGTTATTCAATTGTAATGATTATATTTACATTACTACTATGTCTAGACATATTTCCAATGGTTGAAAGATTATTTACTCTGTCTTCCTTTTATAGCACTAAAAAATTACTATATGATGAAGGATGTACAAGCTAATGGGCCCACAAAGAGGATGATGGATCCTGATATTGTGATATTAGATGATGTTGGGAGGAGTTCACGATTAGCTCACTAATCAACCAAACATATATGTGCAAGAAACAAGAAAAACTGAATTTAAATATAAACTTCAAGAAATCGAAGTAAGCAGAACAATAATCAGTAATAAAACTGAACTCAAGTGACTTGAATGATAAAAACATCAGAACACCAACAAATCAGAAACGAAATACTTAGCTTTTATTAAGAACACAACAAGTTCACAAGTTCTCAGATCTGTGCTTCAATCACGCAAGAATGAACCACCAGAACACTCGAATCAAGACCCAAGGTATGAAATACAAAGGTGACACTCAGACAAGCCCTAGATATTTCATAAAAGAAACTCTCTTCACTGATAACACGATTCACTCAAGAATCAGCACTCAATACAGGTAAATCACTCAAGATTACAAGCTATTGAAGGAAAAACAGAAATCCAATGAGATTATTTGATTTCAACAGAGAAAAGAAGAGAGAACTCGAACAACGGCACAAAAAGCATAAGAAAATTGGAAGAGTCTAGAAGCCAAGTGAAAGAGTTAAACCCTAGACACTTCTTTTGAAAGAGTCACACAACAGTCGCCAATCCAACGGTGTTGGAGGCGACACGTGGTGACATCTGAAGCGTCCAAAAAATAGGTAAGTAAAAAATACGATTTCAGCCTTAATCAATTCAAGATTTTTGCACCATTAAAAAACATAACAGAACCTGGGCCTCCAATGATTTCCAACTGGGCCAAATCAGTAGGCCCAATGGGCAGTGGCATCATTGTGCCAAAATCATTTCATACTCCACCTTGGTACAATGATTCAAGCTCATCAGTGGTTATTCATCAGTTTCAGATCTCATAAGCACAATTGTTGCATCCACAGATCAGCAGGGCATCACATTCAGCAAGGTCAAGCAGTCCAGGAATTTGTTTAAAGGTAGAACTTTAGTAGCTACATCAGTAGGGTTGTAATTAGTAGATATCATCTCTAATAAAATGAAATCTAACATCAACATGCTTAGATCTATTATGTAAAACAAGATTTCTACGTAAATGAATTGCAGATTGGCTATCAGAATAAAGAACAACTTCTTTAATAAAACCAAATTCATTTAGTAACCCTTTTAACCAAATTCATTCTTTGATTGCATCGGTGGTGCAATGTATTCAGCCTCAGTTGAAGACAAAGCCACAATCTTTTGAAGCTGGGATTTCCAGCTTATGCAAGAATTACACAAAGTATACATGTATGAAAAAGTAGATTTTCTGTTATCCCTATCACCTGCATAATCAGAGTCAATAAACCCCTTTAAAATAACACCTTCAGCTTGTTTTCTAAACCGAATCCCAAGTTTGAGGTCCCCTTAATGTACCTAAGAAGCCATTTCATGGCTTCCCAATGTGTTTCAACTAGATTTGACATATATCTATTCAAAACACTTATAGAATATGCTAAATTTGGTCTAGAACACACCATGAGATACATTACAAACCCAACTGCATTAGGATAAGGCACTTGTGCCATTCTTTCAAAATCTTCTTTAGTTTTAGGACATAAATCATTTGATAGTTTAAAATGATTAGCCAAGGGGACACTAACACTTTTGGATTCAGCCATAGAAAACTTGCTAAGTAATTTCCAAATAAAGGATTTTTGGCTAAGACTTAGTGTGCCTTCTCTTCTATTTCTCTTAACTTCCATACCTAAAATCTTTCTAACCGGACCTAAGTCCTTCATTTCAAATTCAGATTTTAGTTTGTCTTTAATTTTCTCAATCTCTTTTATGTCATGACTTGCTAGTATCATGTCATCCACATAAAGGAGTAGGTAAAGTGAATTAGCTCCACCTTGACCCTTACAATAAAGACAAGTATCGAATTTACTTCTCTTAAATCCAAGTCCAAGCACAAAATTGTCAAATTTTTTTATACCATTGTCTTGGAGCTTGTTTTAAGCCATATAGAAATTTCTTAAGAAGGCATACTAAGTCAGATTTTTTATTCACTTCAAATCCTCTAGGTTGTTTCATGTAAATGGTTTCTTCTAAATCTCCATTTAGAAAAGCAATTTTTACATCTAATTGGTCTAACTCCCAATTAAATTGAGTAGCTAAAGCAAGAATGACTCTAACTGTAGTAAATTTTACTACAAGTGAAAAAATTTCATTGAAATCAACTCCTTCTTTTTAAGTAAAACCTTTTGCTACCAAACGAGCTTTGTATCTTATATCATTCTCACTTTGATCACCCCTTTTTTATTTTAAAAATCCATTTACAATCCACAACCCTCTTACCCTCCGGTCTTTTTACCAAAGTCCATGTCTTATTTTTGTGAAGAGACTCCATTTCATCTTGCATAGCTGCAAGCCATTATTTGGAATCTTTGCTACTCAAAGCGTCGTCATAGGATTCAGGTTTATCCTCAATCATATCATGATAGGACAGCAAGGAAACATCATCTTCAATCCTATTTAGATGTCTAAGGGTCCTTCTTTCCCTATCCCTAACAAGTTGGTAATCAACTAAGGGTTGTACAGGCTCTAAATCAGTCTCATAAACCCCACCAGGTTCAGTTTCAGCTTCAGGTTGGTCATCATTTTGAGGGCCAGATTGGTCAGAACCCTCCCCAGGTTTCTCCACCTCAATCTCAACCCTTTTGCTCACATTTTTAGATTGTTCAGGTGTCTAAAATAGGTCTACAGGTTGCTGTTCAGACTTAAAACAGGGCAGGGCATCCACATTAAATACCACATTTCTACTTATAATGACCTTATAGCCTTTAAGTTCCTTCACCCATAGTCTACAGCCTTTAACCCCTTCCTCTTAGTCCAAAAAAACACACTTAAGGGCTCTAGGTTCCAATTTACCTTCAGTTTGATGTGCAAAAGCTGCACACCCAAAAACCCTCAAGTTACTAAAGTCAACTGGTTTTCCTCTCCATTTTTCCTCGGGGATCATAAAGTCTATAGCACTAGAAGGGCATCTATTTATCAGATAACTAGCAGTCTTAACTACTTCACCCCAAAAAATTTTAGGCAGGCCAGAACACAACAACATGCATCTAACTTTATCAAGAATAATTCTATTAATTCTTTCAGCCAAGCCATTTTGTTGTGGTGTGTGTGTGTGGTTGTTCTATGCCTTAACATACCAGATAATTTGTACAATTCATCAAACTCATAATTCCAGAATTCCAAACCATTATCAGTTCTTAAAATTTTAATTTTCTTATCAGTTTGGTTCTCAATTAAAAGTTTCCATTCTTTAAAAATATTAAATGTGTCAGATTTTGATTTTAACAAAAAAGTCCAATTTTTTCTTGAAAAATCATCAATGACAAGAAAATAATATTTAAAAACAGAATGAGTATACACATTTGCTGGTCCCCACAGATCAGTATGCAAATATTCAGTATGGAGGCAAGGTGACTTTATGTTTTCCCAAAATGCAATAGTCACAAAAACTCAATTTCTCAATGTTATCTTTACCAAAAACACCATATTTTTGCAAAATCTGAAGACTTTTATCACTAATATTGCCCAATCTTTTGTGCCATATTTGTGATTTATCATTTGGGACTGAGATTACTGCTAAAGTGGACTCCAAAAAAATTTTAGTTTGTAAAATGTAAAAACCATTTCTCTTGGGGACTTCTACAATCAGTTGAGAGTCCCTCAAGATTTTAATGTAACTCTTATTGATAACAATGTCAAAGTCCTGTCTTCTCAAGAATCAACTTATTATTCCCTTTTAAGTTCAAAGTGATAGTTCCCATGCCTTTTAGTTGACATGTCATGTGATTATCCATTAAAACCTTACCATCAGTTACATTTTCAAAATCAGAGAACAATTACTTATTAGGACACATACGATAGGTGCAACCAGAGTCAAGAATCCACTATTGGCAAGGTGGACAACTAATAGCCACATAAACTTCATCAATATTAGACTCATTATCAGCCAAGCAGCCCCACCATCATTTTGAGACTTGTTTTTAGAGTGATAAAGCCTTTTAGGACAGTCTTTAATAAAATGGCCTTCTTCTAGACAATAAAAACATTTTTTTTTCCTTTTGTCATCATTTTATTTTTGTCCTTAAAGTTGCCCTTTTTCTTATGTCCAGGTCTCTTGTTGAAATTGCCATTTTTGGGATTAAACTTGGACTTCATCATCAAATTAATGCCACCGACAGATTCTTTCTTATCAGATTTTAACTCTAACTCTTTAGACCTTAAAGCATTAATGATCACTTCAGTGGTAGAGTGTCCCTCCCATATTCAATTGCACTTTTAACATCTTTATATTTATCACCAATTGAATTCAATAAAACCACAGCCAACTGACCACTTGAGAGTTTCTCGTCACAGTTGGCTAGGTCACGGGTCAATCTGTTGAATCTATCAATATTAGATTCAAGGTCAAGAGAAGGATCAAGTTTAAAACCAAAAAAACTGTTTTAGAAGATAAACCTTATTTGGCATAGCTTTATTCAAATAAGTTTTCTCCAATTTCTTCTACAATTCAGCAGTAGTCTTAGTCTCACCAATTTCTATAATCACATTGTCAAACAAATGCAAGAAAATAGTACTCCATGCAGTTTCATCTTGTTCAGTCACTTTACTAGATTCAAGATCAGTAGGCCATGACTCATCAATGTCTTTAGCACATTTTTATTGAAGTAAAAGAGCTCTCATTTTCTGACGCCAGAGACTAAAATCTCCTTTGCCATTAAAAACTTCCATTTCAAATGTTGAAGTCATTTTTGAAAAATATGAATGAAATGGATGTATGCAGATCAGTCAGACACCAAACCAAAAAAGTTGCAATGCAGATCAGAGAAGTATTACCACACAAGGGACACAACAGAGTACACAGATTGCAAGTACAGAGAGCAGACATTTCAGAATTAAATCACACTGTACACAATTTAACTAACTCAATACAAACACAATTGTACAGAGGCAAAAAATTATATACAGAACATCAATCAAGCTTATACAATACTGTAAAATGATTTTCAGAAATCAAGATAATTAAGAATCTTGACTTTGATCCAAGTAACCCTCAGATTCCAGACAACTCTTGGTTTCTGGACAAAGGAATTACAGGGAGCCAAGAATCAGGTTTTCAAAACACAAGTTTGAAAATCTACAGACCCAAACCAGGCAGAAAAGATCAACCAAATTCAGTAACCAACAGGTCAGTATAATTGACAAGGCAGAATAACCACACAAGGCCAGACACCCAACCGATTCAGACTATCCAACACAAATAACAGCTTGATTTACACATGAACTCTACCCGTTCTTTGGTTAGATATAGAGATTTCCACTCCTTTATTCTTTTGGTCTGCTTTAAGGTCCGTTCCTATTTGTGCCGTCATTGTCACCATTTTCTCATACTTCTGATTCATGTCTAGGATAGTATTTTCAATCTTTTCTCGCCGGCGACCAAACACTTGGATGGTTTGATCTGTAGCTTCCAATCTACTAGTCACAGCCTTAAATGCTTTTCCTAGACCTACTATCTCCAAATCTAGCTTCTTCAATTGTCCATCCATTACCTTGTCCCTAGTATCTATAATTTCAACACCCCAATCTAATTAGTCTACTCTAAATACCACTTCATCAAAGCTGGGATTTACAAATATGGCTTCTCCTCCACTACACCAAAAACTAAAGTTAATCCAGCTGGAAATTCAACTGGAAAATAAATCAAAAGAGGGAACGGGGAAAGGATAGTTGACAAAATTAAGGAGAGATGGAAATTAAACTTAATTCAATCCACTTGCAACATAAATCATAGAAATTGCAGATCCCTTCTCCACGCAAATTCGATATATATACACCCACACAGTAAAGTTGCATTTCTGGAATGAAAATGGAAAGAAAAAAAATGTAAAAGGAAATATTTAAATCAACCAACTGATTCTAGAGCCAAAAACGTCGCCTAACTACTTTATAAAACGAGCATTGAATTCAAACAATAGTTCTTCCCGACGTCTCATTGAATTCAAACTGTAGTTATTGTTGTTGGCTCCTTCTTTCTTGCTGATCTGATTTACTTTTCCTTCCATTGATTCCTCTCTGGCAGTCAAATGGTGTTAACCATGCAATCGTTGTTTTTACAACAATGCTATCGCATGTCTTTAACGGGGCAGTGGTTTTAACCCAGCTAACTGTTGCATTTTTTATATCGCAAGTGTACGATATCGTAAGAAGTAATATAGTGAACTTTTGAGTCCGGATTGTCTATCCCAAGAGGACTATACTTTCATTCTCAATTTACTATTTCTAACTCGTATTTGATGCAAATAAATAAAATTACGGATTTGTTGAAACTATTTAATTTAAAAACGTGAAATTAAATTAAATTGAAAACAAACACAATTAATTGAAATTCAAATAATATTGGTTTTAGGATGGAACAACTTCACCTATTGATCACCTTTATTCCTTAAATCAAGATTTATAGCCTAATGTAATGTTCGATTGAATTCTTCTATTGTATTCAATTTACCCCTCTCGAGTTCTCATTGAGTATATTTAACCAATTCAATTCCATATTTCTATGCAAATGGACTTTAGCTAAACGAAACACTGGTTCTAAGAATTCAATTATGATTGCAATAATTAACATAGGTATCTCTACACATTTTGCCAATTTACTGAATTTTACTATTTGGTCTAAACCCTAAACTCACCTCTCGACTCGTAAAGGATTCACAAAATCATCTAATTAGTGATCAAGTAATTAAATGCATTAAGATCATAGTAAAAATCAACACATAAAAATATAAAAACAAGAATCTCAAAATAACGAAATAAAGGATCCCAATTCGGCTACATTGTTCGCCCTAAAAATAATTTAGCTACGCATAATGTAAAAATAAAATATGCAAAAGAGCAACGACATCACCAAAATTTGATGTAACGTGGAGTTGCCTGCGTCCCGCCTCCAATTCTTCTATGTGTGTAGATGTATATATGTTTTCCTTGCTCAGCTGCCGCTTTCTATTTCTGAAAATTGTTGAAAAGACTTTTCTTCTAAAAGAAGATCAGGATGAGAAAGTCTTGGATAAAAAATTGGTAATTTTGAAGATTCGTAATGTTTCAATTTATTGATTTGAAGAGGTTCTTCTTCTTCAATAAATTGGCTTTCAAGATTTTTAAAATAATCAACAGTATTGATATTTTTTGAAAGAGAACTTAACTTTGCAAATTGTTTAGTAAGTTCTTCTAGAATTTTTGAATCTGAATTCAAATATCACTTCCAAGTTTTCGAGTAAGACTTGATTCAATAGGTTTGAAAAGAAGAGGAACGGGTTTCTTTTCAATCATTTTTGATTTTGAATCTCTATAAGCAGTTTTGACCTGCTCAAAAGAGTTTTTTGAAGTTTCTCCACTTTCAAGAGAATTATTCTCAATTCTTGAAAGTTGAGTACAAACAGAGTCAAGAACAATGTTTGTGAAATTATTTTGAATTTGAAGATTTTTGATGTCATGCACTTTTGCAGGACTGTTTTCTCTTCTTTCATCAGGAATCTGTTTGAAAGGAGAGGCAACAACTTCACAAGAACCATGAGGAACAATAATTTCTTGCAAAGGAGGATGTTCAGACTGAACTGTTTCTCTTGAAGAAAGAGTCCAAGTCTTTTTTGAACGATTTGCTTGAATAGAAGAAGGCTTTACGGGCTTTGAAATTCTTTTACCAAAGACTTTCAAGTTAACCCATTCAAAGAAACTTAAATCTTCTGGAAAGTTAAAAAATTCTTCCCAATAAGTTTCAAGTTCTTCTTTTGAAAACATTTTTCGAAGATTTCTTCAAAAAGCTTTGAAAGCTGGAGTTTGATCTGTTTTGAATTCATTTCTTCTATCAATTGAAGAAGAAATAACATTGAGTTGTTTACCCAATTTATCATTAGAAGGAGGTAACATGTCTGATTCAGTTGGAGATCCTGGATCAGAAGAATATTCAGATTCTTCTTTAGATTCTGAATATTGAGTTTTTGGAATTTCAGGAGTAAAATTCACATTTCTAAGTTTAGAAAATGAATTTCTTTTCCTTTGAAGAGGGATCTCTGGAGATTCTTTTGAATTGATATTATTTGAAATGTTTGAAGAAGATGATGCAGATGCATGCTTATCAATTTCTTCTTTATTTTCTGAAAAATATTTTGACATATCATTAACATCTTTTGAAGTGCTACCTTTGCTAAACCAATTAGACATGAAAGACATCTTAAACAAAATCACTTTTGAAATAATATACCACTATTGAATGTATGCAACAGACTCCACTGAATCCAAGCAACCCAACCAACGCTCTCTCAACTTCAAGGGTTTTACGGGAATAAGCTAATCAGCAACACCTGCAACACAAACCCAAACAATAGTATAATATCCCGAGGTTATTTTGAAGAAAATGGCTCTGATACCAAAACTGACCTAGGTGGATAGTAAGGCAAAAGACAGTATTAATTTGAACAAAACAACTCAGAAATAAATTGAAGAAATATTTTGATTGATAATTGAAAGTTACAAGATTGAAAGAACTTTGAAGTGAGAAGTTTATCTCCCGCAACTAAACTCTGATTTACATTGAATGAGAAACATTGAATTTATAACTTGAAAAAGTAAAAACAGGAGGAATCTTGAATAGTTGATTGAACAGTTGATTGAGGCCTTGATTGAACAGTGTTTTGTCTTCATCTTCAGCCGAAAGTTTGAGGTGACCTTGAGGTGACTAAAGTTAAAGTTACTTTTGAAAAAGAAAGCATCTTCTTTATCAAAAGCACTACTTTAGCTTTACTTTAGTCAAATCTTCTTTTGATCCTTCTTTTGATATGTCGGCAATGCTGGCAAAAATAATTTATTTGCTGGCAGACACATTTTGAATAGCATATTTTTCTTTTGATGGTCCCGGTATTCTTTAAGTTCATCAAGATAACTGGGTCCATATAGTCATTTTGATTTCTGAGTATTTTGAAATTCTTCATCAATGGCTGCGTCAAAATTAATTCCATAGCAGTCATCTTCATTTTGATAGAAATCAAAGTCTGCTTCTGAACTTTCTTCAGACGATGATTCTTGAACTGAAGCTTTTGAGGCCCTTTCAGCAAGAGAGGAAATCTTTTCTGCTAAAATAGCCATTTCTTCAGGATTGGTACATTGAGCAAGAAGAGTTAATAGTCGATTCTTTTCTGTGAGGAAATCGGCATGAGCTTCTTCTTGAATTTTTGAAATTTGAGGAAATTCTTCATTCTTCTTTTGTTTGATCCAAGAATCCACTGCTTTTGGGCAGCAATTTGTTTCATGAAACTTGGACCACCATTTTATTTTGAATCTCCTTATAATTCTTTTAGGAGAATATGGATCGATTGAATCTTGAATAAAAGGACTATTTTGAATCATAAAAAAGTCCCAACAGAAAATCCACGAGACTTTAAAATGATGAGTAATTTGAAATAAAACATTTTCTTGAGGCAATAAAAAGTTTTTAGCCTCATTTTCGAAGTGGTTGAACCCTTGAAGAGCGAGACTGGGTAAAATATTCTCTTCAAGTCCAAATTGTTCAAACCAATTTTGAAACCATTTTGGAAAAGTTTTTTGACATCCTTGGTGAAAAAGAATGAACCAAGAATGATTGACAGGTCTAAGGTAAAAAACATTAAACCAGGCATCTTGATAATCAAGATAATTGAAATGAGAAGAAAAGTTTTCACCTTTTGAGAGGTTCATTTTCTTTTCATTCCAAGAAGGTTGACCCCAGTCATCACGTGTCAACACTTTGCAAATTGAGATTTTTGAGAAGTCGATGTGTTTGGGATTTTGTTTATTTTGAGTATGAGTTATGATAGCAGATCCAGTTTTAAGAAGGATCTTTTCATAAAACTCACGAGTTTTTTGAATAGTAATTGGAAGATATTGAAATGAAGGAGGAAAAATGTTAGAAAGACATTCATTGAGATCTGAATATTTTTCTAACCATGATGATTCCATCGTGATGACAGATTCAACATATCCTTTTGTAAAATATTGAAAAGGCTTGGGATTAATTTCTGGGAATTTTCCAGAACCAACTTGAACAGCCTTTTTGTAGTTTGAAGGTCTTTCTGGACTTTGAATATGAGGAGTTTTGTCGAATATTGTAAATCTGTTTGAAGATAAAGATTGAGTATCTGAAACAGAGAATTTTGAGGTAATTGAATCTTTGTTTGAATTTTGAATATATTCAGAAATTGAAGGAGAGGGCAAAGGAATTTTGTTCTTCTTTTTCTTGTTTTTTGAAGAAGAGGCAGAGATGGAAGAAGCCATGTCTTCCACAACTTTGCTGTACCAATCAATTGTATTGGTACTCAAATCTCTTTCACTCTTTTTGGGCTGTTCTTACTTTCACTCGGAATCTCTCTTTTTGATGTAAGAAACTCTCTTGTGAGGAAGTCTGCAAGAACATTATTTTTACCAGGTATATAAAGAATTTTGAAATCAAAACAAGACAAAATAGCTTGCCACCTAGCAAACATATGCTTTGAGACAAGATTTTTTACGTCTTTTTGAAGAACATCTTTTGATGCTTTGCAATCAGTTTTGAGAATAAAATTTTTATTAATCAAATCATCTTGAAATTTTGAAATACAAAGAACTATTGAAAGAATTTCTTTTTTGACAGTAGAATAGTTAATTTGAGGTCCAGTCCAAACACCAGAATAGTATCGGACTAACTGTTCTTGATTTGACCCTTTTGGAATCTGCTTTAAGACTCCACCAAATCCTAAGTCTGACGCATCAGTCTCGACAACAAGATCTGCATTAGGATCAATAATTGAAAGGCAAGGAATACTTTTGACTGCTTTTTTGATATTTTGAACAGTTAAGGTACACTCATCCCCCCAAGGTTTTGGACTTTTGTGTAGCCTTTGAAAAAGAGGTGCACAAAGTAACCTACTTTCTTGAATAAAGTCGGATACATAATTAACACACCCAAGAAATCTTTGAAGACTAGTCTTATCAATAATTTGATCAGGAAATTTGTCGGTAAAATCAAGACTTCTTTGAATTGGAATAATTGTATTTTGAAAAATAGTATGACCAAGAAATCTGATTTTAGTTTGACAAAGAACAATTTTCTTAGCAGAAACTGCTAAACCATTATTCTTAACAACATTGAAAAATGTATGCAAATGTTTGAAATGTTGATCAAGATTTTCAGAATAAATCAAAACATCATCAATGTAAACTATGATAAAATTTTGATAAGGATTGAAAATATCATTCATAATTTTTTGAAATTCTGAAGGAGCATTTTTGAGACCGAATGGCATAACATTCCATTCATATTGACCAAAAGGAACATTGAATGCAGTCTTATATCTGTCTTCTTCTTTAATTTGAATCTGCCAAAAGCCAGATTTTAAATCAAATTTAGAGAAAATAACAGATTTGAATAGTCTATTCAAAAGATCTTTCTTTTGAGGAAGAGGATATCGAATCCATTGAAGAGCAGTATTGAGTGGCTTGTAATTGATTACAAGTCTAGGAGCACCACGTTCTATTTCTGCTTGATTAAGCACATAGAATGCAGAGCAACTCCATGGTGATTTATTAGGACGAATAAGTCCATTTTCCAGTAAATCATTGATTTCTTTTGTACAAAAATCAAGGAGTTCCTTATTCATTTGAATAGGTCTTGATTTTGTAGGAATTTGAGATTCATGAAAATCGGAAATATATGGAAGAGAAACAATATGTTTCTTTCTATTCCAGAAAGCATTAGGAATAGTGGAACATATATCAGTTTCAAACTTTTGAAGAATTTTTGAAATTTTTTCTTTATTTAGAACATTTTGTAATTGTTCTTCAATTCTTTGAAGTTTAATTTCTTCTTGAAGAAATAAAACATGTTGTTTTTTGAGATTGATATTATTAATAATTTGAGAAATAAAAGCTTGTTTGAGAGTATTTACCACCTTAGTTGAAGGAGGATTTGTAAATTTGAAAAACAAATTTTGATTAAAAACTTTTGTTGAAATTCCTTTTTCAGTTGCTTGAAAAGGATAAATTTGAACAATAAAAGGAGTACCAAGAATAACTTCTTGATCAAGATCTTTGACCAAATAAAAAATATTCTTGAAACAAACATTTGAATTGCAAACATGTGCATTTGAAAGTTTATATTGAATATTCAATTTTCTTCCACTGGCGCCATAAAGACGTTCAGTAGTTTTTTCAAAATATTTTGTAGGTATTAATCCTTCACGGATACAATTCTGATCCGCTCCAGAATCAATAAGAACTCTAGTTGTTAATTTAACACTTTTATTAACAACTATTGTCATATTGCAATACCATTTTTGAAGTTGAATTTTGCTAATAACATTAACCTTTTCTTCTTCAGAAAGAGGAATGTTATTGAGAATTTCATGATTAGATTCTAATTCATTTTCAGAATCTGAGTCAGAATTATTTTGAGATAAAATTCGAGGATTTGAAGTACCTTGTTCAGTAGGAATTTTTAAAAGAGCAACTTCAAATTTGACATCTTTAATTTGATTTTGAAGATCAGAAATTTGAGATTTCATTACACGTATTTCTGATTTAAGATCAGAATTAGTGGATTTTGGAAAAGATGAATCTTGATTGAATCTTGAGAAAATATCTTTCATATTGAAAGCTTGAATAGGAGGTTTTGATGTTGAAGGAAGAAGTTGAGAAAATTTCAACTTCAACTGAGGATCTTGAATTTGTTCAACAATATCTTGAATAAGTTCTTCTTCTTTAGTAAGAACATTTATAGTTTTGCAACCACAAATTTCTTTACTTTGAGAAGATTTTGAACTTGTTGATGAATTAGTGTCATTATCAGAATCTTCTTGATTTTGATAAATTTGTTCTAATTCATAATTTGAATAAGATGATAATTCATCAGAACTTGAATAAAGTAAATTGAGAAGTTCAAGTTTAACATCTTCATCAATTTGAAGATTATTAATCTTTCCTTTCATTGGACACTTGTTAGAATAATGTCCTGTTTGTTGACATTTATAACAAGTAACTTTGGAATTTTTAGAAAATTTTCTTTTTGGGTATTTCTTTTGAAATTCGGATTTTTGAGTAAAAGATTTTTGAAATGAATTTTCTCTATCCTTTTTTCGAAATTTTCTTCTTCGTAAAAAGGAAGGAAAATGTTTTGGTTTCTTTGAAGAAGGAGGAACAATTTTTTCAAAACCATATTGTTCACAGAAAGATCCAAGTTCTTTCTTTGAACCAAATTGTTCTGATTTGAGTTTAGCTTTGAGTTTTAGATCATTACAAAGAGAAAGTCCTTCTTTGTTAATGAAACTAATAAGCTCACCAAAAGTAAGATATTGAAAAGGAATAGAATTATTATATTGAAGACGAATTGAAGATCGAACCTTTTCTGCAAAGAGTTTTGGAAGTCCAGATAAAAATCTTTCTTTCCAAAATTCATTGTTACAATCTTCACGAGTCATAACTCTGGTAAGAAAAATATCTTTATACCAGCGAAAATCATGAAGTTTGGGACATGAAATATTCATCAATACTTCAGTCGATCTATCTTGAACAAGTTGAGGAGTTCCAATGAAATGTTTGATAATAGAATAAACCAGAGTATTGAAACAATCAGTAACTGGTTCACCATTTTCAATTTTGATAGCTTGAAAAATTTCTTGTCTATTTTCTTCATGCAAGTAATTTGTCCACCATCCCTTAAGTTGGCCAGTAAAACCAACAATGATGTTATTACAAGCAGTAAGAATATCTATATTTCTGCTAGTGTAAGCAGCCATACAGACAGACATTTTTTCCATAGTTTGAAGAATTTGAAATTCAGTCATCCGATCAATATTCCATTCAACAATTCCACTACCAGAATAAGTTTCTGAAAATTGTTGAAAAGACTTTTCTTCTAAAAGAAGATCAGGATGAGAAGGTCTTGGATAAAAAATTGGTAATTTTGAAGATTCGTAATGTTTCAATTTATTGATTTGAAGAGGTTCTTCTTCTTCAATAAATTGGCTTTCAAGATTTTTAAAATAATCAACAGTATTGATATTTTTTGAAAGAGAACTTAACTTTGCAAATTGTTTAGTAAGTTCTTCTAGAATTTTTGAATCTGAATTCAAATCACTTCCAAGTTTTCGAGTAAGACTTGATTCAATAGGTTTGAAAAGAAGAGGAACGGGTTTCTTTTCAATCATTTTTGATTTTGAATCTCTATAAGCAGTTTTGACCCGCTCAAAAGAGTTTTTTGAAGTTTCTCCACTTTCAAGAGAATTATTCTCAATTCTTGAAAGTTGAGTACAAACAGAGTCAAGAACAATGTTTGTGAAATTATTTTGAATTTGAAGATTTTTGATGTCATGCACTTTTGCAGGACTGTTTTCTCTTCTTTCATCAGGAATCTGTTTGAAAGGAGAGGCAACAACTTCACAAGAACCATGAGGAACAATAATTTCTTGCAAAGGAGGATGTTCAGACTGAACTGTTTCTCTTGAAGAAAGAGTCCAAGTCTTTTTTTGAACGATTTGCTTGAATAGAAGAAGGCTTTACGGGCTTTGAAATTCTTTTACCAAAGACTTTCAAGTTAACCCATTCAAAGAAACTTAAATCTTCTGGAAAGTTAAAAAATTCTTCCCAATTCGTGAAGCTGTAATATTCTTGTTTCTCCGGCCTTTTCTAAGTCCATGTTCAACTGTTTCAATACCCAGTATGCTTTTGTTCAAACTCAACTGGTAAGTAGCAAGCCTTCCCAAATACTATTTGGTATGGTGACATTCCAATCGGTGTCTTGTAAGCGGTGCAATAGGCCCACAAAGCATCGTCCAATTTTTTGGACCAATCTTTACGGGATGCATTCACCGTGAGTTCCAAAATCCTTTTCAACTGCTTGTTGGATGTTTCAACTTGTCCACTTGTCTGAGGGTGATAAGGTATCGCTATTCGATATTGCACTCCATATTTAGCAAGAACTGCTTGGAATAACCGGTTACGGAAGTGAGTTCCACCATCACTGATGATGGCTCTTGGAGCTCCATAGTGATTGAAGATATTTTTCCTTATGAAATCCACCACTATCCTAGCATCATTGGTCGGAAACGCCTTTGCTTCCACCCATTTGGAGACGGAGTCCACTGCCACTTGGATATATCGATTGTTATAGGATGATGGAAAAGGTCCCATAAAATCAATGCCCCAAACATCGAATAACTCCACTTCCAAAATATTGTTTAGGGGAATCTCGTGACGTGCAAATATGTTACCTGTTCTCTAACACTTATCACAAGATCTGCAAAAACAATGACAATCTTTAAATAGTGTTGGCTAATAAAACCCGCTTTGAAGCACCTTCGCTGCAGTTTTTGTCGACCTAAAACGTCCCCCTTAAGCAGAAGCATGAACTCTTGACAGTATTGGTTTCATCTCATCTTCTGGTACGCACATTCTGATAATCTGATCAGTTCCTCTTCTGTATAAGTGTGGATCATCCCAATAATAAAATTTTGCATCATGGAGAAGTTTCTTCTTCTGCTGATAGGTAAAGTCTGCATCCACATGCCCACTTACTAAATAATTAACAATGTCTGGATACCAAGGAGCCTTTTCTAGCTGTAGGAGTTGCCCATCAGGAAAAATTTCATTTATATCCAAATTGTCAAGCTCTTCTACCTGCTCTAGCCTCGATAAGTGATCCATTACCTGGTTTTCTGTCCCCTTCTTATTATAAATTTCAATGTCAAACTCTTGTAATAACAGAACCTACCGAATCAACCTGGGTTTAGCATCCTTCTTCTCGAATAGATACTTTAAAGCTGAATAGTCTGTGCAGCTTATCACCTTTGAACAGATCAGATAAGAATGAAATTTGTCGAATGTAAATACTACTGCTAGCATTTCCTTTTCAGTTGTGGCATAGTTGATCTGAGCATCTATCAAAGTTTTACTAGCATATGAAAACTCCGAATTCCCTTGACTGAAGTCGGTGGCTGCAGCTTTTCAATCACTTGTATCTTTGCTTTATCAACTTCGATGCCTTGTGATGATATCCGATGACCCAACACTATCCCTTCTTTGACCATGAAATGACATTTTTCCCAATTAAGCACAAGATTTTTCTCCTCACACCTTTGTAACACAAGTGCCAAACGCTCCAGGCAGTTATCAAATGAGTCTCCAAAAACTGAAAAGTCATCCATAAATACCTCGATATATTTTTCAACTATGTCGGAGAAAATTGCCATCATACACCGCTGAAAAGTTGCATGTACATCGTAGATACAAAGGGCATACGTCTGAAAGTAAAAGTACCATAGGGACATCTGAACGTTGTTTTTTCCTGATCTTCTGGGGCGATTGCTATCTGATTGTACCCCGAATATCCATCTAGAAAATAGTAGTGAGAATGTCCTGCTAACCACTCCAACATATGATCGTTAAATGGTAGTGGGAAGTGATCCTTTCTGGTGGCATTATTCAGTTTCTCGTAATCTATGCAGACTCTCTACCCCGTCACTAATCTTGTTGGAATTAACTCATTCTTCTCAACCGTAATTCCACCCTTCTTAGGCACCACATGAACTGGACTGACCTACGAACTGTCTGAAATGGGGTAGATAATTCTTGCATCAAGTAACTTCAACACCTCTTTCCTGACCACTTCCTTTAAAGTTGGGTTCAGTCTGCGCTGCCCCTCCACCGATGGCTTGGACTCATCCTCCATCAAAATCTTGTGCATACAAAGAGTGGGACTGATTCCCCGAATGTCAGCTATTATCTATCCATTGCAATTTTATGTTCCTGAAGTACACCCAATAGCTTTTTCTCCTCCTCTGTTGTAATGTCGCTGGCAATAATCACATGCAAGGTTGAAGCATCTCCCAAATATGCATAACAGAGGTGTGATGGAAAGGGCTTTAACTCCAAACTCAGTGCTTTCTCCACTGATGGTACTGATGGTGTGGGATTTGAACCAAGAGACTCATATTGCCAATGTCTCTTTGCATTTGATTGTTCAACCAAATTCACCATGCATTCTGTTCTTTCTAACTTTTCTTCCTCAAGTTTTGCACTGTCTGCTTCATGATCTTTTTATGGATTTGTTGCATTCGTCAAGAGCATCCACCTGGCAGCAAATGTCCGATGTCAACGGGTATTTCATTGCTTTGAACATGTCGAAAATGACTTGTTCATTGTCCATGCGAAGGATCATTTTGCCATCATAAACATCAATCAACTCCCGCCCTGTAGCCAAGAACGGTCTGTCCAAGATAAGATGAATATTGGAATTGTCCTCCATATCCAAAATTATGAAGTCGGTCGGGAAGATAAATTTATCAACATTGACAAGCACATCTTCAACAATTCCCTTTGGCTATTTTATCGAACGATCAGCAAGTTGTAAAGAAATAGCTGTAGGTTTAGCTTCTCCCAATCCAAGAGATCGGTAAACAGATAGTGGCATTAAGTTAACACTAACACCTAAATCACATAAAGAACATTTAAAATAAATAGAACCAATGGTGCATGGTATAGTGAAACTCCCTGGATCTCTTAGTTTAGGAGGTAGCTTCTTTATGTGAATTGCACTACATTCTTCATTTAGGCATACTGTCTCATGTTCTTCCAATTTCCTCTTGTTAGCCAAGATCTCTTTCAGAAACTTTGCATAACTAGGCATCTGTGCAATTGCATCGGTGAATGGTATGTTTATTTGGAGCTTCTTGAACATTTCAGCAAACTTCACTAATTGCTTATCCATCATCATCTTCTGCAACCTTTGAGGAAAGGAGATTGGTGGCACATAAGCTTTGACAGGACTTGGTGCTTTAACTGCAGCTGGTTCTTCTTTCTATTCTTTGTCTTCATGTTCATGTGTTCCAGCTTGCTCTTTTTCCAGCCCCCCTTCTACTTCTGGTTTTCTCTCTCTTCTATTAAGCCTTTGCACATGTATTTCAGGTAGCTGTACTCCACTTCTAGTTGTGATGGTCTGCACTTGCTCCTTTGGGTTTATCATAGTGTTGCTCGGTAATGTCCCTTGGGGTCGTTCTATCAACAAATGAACTATCTGACCAATTTGTGTTTCCAATTTATTGATTGAAGTTTGTTGATTCTGAAAGTTTGTATCAATTTGTTGGAAAACCTTATCTGTCTTTTGCATATACTGGTTTAACATTTCTCCCAAATTTGGTTTTTTCTCTTGCTGAACATTATTTAGAAGATTTTTGTGTTGATTATCAAACCATCTGAAGTTCGGGTGCTGTCTCCATCCTGGGTTATAAGTTCGTGAATAAGGGTTGAAATTGCGGGAGCTATTCTAAATGAAGTTGACATATTCCTCGGGAAAGCCCATAGATATACAGTTTTCAATTGAATGATTAGCTCCATAGTTTTCACATGATTGGCCACTCATCACTACATGTGCTCCTCTCGTTTGTGATTTCACCAATAGCTTTACCTGCTTTGTCAAAGCTACTATCTGTGCATTCGTAGATGCAGTGCTATCCATTTCATACATCCCGATTGCTCTCGTTGGTACCACCCATTCTGATGAAAACATTGAGTGTGTAGTGGTAATTAGCTCAAATAGATCCAATGTTTGTTGTACTGATTTTCCTATGATCGATCCACCAGTAGAAGAATCCACCTAAGATTTTGACAGTGGTGAAAGTCCAGTGTAGAAGTATTGCACTTGATTACCAATTGGAATCCCATGATTTGGACACTTTCGCATCAGCTCTTTAAATATGTTCCATGCCTCGTGATAGCTTTCTCCATCCAGCTGTTGGAAAGTTTGAATTTCTAATATGATTTTAGCTACTTTCGCCGATAGAAAGAATTTATTGCAGAATTTTCTGGCCAGCTCTTCCCATGTAGTAATGTTTCCATGAGGTTCGGCGTCCAATCACTCCAATGCGGCATCTCTAAGTGTATATAGGAATAACCGCAAGTTAATAGCATCTTCATTGACCCCCGTAGCATGGAAATTCTGATAATTTCGGAGAAATCTGGAGATGTGTGTATTTGGATTTTCATGAGACAACTCGTAGAATTGAAGAGTATTGCTTATGAAATTGATTCATTCTGCCATTATCTGAAAATTGTTTATCCAGAAATCTGGATACACAATACTGGAACATGCAGGCGCGACTATTGGCGTTACAAACATTGAAACTGCCAGGCCTTCTTCATTTATTTCCCTCCGCTCTTGCTGCTGATCCAGTAGTGCCGCTACTCTTGCGGCCACTTGTCCAATTGGCTAAATAGGAATATGAATGTTTTGACCGTCAGCCATTTGATATTGTTTTTGTTTGTGTTCCTTACGTCTTCGTCTGAAAGTACGTTTTATTTTTGAGTCAAACGGTTCAAGATCAACGCCTTGGGTACGGAGCATACAATGAACACTTTTTTTTAATAAATAAAAATAAAATCAAATAAAATCAAATAACAGTTAAAAATAAAATAAACTAAGACTAAAAGTAAATAGTCCCTGG
Source organism: Fraxinus americana (assembly GCA_035079005.1). Taxonomy (NCBI): domain Eukaryota; kingdom Viridiplantae; phylum Streptophyta; class Magnoliopsida; order Lamiales; family Oleaceae; genus Fraxinus; species Fraxinus americana. The sequence goes on along the minus strand of CM068728.1, from coordinate 8,492,573 downwards.
TAATGGGGCTAAAAATTTGTTGCGTTTTTTATATCGCAAGTGTACGATATCGTAACAAGTAATATAGTGAACTTTTGAGTCCGGATTGTCGATCCCAAGAGGACTATACTTTCATTCTCAATTTACTCTTTCTAACTCGTATTTGATGCAAATAAATAAAATTACGGATTTGTTGAAACTATTTAATTTAAAAACGTGAAATTAAATTAAATTGAAAACAAACACAATTAATCGAAATTCAAATAATATTGGTTTTAGGATGGAGCAACTTCACCTATTGATCACCATTATTCCTTAAATCAAGATTCATAGCCTAATGTAGTGTTCGATCGAATTCTTCTATTGTATTCAATCTACCCCTCTCGAGTTCTCATTGAGTATATTTAACTAATTCAATTCCATATCTCTATGCAAATGGACTTTAGCTAAACGAAACACTGGTTCTAAGAATTCAATTATGACCGCAATAATTAATATAGGTATCTCTACACATTTTGCCAATTTACCGAATTTTACTATTTGGTCTAAACCCTAAACTCACCTCTCGACTCGTAAAGGATTCACAAAATCATCTAATTAGTGATCAAGTAATTAAATGCATTAAGATCAATGTAAAAATCAACACATAAAAATATAAAAACAAGAATCTCAAAATAACGAAATAAAGGATCCAAATTCGGCTACATTGTTCGCCCTAAAAATAAATTAGCTATGCATAATGTAAAAATATAATATGCAAAAGAGGAACGACATCACCAAAATTTGACGTAACGTGGAGTTGCCTATGTCCCGCTTCCAATTCTTCTGTGTGTGGATGTATATATGTTTTCCTTGCTCAGCCGCCGCTTTCTGTTTGTATTTTAAACTCAATTCAGCGCTATATCACCATTTGCTGCCTGCATACTTGTGCTGTGTATATATATATTCCACTACCAGCAGCCGTATGCGTGTGCCGTCTGTATATCCCCCTCTCTTCTTTATTTTCACGTGAATATTCCCTCTCTCTTTCTGTAATGCGGCCTCTCTGTATTTAATATTCTGTGATTAGGTTTATATGTGTGCGTAAGATCTCCCCTCCTCCATTCTTGCTGTAAGGCGGTAAAATTCAACACATTAGGTCATGTAATTATTAATCAGGTAATGTCACATTAGGTCATGTAATTATTAATCAGGTAATGTCATTAGTAATGAAGTATTGTCCAAATTAAAAGTCCACAAGTGAGGCCCATTAACCATTTATTTCTCCAAGCCATTCAAGCTTTAGAATTAATGCAAAGTAATCCTTCAATTTCTATAGTGTAGACTTTTATCCTCAAAATTGCCGATTTCATTCAATTTCATCATTCTTTTATTTCCAATTGTTGGGGACGAGCCCATAACTAAAAATAAAATAAAATTAACCCAAGTCAAGTAGAAATAATAATTGAACGACATAAAATCCTAGTAATATAATCCAAATAAGTGCACAAACTGCACTTATCACTAACCCATTTCAGTTCCATAACTCTCCACATTCTCTTATATGTTTTTTTCTATTAAATTCTCTCAAATCATCCTTCATTAATGAAAGTTACGCAGTTCAACCATAACAATACCTAGAGTGGGGTGAATAGGTATTTCATGCGGAATTAAAAATATTTTACGAATTAAACAGCAACAAGTCACTTTTTAATTCTAATCTAGATGATTAAACATGCAAGTCATTTTAGCCCTAAATTTGAATACCGCAGTTTATGTGATCAATCAATAAACAATAACGAAAGCAGTAAATCAACACTAGAATGATCACGGAAAAATCCAACTGAAAAAAACTCCAGGCACTTTGCTAGTCAACAATCTACTATAAACGATATGTAACTTACAGTCTACCAGCCTAGACGACAACACATACTATTTGATCTCCTGACTGCAATTCCAACAGCTTTTCTGGATTCTGTGCTCTTGCACCGCTCCCAACTGTAGTTTTAAAAACTCTCCTGGATACTGCTCTCCTGCAACAACTCCTAACTTTGTGGAATCATCTATTTCCTGTGGATCAACAAAGAACACCACGTTCTTCACAAACTGGAACTCCAGTCGAACTTCCTCGATCTTCAGAACTCTGATTAGATGTAGAGGAAAAGCAGTTTGGTATTTGAATTATGGGAATGATGTTTTTCTCACCAAAACAACCAAAACATATGAAGGTTGAAAGAAATAATTGATTTTTTCTCATAGATGAAGCTCTCTCAATGTTCAACCTCATGAATTTCGTACAGAAGTGTTTTGGTATATATAGGTATGTTAGAAAAACGAATGGGTCAGAGAAAAAGCCTTTAAAACACAAAATAAAAATTTCTTGAATAGTCGAGCGACAACATGTCGCTCGAGCGAAGGTGGGACGATAGTCCAATGATGATGTTTCTGTTTTTGTAGCTCAAGCCAAACCTTGGCGACAATTTAACGAAAATCCGCACCGTTTTCCTCCTTTTGCCATTCCCGAACCCTAGACCTAAAAACCCTATTTTCAACGTATTTGCACATTACTCGACTTTTTAAATATAGTACAATTCAGTCATTTTGTTTACAGAATCGTCAATTACAAAATATTGAAAACCTAACAATTAACAGGCATTATCATCACAAATTATCAAATCCCTAGAGATTAACATTACCCAAGAAGGAAAAAATATTGATTTCATCTCCATATCTTGTAGAATTCCAAATCAAACCAAGGTAATTTGAACAATTTTGAACTTATTTCCCTTATCTCGGAGCACGACAACACGTTATGCTTAAGTTCATACTTTCGTCCACTATTTGTGTCCCCCGTTTCTATCCCCCTCTTCCCGTCCCTAAATTTATTGACACGTGTGATTTGTTTGGGCTTTAAATGACTTTTTCAAGGTTGATCTTTATCTAATGATTGCTAATTCTTCATTTTGTAAGAATATGGCACCCAAACATAAGGATCCACCTACTTCGAACAATGGAAGGGGAAAGATATTGGTTCATCATCTATGGCATCCACCCGTGTGGATGATGAAGGGATCCATCATTTTCTTTCAGAAGAGCATCGAACCAAATTCAACAATGTGGTTTCCCAACGTAAACTTTGGTGTGAATGGTGGTATGTTGACATACTTTTTCCATTTTGAGATTGATTGGCTGGTTCGCATTGTTGGTTGGGAAAAGGTGACTGAGGTTCACGTTCTGTGTACCCAATGCTCATCCAAAAGTTCCACATGAACTTCAACAACGAGTTGGACACTTGCATACTACCGGTTCACTGAGGTTGATCAGATTGAGGATAGCACAGGCATAGGCAGATGTACATCCACAGGGATAACAGTCAGCCCTTGAGGTTTCAAGGGCATCCACACCCAGCGCCGGTCCCGTGATTTTGGGGGCCTAAGGCGAACTTCATAAATTATGCCCCTCAAGTTTGAAATCAAGAAGCATAACTTGTTATACAGAAGGCTATCGTCTAATCATCAATTTGAAAACTTATAATTCCCTATAATATAAAACTTAATCACTTGAAAATAAGAAAAAATGTCAATTATCAGCAGTTTAAGGTATCACACATATTAGCACATTGGCCATGATCAATAGACAACAAAATAAAACCTCAAATTTCAAGGAACCATCAGCAGGCCAAGTTTTTCACCATTAATAAAGACACTTTTCAATAAAATAGCCCTATTCAACCCATTTCATCTGAGAAATGTTCGATGCAAAAAAAAAGAGAAGTAATACTAACCTAGAAACACACTATCTGTAAATCAATTTGATATTTTGTATACTTACTTCAATGAGGAAAAGACCACATTTAAATATATATATATATATATATATAGAAATCAGATTACATGCCGACAGAGGGCCGGCAGTCATTTATTGGATTGCTGGTTGGACATTGGGATTATTCTGATAACATTTGCCTTCTTGATACTGATTTATCACCAGCATCATTGCGCCGCAGCACCACCGGGTGAGGAAAAAGGAGTTTTCCATATTTTGGTCTCTTTTTAAATCCTAATCCAACCTTAACTCTTCCAAAATTTCATGATGATATAAATACAACCCTAAAGACCACTTGTCAACTAGAATTGAAGAAGGTAAGTGTTGGGTTTTGATACCCAATAAATCCGGGCTATGATGTTAAATCGGTATTTTAGTTGGATAATATTTCATAGGCATCGGCCGATGATTGAAATGATATGTTGACACCACAATCGGACCAATCGAACCACGTAACCCACTGGGCCATTTGAAGTAGCCTAATTGTATTAGTGCTGCTCATGACCCGACCCGAACGATTTGGATGGCTTTAAGATGTTAGCCCACTTATCCCCTTTGTTATTGGGCCCTAATGTTTGACCTAAAGCCTAAACCTATCCCTAACCTATTTAACTTGGTTGTCTATCACTATTATTGTGTGAAAGATTGTTGAGCAGCCGTGTATTCTTGAGAAAACCGATTCTTCCTCTTCTTTGCTTTGTGCCTTGGCTTAGTGCTTTACTTGGGAGATCATCTTCTCTACTTAGCCTTTGTGGCTACTTCTTCTAGGCTGTAATCTTCTCACCTTAGTCCTTAGTGGGCTATACAAATTGGAGCAACCAAGTGTGTGTTTGGGAGGTACCGGTTTGTGATTGTCGATTGGTTGGTTGTGGTATTTGATTGATTGGTTAGCTGAGCCCGGAAATCACAAGATTGGAGCATCAAATTCAACAAATGGTATCAGAGCTATTGGTATAAATCTAGGTAAGAACCGACAGAGAAGGAGCCCGCGATTCCTTGGCTTGAGAAGGAGGAGCTCTCGGCTTTTTTCTTCAAATCTGGACCAATCTTTGAAAAATTGAAGAAAATAACCAACAAATAATTTCACAGCAAGGTTGGGGTATTTTTTAAGCCAGAAATCGACCACAAAATCGAGCAAAAACAGGCAGAAACTGAAGAAACGAATCTGCCCAGATTTTCTTGAAAAAATCGGACCTGCAAATCCCTTTTCCGGCCAAACCAATGGTCGGTTGGTGAAACGGAGACCACCAGCGTGTTCAGCAGGTCGAGGCGGTGCTGGGTGGCCGGCGCGTGGGATTCTCCGGCGGCGCGTGTGGTGGCGCATGGGGACCACGCGCAGAGACTGCAGCGGCGCGTGGGGAGTTTTCAGACCTCGATTTCTTCAGGCAGTTTGTTCCTTTTGATTTTGTGAACGTACTGATATTTTTGGTTTAGTGTTTCAGGTTGCGCAGAAAAAGTTGGACGATTTTGCCCCTACGTTCGTAGTCCAATTGTCGCTCGGTTGATTGCCGCAGTTGCTGGAAACTTTAGGGCGAATAGTGGTGGCCCTAAAGTGTTAAAATTATATTTCTTGTAATTTACGGACTCAGATAAGTCCGCTCTGGTAAATTGGCTGATCCTCGTTTAATTCCAACATTAGCGCGTCATCGTGTGGGGTGACATTAGGATTGGGGTTACCGTGAAGGGGTAACCATTGCTTGTGCTAGAATTTCAGGAATTAATTGCTCTATTTGAAGTGTTGAATTTAACTGTAAGTTGGTAATTGCTTTTGTCTTTGGGCTTGTTGTTTTGTCTGTTCCTCAAGGATTCCTTCACGTGGAAATTTGAATTTTGTTGACATACCTTCGTGTTGCATTGATTATCCTGTTAGAACACTTTGGACTTGACCCATTCGAACGTTCTCTTGATCTGAGATTTTGAGTCTCACGAAACCCTGGGAATCTAGAACGGTGTATATTGTTGCCTTAGGTTTACTCTGTGTGACCTACTTGTGCATTTTTTGGTTGTTCTGTCCTTCAAAATGTCTTCACATTTCGAAATTAGGATTTTCAACGGGAAAGGGGATTTTTCAATTTGGCAACAAAAGATGAAGGGTATTCTGGTTCAACAAAAAGTTTCAAAGGCCATTGATGGCAAATTTCCGGAAAATTTTACAGATGCACAAAAAGAAGAATATGATGAACTTGCATATACTTCAATTATTTTACACTTGTCTGACACTGTTTTGAGAAAAGTTGGAAAACTTGATTCTACCAAAGAACTTTGGAAAAAGTTAGATGATTTATATTTGCTTAAATCCACTCCTAACAAGTTGTACTTGCTTGAAAGATTTTTTAGCTTTAAAATGGATTCTTCAAAAGATTTGGATGACAATTTGGATGTGTTTAACAAACTTGTTCAAGATATTGTTAACTGTGGAGAGTCGTTTTCTAAAACCAACAAGGCTATTATTTTGTTGAATGCTATACCTGATACTTATCATGAAGTTAAAAATGCTATTAAGTATGGTAGGGACACCTTAACCCCTGAAATTGTCATAGATTCCCTTAGGAGTAAGGAAATGGAGGTTAAAGCTAAAAAGGAAGATAAGAGAAATGGTGAATTGCATATGATGAGGAGTAGAATGAAGTTTAAGCAAATGAGTTTAGGTAGAGCTCAAGATAACAGTGATTCGAGTAGTGACTCGAGTGATGAGGGTGATAAGAAGAAGTGCAAGGGTTGGGACAAGTCTGGTGGTAGACGGTGTTATAGCTGTGGTAAGTCTGGACACTTCATTAGGGATTGTCCCAAGAAGAAGAGTAAGTTGAGAGGTGATGCGAATTTGCTTATGGGGTCGAGTGATGACCCTAGTGAGGTTTATTGAGTGTAACCTTAGTTACTGCATTTGCATCTGTGTGTAATCCTTTCTGCATGTATATGATTGCTCGTTTCCGCTGCATGGCTATATGTTGCATTTCAATGTGTTTGATATGTGCATTGACATGATTTGGAGTGATCTTATTACTTGGTGTAATGTGTTTGCATGCATAGTGGGTTTGTGATGCATTTGACAGTGTGTGTGTGTGTGTGTGTGTATGTCTTTTGGTAAGGTGGAGTATAGATGCCTAGGGGTACATTGGTTGTACTGTGGGATGTGGAGTGTGGCATTTGGATCACGGTGGAGATGTGATCAAATGTTAGAATCCTTTATCTGGAAGAGACCCTGATCAGGTGGAGTGTAAGTGAGGCACTTCTATCACTTCTGTTAGGTGGAGACCCATTATCCACGTAGGATGGAGAAGTGATGTGTTGATAGAGGATTATCCCGAGAACTTAGGATCTATAGAGGCTTACCGTTAGACATGTTTGTTTGTTTGTTTGAGTGATTAGTCTAGTGAGCAGGTGGACGATGAGGTGAGATGTGTGTTCTCGAGGTGAGTGAGTAACACGGAATGGGATAGGATAAGTGTGGTGAGATCTGTGTGAGGTCATTTATGCATTTGTTGCGTATGTGTTGGCCTATTGATTAACTTGTTAATCTGTTGTTCTGTGTGAACGGTTGTGATAAGATCTCTTTGTTATCCTGTGTGATATCTCCGTCGCATGTTTTATTTGCTCTTGATTGATTGCTGTGCTTATTTGTTTCTACTTGGGTGTTCGTGACCTTAGCCCTAGTGAGTATATGGAACAAGTATGGTATGTGTTTCAGGTGGAGACACGAGGTAAGGTCTGTGATGCCAATTTTATTGGTTACCTTGATTGTGCAAGTTTAAACTGTGTGTTTTGTCTACTTGCAGATTTATTGGGATCAAGGTGGAGATTTGTTGGGTTTTGATACCCAATAAATCCGGGCTATGATGTTAAATCGGTATTTTAGTTGGATAATATTTCATAGGCATCGGCCGATGATTGAAATGATATGTTGACACCACAATCGGACCAATCAAACCACGTAACCCACTGGGCCATTTGAAGTAGCCTAATTGTATTAGTGCTGCTCATGACCCGACCCGAACGATTTGGATGGCTTTAAGATGTTAGCCCACTTATCCCCTTTGTTATTGGGCCCTAATGTTTGACCTAAAGCCTAAACCTATCCCTAACCTATTTAACTTGGTTGTCTATCACTATTATTGTGTGAAAGATTATTGAGCACCACAGTGTATTCTTGAGAAAACCGATTCTTCCTCTTCTTTGCTTTGTGCCTTGGCTTAGTGCTTTACTTGGGAGATCATCTTCTCTACTTAGCCTTTGTGGCTACTTCTTCTAGGCTGTAATCTTCTCACCTTAGTCCTTAGTGGGCTATACAAATTGGAGCAACCAAGTGTGTGTTTGGGAGGTACCGGTTTGTGATTGTCGATTGGTTGGTTGTGGTATTTGATTGATTGGTTAGCTGAGCCCGGAAATCACAAGATTGGAGCATCAAATTCAACAGTAAGAAATCATCAAGACCCTAAAATCTATTCCTCGTGGGATGAAATTTTTACTCTTGAGCTATTACATGTTAACGATCTCATACACTTGTGAGGTTCTACCAAATAGAAATTTTGCAAGAAATATTTTTTACGAATGAAGATGAAGTAGAATTCTAGATGTTCATATATTTTGTATCTCAAACTAGAAACCAACCATATTATTTATAGATTGTTAAACATTATTTTCCAAGAGATACAACTATTCAACTAAAAAACTACTCAACCGAATTAGGTGGAAACAGGCTAATTAAACGTGTGGTTTAAACATGGGATAGCACTTGTTGCGGATTTTGCAAAGGCGGGCCGCCCTACGCTATTGAATGTGTAAGTGTTATGCCCTAGGTCCAATCAACTTTGGACATAAACACTTTGAATATATATATAATCAATGCATATGTATGGCAATATCTATTATTTAATTGAATTTAATATTCTAATAAATTAAATAATAGAATTCGTAGATTCAAGTCTTGGTGATTTGTTAATCACAAGGAGTTGTGATTGTGAGATACAAATTACATATGATTGAATCTTAAATCGTCCGTCGTCGAAGTAATAACGAGATACGGATATCGTTATTACGGATAGATAATCGCGTGTGGTATTCTTACTTGTAAAGTAAGTAGCTGATCTCACAAGTTAAAGTGTGGTGACACTTGAATGAACACGTGGATGTTTTGTTATAGAACAAAACATTGGAGACCCGCTGAGAGATTCCACATGGATAACTATCTGAGTGTTAGTGGTTAATCTCTAACGTTCGGTAGTGGAATTGGTCCTTTGATTTGAGGTCATCATGGTACCTTATATGAGGACAGTCATACTTTGGTGGTGTTGGATGTTGCTCTGCCTAGGGTCGCTAATACAACATCGTTCGGGTATGTCAAGAATCATATGAAGGTTGTGAATGATCAATAGAGGATTCGTCACTCTTAGATAGTAAGAGATTATGATCTACATTTTATCCAGTTAAGTTGATAATGAAATCCTTGGCCAAGGTGAACTCATAAGTCGGAAAAGAGTTTTCGACGTACATTGACTTAACAGTGGGATAAAAGATATGATCGATAATTGAGATTGACACATATCCATATCTCATAATTGATCGGATCATATTGACGAAAGGATTATAGTTTCACGGTAAACGAACAAGTTTGGTTTTGTCATGGTACGTGATATTTGTCGTCACATGTATTGTCCTGACACATTGCTAGATGTCAATCTGGGACAACGAATGTGAATTAGTGATAAATTAAAAGGGGCATTTTAATTTATCGATTTTGATTAGATCAAAATAATAATTCACGTCGTTAGGCATCGTGATTGTGAATCTAATGGGTCACACACAAAAGAGAATCAGAAGAATGAAATTTACCAATTAATTAATTGACAAGTGTTGGATAATTAATTAATTGGGTTGTTTATTAATAGGCCCGAATTAATTAATTAATTAGATTAATTAATTCATGGACCAAATTTAATTAATTTGATTAATTAAATATTGGATCGGGTTAAGTTTAACAGATGGGCCGAGCCCATTTGGACTTATATTAATAGGCTACTGGGGTTTGAAAATAGTATGAAATTTTTCATTATTCTTGCTAGCACAAGAAAAGAAAACCCTAGCCGTCATTCTTGTTCTCTGTGTGGATCACCATTGGAGGCTGGACAATTGGACAGCTTGGATTGCAGATCGTGATCATTGGAGTTCAAGAAAAAGCAAAAGAGTTTGTGGAATTCATCAAAGATATCATTCTCATCACAGTTTCTATCTAAACACATTGCAGATCCTCGTTTGAGAATTGAAAATTGTTTTATTTCTGCTGTGCATGATTGAGTAAATTCCCAACAGTGGTATCAGAGCCTACTTTGTGTTTGTTAGAAATTGTTTCGTATTACATAACAATCAAAAGTTGATTGTTGTTATTTTCATGTTTCTAGCAATTAAATAAATTTGATTCTTCATATTTTAAAATCTGTTTGGAAGAAAATAAAAAAAAAATAGAGAGGAAACGGGGTGGTGGAGACGTCGCCGGCGGCAACACCGCCGTCGGATCTGCAGCGGTGCGCTGCAGGACAGCAGCACGCGACTTCGCGTGTTGCAGCTGCAGACGCCGCGGCGGCAAACGCCTCTGCAACATGCAGCGACTATTGTCGCCGCTGCGATTTCAGCAGCAAACTGCAGCGTTCGCGCTGCTGCAGCGGCGGATTCCGCCGTTGTGTGACAGCGGAGATGACGCCGCAAAAGGAAAAGGAAATTTTTTTTTTTCTCCTTAAGGTTTTCAGATTCGGGTGGAGACGGGGGCCATGATGGAATTTTCAAAATTCCAGGCCCCCCTCCTGCAATTATGGAATGTGGGTCATAATACAATTTTAACCAGATTGCAATTTTCAAAATAGTTTTGAATATAAATATCAAAATGGTTTTAGATTTGATTTTCAAATAGGTTTGACCTTAAAATTTCAATATTGACCCGTTTAAAATTTTATTTAAAAATTAACGATTTTTATATTTTCGTTAAAATTGGATTTTAACTTAAATATTAAAATTTGACCCTAAATTGAATTTTATTTAGGAGTTTGATCCTAAATTAAAATGTTAATTCATTTTAAATTAGAGTTAGACTTTAATTTAATATTTAATTAAAGTTTGATTTTAATTAAATTATCCACCCTAGTATGTTGTTGAAATTAGAGTTGGACTCTAATATGACATTTAATTGAAATTTGATTTTAATTAAATTGTCTCACCCTAAATTTTTCTTGAAATCAGAGTTGGACTCTAATTTGGTATTTAATTAAAATTTGATTTTAATTAAATAAGTTCGCCCTAATATCTTGGAATTAGAGTTTGACTCTTATTTTGTATTTAATTAAAATTTGATTTTAATTAAATTCAACCATATTAATTTGATTATAATTAGAGTTGAACTTTAATTTGACATTTAATTAAAATTTTATTTTAATTAAATTGTCTTGCCCTAAAATTTTATTGGAATTAGAGTTGGACTCTAATTTGGTATTTAATTAAAATTTGATTTTAATTAAATAGTCCCGCCCTATAATTGTAGAATTAGAGTTGGACTCTAATTTGATATTTAATTAAAATTTGGTTTTAATTAAATAAGTCCGCTAATTAAATTAATTAATTAATTTGATTAATTAATTATTTAATTGTTCCGATCCTTTTGTCTAAATTAGTTTAGACGACTTTAATTGCTAGAAACTTGAAACATGATATTAGATATTATATAGGAAAGCATTTATTTGATGAATGTTTAATTAGTGGATGATTATGGACTCGACCATGTGGATGTGTTGAATGGTTAGTTTTATTCTTGTTGTTTTATGGGCCTAGGAGCTCTTATTTATTTTGGACCTGTGAGTCCTTGTTACTATTATGGGCCTGCGCGTCCAACATTATTTAGGTCTGCGTGTCAACTAATATAGGATACAAGTTGCAGCTGGACTAATTGAAGATACAAGGAGAGGAGGAGACCATAGAGATGGAGCATTGCATGAATCAATGCTATACCCCCTAGGAACTGACCGACTAGTCTTCCTTATGGCTCGGGAAGACTAGATAGTATAAGTCCATAATCATCCACACTCTTATATATATGTTTATTTGCATGTTAGATGTATAATAAAAAATATATAATTATTACGATGAGACCTTTTGGATGAAAAACCCCTCGTTAAAAATATTAAGTCAATTTGTTATTTGCCTTCCATCATTATAGTGAAAAACGAGAGTCCTAAATCGATCTTAGTTTGTTGAGTACACTCAAGGTTGGTCCATTAGGGATATGTTTGACACTATGAAATAATAGATATTTCTGAATAATGGGTTTAACTTAACTAATATTTATCTTTTGTTGAGTACACTCAAGAAGATAAATTTTAGAGGCATGTTAAAATATTAAGTCATATTTATATTCGCCTTCCTTCATTATAGTGAAAAACGAGAGTCCTAAATCGATCTTAGCTTGTTGAGTACACTCAATGCTGGTTTATTAGAGATATGTTTGACACTATGAAATATTAGATATTTCTGAATGATGGGTTTGACTTAACTAATATTTATCTCTTGTTGAGTACACTCAAGGAGATAAATCTTAGAGGCATGTTAAGCTAACACATAAGATGTGTGAAGACAAAGAGTTGTCAGCTTAATGATCTGGGAGTTGTATGGAGATACAATTGATAATAGTATCTACCCAAATATTTTATTAGGGCTTGTTGAGTACACTCAAGGTTTTAATATAACAAATGGGATTCCAGCCCACTGGGAATCAAGTATCGATTCCATAAATTTATGTGAGAGGATCATTAATTTGAGTTAAACAGTGGGAGCGAAATTAATTTAATAAAAGACCATGTTAAATTAATTCATGCACTATATATGTTATTTCTTTACTTTTCGTCGTTTACATTTATTGAATCATGAGTAACCATATGTATTTAAGAGGCATACTGAATGCCAACAACCAAACGAAATTTTCTTGATTGGCATCGTAATATAACAATTGTTCTCAAGTATGAAAAATTGGTTGTGTCCTTGAGTAGCCCTTTCCAGAGACACTTGCTGATGACTCGACAAAGGAAGAAATGGCTACTATAATAAACACAGTGATGATGATAGTACTGCAACATGTGTGATGTTTGCGACTATGTCACCTGAGTTACAAAGCAACATAAAAGTATACATGCTAACACATGATTTTTCATCTCAATGTGTTGAATGATGAACAATCACATGTGGAAAGATATGATATTTCCTAGCAACTATACCGGTGCACAATGGCAAAAGAATCTTCAGTCAGTACTCGTGTCCTGAAGATGCTGACTACTTTGAGAAGTTGTCTTGATTGCGTTCAGTCATGAACAATGAACTAAGTATAGACTTGGTTCTGCAATCTCTGTCAAAGAGTTATTCATAACTAATTATGAATTTAATATGAATAAACTCGAAGCACGCTCATTGAGTTGCTGAACGTGCTTAAAACTGTTAAGTCCAACATCTGTGTTTGTAGTGGACAAACTTAGTCATAGATTCCTCTAAGGAAGTCTAAAGGATACTTTAGGAAAGTAACCAAGATGACTAAGACAGTTAAAGCGAATAAGGACAATACCAAATCTGATGATCCTTATTATCATTTTGGAATGATGGGTCATTAGAAATGAAATTGCAAGGCTTAAATCTACTTCATTAGTTTCATGGGTATTAAATACTAGATATAGATCTCATATTTGTATAAATATGCAGAAACTAAATAAAAGTAGATCGCTGCAGAAGGGAGAAGTTGACCTACACGTTGAAAATGAGCAAAAGTTGCTGCATTGCCTGTAAAAGCATATTTCTCGCCATTGCCTTTAGGCTCGATATTAGAATTAGAGAAATGTTAATTTTGTTCTCACCATTACCAAGAGCATTAAATAAATTTCATGTTTTGACATGAATTATTTTAATGTTAAGTATAATTGTTGTTCCTTTTTATCTTGATAAGATCTTAATGGTTACGGTAAATTACAAAATGACATTTATATTCTAAACATCGAGTATTCTATAATGAGTATAGAAATTGAAAGGTATAAAAATGATAATCTAAATAACACCTATATCTGGTATTGTGGATTTGGTCACATAAATAAGAATGCAATTCCAAACTTACATGGAAATTTATATTTGGGTCAAATGATTTTGAATCATTTGACAAAATGCGAATCATGTCTATTAAGACACATTGACCAAATCTCCTTTGAATTGAAAAGGAAAATGATCTACACAATTATTAAGTCTAATACATAGTGATGTATGTAGACCCATATCAGTTAATGTCAGGTGAAGTTTATCTTATCTCATCACATTTACTAATGACCATTTCAGAAATGATCATGTATATTTGATAAAATTCAAGCATGAAACTCTTGAAATGTTTAGGGGATTCAAGCTAGAAATAGAGAAACAAATAGCTAAACATATTCTTACACTAAGACTTGTTCGAGGTAAAGAATATCTAAAATGGAGAATTTTAGATTATCTAAAAGAGAATTAGATTCTCACGCAGTGGATTCCTCCACATACATTGCAACATAATGGTGTATCTAAAATGAGGAATCGTACAATATTAGACATAGTACAATTGAGAACAAGCCATGCAAGCATTCAAAAATCGTTTTGAGATCATGCACTGATTGCCACGTGCTACACACTAAATTGTGTCTCATCTACATCGGTTGACAAAACTTCATACGAGTTATGAAAAGACCCAACTTATCTCGTATGAAAGTTTGGGCTATGATGCTTATGTGAAGCATATTGGATCGGATAATTTTGAGACTAGATCCGATAAATATATATTTGTGGATATCCAAGAGATAATTAGATATCAATTCTATAATCTCGTTGAGAAAAATATGTTCATCTCAAGACATGTCATACTCTTAGATAAAGTGTTGATTCTAAGAGAGACGGTGGGAGCAGAATAAATCTTGAAAGAGTTCAAGATTTCACGAATATAATTGATTGAATAGATGAACCTGAGTCTTATCCCACACCTGCTGAGGGACATACTCTTGATCAGGAAGTGGAGACTTCTGAGGACACGTTAGCTCCGTGTAAATCTTGTAGGATCATTTGACCTCCTAAAAGGTACGAATCCATGATTACTAATCAAGGATAATGAACCTACTAATTACGCAGAAATAAAGTAAAGTGTTGACTTAAAGAGATGGACTTGTTGTATGTAACCAAGGTTTGATCTTGGTCGACTTGCCTAATGGATTAGAACCCATATGTTGTAAATGAGTTTACAAGAAAATGTCAATATGGATTGAAACAAGCCTCTTGGAGTTGGAATCTTCGATTTGATGCAAAAATCAAAATGTTTGATTTTATCAAAAACGAAGATGAATTGTGCATTTACAAGAAGATAGTGGGAGCATTGTCGCATTCCTGATATTATATGTATGAGACATATTATAGGAAATGACGTCTCTATATTTCAATTGTTGAAATTATGGTTGTCAAATAATTTTTCTGTGATAGATATGATAGAAGCAAGTTGATCTATAAAGATAGATCTAGAAGATTGCTTAACTCATCCCAATCTATACAGACAAAATCTCGAGAAGATTTTATATGGAGAAAATGAAATGATAGTTCATGAATACACTAATGCTAATTTCTAGTCAGACTAGAATAATAGTATATTTCAAATAAGACATTGGTTTACTCTTAAAGGGTGTGTTGGAAATTTTCCAAATCTAAAATAACCGTTGATTCAATAATAGAAGCCTTATACATCATTGCTTTACAAAGCAACAAAAGTTATTGTCTGGATCAGGAAGTTCATTAATGAACTTAGAGTAGTTCATAACATTG